>MU174340.1:53051167-53153999 GCA_016696395.1 Antechinus stuartii
GTAAAGTGGGGGTACTACATCTCATGAAGAGGCAAAGGAAACCTATTATATCTGAGAGAAAGAATGGAGGGGGATGAATACAGTAGGTATCTTACTGCCTTCAGAATTGGCTTTAAGAGAAAAATTTTAGACATATTCAATTAATGGTGAAACATCTCCCACCTCATTGAAAAGTGAGAAGGGAAAAGTGAAAAGGGAAGGAATAAGCTAAGTGGAAGGGAATACGGAAACTGGGAGGGAAAGGGGTAAGATAGGGGGAGGAACTCTAAGGCGGGGGGAGGGATACTAAAAAGGGAGGGCTGTGAGAAGCAAGTGGTGCTCACAAGCTTAATACTGGGAAGGAGGGTAAGGGGGAAAGAAAGGAAAAAAGCATTAACCGGGGTTAACAAGATGGCAAGTAATACAGAATTGGTCATTTTCACCATAAATGTGAACGGGGTAAACTCCCCCATGAAGAGGAAGCGATTAGAAGAATGGATTAAAAGCCAGAATCCTACAATATGTTGTTTACAGGAAACACACCTGAAGCGGGGAGATACATGCAGGTTAAAGGTAAAAGGTTGGAGCAAAATCTACTATGCTTCAGGTGAAGTCAAAAAAGCAGGGGTAGCCATCCTGATCTCAGATCAAGCTAAAGCAAAAATTGATCTAATTAAAAGAGATAAGGAAGGGCACTATATCTTGCTAAAGGGTAGCTTGGACAATGAAGCAATATCAGTATTAAACATATATGCGCCAAGTGGTATAGCACCTAAATTCTTAAAAGAGAAATTAAGAGAACTGAGAGAAGAATTAGACAGCAAAACTATAATAGTGAGAGATCTCAACCTTGCACTCTCAGAATTAGATAAATCAATCCACAAAATAAATAAGAAAGACGTCAAAGAGGTAAATAGAATACTAGAAAAATTAGATATGATAGATCTCTGGAGAAAATGTAATGGAGACAGAAAGGAGTACACTTTCTTTTCAGCAGTTCATGGACCCTATACAAAAACTGACCATATGTTAGGACATAAAAACCTCAAACTCAAATGCAGTAAGGCAGAAATAGTAAATGCATCCCTTTCACACCACGATGCAATGAAAATTACATTCAATAAAAAGCCAGGGGAAAGTAGACCAAAAAAATAATTGGAAACTAAATAATCTCATACTAAAGAATGATTGGGTGAAACAGCAAATTATAGACATAATTAATAACTTCACCCAAAGAAACAATAATAATGAGACATCATACCAAAATGTATGGGATGCAACCAAAGCAGTAATAAGGGGAAATTTCATATCTCTAGAGGCCTATTTGCATAAAATAGAGAAAGAGAAGGTCAATGAATTGGGCTTGCAAGTAAAAATATTAGAAAAGGAATAAATTAAAAACCCCCAGTCAAACACTAAACTTGAAATTCTAAAAATAAAAGGAGAGATCAATAAAATTGAAAGTAAAAAAAAAAAAAAAAAACTATTGAATTAATTAATAAAACTAACAGTTGGTTCTATGAAAAAAACCAACAAAATAGACAAACCCTTAGTAAATCTGATTAAAAAAAGGAAAGCGGAAAATCAAATTGTTACTCTTAAAAATGAAAAGGGAGAACTTGTCACTAACAAAAAGGAAATTAGAGCAATAATTAGGATTTACTTTGCCCAACTTTATGCCAATAAATTCGACAACTTAAATGAAATAGAAGAATACCTCCAAAAATATAGCTTGCCCAAACTAACAGAGAAAGAAGTAAATATCCTAAACAGTCCCATCTTAGAAAAAGAAATAGAACAAACTATCCATCAACTCCCTAAATAAAAATCCCCAGGACCAGATGGATTTACATGTGAATTCTACCAAACATTTAAAGAACAATTAACTCCAATGCTAAATAAACTATTTGAAAAAATAGGGATTGAAGGAGTCCTACCAAACTCCTTTTATGACACAGACATGGTACTGATACCTAAACCAGGTAGGTTGAAAACAGAGAAAGAAAATTACAGACCAATCTCCCTAATGAATATTGATGCTAAAATCTTAAATAAAATATTAGCAAAAAGATTACAGAAAATCATCCCCAGGATAATACACTATGACCAAGTAGGATTTATACCAGGAATGCAGGGCTGGTTCTATTAGGAAAACTATTAGCATAATTGACTATATCAATAACCAAATTAACAAAAACCATATGATCATCTCAATAGATGCAGAAAAAGAATTTGATAAAATCCAACATCCATTCCTAATAAAAACACTTGAGAGCATAGGGATAAATGGACTTTTCCTTAAAATGGTCAGGAGCATATATTTAAAACCATCAATAAGCATCATATGCAATGTGGAAAAACTGGAACCTTTTCCAGTAAGATCTGGAGTGAAGCAAGGTTGCCCACTATCACCATTGTTATTCAATATTGTATTAGAAACACTAGCCTTTGCAATAAGAGTTGAGAAAGATATTAAAGGAATTAGAGCAGACAATGAGGAAACCAAACTATCACTCTTTGCAGGTGATATGATGGTATACCTAGAGAACCCCAGAGATCCTACTAAAAAGCTATTAGAAATAATTCATAATTTTAGCAAAGTAGCAGGATACAAAATAAATCCTCAGCATTTTTATACATCTCTAACAAAATCCAACAGCAAGAGATACAAAGAGAAATTCCATTCAGAATAACTGTTGATAGCATAAAATATTTGGGAATCTATCTACCAAAGGAAAGTCAGGAATTATATTAGCAAAATTACAAAAAAGTTTCCACACAAATAAAGTCAGACTTAATTAATTGGAAAAATATTAAGTGGTCTTGGATAGGCCGAGCAAATATAATCAAGATGACAATACTCCCTAAACTAATTTATTTATTTAGTGCTATACCAATCAGACTTCCAAGAAAATACTTTAATGATCTAGAAAAAATAACAAGAAAATTCATATGGAACAATAAAAAGTCGAGAATCTCAAGGGAATTAATGGGAAAAAAAATCAAATGAAGGCGACCTAGCTGTACCTGATCTAAAATTATATTATAAAGCAGCAGTCACCAAAACCATTTGGTATTGGCTAAGAAGTAGATTAGTGGATCAGTGGAAAAGGTTAAGTTCACAAGACAGAATAGTCAACTATAGCAATCTAGTGTTTGACAAACCCAAAGATCCTAACTTTTGGGATTAGAATTAATTATTTGATAAAAACTGCTGGGAAACTGGAAATTAGTATGGCAGAAATTAGGCATGGACCCACACTTAACACCATATACCAAGATAAGATCAAAATGGGTCCATGACCTAGGCATAAAGAATGAGATTATAAATAAATTAGAGGAACATAGGATAGTTTATCTCTCAGACTTGTGGAAGAGAAAGAAATTTGTGACCAAAGATGAACTAGAGACCATTACTGATCACAAAATAGAAATTTTTGATTATATCAAATTAAAAAGACTTTGTACAAACAAAACTAATGCAAACAAGATTAGAAGGGAAGCAACAAACTGGGAAAACATCTTTACAGTTAAAGGTTCTGATAAAGGCCTCATTTCCAAAATATATAGAGAAATGACTCTAATTTATAAGAAATCAAGCCATTCTCCAATTGATAAATGGTCAAAGGATATGAATAGACAATTTTCAGATGATGAAATTGAAACTATTACCACTCATATGAAAGAGTGTTCCAAATCATTATTGATCAGAGAAATGCAAATTAAGACAACTCTGAAATACCACTACACACCTGTCAGATTGGCTAAGATGACAGAAAAAAATAATGATGAATGTTGGAGGGGATGAAGGAAAATTGGGACACTGATGCATTTTTGGTGGAGTTGTGAACGAATCCCACCATTCTGGAGAGCAATCTGGAATTATGCCCCAAAAGTTATCAAACTGTGCATACCCTTTGATCCAGCAATGTTACTACTCAGCTTATATCCCAAAGAGATACTAAAGAAGGGAAAGGGACATGCATGTGCAACAATGTTTGTGGCAGCCCTTTTTGTAGTGGCTAGAAACTGGAAAATGAATGGGTACCCATCAATTGGAGAATGTTTGGGTAAATTGTGGTATATGAATGCTATGGAATATTATTGTTCTGTAAGAAATGACCAGCAAGATGATGTAGAGAGTCTTGGAAAGACTTACATGAACTGATGCTGAGTGAAATGAGCAGAACCAGGAGATCATTATACACTTCAACAATACTGTATGAGGATGTATTCTGATAGAAGTGGATATCTTCGACAAAGAGAACATCTAATTCAGTTCCAATTGATCAATGATGGACAAAAGCAGCTACACCTAAAGAAAGAACACTGGTAAATGAATGTGAACTATCTGCATCTTTGTTTTTCTTCCCGGGTTATTTTTACCTTCTGAATCCAATTCTCCCTGTGCAACAAGAGAACTGTTTGGCTCTGCAAACATATATCATATCTAGGATATACTGCAGCATATCTAACATATATAGGACTGCTTGCCATCTTGGGGGGGGGGGAGGGAAAAAATCAGAACAGAAGGGAGTGCAAGGGATAATGTTGTAAAAAAATTACCCTAGCATGGATTCTGTCAATATAAACTTATTATTAAATAAAAGATAATTGAGAGGAAAAAAAAGTAAGTAAATATGAAGAAATTTCAATTGACAAAAAACCCTGATAAGTAAATGATTGTAAAAGTATTTAGATAGAACACAGCAAAAGAGTTGATGCTCAAAAGAAATTAAGGATTCTAGAAGAAGAAATTTAAATATATATAATTTTAAGGCATGGTAGAAAAATTGTCCAAAGACATAAATATATAAGATGACACTGAGATCATATGTTCAGCAATATGGAAGAAAAGTCGTTTTTCATAAACCCCTCTGACTTCAAACCTCAAGAAAAAGGAATATACTGTAAATCACCACCAACTATAAAACTCATGGGGTTATACCTTCTAAACTTCAAAGTATGATCCAAGGAATCCATCATATAAGAAGACAGAAAAACTATCCAAAATATAAGCTGAATAAAATAAAATAATAAAATTAAGATGTTTAAAGTTAGCATTTTCTACCCTAAGGTCACACTGTGCTATGATTCACATGCTTGGATTTCAGGCTTGATTTGGGGGTACATGATTGCCAATTTTCTCCATGACAATTATTAAATCTGAACAACTTAACCCAATACAAAAGGTACACAAAATTGATTTTAGTAAGCCATGGATATTTATATCTATATAATGCAAGAGAGCATTATTGGCTTTTTTAAGCTAAAGTCATTAGCAGGTTTCAGTTTGACCGAGGAAATAAGGCAAGGGACAGGAGGAAAGGAGAGGGGAAGGAGTGGGGGGTGGGGAGAAGAGAGGAGGACAGGGTATGGAGAGGACAAGATAAAAGAAAAGAAAAGGAGCTATGTTGCCTAACTGGCCAATTCCAGCTAGGACCCAGTGGGATAGCTCCTACTTCTATTTACAGAGGTTTTTGTTTCTTCCTTGTTCTCAAAGAAGACCATGACTTCAGGAAGATGATACCATAACATGCAACCAAATTGAATTTACGTAAGGGAGGACTAGAAAGTTAGCAGACTTACTTTATTCTCTGTAGTCATATGAAATCAATAATGCTGGCAAGTATAGATCAGGATGAATAAAGATGGCCTTAGAAGGCAGGGAAATGAAAATAGACCAAAAGATTAAAAACAACAAAAGCAAACAAACAAAAAAAGAAACATTAAGAGAGAAAATAAATCTAATTGCCTTAATAGTCAATGAAATATTAAAATGTCAGGAGAAATAAAGGAGGAAGATCTTAAATAACAATCCATTGACTATACCCAATATTGATTTATAACTGAATCATATCTTTTGCAAAGGAGATAGGGAGTAGATAGTGTATGGTACGGTAAGTCCAATTTACAAATACTCAGAGATTAAAAACAAACAAACAAACAAACAAAATACTCAGAGATATCTTTTTTTTTCTTTTTTTTTTCATTTTCCTAATCTCTCTCTCTTTTTTTAAATAACTTTTTATTGACAGAACTCATGCCAAGGTAATTTTTTACAGCATTATCCCTTGCACTCACTTCTGTTCCGATTTTTCTCCTCCCGCCCTCTATCTCTGTCCCCAGATGTCAAGCAGTCCTTTACATGTTGAATAGGTTACAATATATCCTAGATACATATATATGTGCAGAATCGAACAGTTTTCTTGTTGCACAGGGAGAATTGGATTCAGAAGGTATAAATAACCTGGGAAGAAAAACAAAAATGCAAGCAGTTTATATTCATTTCCCAGTGTTCTTTCTTTGGGTGTAGCTGCTTCTGTCCATCCTTAATCAATTGAAACTGAATTAGCTGTCTTTATCAAAGAGATCCACTTCCATCAGAATACATCCTCAAACAGTATCATTGTTTAGGTATATAATGATCTCCTGCTTCTGCTCATTTCACTTAGCATCAGTTCATCTAAGTCTCACCAGTCCTCTCTGTATTCATCCTTCTGGTCATTCCTTACAGAACAATAATATTCCATAACATTCATATACCACAATTTACTCAACCATTCTCCAATTGATGAGTATCCATTCATTTTCCAGCTTCTAGCCACTACAAACAGGGCTGCCACAAACATTTTGGCACATACAGGTCGTTTTCCCTTCTTTAGTATTTCTTTGGGGTATAAGCCCAGTAGAAACACTGCTGGATTTAAGGGTATGCACAGTTTGATAACTTTTTGAGCATAGTTCCAAATTGCTCTCCAGAATGGCTGGATGTGTTCACAATGCCACCAACAATGTATCAGTGTCCCTGTTTTCCCACATCCCCTCCAACATTCCGCATTATCTTTCCCCATCACTCTAGCCAATCTGACAGGTGTGTAGTGGTACAGAGATATCTCAAATGGAGAAGAGAAGTATTTATTCTTAGAATCTTGCAAGGAGTGAAATTCTCCAGACTGGACCCCAAACCAGTCTAGAAAAAGTTAATTTCCACAGAGATTGAAATGAATTATATTTTCGTGACCATGAGAATAATGCTTGGAAGTAACATGAACCTGTTAAATTTTGACCTGAATTTTATGATGATTAGTTTTGCAACTGCTTACAATTGTTTACCCTATTTCATTTTCCCAGATAAACTAAATCTCAATCTCCCTTAGTTAATGATTTTATAAGAAACCATATAATCCCCTCACAAAGAGATTTGTTTAGAGGTAAGTAATCCATTAAACTAGTATAACCAAGGAGGTTTGGTTACCTCAGGTTTCCTCAACAAATAGAGTTTACCCAGTTTACAAATCCTTTAGAATGTCTCCAATTAATGAATTAGCTAACTTCTAAGAAATTAAGTAAAGATCCAGGAGATCAACTATTTCTACTAGAGGAGCAGGAATTTGTTCTCCTTTCCAGAGCCTTAATGATTAACAGACCCTTGAATTGGGTCTGGAATTATAAAGTGAGAGGTTTAGGTTTTGGGGTTCTCTTCAGAAATATCAAATGATTATTCTTGGGAAGTCCTTAGTTTCCCTTTACACTCAACAGGAAAAAGAAATGTTTTATACCTGAATATAAAGACATGGGACAGAGGGTGACTATAAAGTACCTACCCACACAAAACCATAACAAAACATATAGAAGAGGGTATTTTTTCAGTTAAAAGAATGGAGAGAATATTGGAAAATTCAGAAAATTCAAGCTTTCCAGATAATTGCACCTCAGGGCACAGACAGATGGAAAACAAATAAGGTTGGGGCAGAACAGAGGTCCTCCTCTGACAATCTGAAAAGACCTCAGGACAAAGGTTTAACCAGATGTAAATTGTAAATGCCTCCAGGACAGCTTCCCTGCAACATCAAGTAGGGAGCACTGGGGCTAGTTGGGTTTTGAGGCAGTGGTCCACCTGAGCTCGGGGAACTTTCATCTCACTAAAAGAATGGGGATTTGGGGAAGTTAGTTTAAGAAGACAGAAGTAATTTTGTTTGATTAGGAACTCCAGGCTTACCTCTGTTACTGAAATAAGGACCTGGACAAGAAGAATACTTGGTGAGTGCAGAAGCAGAGGGACAGGGATGTTGCTGGATGTGGGCACTTAGAAGAGGGTGAGGATCTTGATTTGGGGATCCAGACCAGAGGGGAGAACCCAAGCAAAGAAATTTATTATGGGAATATGGAAGACTAGGGTTCATCTTGAAAGGAGGACATTAAAGGAAAAAAAAAAAAAAAGCATCTCCTACTCCAAAGAGTAATATTAAATGATTACCTGCCCAAAAGGTAGAGAAACTCAAAAAAGACTTTAAAAAAAACAAATGAGAATAAGTGAAGAACAACTTTTTAAAGAAATGAACCACTGAAGAAAAACCAGGAAGATTACAGTCTAAAGAAGAAAATGATTCCTTGCAAATTAGAATTGGGGAAGAAGAAGCCCGCGAAGGTATAAGAAGATGTAATTAGTAACAAAGAATTAAAAAAAGAAGATAAAATGTAACATATTGTATGAAAAATAAGAGATTTGAAGCGCAGACCATAAGAAGAGAAATCATAAGAATAATTGGTCTACCTGAAAACTGTGACCAAACAACAACAACAACAACAACAACAACAAAAAAAAAAACAACAACAACAACCACAACAAAAATGACACAATAAGAAATAATCAAAGAAAATTTGTTCTGAAGTGATAGAACAAGAGGGGAATATAGAAATAGAAAAAATCCACTGATCACCACCTCCAGAAGTCTTACACAAAAAACACATAGATATATTTTTACTAAATTTCAAAAATTTGATCAAAGATCAAGGAAACAATTTTATAAGAAACATAACAAACAAACAAAAGAAAATAAAAAGAATTCAAATATGTTGGGTTTCCCATTAGAACTACAAAGGATCTATCAACGGCTCCAATAAAAGACCACAATTCTTGGAATATTATTTTTTGACAATCAAAATAATTAGACCCGTGGCAAAAAAATGTTATAGCTAGCAAATTATTCATAATATTGAACAAAAAATGGACATTAAATTTACTCACAGATTTTAAGGATTTTGTTTTATCCAAATCTGAATTTAATAGAAATTTTAATATTGAAAAGCCAACATGAAAGACAAATTTCAAGGAACTCAATAACAACAAACTGTTTATGTCTCATGCATGGAAATATGAACCATATATCTAAGATTGATATGAGTAATTATGTAGTCCAAAAGAGACATTGGGACAGAGCTAAAAAGGATCTGACTCTAAAAAGGAAAACACTTAAGAAAAAGTAAAAATAGTAAATACCATATATGAATGAGGTGCAGAAGTTGAAACAACACAAAACTTTCAGATTGTGTAAAAGGGCTGATAGTTCTGAAAACCAACTCATATCAGAAATGGGTTAAAGAAGGAGTAATACATACATATATACATATATAGATATGCATATCTGATTGTATGTATGTATGTGTGTGTGTGTGTGTGTGTATATATATATATATATATATATATATATATATATATATATATATACATAATTTATTTATATCTATACCATGAAAGGTATGTCACCCTACAAAATATATAAAAAACAACAGGAGAGTAAAGGATTTAGGTATGTATAGAATAGAAGGGTGTGTAGATGTATGGTGGTGGCACAAAATGTATAGATTAATGGGAAAGGGTAAAGGGAGGGAAAGTGTGAGGGAAGAAGAAAAGGGAAGGATCCATGTTAGAGGGAGGTTAAATAATAGCAAGACAAGTTAAGGAATAGAATTTAAGTAGAAGAGTTAGCAGAAATATGAAATAAGAGATATACATAAATAAAATATTGAGGATCAGGAACAGAATTTATTAGGGAAAAATTAAGGCTACTAATCATTGACCTTCAAAAACTCAAACTTAAAGATTCAATTAAGAAAGAAATCTGTATTATATGACAACACTATTTATATTGTTTTAGCTTCATGTTTGTATGTGTAAATGCATATATGTATGTAGGTATGTGCATGTAGATATATGCATATATGTATATAGATGTGTATGTGTATGTGTGTGTGTGTGTGTGTGTGTGTGTGTATGTACATAAATGTGTCTGTGTTCAACTGAGGCTTACTTGGGAAAGGTGGAGAGGATGAAAGGAGAAAAAAAGAATAAGATTAAAAAGGTACAGCTGAGAACAAAAGAATAACCTTCAAGGAAGCAAAGAAAAGATGGACATATATATATATATATAATAGAAAACATATTATGTTTTCTATTATTATATATGCTTTTTGAAATTCGAATTTATTGTTACATATTATGAATCCTCCCTTATGTTCTGTTAGGCACATGACAAAGTTTTGCTTTGTTCTTTAATTTTGTTTTTCTTTTCCTGACTTTCTTTTTAATGTGTTTTTTCCTATTTTGTATTTAGTTTTAAATAAATAACTTTAAATAAAATAAAATAAAATTATGAATATATGTGGGAAAGGATAAGGGTAGCATATTGTGATATTGGAAGGAAGAAGGCAGATTTCATCCTAAAACTGGAAATGCAAGAATGTTATTAAACAGTGAGTGACCAGACACATCAATTGATAGTAAATCTCGATGCATTATACTGCTTTTGCTTGTCAATTTTCATACAATGTCCCTATACTCTTGTCTCTATCAGCCTCTATCTGAAACTCTGTGTCTATGAACTTCTAAATTGTGAGACTTTATTATGTGTCACCTAACTTAAACCAACCACAATCATTTATTTCCAAGAGTTATTCATGATATACTCCTATGCCACACATTCTTCCACACTTTTATATAAAGATATAGAAACTATAATAAACTCAATACTCTCCTTCTTAGAAAAAAATCACATTAATGTGTCTTCCATGTCTAAAATATCCTATCTCTTATCTTTCTCTATGGCTTGTTTTTATTATCATAAAGATTCTTGGAGGAAAGGAGTATCTTTGTTTTGTGTTTATAACCCTAATGCCTAGCCCAGAAAAGGCACATATTGCATTCTTAATAGATGTGTTCTTGTTTATTTATTCATTAATTGCTAGGAATATAATTATAGGAAAACATGGACAAAAGGAGAGATCCCATATATAGAAAAATATGTATAAAATGATATTTTCTGGTAAGAAATAATAAAAAATGGGTAATGGTAAAATTGAAAATGCCTAAATAGCATGAAATACATTAATTAATGGAATATTAAATTATTTTAGAAGTATGAAAAAAAATAATTCAGAAAAAAACATTAAAGACATATGACATGATGTAAGTAGGATTTAGAAAACAATCTATACAATTTACAGATAGGTGGTGAGGTGTCAAACCTAATGTCAAGAAGACTCATTTTCCTAAGTTTAAATATCATCTGACACTTACTAGTTCTATGACACAAGTTAAATCAATCAACTCAAGCACCTCAGCTTCCTCATTTTTAAAATGAGTTGAAAGAGAAAACAATATATCATTCCAGTATGTTTGTCAAGAAAACCCCAAAAATGATCATGGAGATTTGGACATTATTGAAAAAAAAAAAAAAAATATATATATATATATATAAAACAGAAGAAATGGGGAAAATAATACAATAAAAGTGCAACAAAGTAAATTATTTGTAATATAGCATATGGGTAAGTGAAGCAAAGAATAGTAGATGAGATATTTCTTTCTTTTAAGCAAAAATGCTTGGAATGAAGGATATGGAATGTTATAAACACCAACAGATATATCAGTGTGGTTGATTTTACTTAAGTAAAAATGTGAACTTGATGAAACTTAAAACAAAAAGATATGATGAATTTGGGGGAAAAAAGGGATTGACTATAATGTAGATGACATAAAGGAGAATAAAAAGAAATATGTGAGTGGATTGACTGGGACTGTTCATATGACATAAATGTCTAACAGTACTTTGTAGTTTATCTTAAACACAATATGAAAATCATTAATAATAAAAAGCAAATAATTAAAAGTTATATACCTTTGAATAGTAATATCCTATGGTCAAGAGTAAGACTTCTTACATCTCCTCTCTATCCTTCTTACCAAGGGGATCCTAGGAATTTCTGAGAAGTTGGCTGTCTTTTCTACTGTTATTAACTTGAGACCTAAATGACTGTTTTCTTCATTGTTATGCAAAATCTTATTTATAATTAGTATCTTATTTCTATTTAAGTACCTTACATTAATTGGTTTTTTTAATATAGTTACTTCAAAGATAAAAGAATAACAGAAATACATTTCCATTTTTCAATGCCTCACTCAAATTTCCTTAAGCCTCCTCATTTCTAGAGTGAGTAGTCTAATTTTTAGTTTCTACCATACATAGTCTCACTGATGCATACTCATATGTACTACAATTGCTAGATGAGTCAAGTTCTCATACAGGACTGGGTTAAGTTCCAAAAGTTACTTCTTCATAGAAGGGGACTGACGAAGACTTGTCCACAAAATCCAGGATAAGCTCAAATTTTCAGATTCCCACAAAATTGCTATTCTGACTTTGTAAAATTCTAAGCTTGGTGTTTCCACTCATAATAGAAATAAAATCACATTAGGGAATGGAATGAAGGCTAGTTTTCATAGAAAGCAGGTGAAGATAAAATGATTAGTGTTTTTTTTTTTTTTTTTGTATCACCATTAGCTTTTTAAGTTATTCTCAATCTAAAAAAAAAAAAAAAAAAACTTCTTCTTACAACATTGCAACAAGACTAGAACAAGACATTTGCCTTCATAGGCACTCTCCAAAGATCCTATATGATAATTCCCTTATATGCCATAATAATCCTCTGGGAAGCAGATTCTCACACTTCTTGCATAGGGGGAGTTGCAATAAGAAGCTCACTGAGACATCTCCACCTTTACTTGTACTCTGAGCAATAAAATATATTAAACTCCTTTGCCATCTCAGAAAGAAGACTAAGTTTCCCAATAGACTAGTTGGGGCAATGCAATAAGAAGTCCATTTTAAATAGTTGACCTATAACAAAATTGTATAGTGTTTTCTTTTCCTTCAATCTCTTAAATAAATTAACATAATTTAATATATAGACATCTATCTTTTGTATGTCAATTTTAGATTTCCACCTAAAATAGGCTCTTCCTGGGGGGAAATAACCAACATATTCAATATTTGAAACATATGAATTACTTAAAATTTGAATGGTTGTGATTATAATCATCTCATCTCTCAAAGCTCAGACCATGTGAGGTTTATATACATTTTACTGTGTGAATATATACTGTGGAAATGGACACTAAATTTCCCCAAGATTATTCATCAATTTGACTCAGGAAGAGGGAAATATATATATGTGTGTGTATGTTTAAATTGAATCCTTAAATGTTTTCAAACTTATTTAGTAGTGGAGGAACTTGAATTTTCAACATTCTAATAAAATACAGAGTAGGGTTTCCCATTTGAAATATATTGTCTATCCTTACTTAGCCTAATAATGATGGGTACTTTGTTTATTTCTATTTACACTACTGCTTGAGATGAAATTTGGACACTGATGGATGCTGCCCGGGGAAATAAAACACAGTGATTTAGTAGGAAGGCTATGGAGGCATTCATCAGGATCAAAATATTTTGAGAAACATTCAGGTACTAAGAATATGTGAAAAGAGGTCTTAATTGAGGAGATGGCAATTCAGAGACACAGTCAAATTAAATTATTGCAAGCCATTTAGCCTTTGCCCTTTAGGAAGAAAACAATTTAATGGAAAAGACATCACTGCTATAGCTTGTCTCAGGTATTTATTAGAACATTCACTTCTGGAAGAGTCAATGATAAGCCTCATAACATTGTGTTTTAGAAAATGTAAATAGGTTATTATCGCTATCTGAAATAATTATGCACAAATATTTCTAATATTCCATATTTTAAAAGAAACTTTAATTAACAACAATTTAATACATATTTATTAAATATTCCCATGTGTCAAGAAATGTGCTTCATAATAGAAATCCAAGATTGAAATAAGGCATGGTCCCTTCAACCACAAATCAAACTGGTGTAGTTGGAAGAATACTTAGCTTAGTATTTTCTTAGCATTTTCTCACTTATTCAAATTAGTTCATCCTCAGTTCAAATTAGTCTCTAATACCTTTGTAGAAGTAGAATAGGGTTTCATCCTTCTCTAGCACCCTACATGAGCTAGTTAGCTGAAGAGCCTTCCAAAATAGATTAAAAGTTATAAGGGATCTTAAAAACTGATCTAGTTGCATCATCTTATTTTTCAGATGAGAAATTTAAATTATCTAAGGTAAAACAGAAATTAAGTGAGAGGAAAAATTTGAACTCAGTTCCCATTATTTGAAACAAACTGTTCTTTCAAATTTCCATACATAACTGTGTTTTATGAAACTCAGAATCATATACAGCTAATAAAGCAATATCCAATCATACTCCTCAGTTAACCTTATAATTCAGGATGATGATACCGAATATTGACATTATCAAATATCAGACTACTCTGTAGTCATGTAGACTAGATGTATGTTCAAATCTAAAAACTTGATAGATCACATCTCTTCTGAGATATTTTAAAATAAATTCTGAAATATATGTAATAAATTTCTTCTCAGAGAAATAATATTCCCATTAGGAAATTTCCATTTCCCCAAGAAAACAAACAATCAAAGAATTATCTGTCTTTCAGCAAGAAAGAGGAATAGCTTATAGAAAATTCTTCTACTGGTCTCATCCATTGTTAAAAGAATATCAGGAAGATTTCCAACATATTTAATGGATACACCATGATGTGTTCATGGGAGGAAAAGGACAAGACTCACACAGAATGACTACCATGTTTGAATGGTAATTCATATTTACTCTCATTGTTGAAATAGTAGATTGGGATTGGGATCTGGGATTGTGTTTAGATCTGGAGAATCATTTAATGAACCAAAGTTTCTAACTTCAATCAGCAAAAATTAAAACCATTATTTTAATATTAACAGGAATATTTGAAAAGTCTTTAAAAGGGTCTAATAATTTGTTTTTTACATAAAGAACATATATTTTACTACTGTATAGTGTTTGAATGAGCTTTTGAGGAAAATAGAACTATAATAACCTGATGGTTTTATCAGTGTATGAGTGACATGGAATCTATCTATTCACAAATTGTCCCTAAGATCTTTTAAGACAAAATACCCCTTTCTTTTGGTGGTATGATCAATATGACTAAGTCTTCTGGGTCCCTGAAAATACTTTATGTAATGGGCAGTTTTCCTTTAAGTTATAGTCAGAAGTATTCTGACAACTATTAATCACATAAACATTAATTATCACAGATGGGTAAGTTCAAGAGAACTTATATAAAATTCTAAACTAAACCTGAGGAATGTTTCCATAACATTTATTCCTATGCCTTTGTAACCTTCAATTTCCAAATGTCATTCTCTGTCAGACTCTCAACAAATCCTAATGCTGTAACAATCTATTTACTTAAATTAGTGTCCTGCCTCAGAGCATCAAAGTGCTACACAAGCATTTGGACAACATTTTACTGGGCAAGGTTGTGACTTGCTTTGGGATAATACAAGTGCAGGCAAAGTTGCTCCACAACATCAAGATATTCTGTCATGGTTTCTGCTTAGTCCCAACCATTACATATTAGCACTTACTATGAAAAGATGGAGTTTCTTAATTTTCTAAAAGATAAATTTTGAGTGTTTTTTGTGACATTCTTCCCTTAAATAAAGGAAAGGAAAAAAGTGATTTTATGTATATATATATGTATATATGCATATATATGTATATATACATATATACATATATATGTGTGTGTGTATGTGTATATATGCATATATATGTATATATATGCATATATACATATATATGTGTGTGTGTATGTGTATATATGCATATATATGTATATGTGTGTACCATATGTGTATCTATCTATCTTTATGGTCCCTTTGTGCCTAGCAGAGTGTAGCTACTGTATAAAGGCGTATTGAAAACTTGACCACAAAATAAGAGAAATTTTTCTTTCTCCCAATTCTCTTGCTGTTTTATTGTCTTTAAGGGTATCCCTAGTAGGCTATTTGCTTATTCTTAATTAGCCCTTTTCAGTTTTATGGCCCCTATAACTCTAGACAGCTGGAGCCTTGCCCTCTAATGTGGATCTTACAAGTGTCAATGCACTCTGAGAGGGAGGACAAGGGTAAGTATGTAAATCTTTAATAATCTTCTGAAAAGTATACATGCAAAATTAATCAGTAAAGTTCTATCTTTTATTTCAGAAAGATTTACAGTATTTGCATTAGAATTAGCCTCTTTTTGAAGATGTTACATTTGTCCTTGGCAGCTACTGTGGAACTGTTTATCCATTCCTCTCAGGAAATGCTCAGTTAGGTGGTAAACAGCAACCAAAGTCCAGGAGAAGTTTGTGTTACTGTGCTTTTAGTATTATACACAGGAGAAAATAAGAAATTACCCACAGGAGACCATGGGCAACTTTGCTGAGCCAGCAGTACTTTGGACCAAACTAACCCTTCAAAAGTCATGGTTCTGATTTATTCCTGAGAGCCCTGATATGTAACAAAACATTTATATTATTTCACTTTCTTAGATCTGCTAATGGTCAGCAAATGTGTGTAACAGTTTCCTTTGCTTAGGATGGAGCAGAGGAACATAGGATTATAGACTTAAAAATATCTCTAGGAGTTATCAATATCAACCCCTTCATTTTAGGTGGCCTAAAACCCAGAGTGGTGAAATTACTTATCTAAGGCAAGATAACTAGCAGGAGTCTGAGGAAGTTTTTAAACCCAGGTATTGTTCACAGAGAGTACATTAATATACTATCCCATCACAGCAGAATAGCTAGATAATAGCTCGATAGAGATAAAACACAGTTTTCACCATGCCACATCTTTTCTTCAGAATCCTTATTGGACCCCAAATATATCACTAGGATAAAATATGAATTTCTCAGTCTAACATTTTGGGTTCTGAAGCCAATCTCTAGATTTCATTTTATACTATTTTTATCACTCCCTTTCATGTGTCTTAACTCCCAATCAAATTGATCTACTTGATCTTCCCCTAACCTCCTCTCCCATTAACTCTTCTATTCCACATATTTGTAATATAAGGCTTCCTCAATGCCTAATTTTATAATCCATGTAATTTTGTTCTTTTTTCCAATCTCATCCAATTTTGTGAGTCACTGGGGTTTTCTTGGTGAAGGAACTGAAATGGTTTGCCATTTTATCCTGCTGCTTATTTTTTATAGATGAGTAATTTGAGGCAAACAGATTTAAGTTATTTGCCCAGGGTCAAACAAACTAGTTAATACCTGTGACCAGATTTGAACTTAGAAGGATGAATAGTCCTGAGCCCCGGGCCAGTACTCTATCCACTAATCACCTAGCTTCCATGCATAACCATCAGTTTCCTTTAAAGCTCAGTTCAGGTACTACTAAATCCCAGAAAAGATTTTCTGATTCCTCTTAGTCATTAGTGGTATCTCCAACTTCAGATTTATCTTATATTGTGCTTCCTTTTCTTTACAAAGTTTGTCCTGCCAACAGACCAAATGCTTACCAAAGGCAGGAGGATTTTCACATTTGTTTTCAGGTGCCCAGCACCTAATCTAGCATGTTGCATGTGCGCTGTGAGTGTGTGTGTGTGTGTGTGTGTGTGTGTGTGTGTGTGTGTGTATGGTGTGTGTGTGAGAAAGAGAGGGAGAGAGAGAGAGAGAGAGAGAGAGAGAGAGAGAGAGAGAGAGAGAAACTGAGAGTGTATGTAGATTAAACAGAATTATTTCATTTATGTAAAGAACTCTTCCCTCCAAAACATATTTTATACATAAATGTGTATCCATCAATGCTGTACCTTACAGTCTTAGAGTTGTGGTTTTGGATGACTAAATGAAAGAGTCAGAATTTGTTTTAGAAGAAATAGGTGACATGGCATGTTGGGCTTGGAATCAAGAAGGCCTATCTATGAATCTTGCCTCACTGACTTTTTAGTACTGTGACCTGTCTGGCCCAGCTAATTAAATGCTCAACCTGAATTTCTTCTTTTATAAAATGTAGATAATAATATTAAGTAGTACCTGAGGTTACTAGAAAAATAAAATGAGATAATATATGTGAAGGACTTTGAAAATATTATGTAAATATTAACTGTTATCTTCATCTGTAGCATCCAACAAGTAATATGGAGCCAATGAAGTTTTTTTTTTTTTTTTAACTTGATTTTATTTTTAATGTATAGGATAAAGCAAGCGTTTCTATAACATATTTCAATTAAAAAAAGATATTACTGGAAAAACAAAGAGTTGCCTGGGATGGAGAGAGATTAAATGACTTGCTAATAATTACACAAATATGTCTGAGCACCGGAACATGCTCCCAGGTCTTCCTGACTCCAAGCTAAATCCTTTATTATGCAATGTTGCTCCTTTTCTTGAACTCACAACATTCTTTTGCAAACAAATAGATAAAGGAATGAATGACAACTGAGAAGAGTATACTCAGAAGGAACATGACTAACCTTCAACTTCTAATAGTTTCATAGCTATAAAAAATGAGCAATATATATCAAAATAATGTGCAACAAATTGAAGATGAAGTGGCTTTGGAGACTGAAGTCTTCATGAAGACTGAAGCATATCTACAATTATTCTTCTAATAGTAGATGGGGGCCTGAGTTCAAATCCTGCTTCAGACATTTACTAGCTGTTTGACTGGCAAAATGTAAATTCCACATACCTCTATTTTCCCTACTATGAAATGACATAAATAATGGCTTCTCTTTCATAGGTTGTTGTAAGCAATAAATGAGATATTAGCAAAGTTCTTAGCATAGTTCCTAGCACATAGTAGGTGCCTTATAAATGCCACATGGCCTCTGTGTTAATATGACAAAAATCTCTTCAAATTGCTTCATTAATATTTACATCATATAATATTAGATAATATTAATTTAGTAAAATCTCCACTTGGAAACACAGAATTACAGATTTAATTACTTCTCCCTCCTTTTTTTCCTTTTCTTCTTTATTCTCAACTAAAATATATGGACAAAGAAGAAAAAAAATGAAATTGGAAATGGAAAGTCAAGAGTACTGTGCAGTATAGAATTATACATTATTGTATTTTTGGAGTGCAAAGAAATCTTCAAAGTCATTTAGTTCACCTTCATACTTCAATAAAGAATTGCCTTCTAAAATAATGTACAATGCCTTTTTTTTTTAACTGAACTGGGTTTTTTTTTTAAAAGAAGCCAGAACTTACCTATCCAAACAAGTCTTGTCTCCTTCATTTAACAAGATATATTATTCCTGTGATTCCATTGGCAAAGCACATTATGTTTTTCCCCTTTTAGAGTTGCCTTCAGAGCCAATGGAATACTCATGTGAATATCCTTATTACTGTTAAATCTTCATATTTCAAGGTAGAATTAAATCTGGATAATGGCCAAACATTACTCTGATCCAAGTCTGGCAAATAAAAAGGGTTATCAAACTTGATTAGACCATTTGAGATCCCCACAAAAGGTATAACTAATATAATAATAAAACCACTTTTCTTGTCTAACACTTTTTGAGGGCAATTATATGAAAGAACACGAAAAAAAATGTCTGGAGTTATAACAGGGTCCCTAGTATAAAAATATAGGTTTCTAAGGTGACTACTTTGAAGGATTATTATTGGTTGTTCTTCATTTCAAAGAGAACCAATGATACCATAGGGTGATATCTTGACTTGATTGTGAACTTGATTTAAGTGAGACAAAGTTGCATAAAGCAATCAGCTTCACCTTTTTTTCCAGAGTCAATGAAATTCTTTGGCAAAAACAAAAGTCAAGAAAACCATCAATGACTCTGGGTGCAGTGAATCACCTTGATACCTTCCATGTTTGACTATGCCCAAGTGCTCCACAACACTTGCTTCAGCTGCCTTCATATTCCTTGGGAAAAGAAGTAAATGTTCTCATCTGCCATTGTACCAGAGGAAGTTTTCAAATTCATGGGATAGATATATCACTACTTGTTGTACAGGTTGAGGCCTGTCAGTTTTCCTCAATCTAGCTTAACTGCATTTCCTGAGTTACTTTTACCAAAGTGTGGCTACAATTTCTTTGAGCCACAGATGAGAGCTAGGGTAGGTAAGAAGCCCTGAAAAAGATTCAGAAACCCTCGTACCAGCAGTAATAGCCTTCTCTAAGAAACTTGCACATTTTGGGAAAAAAATAGTTAATTGGTGTATTTTAATACACATTGCTTTATAAATCATGTTGGGAGAGAAAATTCAGAACAAAAGGGAAAAACCATGGGAGAAAAAACAAACAAAAAATAAATGAACATAGCATTGTTGATTTCCATTCAATCAACATAGTTTTTTTGTTTGTTTGTTTTTTGTTTTTTCTGTAAGCAGGTGTCATTTTCTGGTCAAAGTCTATTGGAATTGTTTTGGATCACTGAATCGGTGAAAAAATTAAATCTTTCATAGTTGATCATCACACATTCTTGCTTTTATTGCATAACATATATTTTGCTTCTTGTTTCATTCAGCATCAGTTCATACAATTTTTTCCATGCCTTTCTAAAATCAGCTTGTTTATTATTTTTAGAGAACAATAACATTCCATTTTCTTCATCTATAACAGCTTATTCATTCATTCCCAAATTGATGGACATCTATTCATTTTCCAATTCTTTGTTACAGAAAAAAAAAAAAAAAAAACTTGTGAAATGGGCTGAAACTGAGTTGATGCACTGAGGTCTTAGCACTTAAAGCTAATTGCCAATTGGACAATACTCTATTAGCATATGCTTGGAGAAAGAATGAGCCTGCCCACTACTCTGTGCTTGTTTGATCTGTTGGCCTATAGAGAGATTTGGAGGAAGGATTAGAGGGTGGAGGAGGACAAAGGAGTATGACTCCAGCCATGAGAAGAAAGAGAAGATTCCGGTGTCCACTCTCTCTCCTCTCCCTTAGACAAAGAATAAATATCAAGGACTTTTGCTTATCCTGAGTCCAGCTGATTTTAAAGTATCCAGGGTGCTAATGTGGTCATCACAGAACTGCCAAAACATTTTTGCATAGGTGGATAATTTTATCTCCTTTATGATTTCCTTTGGATATAGACCCCATACTGGCATTGCTGGGTCAAACAATATGAACAATTTTATACCCCTTTAAGCATAGTGCCAGATTTCTCTGCAGAATGGTTGATTCATTTTGCAACCTCAACAACAATATATTAATATCCCAGTTTTCCCACATCTCCTCTAAAATTTATCACTATCTTTTCCTGTCATTTTAGGTCATTTTAGGCAACCTGAAAGGATTAATATGTCAGAATTGTTTCAATTTGCATTTCTATTAATAATTTTTTTCATATTATTATAGATAACTTTAATTTCATTATTTGAAAATTCATATCCTTTGAGCATATATTAATTGGTGAATGACTTGTGTTCTTATAAATTTGACACAGTTCTTTATATATTTTAGAAATGAAACTTTTATCAGAAATACTGGCTGTAAAGCTTTTTTCTCAGCTTTATACTTCCCTTTTAATTGTGTTTCTGTTGGTTTTGTTTGTGTAAAAAAAAAAAAACTTTATTTTAATGTAATCAAAGTTGCCCATTTTATCTTTCAAAATGTTCTCTAGATCTTCTTTGGTCATAAATTCCTCCCTTCTCCAAAGATCTGACAGGTACACCATCCATTGTTCACTTACTTTGTTCATAGTATCACCCTTTATGTCCAAATCATATGTTCATTTTGATCTTATTTTGGTATGGGGTATGAAATGTAATCTAGGCCTTGGGGATTTTTTCTTAGGGAGTTGGTTGATAGTTTGTTCTATTTCTTTTTCTAAGATGGGAGTGTTTAGGACATTTACTTCTTCCTCTGTTAGTTTGGGCATGCTATATTTTTGGAGGTATTCTTCCATTTCATTTAAGTTGTCAAATTTATTGGCATAAAGTTGGGCAAAGTAACTCCTCTAATTATTGCTCTAATTTCCTCTTTGTTAGTGGCGAATTCTCCCTTTTCATTTTTAAGATTAACGATTTGATTTTCCTCTTTCCTTTTTTAAATCAGATTTACTAAGGGTTTGTCTATTTTGTTGGTTTTTTCATAGAACCAACTCTTAGTTTCATTAATTAATTCAATAGGTTTTTTTTGTTTTTTTTTTTTTACTTTCAATTTTATTGATCTCTCCTTTTATTTTTAGAATTTCAAGTTTAGTGTTTGACTGGGGGGTTTTAATTTATTCCTTTTCTAGCATTTTTACTTGCAAGCCCAATTCATTGACCTTCTCTTTCTCTGTTTTATACAAATAGGCCTCTAGAGATATGAAATTTCCCCTTTTTACTGCTTTGGCTGCATCCCACATATTTTGGTATGATGTCTCATTATTATCGTTTTCTTGGGTGAAGTTATTAATTATGTCTATGATTTGCTGTTTCACCCAATCATTCTTTAGTATGAGATTATTTAGTTTCCAATTATTTTTTGGTTTACTTACCCCTGGCTTTTTGTTGAATGTAATTTTCATTGCATTGTGGTGTGAAAGGAATGCATTTATTATTTCTGCCTTACTGCATTTGAGTTTGAGGTTTTTTATGTCCTAATATATGGTCAATTTTTTTATAGGTTCCATGAACTGCTGAAAAGAAAGTGTACTCCTTTCTGTCTCCATTACATTTTCTCCTGAGATCTATAATATCTAATTTTTTTAGTATTCTATTTACCTCTTTGATGTCTTTCTTAATTATTTCGTGGTTTGCTTTATCTAATTCTGAGAGTGCAAGGTTGAGATCTCCCACTATTATAGTTTTGCTTTCTATTTATTCTTGCAGCTCTCTTAATTTCTCTTTTAAGAATGTAGATGCTGCACCACTTGGTCATATATGTTTAATATTGATATTGCTTCATTATCCTTGTTACCCTTTAACAAGATATAGTGCCCTTCTTTATCTCTTGTAATTAGATCATTTTTTGCTTTAGTTTGATCTGAGATCAGGATGGCTACCCCTGCTTTTTTGACTTTACCTGAAGCATGGTAGATTTTGCTCCAACCTTTTACCTTTAACCTGCATGTATATCCCCCCTTCAGGTGTGTTTCCTGTAAACAACATATTGTAGGATTTTGGCTTTTAATCCATTCTGCTAACCTCTTCCTCTTTATGGGGGAGTTTACCCCGTTCACATTTATGGTGAAAATGACCAATTCTATATTACATGTTAATCCCGGTTTATGCTTTTCTCCCTTCTTTTCTCCTTACCCCCATTCCCAGTATTAAGCTTGTGAGCACCACTTACTTCTCACAGCCCTCCTTTTTTAGTATCTCCCCCCCGCCTTAGATTTCCTTCCCCTATCTTACCCCTTTCCCACCCAGTTTCTGTATTCCCTTCCACTTAGCTTATTCCTTCCCTTTTTACTTTTCCCTTCTCACTTTTCAATGAGGTGGAGAAGTTTCACCATAAATTGAATATCTAAAATTTTTCTCTTAAAGCCAATTCTGAAGGCATAAGATGCCCACTATATTCATCCCCCTCCATTCTTTCTCTCAGATATAATAAATTTCCTTTGCCTCTTTATGAGATGTAGTACCCCCACTTTACCCTTTTTCTGGTACAATGTCCTTTCCACATCTAGTTTCTAGAACAAGGTATACATGTATTCTTTATACATCTTTATAGCAGAAATATAGTTCCCAAGATTAATCTTTACCTTTTTAGATTTCTCTTGAGTTCTATATTTGTAGATCAAACTTTTTGTTAAGTTCTGGCTTTTTCATCAAAAATAGGTGAAATTTGTTTACTTCGTTGAATGTCCATCTTCTTCCCTGGAAAAACATGCTCATTCTAGCTGAGTAAGTTATTTTTGATTGCATACCAAGTTCCTTAGCCTTTCGGAATATCATATTCCAGGCCCTTCGATCCTTTAATGTGGATGCTGCTATATCCTGAGTGATCCTTATTGTGGCTCCTCAATACTTGAATTGGGTTTTTCTAGCCGCTTGCAGTATTTTTTCCTTCGTCTAAGGGTTCTGGCATTTGGCCACTATATTTCTTGGTGTTTTGATTTTAGGATCCCTTTCAGTAGGTGATTGATGAATTCTTTCAATATCTATTTTACCCTCTATTTCTATGACTTCTGGGCAGTTCTCTTTGATAATTTCCTGGAAAATAGTCTCCAGACTCTTTTTTTCATCATACTTTTCTGGTAGTCCAATGATTCTCAGATTGTCTCTCCTGGATCTGTTTTCCAGGTCTGTTGTTTTCCCCAGAAGATATTTCACATTCTTTTCCATTGTTTGATTTTTTTTTTTTGGATTTGCTTGACTGATTCTTCTTGTCTCCTCGAGTCATTCAATTCCATTTGTTCAATTCTGATTTTCAATGAAGTATTTTCTTCACTCACTTTTTAAATATCTTTTTCTAATTGTCCAATTGAGTTCTTTTGTTCTATGGAATTTTTTCCTGTATGTGCCAAAATGTTTGTGGCAGCCTTGTTTGTAGTGGCTAGAAACTGGAAATTGAATGGATGCCCATCGATTGGAGAATGGCTGGATAAATTGTGGTATATGAATGTTATGGAATATTATTGTTCTGTAAGAAATGACCAGTAGGATGAATACAGAGAGGTTTGGAGAGACTTACATGAACTGATACTAAGTGAAATGAGCAGAACCAGGACATCATTATACACTTTGATAACAATATTGTATGAGGATGTATTCTGATGGAAGTGGATTTCTTTGACAAAGAGACCTAACTGAGTTTCAATTGATAAATGATGGACAGAAGCAGCTACACCCAAAGAAAAAACACTGGGAAACAAATGTGAACTATTTGCATTTTTGTTTTTCTTCCCAGGATATTTTTACCTTCTGAATCCAATTCTCCCTGTGCAACAAGAGAACTGTTCAGTTCTGCAAACATATATTGTATCTAGGATATACTGCAACATATCTAACATATATAGGACTGCTTGCCACCTAGGGGAGGAGGTGCAGGGAGGAAAGGGAAAAAATCAGAACAGAAGGGAGTGCAAGGGATAATGTTGTAAAAAAAAAAAATTACCCTGGCATGGATTCTGTCAATATAAAGTTATTATTAAATAAAATAAAATATTAAAAAAAACTAATTCATCTTTTGTTCTCTTTTATTCTATCTTATCTCTTTCAACAAACTGCATTCTTTGAATCTTCTCTCTTTTCCTTAGTTTAAATTTCTTCCTCTCTACTGACTCATTTCTTACTGCCTAGAAACATGCCCATGTCTTGAATATCCCGAAAATTGACTCACTTGATCCTTCCATTCCCATTAACTATTGTTTTCTATCTCTCCTGCTCTTAATAACTTAACTTCTCAAAAAGACTATTTTCAATGGGTCCTTTCACTTTTTCTCCTTTCATTCTCCTGTTATCTCTTTACACTCTGTCTTCTATCATTCCACTGAAATTTTGTTGTATATAGTTATTAATGTTGTCTTAGTAGTCAAATTAAATGGTCTTTTTAAAAATCCTAAATATCCTTCAATCTTTTATATTGTTGAACACTCTGCCTAGCAAAGATATATTCTTCTCTCGAGATTTACAGGATACCACACTCTCAGGTTCTTCTTTCTGCCTGACTTTTGCTTATACCTCATTTATCCTCTAAACTGTCTCTCAGTTTTTCTTTCATCCTTCTCTTCTCTCTATATATGTTTTCATTCTCAATAGATCCTGTAATTTCTATGATGATGATTCTCAGATCTACCCATATTGCTTCAATTTTTATGACCTACAATCTTACATTTATAAGTGATTTTCATACATTTTGAACTGAATGTATAATAGGCTCCTGAAATTCACTGTCTAATGGATTTTTTTTTCCCCAAATCATCTCCCATTCCTACTTTTCTTACTAGTATAGATGCTCTCCTTCCCCTGCTGATATCATTGATTTTCCTTAAAACCTAAATGAAATTTCACTTTTTACAGGATGCTTTTCTCAACCCCTCTTAATTCTACTATCTTTCCTTAACTAATTATTTTTATTCATCTTGCATACAGCTTGCATTACACATATTTATTTGAATATTGTGACCCCCATTAGATTTTAAATTGCTTTAGAGCAGAAACTATCTTTTTGTATTGCCAGGACTTAGCCTACTGTGCTTCAATATGTAACATTGAAGGCATTTAATACATGTTGATTGATTGACTGATTTTATCTTAGAGGTGATGGGAAATTATTGGAGTTGGCTAAGTAGAGAAGTCATACCATCATTTGGCAGCTGTGTAGGATACATTGTAGTAATAGGGGATTTCACCTGAAGTTCTTTGATTCTAGATTCAGTTGTTTCATACAACTTTCCTCTACTTAATACGTTTGCTAGATTATTAATATTTCTCAAAGATATGGAAGGACAATTCTTTCAATGGTATAACAACATAGCCAGATGTTCATATAAATCATTGCTGCTCAGTTTTTCGGAAATATGTTTTGAACTGATTTCTCTGGAAACAGCTGCATTTAAAGGAGTGATATTTAATGCAATTAATTGGATTAATATAAATTAACCTTTGCCTCAGTTTCCCCATCTATAAATAGGTATAGTAAAAACACATATCTACTAACACAATTACAAGGATCAAATGAGATAACATTTATAAATGGTTTTTAAAATATAGATAGATGGTTCAGTGAATAGTTTTGAACTTAGGATAAAGAGACCTGAGTTTAAGTCTTAGAAATAATTATGTGACCCTGACAAAATCAATTAACTTCTGTCAACTTGATGTTATTCATTCAAAAAATATAGAAAATAATGGCATTTTCTGTCTAGGGTTTCTATGGGGTTAAAATAGAAAAAAAAAATTCACAAATTTTTTAACAGGTTATAGAAATGCTAATTATATATTTGTTTATATTTTCTAAGATTCACAGTATAAGACACTGAAAAAAATTTAAAGGTAAATAAGTCATAGTCTTTTAATTTACAGTGTTTAAAATCAAAGTGCATTATGTTATTATTTGGTTATATGATTTTTCTTTCTATTTATGTCCCCTACTTTCTCCTTAATTGTTAGATTATTTTTAGGATAAATTTTTGACTATAATGTGTTTTGAGTGATTCATAATTGAGTTTTCACATTTAACTTTAGATATGTAAGGTCTAGTAGATAGCACTTTCTAGAAAATGTGTGTGTGTGTGTGTGTGTGTGTGTGTGTGTGTGTGTGTGTTACTAAGCTGACACATACTTAGGGAAAAATGAAAGGCCCAACTAGTAATTTAACCTGAAAGGATTATACATGTCTGTGAGTCATGGACAGCATGTGGTCCAGGGTGTGGGTGGAAGCTTCCATGCCAAATGATTCTAATGATAACTTATTAGGCAGGACAGCAAGTACAATAATCGTATGCTACTATAGATTAGAAGCTACTGTGAAATTCCTGGTAGGAGGTAAAAAAAGAAATATGAAGTGGGAGGAATTTAGCAACCTTATATTAAATTCACCATCTTACATTGCATATTTAACAATCAAAATTGCATTGAGCATATATAAAGAATCTTTTAAAAGGATGGAATACATTTATTTTGATAGACAGGATTTAACCATTTTCATAACATCTAAGTACACTATTATTTGGGATGCTTCATAGATGTTTCTATCCACAAATTTGTTCTTTAGAGCCCCTTATTTTTACTATTTATATGATTGTTTCTTAAAGGAGCCACCTAATTGTAAAGCCAAGAAAAACAAGGAGAGCAGAATTAGAAACAGTAAATAGAAGTTACAATGAAGTTTGTGACTTTGTGAGGTCGTCTTAGGAAGGGTTTAATCAGACAAGACTGAATGACCACCTGTCATGGATATTATAACAGGCTATTTTAGATTCACTTACTTTCCATCATCTCTGATGTCAGTTTGGGTTGTGGTAAGGAAACTTATATAATATATAAGATATAACGTATAATAATATACTATTTAATGACCAGCACTGAAAATTATAGTCAGTGATGTAATGATAAATATTCATCAAATTGCTTTAATGGAGAAAAAAGCCTTAATGGAACATTAATTTAATGTGCATTATTAACATTTTCTCCATAATATTCTTAGGTATATCCAATCAATATTAACACTAAAAAAATAGATCAAGACTTAATATTTACAGATTTCTAAGGAACAAATCTTCCCACTGAAAATTTAACAATCATCTCTCTTGAGCTGGTGTAAGTTAATTTCAGCTCACCCCTCCCTATAATTGAATAAACTGGTGAAGAAAAGATATGAACTTGTCTAATTTAGATTTTCTAAAATCATTTTATGTGATAAAACACAAGAAAAGTTCAATATAGATAATCTTAATATTCTTGAGGGAGTCTTCTCTGTGAGAATCTTGATGATCAGGAGAACAGATTTGGCAAAACCAGGCTAAAGAAAGAAGTGGCAGCCTCCTGCTCCTCTCCTTTCTTGTCTGTTTCCTCCTCCTTTCTCTCTTCATCCTCTTCATTTGTCTTCTTTTTCCTTCTCCTCTTTTTTCTCTTTCATTCATCCTCTTCTTCCTCCTTTCCATTTTATTTTTTATCCTCTTTTTCCTTTCTTCCCTTCCCTTCTTTTCCTCCTCTTCCTCTCTAGCTCTTTCCCTCCTCCTGCTCCTTCCACTCTATAGTATTTTCTGTATCAAGCTCACTTCCCTCTGGAAACTTCCCAAATGCATTTGGAGTCAGAGAATGTGTTAATACCCCATGGTATTTTTGACCAGTATACTTTACTCTCTAGGTATTATTTTCCTTATTTGTACATTATTGTTTCTATCAAACAGAGGGATGATGGTTGAGAATTAAAGGAGGTAATGTCTTGAAAACATTTGACAGGCCATAAAGTATGAATGTAACTTATTGCTGTCATGAGAATGCTGTATTGACTTATGATTTTCTTGGTATATGTAACAATTGTCCCTGATGCAGACTGAAACTGCTCCATAACTTAATAACCTTAGAGTTGTCCAAAGAGTTAAGTAGCTAAAGGGCTTTCTCAAAAGACAAGGGAAGAAAACAAATATTTACTTAATTTCTACTCTGTGCCAGGCCCAGTGTTAAGCACTTTGGATATATCTCATTTTATTCTTACAACAATTCTGGAGAAATCTAAATCAAAGACACTGTACAGAAGAGAAAGTTCACATTCCAGGGTAATGAATGCTGACAAGGACTAAGCCTGAGAACTAGATAGAATTGAAAGAGAAAACCAACTCATTTATCAGGTATTACTACTGCAGCACATACTTGAAGATCATTCTGCACAAATAGATACAGCCATGGGAGGAAGTCTGAAACTGAAATCAGAAGCTAAGTTCTTGGACAGTCTACCAGAAATCTTTTGTCTGTTTCTAACATTATCTAGACAACTGACATGAAAAAAGGAAAAGGAAGTAAAGATTTGGTACCTGTTTTACTTGATATTGCTAATAGGATTGCTTTGTTTTTCTTGTTTTTAATCTGCACTGGCTCTCTACAAGTTTTTTTTTTTTTTTAAATTTTGAATTTGTTACTACTTTGAATGCTTTGGAAGAAAAGGCAGATTTAGGCAAAATCAAGAGAATTAATATACTGGAAGTCCTAGTAAGCTTGTATATAAATTAAAATTTGACAATATGAAAATGTATTTATGAAAGTTTGTGTATTTTTCATATATTTTTAAGAAAACTTGAAGATGGATATTTTGGTATTATAGGATTTAATTTGTAGGGTTAAATAAATGACTGACTCATTACAGAACAGAATAACTTAAAAATGGATGTTAACAAAATAACTTTGATTTGGAGGAAAACTGATTAAAATCATGTTCTAAAGTGTTCTAAAGCCTTATCAACTTTACAACCACTGGATGCTTTATTTCCATTGTATCTCCTTGTTCTCATTACCATTTATCAAAATTTTCCTCCCATTGGCCTATAAACCCCTTTTAGATATGAAAAACAAACTTTAACTGTTTGAGCTGAAGAAAAAATGTTTTTACCCAAATCAGACAGATGTTAAATTATAATTTGGTAAATTAGTTCTGTTGGTTTGCTTCTAATAAACTGAAGAAAATAAAATAGAAAATAGTATAAAATTAAGGTTATTCTTTGGAACATTCACTTGCTATAAAAATAATATATTTTCAAAATAGGACTGTTTTGCAAAAATAATTCAAGATTAGATCTCAAAAATATATGATCAAGTGTTAACTTGCTAAAATTCAGTATCTTTCATCCATGTTTGGGTTGGGTTGTCATTTGAAAAAATAGGTGGTAGAAAGAGTAACTTTTAATCGTAATTGACTATCTATTAGCCAGATATCAATCTCCAAGGTGTCCAGTAACCAGATTTGTGATTCTACATTTGCTTCTTTTCTTTTCTTTTTCCTTTTCTTTTCTTTAATTTATCCTTCCTTCCTTTCTTCCATTTATCCTTCCTTCCTTTCTTCCTTCCTCCCTTTTTGGCAAAGACAATGCAATGTAGTTAGTGGTTTGCTATTTTTTTTACTCTAGCTCATTTTACAGATGTCAGCTTGGAAACACACACACACACACATATGCACATACGTGCACATGCACAGCTCATTTTACAGATTTTACAGAAGAACTGAGACAAACAGTATGAAGTGATTTATCCAGGGTCACACTGCTATTGTATTTGAGGGCAGATATTAATATAAATTCTTCCTGATTCCAAGACTACATCTTTATCCACTGTGCCATCCAGTTTGTACCTTCCAGAAAAAATAACATTTGCAAAAACAACAAAAATAACATTAAAATAAATTTTAAAAATATATTAAGAATTTTTCTGTATTATATATTTAAACTAGATTTCCACTTATAGCACCAGTTAAATATTTTTATTAAGTTTTGAACTTCTCTCAAATTGTCTCCAAAACTAAATATTTGGGTTTTAGATGTTTTGGTAGATAGTGGCTAGATAGATAATAGATATACACATACATATATAATTGTATGCATACATATATGTGTGTTGATATCTATATCTATCTATCTATCTATCTCTCTGTCTGTCTACCTACCTATCTGTCATCTATGTGTCTAACTATCTTTATTTCTGTACAGAGTGCACATAACCCAGAATGGGGATTTCAGTTGTTAATTCAATATAACAGAGTTTTAATTATAACAATGGGGAAAAGGTTCCCTATTATTGAGTAACATGACTTTATTAAATTAGAATCATTTTTAATCAAGTAGTGCTCTTATGTTTCTTTTGTTTTTAATTGACATAAAATTATAAAAAAGTGTTTTTAGCAATCTATTTGCATGCATGCTATTTGAATATATCCACAGATTTATAGTAAAGTAACATTTTGCATCCCACTTGTGACATTTTGTTTAATTTATAAACTCCCACAATAGCATTGAATTCTGAAATTCTGTAAAATATTAAATTTAAAAATTTTTGCATGATAAATACTTCATAATGAAAGCTTCTGTTTATATTAAATATTCCTGACACTATTCCCTTAGAAAGACAACACAAAACTACTATTCTCTTTTTACAGAGTAAGACATAGAAAACACAATGACTTAGAAAGTAATTTGTTTTTGTTCTTAATTCTTGAAAAGAACCAAAATGACATTAGCTGTGACTGATCAGATCAATATGAGATCAGAATTTTCTACTGGTGACTGGAAACAAATAGTCCATGTGAACATTTGGAGTGAAAATTCCTTTAAATTTGTGCATTTCAGATCTCTTTTGATCTACTCTAATTATGATTTCATTGCTCAAATTACAGTGCCTTCCTTGATACAGACATACCATGTTGGTCAGCCCTGTCTACAAAATATTACTAAAGTGGAATCTCTTGGTAATTCTGATGTAATGCTTTCCTTTACATCCCATATAAATTCCCCTATTTTTTCAGTGACCCAAAACATATCAATAATTTGTTTAAACAGTCTGGCAATCATGATAATACCTCTTTCTTGATCCCTATCCTCACACAAATATTTTGTCAATATCTGAATTGTTGTGTTCTTATTTTTAATATTTATTACTTCCTAGATATAGCTATGAGAACTGTTATTCCTAGACATAGCTATGAGGACTCTTCATAGAAATGTATGATATCAATTTACCTATGATAAAATATGTAAAAAACTCTCCCAGTAATAAGACAGTTATTTCTGTTACCCTATGTATCAAAAAATATTCTAAACCAATAGTACGATGATGATAATATTTATATTTAATGAATAGGCCTCCTAATTAAAACATATGTGTTTTAAAATGAATATATATCTTTACAAATAGACTTTAATTTGAATTCTGAATATACAATGTCTTAGAAATTTCATAGCCTATTATTTTATTTCTTTGAAGTTTATTATTCTTATGTAGACAGAAAGAAGAGGCACTTTAGATAATCTCTATATATTCTTTTAGTTTCTCATTCTACTATTAAAAAAGATCTGTGCAATTTTTGCATAATTTCATACAAAGGACAGAGGCAATGCATATGAAAAATCTTACTAAATTTAGGATTTAATCAAAGCAACTTTCTGTCAACTTCCTTCTTGCCATCTCATGTTCAGTGTAGAACTATAATGGAAACAGAAAAAATTCTGTAAAAATTAAGATAGTGAAGATTATTTATTATCATATTACATAAGATTTTGTTTCCCAATACATCTATTAGTGACAAAATATTTAGTTTCTAATTAATGACTATTTAGCTAAATGTATCTTTTGAAAAGCATATTAACTATAATTTGGTTTTCTAGGAAAAAAATTCTAAGGAATGTAAATCCAAAAATTAAGAAATATTTTATAAGGATTTAAAATAATACAAAACATTCTTCCTATCTTTTAAATTACAAAATTGAAAAATAAGTGCTCTTGTTCAGATTATAATGACTAAAAGATAATGAATGAAATATTTGCTAGGATGAAGTATTTATGAAGCAAACTGCATAGTTTTAAATAAAAGATTGATTTAAATAATCTCAGGGATAGCCAAAATTCAATAAAAGGCCATAAAGTTATACTGACATTGAAGTCTTATTTAATATGATTAATATTATTATTCTGAATAATAGATCAATAAATGATGAATCAGATACAACACAATATGTGAACACATGTGTATGTGTATATCTAGTAACATATACACATAGTAAAAATCTACTATAGTATGGGCCTCATTCTTCTCATTATACATCTCAGCAGTGTTGCATATGCATAAAATGTGATGGTAGGTTTTACATATTTCAAACCCTAAGAATAATTTCTGTATTAAATACTTGAAATTGATTTAGATAAATTAAACCAGATATTTTTTTTTTAAAAATCACAATGAGGTAAATTCCTCCTAACATTGCTATATTTAATGAAAAGGCATGTGTGCCATGAACACCTACACATGTTTCTGTGCCTGGTAGTATAGTGACATTACATTAAAATATTTGAATGAAGTGTAAAATTTTCATTTCTTTTTTTTTTTGATTGAACAAATACATTGAGTGCTTGCCTCCTGAAATTTGGCAACACTTTGAGCAATATATATATATATATTGCTTTTCACCCCTTTTTATTTTTTAATTGAAGTTTTTTTTTTTTTTTTTAAAATTGACAATGTTGAAAAATTACCCATTGCATATGTATGGACTCCCTTGAAGTTAGAAAGTGTACTTTGTGAAGCTAGCATACTTGTGGACTCCAATGAGTAAAGGTGTGAACACAAGCCTTGTATTAATTAGTTCTACTTAGTACCTTGTTTCAGGTTCTGGCCAAAATCTTCTTGTAAGATTAGATCAATTGTAATTAGTTAGCAGTTAGTAAGGATTCCAACATCTCCCCCTTTCTTTTGTTAGATGAAAACACCAAAGGAAATAGGAAATCTAATCAGATTAGTGGGTTTCTGAAGGGGTACACATAAATCCATCAATATGGGCCAGAACTTTGTAACAAATACATCTGGGAGGAAAATATTGGAAAAGAAAAGCTTGTTACCTTGATAAGATATACCAGAAAAGGAAGTATAATATTAAAAAAAAAAAAAAAAAAAAAAAAAAAACAGGAAAGATAATTATTTGACAAGGAATCAGCTGGAAAGTTAAAAAAAAAACTGGATTGAGGACACTTTATGGATCATACTAGTACATTTTTTGTTATTGACAATTTAGTTTGTCATCCCTTTGTCACATGCAAACAAAGGTGGCCTAGCTGTACCAGATCTAAAAATATTTTATAAAGCAGAGATCATCAAAACCATTTGGTACTGACTAAGAAATAAAGCAGTTGATCTAATTAGTTAGCAGTTAATAAGGATTCCAACACATATGTTTTGTCAATTAAAAAAAAAAAAACTTCAATTAAAAAATAAAAAGGGGTGAAAAGCAATATATATATATATATATATATATTGCTCAAAGTGTTGCCAAATTTCAGGAGGCAAGCACTCAATCCAGAGTGAACATACATAGTTAGGCATGAAGATAAGAAAAAAGACAATGACTTAAAGCCAAGAAAGGAAACAGAATTCTAGGACATGATTCCATCACAAAAAGAATGATGTCCCTCCCCTCAAAATTTATATCTCTTTCAATACTTAGCACATTGAGGGGAATATTATCAATGAGACTGGAAAATAATTTGGAGGTAGATAATAGAGGGCTTTAAATTTCATAATGAAAATTTTGTACTTAGGTTGATAATGCAAAGTTAATAGTGGTTTTTAGATGTGGTGATAAGAAAAAATTATTAGGAATAATATTCATAAATAAGGGAAAAGGCACAACTAGAAAGCAAATAGGCAAGATAATCAGAATGATACAGTGTGAAGATATTAAAGCAATCTACTGTAAGAGAAAATGTCATCCTGAAATATGGTAATTTTAGCAGTGGTAAAAGAGTTGAGACATATTGAAGAACCAGAATTGAAGGACATGGCAACTGATCACAAATAACAAAAACCAAGAGTATCTGATATTTAAAGAGTGATTTTAGGTTTGCAAAGCACTTTTCATATATGGGAGATGTTCACTGATTTGCCCAGGTTCCCATACTTAGTAAGTGCTCAATTACAGATTTGAATTCAAGTCTTTTAAATTTCCTGTATAGAGTCCTAACCATTACGTCAAAAAATATCAATTGAAAGTTTAAGCCAAAATAATAGGGTAGCAGTTGGAATATCATCTTGGGATTAAAAATCATTTTGAGCCTAATGAGTTTTAGGTATACAGTAGATTCTGGTGAAGATATACAAAAAGCAATTGTGAATACAGATTTGGAATTCCATATAGCAGAAAAGTCACATTCATAGACCCCTTTGAGCATTATGAGTGCTGCCTAAATCTTGTTAAAATATTATTGGGGAATGTTTCACAAAATAACTTAAGAAATTCATTGTATATGTTAATTTTTTATTTTATTTTCTAAGTCAATATAAAGCTTGCAGGCATGCATTTATATTTGAATTTTATGTCCCTGCTGTGAAGAGGTTGAGGATTATGATGCAAATTTTAATTTTATTTGCAAAAAAAAATAGTGGAAGCCATGATAATAGATGAGATCACTGGAAGTGATTTTTTTTTTTTTTAAGAGTAGTACCAAAACTTGGAGGAAATACTAGAAGTATAACAAAGGTGAGAAGTTAACAAAAGTGAACTGTGTTCAGAAAAGGAAAAGTGAATCCTTCTAGATTTAATGTCTCACAATCCAGTACATGACAAACCAATAAGTACTTCAGCAGTGAGAAATGGTCAACGAAATCAGGGAGTATAACTACTAAAAAAAGTGGTTTTGGAAATGATAGACAATATAATGATTTTGGAGAGCACAGTTACAATACATTCTTTGATATGTAAAACAGCTCAATATGCTTGAGAAGGGAATGTGTAGTTGAAGAAGTAGAAGGAGCAGGAGCAAGCAAATATTTTGTATTCTAGAAATTTGTCAGTCAAAAAGAGGAACGAGATGGAGCAATAACTGTACCTATAGATTTTTTGCTGCTTAATTTTCATTATTTTACTATTTAATTATGTTGAAACAGTCATACTCTTTTTATTTTACCTATGTAATACTTTTATTTTCTTCTATCCATTTTCTTGGCTTAATTTCTTGACTATTCTTAGACTTAGCCACATTCTGAATCTTTATGTTACTTCAATTATTGTCTCAGGAGTTCCCAGGTGGGAAATTTGATTTTCCTTTTACTGATAGGAATTGTCTCTCTTGATGTTTCAATTAACTCTATTCTTATTATAGGTCAAACCAAAGTGATAAAGTCACCAAAAAGAAAAAAAAATACCAAATGACTTCACTTTATGACTAATAGACTATGAGATTAGATATAATCTGAAACAATAACACAAATATATCAATGGTTGAAACGATTTAAGACTTTTGAAATATCTTTTAATATAGATTAATGTTTAAACTTAAAAAAATATTCTTTCAGCCTTGTAATTTCTGATGCTGAGGGACCCTGACAGGATTGGCTCACCACAGGAACAGTCCATTGCCAGAACTTTTATCATTATTTCCTATTGCTCAGTGACATGATGACAGTTTTCATAGAAACTTTTTCAAGTATTTGACTCCTTTTGAACATTTCAACAAGGATAGATCCAGCTACACAGAGATACTTTTCTTAGACTCAAATAGAGAAATGATAACAAAGTAAATTAAGGGCCAATCAAGATTTGGGTTCTTGTCCTTTCTGTGACAAGATATTAAATATTCTAGTAGCCCCAGAAACTCCCCTAAAATGGATGTAACAAATGAGGATAGGTGGCTTTATGGAAGTAGTTTCTATACCTGAGAATTCACAAAAATTTCACTAGATCAGACTGTTGGATATCATAAATCACCCTCCTCCTGAACTCTGCATGCCCACCACCAGCACCAAATGTAATTGCATTGCACAGTTAAATGTCAAAGTTTTTATAAGGCAAAGTCCTTAATCATAGAGAGTTTAAAATTCAGTATGTAAATGTAATATATAAACAAGGAAGACAACATTTATTTATTTTCTTATTTTTAATCTGTTTTTATTTTATTAGCCTTTATATTTTAAAATTAAATGTAGAAAAACAGTATTCAACATTCATTTTTTTAAAAAAATTATGAGCTCCAAGTTCCTTTTCTTTCTTCCTCACCTCTTCCTTCTTTGAAAGAGTAAGCAATTTGAAATGGATTATACATGTTTATTCATTCAAAACGCATTTCCATATTAGTCAAGTCATGAAAGAAAACACAAAATAAAAAAAAAAAAAAGAGGGGGGAGGAGAGAGAGAGAGAGAGAGAGAGAGAGAGAGAGAGAGAGAGGAGGGAGGGAAGGAGGGAGTGAAAAAGGAAGGAATGATTAAATGCATATGACAGGCACCAAAGTGACATAAAGCTAGCCTGGAACCAGGAAAATTTTAGTCAAAATCCTGAATGTGAAGCATTCTAGTTATGTGACCTTGGGCAAGTCATTTAGTTGATCAATGCCTCAGGGAACTTAGACAGGGTGGAAAATAACAGGTACTCACTAGAAAAAAAAATAAAGCTTAGTTATAAATTTGAAGACTTTGAATGACTAAGGACTATCAACTTTATTATTTAGTCTATACTTGTTACTGAAGATCTTTAAGCAGAGAAATCATATCTGTAAAAATGGGAGATTATTTTAGTCAAAGCATGAAGGATAGATGATACATTATATTAAGCACTAGGAAAATCAAACAGAAATAGTAACAATCCCTGTCCAAAAAAAAAAAAAAAAATTAAATTACTTGCTATGGAAAATATCATGTAGACACATCAATGAATATAAAATATATCTAAGCAGGTATATGATCATTTGAGTTTATTTATAGTACTTGTCATAATTTTCTGAACATATTTTAGCTTAAGTAGGCCTTTCCAAAATCATAAAGACTAGAACTGAACACATCTTGCTAGTAGGGAAGACTGTCTTGGAGGCACCACTTTGCTCATTCTAAAAATTATTTTGATGAAATCCCTAAGAACATTAGTATTTTTTACCTGCCATGTCTTACTTTGGGCCCATTTTGGCATGAATGCATACAAAACAATACAAAATTTTTTTCACACAAACAGTTGTTGAGCAACTGTTACTATCTTAAATTATATTATTCTAAATGTATATACATAATTAATTGCACCCAAATTTGGAATTTTGCAGTATATTGGGTCCATTTAAGCTTTGTTAACAGAAAATCATTCTTGTATTTAAAATGGCGTGGAGAAACACAAATCCCATTTTCACATATCATTTTTGCCAACTATTATACCTTCAAATTCTATTTCCTATTTAGATGTCATTACTTTCAGTTGATAATACTAACTCAAACCCACTTGAATTCCTTCACTTTTGTTCTGTAAGGTTTTTTAGCTTACTTTTAGTGGCATCATTTGTTTCCATGAATAATAAGAAATTGTCATTTATTTTAACAAGTCAGGAGGATATGCATCCCATCCCATATATATGGTCTAAGTTAACTTTTCAATTTTTAACATTGACAACCTATCCTAATAAAGTTATATTGGGAGTTACCAACAATAACTACTAATTTCTTCCACTTCCAATCATCATTGGATAAATTCTTTCTTAATAGCATTGTACATGCCCTCACTTGGAATACAGAAAGTTTTTTTGGGTTAATTTTGTTTAGTTGCCCTTTTATAGGATGAACCATATACTTATTTACTGAGAGTAAATATTAGGCATCATTTTTACCTCATTCCTCTATATTTTTCCCCAGAGTTTTCAACTATCCATTTCACATGATTCTTTCTAATCAGGCTTATCAGTTCTGAGGAACCAGTATATTTTTTCTATACTGCCACAATAAGAGTTACTCATCTAAGTAATGATAAATATAGATAAATATTTATCCTGATAAATAAGTGAATCAGCCTGAATGTTTTATGTGCTTAGTGGTTCCAAGCACTCAGATCACTTTATTGTTTATTATTCTCTCTAACCTTTGTACAAAGCTGAAATGCCATCTTCCTTTTGTGAAATAAGAGCAGGATGCAACTTGAAGATCTGCTATTCTCTCTGTATCTCCTGAAATGGCCCTATAATGCTCACAAACATCTAAGTATAATAAACATGGATTCTTCTATTTTAGGATATGTGGGGCATTATATGAAGTTTTGGGGAGATTGTAGCAGATAACTATATATCTGAATCAAGTACCTTTCATCTTTTTAATATCTCTATGACACGAGGTAGTTATGATTCAAAGTCTATGATAGGCATTAGAAAGATAAAGACAACATGAAACTGACCTTAAGAAGCTTACATTCTTCTGGGCAATTCCACTAGGGGAAGTTTTCAGATTATACAGGCACACTTGTACATTCCTTTAAATTGAAAGAAACAAAAAATTTCTTAGTCTTGGAAGTTTACAAAATCTTTCCTTTTTGGATTTTTCAAAGTAAGGATCTTTGTTCTTTGTCATTTCACATGTTGCTAACTTTCATGGTATCCTATATGTTAATATCACATGCATTTGATCAACTGGGATGCCTAAAGAAAGCTTAATTTTTATTAGATAGCTAAGTTGTTGGGACACTAGATTATTTGTAAGAACTCCTAATGGAAACAAAAAGTTTCAGATAATTTTCTATAGATATTCAGTTACATTCAATACAACATCTGATTAAATCAATTCATTCAGTTATTTTCTCATTTTTTTTTCTCTTCATGTAGAAGTTTGCATATACCCTTGTGCTTTCCTATGTTCTTTATTATATATATATACACACACACACACACACACATATATATATATATTTTTTTATATATATATATATAATTCTGAAACTAAAATAAAGTTTTTTTTTTCCTTAATACAAAGTCCTTAGGGAAAAAATAAAAGAACAATACTTAAACATCTGGGTCAAATTTTTTTCTTACAGAACTTAACTAGAACCACATTTTTTTTTGTTTGTTTTTTTGGAATTCACTATTTTATAAGCTTATATGGAGTCTTGAAAGGTGACCTGAATTAGCACTTCAGTAAAGCAATGATCTTGTTACAATGGATGGATAGCAAAAAAAAAACCCTATAGGGTGGGGAGAGAAAGCAAGTATATTTGTTTATTGCTGCTGTTCTAAAGTGCTATCAGGAATAGAAAATTATACTTTTAAGACACAATTCACCCTTCTCTCAGTAGAATTTTGGAAACTCAATTGTTCAGAATACCTTCCAACATTTAGAGGTTATAGAATATCTAAAAGCTATTTATAAATTTATTGGATATGGACAAAATTATTACAAGTGGAATGGCTTCTCATCTGAAATTGAAGTTGAATAGTCAAAATATCTTTCAGCTTTGTTGAATATTTATCCATCTATTAAAAACTTTTAAAGGGCAAATCCTAATGGTGTCCTCTACATCCAATGTTAAAATAATTGGGTCTATATCCAAATCAAAATCAAGCCTTTCCTTTTCCCTTTGCCAGGGTTTTAACCCATTTATTCTATTTAGTCTTTTTGAGATAATTTTGCTCTGCCAAGATGATTCTCACTTAACTTTTAAAACTGTAGATTCACTTCATACAGATAATGGCTTAAACTAAAAAAAATAAGAGATCTTTTCAATATAGGAAAATAATTGTGACCTAAATGCCAGAAATCATTTTATTTTATTTTATTTTTTAATAACTTTTTGTTGATAGAACTCATGCCAGGGTAATTTTTTTTACAACATTATCCCTTGCATTCACTTCTGTTCCGATTTTTCCCCTGCCTCCCTCCATTCCCTCCCCCAGATGGCAAGCAATCCTTTACATGTTGAATAGGTTACAGTATATCCTGGATACAATATACATGTGCAGAACCAAACAATTTTCTTGTTGCACAGGGAGAATTGAATTCAGAAGGTATAAATAATCCCGGAAGAAAAACAAAAATGCAAGCAATTTATATTCACCTCCCAGTGTTCTTTTTTTGGGTGTAGCTGCTTCTGCCCATCTTTGATCAATTGAAACTGAATTAGCTCTCTTTATCGAAGAGATCCACTTCCATCAGAATACATCCTCAAACAGTATCATTGTTGAGGTATATAATGATGTCCTGGTTCTGCTCATTTCACTTAGGATCAGTTCATGTAAGTCTTGCCAGTCCTCTCTGTATTCATCCTGCTGGTCATTCCTTACAGAACAATAATATTCCATAACGTTCATATACCACAATTTACTCAACCATTCTCCAATTGATGGACATCCATTCATTTTCCAGCTTCTAGCCACTACAAACAGGGCTGCCACAAACATTTTGGCACATACAGGTTCCTTTCCCTTCTTTAATATCTCTTTGGGGTATAAGCCCAGTAGAAACACTGCTGGATCAAAGGGTATGCACAGTTTGATAACTTTTTGAGCATAGTTTCAAATTGCTCTCCAGAATGGCTAGATGTGTTCACAATTCTACCAACAATGTATCAGTGTCCCTGTTTTCCCACATCCCCTCCTACATTCCACATTATCTTTCCCTGTCACTGTTTATTGCTGCTGTTCTAAAGTGCAATCTGACAGGTGTGTAGTGGTATCTCAGAGTTGTCTTAATTTGCATTTCTCTGATTAATAATGATTTGGAGCATATTTTCATATGTCTATAAAGAGTTTCAATTTCTTTGTCTGAGAATTGTATGTTCATATCCTTTGACCATTTATCAATTGGAGAATGGTTTGATCAGAAATCATTTTAAAAAATAAGAGTCCTTAGAATGTGAAATAATCTTAGAAGGTCAGTCATAAAAGTATCTTCATATGAAAAATTCAAAATACTATGTCATGAATATTTAGATGGAATAGCCCTGAATATTTCAAGAGATACACTAAAATGATTTGCAAGGTCTCTGCTAACATAAGTATCAAATATTCTTTTCAAACTGAAAATGATAAGTGTTTTCAAAATGGCATCCTTCAGCTGTGCTGTTGAGGTAGGTTGGTTCATTGGGTAGAGCACTGGGCCTGGAATCAGGAGGACCTAAGTTCAAGTCCACGTTAAATACTCACTAGCTGTTCTGTTTGTCTTAATTCACTGGAGAAGGAAATGGCAAATCATTCTCTATCTTTGCCAAGAAAACTCCATGAACAGTACTGGCATGTTATGGTTCTTGGGGTCATGAAGAACCAGACACTCTTGAGCTACCCATGAACAGTACTGGCATGTTATGGTTCTTGGGGTCATGAAGAACCAGACACTCTTGAGCTACTGAACAACCAGAAAGTCTAGGAATCTAGTCAAAGGTCTCCAGTCCATTGGATATTTTCTTTATAAAGGTTTTATGGGAAGACACACACAAAGATGAAAAGATGACTGTAGGTTGCAAACTGTACCCTTGAAAGAACCATTCATACTAATGAAAACAATATTGTTGGAAGGAGAAGGAAAACAATATTGTTGTGAGGAGGAGTTGGAAGCTAATTTTCAATATAACATATTGCCAAAATATGACATGAGAGGAAACCAATGAAATGATACATAAATATGAGCAAATACATTCATGTGTGCTCACTTATTTGTATATGAATTTCCTCTAAAACAGTTGAAATGAGAGTAATGATTGAAAAGCTTTGTATTCACAAAAAATATAACCAATTCGTTATGATATGAAAAACGGAAATGGATTTGACAGTTGCAGTCATTTGATGCTGAAGAAAAAACCCTGAGTTTAGACTCAGATAAGATTCTAATTCTGATATTGACATTTATTTGTGTGATCTTGTTAATTTTCCTTTTTAGATTTGCAATTTTCTTATCTATACATAAAAGGAGTGATTCACACATCTCCCTAATACAACTACACAAGCACACACACAGAGATGCTATATGCTTCTTATCTTTATCAGGTAAGAACACCATTTCAAATTGAAATATCAAGTAAAGGGAGTTCAGTGTTTTAAGCCATTTAACAAAATCTGTTGACAAAATGTATTGGTAATATTTCAAAGAACCATATATATCAGAGAATGGACTGGATGACAAAGCAATTAAGAATAGATAGTGCTTTGAGGATCCAAATTCTGGTGTCTTATATATATATAACAGGTAGCAATGAGATGGGGCATAAGATTGCCGAGAAGGTGTATCCATTTAATTTTCCCCTCTGCCATTGAGAACCATATGAGAAATAATGTGAACCAATACAGGACAATGCATTCTTCTGAAAGGGGGAAAACACACACACACACACACACACACACACACACACACACACACAAAACAAACAAACAAACAAACAAACAAAAAGCATGCTGAAAAAGATTGAGATCTGAAGTTGATCTTCTTGCCTCAAAGAATTCAAGCTCTCTGAGGCTTGTCTTTCTCAGCATGCTTTTATTTTTATTTATTTTTTTTAATTTTTTGGCAGAGGGGAAAATTAGATGGAGAATTAAATTAGAGAACACAAATTCTATTTGTGTTCCCAGTACTTTACCACGGTGTCTGATACATAATAATGTTTAATAAATTCTTTTCCCTACCTGTTTTTCTCCTATTTTAAATTTCTCTGATGTGTCTATAGCTCTTTGTAGGACCCTAAGGCCTCCAATTATAAACAAATATAAGCAAATAGGAAGTTCTTGACCATGAAACATTTATATTCCAATGAGAGTAAAGAATACCTAAAATGGAACTAGAAAGCTAGGGAAGGGGCAAAGCTTACCCAAATGGGCTACTGGTGTCACAGTCAGGAGAGGGAGAATCATAGCCTACATAAAGCATGTTCACATAGACCCATATCCCAAATGTAGAAGTGGAAGGAACTCACCAATAGGATGAGAGAAAAAAAAATCCTTTCTAATTGAAGCTGTGAATTGAGAAGAAAGTTTGTATATTAACTATTTTTATTATATCCGTTGGACAGACATTTGCTCTAAAAGCTTAGCGACTAATTGAAGATAAGTGGTGATTTCAATGACTGGAAAATATGAATGATAAAATAAAAAAACCTTGAACTTTCAGTATTAATTCTAGAACTTTCTAAAGAAAAGTAGTCAGACAGGCTTTGGAGACCAGACCTTTTAGTCATAGAGGCAATTAGGAAGTTTTCTTAATTTGAAGAGCTCTGATCAAAAATTATTTAGAGCACCTTTTAATATGACTAGAAATGATTTAAATTACTTCATATGAAAATAGTCTGACCCTTTGACCATTTATCAATGAGATAATACCTTGAATTCTTATAAATTTGAGTCAAATCTGTGTATATTTAAAAAAATTATTTCTTTATCAAAATCCTTGAATGTAAATTTCCCTCAAGTTTATTGCTTCCCTCCTAACCTTTTCTGCATTGATTCTGTTTTTATAAAAACTTTTCAACTTGATATAATTAAAATTATCCATTTTATATTCAATAATTTACTCCAGTTCTTCTTTGGCCACAAATTCCTTTCTTCTCCACAGTTCTGAGAGGTAAACTACCCTTTACTCTTCTAATTTGCTTATAACATCACTCAATGTCTACATCATGAATTCATTTAGACCTTATCTTGGTATACAATGTTAGGTGGGGGACAGTGTCTAGTTTCTGCCATCCAAATTTCCAATTTTTTCCAGCGGTCTTTGTCATATAGGGAATTCTTATCTCAAAAGTTGAGGACCTTGACTTTGTCAAACACTAGCTTATTATAGTCCTGTGAATTTAACCTATTTCACTGATCAACTACTCTTATTTCTTGGAAAAATGTGGTGTTTTTCTTCTTTAAAATATAAGATCGTTCTCTGTGGGGGCAGGTTTCTTGGGGAGGTTTTCTGGAGGCAGACTTAGTTTCAGTTAAAAGTAATAATCACCCAAATGCAGCCAGGTGTTAAAAGTTCAGATCTTTTATTGCTTCCTCCAAAATAGCCTGATTGGTTTTTTCTTAGAGGCCTATCTTTCTGCTTGGTTCCAAGAGCCCTTGCACTTGTCCTTTGCCTCTGCTTTCTTCAGCTCCAGCCAGCACAAAAGAGGAAGATGGAATGAATCTGTCTTACCTCCGAGAGAGGGCTTCTGGCTCTCAATCTCCCAAAGTGCTCTTTCTTAGTCTTATCTCCTTGCCTGGAGACTCCTTGCCTTGTCTCCTTAGCCAGTAGAAAATGGTTTTAATGATTGCTGCTTTATAATATAGTTTTGGGTCTGGTACAGCTAAGTCACATTCATTTCCTTTTTTTTTTTTTTAATTCACTTGAAATTTTTGACTTTTGTTATTCCAGATGTATTTGATATATCTGTAAAATCATTTCTTGGGACTTTAATTGATATGGTACTAAAATAAGTAGATTAATTCAGGGAATCTTGTCATTTTTATTAAATTGGCTCAGCCTACCCATAAGCACTTGATATTTTTTCAAATAATTAGATCGGATCTTATTTTTTGTGGGAAGTGTTTTGAAATTGTGTTCATAAATTTCCTGACTTTGTCTTGGCAGGTAAACTTTCAAATATTTTAGATTATCTACAATTATTTTAAATGGAATTTCTCTTTGTATATCTTCTTGCTGGAATTTATTGGTTAACATATAGAAATGCTAATGATTTGTGTGTATATATTTTGTATCTTGCAACTTTGCTAAAGTTGTTTTTAGTTGATTCTCTAGGATTCTCTAAGTTACCATCACATCATCTTCAAAGAGTGATAATTTAGTTTCCTCATTACCTACTCTAATTCCTTTAATCTCTTTTTCTTCTTTTATTGCCAAAACTAACATTTGCCAAACAATATTGAATAGTAATGGTAATAGTGGGCAATCTTGTTTAGTCCCTGATCTTATTGGGAATGGTCTAGTTGGTTCCCTTTATATATGATGCTTGCTGATGGTTTTGAATAGATGCTACTGGTTGCTTTAAGAAAAGGACCATTTATTCCTACACTCTCTAGTGTTTTTAAAAGGAGTGGGTGTTAGATTTTATCAAATGCTTTTTCTACATCTATTGAGATAATCATATGATTTTTATTTGTTTGATTATAGATTTGGTCTATTATACTAATAGTTTTCCTAATATTGAACTAACCCTGCATTCCTGGGATGATTTTCTGTAATCTCACTGCTAACATTTTAATTAAGATTTTTCCATGAATTAGAGAAATTGATCTGTAATTTTCTTTTTCTGTTTTCACCCTACCTGCTTTAGGTATTAGCACCATAGCTGTGTCATAAAAGGAATTTGGTAGGACTCCTTCTTTTTCTATTTTTTCAAATAGTTTATATAGTATTGTAATTAATTGTTCTTTAAATGTTTTGTAAAATTCACATTTAAATCCATCGGGCCATGGAGATTTTATCTTAGAAAGTTGATTAATATCTTGTTCTATTTCTTTTTCTAAAATGGGATTATTTAAATAATTTATTTCCTCCTCTGTTAACCTGGGAAATCTATATTTCTATGGATTGTGCTCCATTTCACTTAGATTATCATTTATTTAAAAGTAGTTCAGCAAAATAACTCCTAATTATTGCTATAATTTCCTTTTCATTGGTGGAAAGTCTCCCTTTTCATTTTTGAGACTAACAATTTGATTTTCTTCTTTCCTTTTTCTAATCAGTAATTTGATTAGTTAATTGTTTAGTTAACTCTAAAGGTTTATCTATTTTTTTTTTCATAAATCAACTCTTAATAGTATTTATTAATTCAATAGTTTACTTACTTTAATTTTGTTAATCTATCCTTTTACTTTCAGAATTTCAAATTTGGCATTTAATTGAGGGTTTTTAATTTGTACTTTTTTTAGTTTTTTTAGTTGTGAGTCCAATTCATTGATCTTCTCTTTATTTTATGCAAGTTAGCATCTAGGATATAAAATTTTACCTAATTACCACTTTAACTGCATCCCACAAATTTTGCTATCTTGTCTCATTCTCTTGGATGACATTATTGACTATGTCTATGATTTCTTTTTTCATCCATTCATTCTCTAAGATTAGATTATTTAATTTCCATTAAATTTTTTGTTTATTTTCCCCTGTCTTTTTATTACATGTGATTTTTATTGCATCATGATTTAAAAAATGTTTTACTAGTTCTGCCTTTCTGAATTTGATTTTGAGGTTTTTATGTCCCAATACATGGTGAACTTTTGTATAGGTTCCATTAATCACCAAGAAAAAAGTATACTCCTGTCTCCATTCATTTTTTCCAAAGATCTATCATAACTAATTTTTCTAAAATTCTATTTACCTCTTTGACTTCTTTCTTATTTATTTTGTGGTTCAATTTGTTTAGTTCTGAGAGGATAAGGTTGAAATCCCCCAGTAGTACAGTTTTGCTATCTATGTCTTCTTGCAGCTTCTTAATTTTTCCTCTAGGAATTTGGATGCTATAATATTTGGTGCATAAATGTTTAGTATTAATATTGCTTCATTATGTATAGTGTCCTTTAGCATGATATATTACCTTCCTTATGTCTTTTAATTAGATCAGTTTTTGCTTTATCTGAGAACAGGATGGTTATCACTTTTTTACTTAACTTTACCTGAAGCATAATAAATTCTGCTCCAGCCTTTTATCTTTACTCTGAATGTATCGTTCTGCGTTAAATATAAATATACATCATCTTATAGGATTCTGGCTTTTAATCCAATGTGCTATTAGCTTCCATTTTATGGAAAAGTTCATGCCATTCACATTCAAGTTAAAATAACAAGTTCTGTATTTCCTGCAAACTTATTTACCCCCAAGTTATGCTTTTTTCTTTCCTTTACTGCTTCCTGCCTTCCCAGTATTTTGCTTCTGACCACCACTTCCCTCAAATAGGCCTCCCTTTTTATAGCCCTCCCCTCTTTCTTACACCTTTCCCCTACTACTTCTCTTTTACCTTCCATTAGCCTTCCCCTTTCATTTCCCCTCCCACTTCCTATAAGTTGAGACAAGTTTCTCTGTGAAACCAAATATGTCTGATATTCTCTCTTTGACCCAAATCTGATGAAAGTAAGATTCACACAGTGCTCATCCCCTCCCTTTTTCCCCTCAATTATAATAGGTATTCTTTGCATCTTTATAGATGAATTTCCTTAATTTTGCCTCCATTTTCTTCTTTTTCTAGTACAATATACTTTCCACTTCTAGTTTCTTTTTCTTATTATCACAATAAAATGTAATTATACCCAGACTTTCTAAGTATACCCATAACAAAAATATAGTTCTCAAGAGTTCTTTCTTTTTTACCTTTTTTATGTTTCTCTTGAGTGTTTGGAGATCAATTTTTTGTTGTTGTTCAGCTCTGGTCTTTTCATCAGAAATAAATGAAATTCACCTGTATAATTAAATATCCATCTTATTCCATGAAAGATAATGCTCAATTTATCTAGATAGTTTATTCTTGGCTGCAATCCAACTTCCTTTGCCTTTCAGAATATCAGATCCCAGGCTCTTTGATCCTTTAAGGTAGAAGCTGCTGGAACATAGGTAATCCTGATTGTGGTTCCTCCTTTCTTTCTGATTGCTTGCAATATTTTTTTCCTTAATCTGACAATTCTGAAATTTAGTTACTATATTTCTTGGAGTTTGTATTTTTCTGTTTCTTTCAGGAGGACATTGGTGAATTCTTTCAATGGCTACTTTTTCTTTTGGTTCTAGGATATCAAGGCAATTTTCCTTTATGATTTCCTGAAAGATGATTTCTAGGCTCTTTTTTTCATCATGCTTTCAGGAAGTCCAATAATCCTTAAGTTGTCGCTCCTAGATCTATTTTCCAGGTCAGTTATTTTTCCAAGTAGGCATTTTGCATTTTTTTCTATTTTTCTATTTTTTTTTGGGGGGGAGGGTTATTTGACTGATTCTTGAAGTTTATTGAGTCATTCACTTCCATTTATTCAATCCTAATTTTTAGTGTATCATTTTCTTCAGTTACCTTTTGTTAGTTCTCTTTGTATTTAGTCAATTGAATTTTGACATTAAATGTTTTGTTCATTGCATTTTTTTTTTCCTATTTAACAAATTTTGTTTTTCAATGAATTGGTTTCTTTTTCATATCTATTTTGTAAGGAGTTATTTTTTCCATTTCATCATATCTAATTTTTAAAGAGTTTTCTTCATAAAATTTCTGTTTTTCCTTTTCCATACCCTCTTGCAATTATCTCATTTCCCTTTCCCATTTTTAAAACTCTTTTTAAGATCCTTTTTGAATTATTCCAAGAAAGCCTTGTGATGTGGCAGCCAATTCATATCTCCCTTTGGGGCATCATCTTAAATTGATTTGTCTTTAGGAACTTCAGCATTTAAGGTCTGTTCTTCTCTCTCTCCATAAAAGTATGATAAGAGTTCTTTTTGCTTTTTTTTTCTCATTTTCTTTAATTGTTGAGATCTGCTCTTAAGGCAAAGGTAGGACAGCCACTTTAGTCTGCCCTCAGGCAGTTCTGCTGACTTCTAATGCTGGGTAATCCTTGCCAAATCTCTTGTTCTTCTGGAGATTGATGGTTTACAATTTACTTTTTGGATTTGCTTTTGGGTATTTTACAGCAAATCTTCTTAATCACCTGCTTGCAACCAGGACAGAGTACCTTAAGAGCCTCACAGAAAGTTACCCAGTGCTCAAAAGTTGCCATGTTCTGTTCCCCACCCCAGCTCCTTGCCTGAGGCTCCCTACCCTGGGTATCTGGGGTCAGCATATTGTCTCCCTGCTCAGTTGAAACAGATCTGTTCCGAAGTTCTTCCAAAGTATCTCCTGGAAATATGTTTTATTCCAAATATTTGTGATTTCTGTCAGTCCAAAACCAGTTCAGAGATTTAATCTGCTCTTGGATTGAAAGAAGATTGGAGAAGGTCACAGAAAGCTGAGTCTGCTATCTCCATTTTGGCTCTACCCTAATTGATTCAGTTTCCTTAAATCTAAGGTTTACATTTGATTATGTGGAGAAAATAATGTATTTCCTTTTATTATGCATTCCCCCTCTTGAGGTACCACATTACCATGAGATTTCCCCTTTACATATGACTAATGTCTGAGAAAATGATTTGACTTATATAAGCAAATATGCCAGAGACATCCAAAGTTGTGTACAGATTTTCAAAATATATTTAGCTTAACATAAGACCAGATTTACATTGCAATTTAATTATATGATATTCCATCTTACTTTTTAAAAAATATGGATCCATTCATTATAATAAGAAAATTAGTGACCAAACTGAATGATATTAAAAATAAAATCTGTTAGTAAAAATACCCTGTATTATTCAGTGAAGAACTGACATGGAGGTACCTCCACCACTTCTAGTAAATACTGTAAAACAATATTCATACTATCTGTTAATTCTGATAAAATTCTTGAATTTATTCAAAGAATTCAAGCATTCCATGTGATTATTTTTTCAATGGTAACTCAAAAGTAGATTAGAATTTCAGTCAATTATATGGAATTCTTTAGCAGTCTAGATTGATCATATAACCTAGAAGTATAAGGTTTATTGAATATTGTTTAATTTGAATTGTATTAAATGTGTAGTTGGTTATAATATATCTCATAAAAGAATAAAGAGTTTTTCATTTATTATCACCATTTCTTCCTTAATGACAAAGAAAACAAAGGTCACACTGATACATCCCATTGAAAAGGAATATTGAAATCAGTTTACGGTTCATAAATATATTTAAAAATACCAACCATCAAAATGGCTCCTTATTCTTTCCTGGTTGTTTTCATGAATAAAATAAATTGATGTATTGAAGATTTTTCTGGACAATTAAGAATTGTGCCATTGCAAAATAAAATGCAAGAAAATGACGCAATCTTTCTATACTTGATGCAAGTTAGACCTCTCATAGGTTGAAAAGAAAAAAAATATATAGGCTATGATAAAAATATATTTCAAAATCTTAACATAATGCTTCAAAATAGTAAAGAATGAGCAAGCCTACTTAAAATACTATCTATTTGGACAATCAGCCGGTCAGTTAACAATCATTTATTGAGAAATTAATATGTGGGGACTTCCGGTTAAGATGACGGAGAGGAGGCATACAGCTGTGTAAGCTCCACGCTTTCTCTCACTATCCATTTCATTACAAACCTCTGAATTAATGCTTGACTGAAAAAAAAAAAAAAAAAACCCACAAATAGTTACCAAGAGAAGCCATCCTTGAGATTCGCCAAGAAAGGTCTGTCTTTATTGGAGGGCTGGGACGGTTTTAGATTGGGCGCAGGTGGCGGGCAGTGGTAGTGAGAGCACGGGAGCAGACTGGAGAGGGGGTGGGGAGTGATCGCAGCCATCTCTGCGGGGAGAGCTTCACTACAGGACTGGATACTTTGCTCCGGCAGCAAGTCAGCAGCCCAGCAGAGAAGCTAAAAACTCTGGGGGTTGAAGAATACAACCCCAAACAGCTGGAGTTTCTCGGGACCTGGCCACCCTCCCTTTCCTCCCCCCAACAGTGACTCAGCATGCTCTGGGATCTCAGAGCGCAGGCGCAGCACAGTCGGGCTAGTGCCTCACTGCTGCCCCCCACAGTCTGTAGAGGAAGCTCGGTAACACACCCAGCCCCTCCCCCAAAGAAAGACTCCAGTTTTTTCTTTTTTTCTTTGCTAGTCTATCTTTGATTATTAGACAGAATGAGCAAGAAACTGAAGAGGACTTTAACCCTTGACAGCTTCTACACAGATAGAGAGCAGACTCTAAATCCTGAGGAGACTAAAAACAGACAGTCTCCAGGTGAATCCCCAAAGGAGGAGATCATCTGTTCCTCAGCACAGATGAACCTCATAGAAGTAATTAAAAAGGCTCTCACAAGGGAGCTAGAAGAAAAATGGGAGGCTTGGCAAAAGAGCCTGGAGAAGTCAGTTAAAAAGAGAGTGGATAAAGAAATAAAATCCTTGAAAAATAGAATTGGTGAACTGGAAACAGAAAATAGCTCTCTAAAAAACAAAATTGGCGAAATGGAAAAAAATTCCACAGAACAAAAGAACTCATTGGGACAATTGGAAAAAGATTTTTAAAAAGTGAGTGAAGAAAATACTTCACTGAAAATCAGAATTGAACAATTGGAATTGAATGACTCGAGGAGACAAGAAGAATCAGTCAAGCAAATCCAAAAAAATCAAACAATTGAGAAAAATGTGAAATACCTTCTGGGGAAGACAACAGACCTGGAAAACAGATCCAGGAGAGACAATCTGAGAATCATTGGACTCCCAGAAAAACATGATGAAAAAAAGAGCCTGGACACTATTTTCCAGGAAATTATCAAAGAGAACTGCCCAGAAGTCATAGGAACAGAGGTAAAAATAAACATTGAAAGGATTCATCAATCACCCACTGAAAGGGATCCTAAAATCAAAACACCAAGGAATATAGTGGCCAAATGCCAGAACCCTCAGACGAAGGAAAAAATATTGCAAGCGGCTAGAAAAACCCAATTCAAGTATCAAGGAGCCACAATAAGGATCACCCAGGATCTGGCAGCATCCACATTAAAGGATCGAAGGGCCTGGAATATGATATTCCAAAAGGCTAAGGAACTTGGTATGCAACCAAAAATAACTTACCCAGCGAGAATGAGCATCTTTTTCCAGGAAAGAAGATGGACATTCAACGAAGTAAGCGAATTTCACCTATTTTTGGCGAAAAAGCCAGAACTTAACAAAAAGTTTGATCTACAAATATAGAACTCAAGAGAAATCTAAAAAGGTAAAGATTAATCTTGGGAACTATATTTTGACTATATAGATGTATAAAGAATACATGTATACCTTGTTCTAGAAATTGATGTGGAAAGGACATTGTACCAGAAAAAGGGTAAAGTGGGGGTAGTACATCTTATGAAGAGGCATAGGAAACCTATTATATCTGAGAGAAAGAATGGAGGGGGATGAATATAGTGGGTATCTTACTGCCTTCAGAATTGGCTTTAAGTGCAAAATCTTAAGACATATTCAATCTATGGTGAAACTTCTCCCACCTCATTGAAAAGTGAGAAGGGAAAAGTGAAAAGGGAAGGAATAAGCTAAGCAGAAGGGAATACGGAAACTGGGAGGGAAAGGGGTAAGATAGGAGGAGGAACTCTAAGGCGGGGGGAGGGATACTAAAAAGGGAAGGCTGTGAGAAGCAAGTGGTGCTCACAAGCTTAATACTGGAAAGGGGGGAAAGGGGAAAGAAGGGAAAAAAGCATAAACCGGGGTTAACAAGATGGCAAGTAATACAGAATTGGTCATTCTAACCATAAACGTGAATGGGGTAAACTCCCCCATAAAGAGGAAGCGGTTAGCAGAATGGATTAAAAGCCAGAATCCTACAATATGTTGTTTACAGGAAACACACCTGAAGCGGGGAGATACATGCAGGTTAAAGGTAAAAGGTTGGAGCAAAATCTACTATGCTTCAGGTGAAGTCAAAAAAGCAGGGGTAGCCATCCTGATCTCAGATCAAGCTAAAGCAAAAATTGATCTAATTAAAGGAGATAAGGAAGGGCACTATATCTTGCTAAAGGGTAGCATGGATAATGAAGAACTATCTATATTAAACATATATGCACCAAGTGGTGTAGCATCTAAATTCTTAAAAGAGAAATTAAGAGAGCTGCAAGAAGAAATAGACAGTAAAACTATAATCGTGGGAGATCTCAACCTTGCACTCTCAGAATTAGATAAATCAAACCACAAAATAAATAAGAAAGAAGTCAAAGAGGTAAATAGAATGCTAGAAAAGTTAGATATGATAGATCTCTGGAGAAAATGTAATGGGGACAGAAAGGAGTACACTTTCTTTTCAGCAGTTCATGGAACCTATACAAAAATTGACCATATATTAGGATATAAAAACCTCAAACTCAAATGCAGTAAGGCAGAAATAGTAAACGCATCCTTTTCAGACCACGATGCAATGAAAATTACATTCAACAAAAAGCCAGGGGGGAGTAGACCAAAAAATAATTGGAAACTAAATAATCTTATACTAAAGAATGATTGGGTGAAACAGCAAATCATAGACATAATTAATAACTTCACTCAAGAAAACGATAATAATGAGACATCATACCAAAATGTATGGGATGCAGCCAAAGCAGTAATAAGGGGAAATTTCATATCTCTAGAGGCCTATTTGTATAAAATAGAGAAAGAGAAGGTCAATGAATTGGGCTTGCAACTAAAAATGCTAGAAAAGGAACAAATTAAAAACCCCCAGTCAAACACTAAACTTGAAATTCTAAAAATAAAAGGAGAGATCAATAAAATTGAAAGTAAAAAAACTATTGAATTAATTAATAAAACTAAGAGTTGGTTCTGTGAAAAAACCAACAAAATAGACAAACCCTTAGTAAATCTGATTTAAAAAAAAAAAGAGAATTAATATGTGACAAATGATTTAACTAGCACTGGAAATACTGAGAAATGCAAAAAACCTTATCCTTGCTCACAAGGAACTCACATTTTAAGGAGAAGGATATATGGACAAAATCGTATGTAAAGAGTTATATCCCAATGTAAATGGATAGTCATTATAAGATAAATTATTAGGAGATTAATATAAATTATTAGCAGGTTTTGCAAGCAGGGAAGGTGTTGATGGAAACACTCTTCTATAGAAGGTAATATTTATACTTAAAGAGAGGGGGGGCAAGGAAATAAAGATATAGAAGGTGAACATTCCTGTCATAGGGAGCAGTTAATAAAAATACATGAAATAGGGAGATTTTGTGTTATGTTTGAAGAATATCAAAATCAGTGGATGTAGGTGTAGAGTCAGTGAGAGAGTAATTTTGCCTTAAACCCTTCAGTCTTCTCCTCAATGACCTATAAAGTGAACCAAAACAAATTGTGATTGAGAAAGCCAATAAAAAAAAATCACAGTGGGTTTGTTTTGTTTGTTTTTCCAGCCAGTATGTCTTACCAAAAAACTGAAGGAGATAGAAGATTCTTGAATAGTGTCTCATTTCAGAGGAAAAGAGTCTAGACATCCCATGTCAAGATATTATAAAGAAAAATTTCTAAATAGCTTAGAACCAAAGGGAAAAGTAGAAGTGCAAAGAATGCACCAGTTATCTCCTAAAAGAAAACTAAAATTTAAAATCCAAGGCATTTTTGACAAAATTCAAAACTTCCTAATTAGGGAAAAAATACTGTTAGCAGGTAGGAAAAAATTCAAATAATATGAAGTCATAGTCAGGACCATTTGTGATTTAACAACTACCTCTAAAAAGGTACAGAAGGTTTGGGATATAATATTCCAGCAGGCAAAAGAGCTAAGATAACTATCAAGTATAATCTTGCCAGCAAAATTGATTTTTGCTATTTAATCAAATAGAGTACTTCTGGGTATTTCTGATATAATGATCATAGCTGAATAGATTTGACATTAAAACAAACACCAAAAAACTTCATTTAATGAATGAGAAATTATGTGATTAAACATTATACTTTTAAAATTAAAATATGGAAAGATTATATATATATATATATATATAATCACAATTTGAAAGTTTATTATCACTGAGGCTATTAGAGGGTGTCTACTGAGGCATAGAGCATAACTATTGATTAATTGGCAATTTGATTAATTGAAGCATAGTTTTCTACCCATTGGAGGGAATGAAGTCACAGTTTGCAAAACCTGGAAGTGTTTATTGGTGAATACTGTACACAATATAATAAAATTATAGTCAATAAAATTCCTTTAAGCATAGATTAAAAAATATTGAAAACTAAGTAATGTAATCCTAAGAATGAGTAAGTCAAAGAACTGAGAATATAACTAAAATTAGAAAAACAAATTAACTCTCTCAATTAAATACTAAAATAGGAATTATGAAAATCAGAGGAGAGATTAATGAAACTGAAAGCAAAAAAAAATCATTATACTAATAAGTAAAAGCTTAAAAATCAATAAAACTGACAAATGTGAGCTAGTTTCACTAAAAAGAAAAATAAAAGCTTATTATTAAAATTAAAAAAAATCAATGAAATAATAATAATAAAACAAAATGCTACCAGATGTTAAATTTCATGGAAGAAAGCATGGAATAAGAAAACTGAAAAGGTTGGAATGAATCAGGTTATAAAAAACATGTAAATGTCAAACACAGGACTGTACATCTGGTACTTGAAATAATAGGGAGTTACTATAATTGTAACATAAGCAGATCTTTTAGGAAAATCATTTTCATAGCTGTATGGGGAATAAATTTGGTTGAAATTTGAAGCCAGGAAACAAATAAAATGGATATACCAATAGTTTGAGGAAGAGGCAAAGAGTCTCTAAATTAGGATGCAACTGTGAGTGGAGAGAAGAGACATCCATTGTGATTTGTTAGTTTCAAAATGAAATAATTAAACATAACCCAATTATAAATTTTGTATCAACTCAGGAGCTATTAAATGTGATGTTCAATCTATTTTTAAAAGTTAAATACCATTTTTGAGACTTTTAAATTTATCTGGTCATTAGAGCTGTTTTTCTATTTTCACAGTGCATCTGCTATATCTGGATGTACTTCAAAATTTAAATATAGAAATAAACAATTAATACTCTATGATCATTGTAACATGCACTAAAGGGAACCTATCATAGTAGAAACATATATTTCAAGTAAAAAGGGGGGAAAGAAAAATCATTTTTGTTTTTGATGTTTTTCACATGTAGATATGCTCTTTGTAACATTACCAGTAATGTGAATGTCTATGTCAATTGAAATTATAATCAGAAAAAAGACATATGGAAACAATGGCTCTTAAAATACTTACTTAAAACATCATTTCCAAGAAATTACCAAACATAGCTTACAGTGATGGCACTAAAAGGAAAGCAGGGACGTCCTCCATGAACTAAATTTATTTAAATTCATCTTTGCCCTCAACAAAATGTATTTCATTTCTGTTGGTTCTTGATAGTAAAAATGAGCAAGGCTCTTCAATCCACCTGACTTCAATTTATTGCATTAACAAAGATGAAAAGCTTTTATAATGCATTGTCATCTAAGAGAAGTAGACCACAGTGCTTCTTTGGGAAAATGTATGTAAACAATGTCATATCCAACCCCAATTAAGAAAACAAAGATTGCCATTCATATTAATGACACATTTGAGTCCTAATAGTACTAAGATACAAAAGAGGATCTGGAAAGAAAACATAATTTTATCCATTCTTAGATTCATGGATTACCACCATTAGGCAACAATGGACATAGGGAATTGCCAAAATTTAATTAGAGTGGTATACCTGCTGAATTTAGACAATGTAAGAAAATTATGATCAAAGAATGAAAACTATATAGCTGGAGACAATCATATTGTCAACAAATTAAAGTAGTCTTGGGTGAATTGAAGCTGTTTTGAAGCTATGGTAAATCTCTTTCTAAAGGTAGCAGTACAAACAAATACCAGAAAGAAGCTTAATTGACTCAAAATAACTTAATTATCTTCCAGGTTGTAAACATTTTACATGCCTATTCTATACTTTTCAGTTTTGCCTTCTATAAACTCTTCTAGATAAAACTTATTTGAAACTAACATATGCCCCCCTCCCAAAGAAAAAAAAGTGCCAAACTATGTTCCAATAACTTGTTAACTTACAATTGTGTATATATAAGAATCTGGTGATTATAATGATGTGACTGAAAAATTTAAATCCATAATGTAAAAAGATTAAATGCACCTAAACCCTTTTTATAGGACTCTAATATATAAAATAGGGAGAGAGAAAATAGAGAAGAAAAGCCATACATAGCACAAAGTTTGGGGCCACACTTCCCACCAACCACTGGAAAACTTACTTTTCAGTGTGTTAGATATACTCTTGATAAGTCATTGACATAAAAAAAAATAATTCTAGAGCTAATGGACCTTTACTTGTATATATATCATATTGATTGATCATCATGATTGATGATCATATTATAAATATCAACGTCAGCTACTCATTAATTTTTAGTAAGGAATTTTTGCTGAAGTGTTTCTGATACAATTTCTGACCAATATAGTCTAGGAGATAAGTAGCTCAAATTTACAGAGCTGCAAAATTACAAGACATGTTGTAAAAGGATAACATAGCTTTGGTTTCTGGAGGGCACTTTTTTCCCTTCATGTGGTTACTGAAACCTAATGCAGCTTTTTTTTTTTTTAAACTAGATTCCTTAGAGAGTCTTGAGGCTGGGAATATGTAGTTGATCTTAGATTTCTGATGTTTTGGGGATTTCTGTTAGTTGCTACTGTCCCTAAAACATCTGTAAAAGGTTAACAAAGAAATCTAAATCATCCAGTCCATTGAAATGTACTTATTCACAATAAGGTAAAGAGGAGAGAAAGAGTTTTGGACTTAAGCCAAGGTTAATGCTGGAACTGGGATCTTCTCCCCCAAAGTATTATTTTCAGGGGCTGCTATGGAAGATTTCCATTCTAAACTGCCAGACACTTCAATCTCTGATTACTATTCTGAGATTATTATTCAACTCAGTAGACATAACCATTCTCTTCAAAAGACAAAATAAACATTCATTTGTATTATCTTATCACTTTACCCTACAGCTTTCAATGACTTGTAAATGTACCAAAGTCTTTCTAATTTAGTCTAAAATCTATAGTTAATCAATTGATATCTAGGACTTGTTCTTACCCAGTACATATCTCTGATTAATTGGTTGTTTTCACAATGCCAAAGAACATGCCATTTTGTTACTTGCTTTAAGTGAAGTGGAAGTAACTGAGTGACTTAATTTCTCTCGAACTTTATGTACAAATCAAATAAAAATAATCAATCAAAAAAATCCTAGCTAGAGTAAGGAAAAAATGATTCTTCAACATTTTGAAGCAATAAGTACAATTAGTCTTATAAACAAAGAAATAAAACACTTTTTTTTCCCCATCAATAAGCTAAGACAAAAAGCTTTTGGCAACATATTCCAATTCTTAGTTATACTAAAATCTCTATAAAGCAAAATGTAGCGAGTAGAATGAGGAAATTATATTTAAACTGAATTTAATAGTAAAATTAAATCCATCAAACAAACAAATCACAAATGGAATCTTAAATCTATAATTCTAAGTGACAAAGTTTGTACTAAAGATCAGATAAATATATTTTTTCCTTCTTTCAGAAAAAAGTGGGGTACAATTGGGACAAATATTTGATATACTGACATTCATGGTCATGATATTATTTGTTTTTCTTTTTATATTACTTGTGAGTTTTTTAATTTTTTCATTTATAAGTAAATTAGTTTTCAGCATTCGTTTTTGTAAGGTTTTGTGTGCCAAATATTCCTCCACTCTCCCCTCCTTCCTCACAACACAGCAAGCATTCTGATATAGGTTATATATGTTCAATCATGTTAAATATATTTCCATATCAGTCATATTGTGAAAGATGAATTGAATAAAAGGGGAAAAACATGAAAAGGAAAAAAAAAAGTAAAGTGAAAATAATATGCTTCAATATGCATTAGACTCCATAGTTCTTTCTTTGGATGTAGATAACATTTACCATCATGAGTCTTTTGTAACTGTCTTAGATCATTGTATTATTGAGAAGAGCTAAATATGTCATAGTTAAATATTGTACAATGTTGCCATTACTATATACAATATTCTCCTGGTACTCTGCTCACTTCATTCAGTTCATTTAAGCCTTTGAAGGTTTTTCTGAAATCCGCTTGCTATAGAACAATAGTATGCATCACCTTTATACAGCAGATATACCACATTCATAGGGTATTATATTCCTATATCACAACTTGTTCAGTCTTCACCACTTAATGATCACCTCATCAATTTCAAATTCTTTGCTATCACAAAAAGAGCAGCTATAAATATTTTGGTACATGTGAACCTTCCCCTCCCCTCCTTTTTTTGACAGCTTTGCTGTTGTGGTAGTAGTGGCATTGCTAAATGAAAGAGCATACATAGTTTTGTAACACTTTTGGCTTCATTCCAGACTCCTATTCAGAATAGGTTCACAAGTTGACCAACAATGCTTGATTGTCCCAATTTTCTCATATCTCCAAAAACTATGATTTTCTTTTTTTGTCACATTAGCCAAAAATCTTTATTGGTGTGTGGTGGTAGCTTAGTTTTTTTTTTTTTTTTTTTTTTTCTCTCTTAAACAATTATTTGGAGCATTTTTTTTTTCAAATGACTAGAGATAGCTTTAATTTCTTCATCTAAAAACTTTCTGTTGGTATCATTTAACCACTTATCAATGAGTAAATAGTGTATATCTCTAAATCATGTAGATTTTGACCTTGTCTTGCTATAGGGTGTAAAAGAACATTCTATGCCTAGTTTTTGGCATACTATTTTCCAGTTTTTCCCAGCACGTTTTGTCAAATAGTGAGTTCTAATTCAAGAAGCTGGAGTTTTTAGATTTATCAAACAATAAATTATTATACTGTATCTTGTGTCTCTAACTATTCTATTGACCCACCATTTTATTTTTTACCCAATATAAAATAGTTTTGATGATTATCATTTTATAATATAATTTAAAATCTGCTATGGGTAGACTATCTTCCTTTTGCATTTTTTCTACTTATACCCTTGATATTAATTTGGTTGGTAGGTGACTGAATAAGTAAATTAATTTAGATAGAACTGTAATTTATCAGCTCAGCTTACCAATAATAATTAATATTTTTTCTAGTTGTTTAGACCGGACTTTATTTTTTGTGAGAAAAAATGATCCGTAAGTGTGTTTAATGGAGGTTCCGGATTTATCTTGGCAGGTAGACTCCCACAAATTGTATATTGTCAGCAATTATTTTAAATTTCTTTTAGGTCTACTTTTGCTTTTCCTTGATCTGAGCTCAGCACCATTACTCTTATTTTTTTTTCTTTTTTCTTCAGGTGAAGCATAATATATTCTTCTCTAATGGTTTTCTTTTATTATGTTTGTATCTCTCTGCTTCAAACAAGTTTCAAGTAAATAACATATTGTATAATTTTCGTTTTGATCCACTATGCTATCCACTTCTGTTTATTGGAGAGTTTATTCCATTCATTTCACAGTTATGATTACTAATCATGCGTCATTCCGTCCTATTTTCCCCATTTATATTTTCCCCTCTGCTTTTTAGTCTTTCCCTACTTACCACTATTTTGCTTCTGACCACCACATCATTTAATCTGTCCTTCAATCAGCCCTCCTTTTTCTTTCCCTTTTCCTCTCTCACTTCTGTCATACTGGCTATAAACCTCCCCATTTCCTTTTTCTTTTTTGCATTTCTCTCCTACTTCCCTATACAGCAAGATATTTTTTTTTTTAAACATGATTGTCTCTCTTATTCCTTCTTTGAGCCAAATCAGAAATCAGATAACAGTAAGGTTCAAGCAAAGCTCAAATCCTCTCTTCTTTTCATTTATGGTAATATATCTTTTGTGCTTCTTCATCATTTCATATCATCACACACTTATATGTATACCCTCTTTATATGTATATGCTTTCTAACTTCCCTAAAAGAGACTTAGTTCTTCAGTTACATGTATCATCTCCTGATATAAGGATGTAAATTTAATCTTGAATAACATGTTTTTTTCCCTCTCCTGTCATAAAAAAGCTTTTTATAAGTTTTGTATATGAATCAAATTTCTATTCATCTCAGGCCTTTTCATCAGGAAAATTCAAAAGTCCCCTATTTTGGCAAAATATCCATCTTTTCCCTTGAAAGATTATGCTCAATTTTGCTGGGTAATTGATTCTTTCAAGAGTCTTTGTCTTTTGAAATACATTTTAAGGTCTACAATTCTTTAACCATAGACGCTGATAAGTCCTGTACAATCAAGACTCTGACTTCTTGATAATATTGTTTCTTTTTAGCTGCTTGTAATGATTTCTTCTTGACCTGATAATTCTGGAATTTTAATTCAATATTCCTTGGATATTTCTTTTTAGGATCTGATTCAGGAGGTGATCGGTGACTTCTTTCAATGACTATTTTACCCTCTAGTTCTAGCATATGGGAGCAATTTTATTAATTATTAATTTGTACATCATATGTGCTATATAAATATTGTTATTCTTATTATTATTATGTTCTCCATTTTCCTCTTTTCCTTATGGATATCCCATTTGGAGACTCCTTATTTATTTCTCCCAAAGATCAATATTATACTCAAAACTAGTCAATTTCATTTTATGCTTATTCCCACACATACACACACTGCCCTGGCAATTCAGCATTCTTATGAAATTTCAACTATCCTCCATTGGTCACCCATCAATGATTTGTCACAGAGATTTTATTGATTGCCTTGATATTTAACTCCTTGAGAGTTAAGTAGCCTAAGACCCACCCAAGGTAGCCCATTTTCCTATTCAGTAGTATCAGTAGTATGTAACTTGATCCAATAGAATTCAGTAGTATCAAGGTTTTGCAAACATTGTTTTGCGTTTACATAGTCTGAAATTTGGTCACATCAAAACATGTATCCTATTAATAACACAGTCACTATGAAATTATGAAATACTATCTTATCTCAAGTTGTACTTTTACAGAGCAGTGAATATTGATCAGAATTTGAGGTCTGGGGTGTATTACTTATAAAATTGTTTGGGGATTAAGAGAACATAAATAGAATGCGTAAGAATCTTTAGTACTCATCTCATACTCTAATCCTATCAATATGGAAAATAGGGACCAAAGAGGTTCAATGACTTGTCCAATATCACACAAGTAATACTTTTGTGGCTATTGGGTATCAAAAGTAGAGAAAGAGGAAGAGGGAAATTGTTTTCTCTGAAAAAGAATATTCTAACTAGCTTTTCTCTGATATTTTTCTCAAAGGATAAAACTTTTTAATGATAAAAATAAGTTATGTTTATAAAATTTTTAACTTTACAGTCATTATAAGTCCTTAACTTAAAGGTTCATATAGTCTTTCTCACTTGCAAAATATTATTATATTCAATGATTCAGATGTTTGTGTCCAATGCCTTGTAAGTTCACAGTATAAACTTAAATACTTTGAGTGTTTTGCCCAAATTCCTTGAGTAATTATTGTCAGAGTCAATACTCAAAAAACAGAAGTAGCAGTTAAGAAAAAAAAAAAACACAACTTAAAAACCATGTTCAAATCCAGATTTTATTCTAAGGAGTTATGTGTCTTGGAGCAAGCAACTAAACCTTTCTGAGCCTCATTTTTTTCCATCAGACAAATGAGGGTAATAATAGTTACATTATCAATCTCAAAAAAAAAAATTGCTGATAGGAAAATCCTTTGTAAACATAAAGTTGCTATATAAGTATGACTATTTTTAACCTGTTAATTGCCCTGATAAGTCTAGTGCTTTCTCCACTGCACTGTTTCCTATTTACTCAACTAGTAACTTCATGGTGTGAATGTATGGTTTTAAAAATTTCACCCTTGGGGGAATTAGTAAGAGAGGTTTCATAAGTATGAAACATGCTAGAACTATTAATTATATTGTCACTTTGATGTTTATATTAAATATGCAAAAATAAAGGGAGCACTTGTATTTAGTAGGAGGTAGAGCTGCCTCTTGGCTACAAATAACAAAAATCACATTTTCTTTTTTTTTTTTTAAAAAGGCATATAATCCATTAACTATAAGCTGTGTTTTGGATAATTTCAGAAATGCTCTTGAGAGGTAAAATTATTATTTTTATCATAAACATTTAGTTTCATTTAGCAGATTCTATTCTCCTAATAAAAGAACAATAATAATTGCTTTAAGTCTGCTGAACAATAGGAGTTTTTGAAAAGCCTTTATGCAATATATTGAATTAATCACATACTGTCTTTACTTCAGATTGAGTTGAATTATCACGTCACATTTTGATTCATTTGACTGATTTTTCTAATGTAAAACTGGGAATTTACTTATTACATACTTAATAAGATTAATTTGCTTTTTTTTTTTTGGTCTTTTCTAAAATTATCTATGACTTTATTTTTTTTCTCTTTTATAGAGACTTTGCAGGCAAAAATAACATATAATTCAGGTGATGCAAATTAGTTCCATTAGATATTATGGGCAAGAAAAAGAAGGCATCCCCCCAAATCCTCATAACAAATTAGGAACTTTTTTCATCTGTAAAGATGTTAAGCCTCTTATCCTTCCAAATTTTTTCACGTTCCAGTACATCAAAGTTTATTTCCTTTATTGCATGCATGATTATCACTTTTGTGGCTATTATTGAACATCCAAGGCATTGAGCAGATGACAAATTACTAAACTACTCTAGTATAAAGGAAATTGTATCTGCTGGAAAAGGATTTACATTTGTGTATGTTAAAATGGAATAGCCTAGAAAAAAATACGGAGAGGGGAAGGGACTTCTACAAGTTTTGTTCCTTTTCTACCTTTATATTTTATATCTCATTGGGGAAGGAAATATTGAACCTTTTAGTCTTTGCAGTGTTTAAAAGAAAGTCTAGAGAATAGTTAGGTAGATGATAAACTACTGAAACTTGAATACATCAAAGTAAACCACTTATTATAGTATATCATTGGGTAATTTATAATACTTAATCTTTTATGATCTTTTCCTAAACACTTTCCTCATGAACAATGCTTGAGTTTGATATCTTATTTCTCTATTTTATGATTTTAGGGAAATCATTTCTCTTTCATTTTTAATTGATGCCTCTGCCAAACATGGCTAATTTAACAATACCTTTTTCACAACCTAATTGTGAGCAAAGTGCTTAGCAACTTCAAAAATATTATTCATAAGCAAACTGTTCATATTATTTAAAAAATATTTTAATAATAGCCTTTTTATTTTCAAAATACATGCAAAGATAGTTTTTGACATTCATTCTTGCAAAATCTTGCATTCCAGATTTTTCTCTCTCCTTTCTTCCTATCCTCTTCTCCTAGACAGTGAGTAATCCAATAAAGGTTAAACATGTGCAATTCTTCTAAAGACATTTCCAATGTTTATCATGCTACACAAGAAAGATAAGATCAAAAAGGAAAAAAAAGAAAAAAGAAAAGAAGGAAATAACAACAAAAAGGTAAAAATACTATATTGTGATCTACATTCAGTCCTCACAACCCTCTTTCTGGAGGCAGATTCCTCTTTCCATTACTATCTATTGGAAATAGCCTGAATCACCTTATTTTTGAAAAGAACTATATCCATCAGAGTTGATCATATAATCTTGTTACTTTGTACAGTGTTCTCTTGGTTCTACTCACTTCACTTAACATCGATTCATGCAAGTCTCTCCAGGCTTTCTGAAATTGTACTGCTGATAGGTTTTTTTTTTTTTTTTTTTTTTTTTTTAAGACTAATTATTATTCCAATACATTCATATACTATAACTTATTCAGCCATTCCCCAACTGATGAACATCTACTCAGTTGACAATACCTTGCCACTATAAACATGTTTGCACATGTGGGTACTTTCCCTGTATTATGATCTCTTTGGGATACAGATCCAATAGATACACTGCTTGATCAAAGGATACAGAATTTTACAGCTCTTTAGCGTAGTCCCAAATTGCTCTCCAGAATGGTTGGATCAATTCATAACTCCACCAACAATGTATTAGTATCCCAGTTTTCCTACATTACCAGCAATATTTATCATTATCTTTTTCTGTCATTGTAGTCAATCTGCAAACTGCTTGTATGATTAAAAATTTATTTTCACCACAATTTTAGTGGTGCAATGTTGCCTTTGCTTTGGGATATGATGAATAATCATTCAACCATTCAATAATCCTCATTTAATCACTTATTATGTGCATAGCATAAGATATGCCTATACACATACATAATTGTACACATATGCATATATATGTGTTAATATATATATACATACATATATACATATATATATATATATATATATATATATATATATATATATATACATATACATGCACACATGTGCAATCCAAGCTATATACAGGATAAATAGGAAATATTTAGCAATGCAAGGTGGGTTTGAAGATTTCTAGCAAAAGATGGGTTATTAGTTAGTATTAAAGAAAGCTAGAGAAATCAGTAGATGGTGGATAAGGAAGAGTTTTCCAGGCATAAGGATCAGTCAGAAAAAATGCCTGGAACTGAGTGAGGGATTGTCTTCTTCAGAAATGTCTTCTTCAGGAACTCTCAAGCAGGACAGTGTTACTGGATCAAGCAATCTGTGCAAGTAAAGAAAGACAGCTCAAAGACAGAGCCACGATGGCACAGTAAAAGCAAATATTCATCTGAGCTCTCCCTGAAACATCTCTAAATACATTTCATTAATGATTTCAAATATGTTTTAGAGATCAGAGTTTGCAAAAAGATGGACTGAAACAATTTTTCACTTCAGGGCAACTTGGATGGTTGACAGGAAAAGTCTCTCATACCAGAGCAAGAATGGTGCAAAGTTCAGGCGAAACCCTATCAGTATAGGCCAAAAAGTAAGCGGTAAGCCTTGGGGCCGCTGAATCAGTGACAAGAGTGGCAGTGTCCAGGCATCTGAGCACACAAACACCAAAGACAACTTGGAAGGTTGTCAGGAAAAGTTTGTTGCACTCTTTTTAGGTAGAGCCCCAGCAAAACAGGAATAGACTTTGGGGACCATTGAATCAACATCAGTAGCAGAATCAGTGACAGCAGCATGGAAGTAGTATGGCAGCAGAAGTGGCAACAACAGCAGTATCAACATAACAGTGACTTCATAATGTTTTAACCCACAGGTGAGGGAGGAGAATTGCTTGTCACAAGATCACAGGGCTATCTTTCATAGCTATGAGGCAAGGTTTCATTGCTTTGCCCATACTCAGATCCAGCTTCCAGTGCTGGCTTACAGTACAAGTGCCTAAAAGAATATTTGAAAAGAGCTACACAACACCACTAAAGCTTGGAATATTGCATCCTCCACCTGGAAACAAAGTCATATTTTAATAAAATGCCCCAAATCAAGCAATAGGCTGAGAAAATGAGCTAACAAAAAAGAAAGATTCTCACCATAGAAAACTGATGTAGTGGCAAGGAAGATCAAAATATTCATTTAGAAGAAAATCAAAGCCCCTTCATCCAAAGCCTCTAAGAAAAATAAGAATTGGTCTCTAGTGATGGAAGAGTTCAAAAGGGATTTTGAAAAATTCCTTAAAAAGTAAAATTAACCAAATGGAAAAAATGGGTATAAAAGCTTATTGAGAAAATTATTCCTTAAAAATTGGAATTGAGGATGAAGGTGTCCTAGCTGTACCTGATCTAAAATTATATTATAAAGCAGCAGTCACCAAAACCATTTCGTATTGGCTAAGAAATAGATTAGTTGATCAGTGGAATAGGTTAGGTTCACAAGAGAGAATAGTCAACTATAGCAATCTAGTGTTTGACAAACCCAAAGATCCTAACTTTTGGGATAAGAATTCATTATTTGATAAAAACTGCTGGGATAACTGGAAATTAATATGGCAGAAATTAGTCATGGACCCACACTTAACACCGTATACCAAGATAAGATCAAAATGGGTCCATGATCTAGGCATAAAGAACGGGATTATAAATAAATTAGAGGAACATAGGATAGTTTATCTGTCAGATTTGTGGAGGAGAAAGAAATTTGTGACCAAAGATGAACTAGAGACCATTACTGATCACAAAATAGAAAATTTTGATTACATCAAATTAAAAAGCCTTTGTACAAACAAAACTAATGCAAACATGATTAGAAGGGAAGCAACAAACTGGGAAAACATCTTCACACTTAAAGGTTCTGATAAAGGCCTCATTTCCAAAATATAGAGAAAATTGACTCAAATTTATAAGAAATCAATGCATTCTACAATTGATAAATGGTCCAAGGATATGAACAGACAATTTTCATATGATGAAATTAAAACTGTTACCACTCATATGAAAGAGTGTTCCAAATCACTATTGATCAGAGAAATGCAAATTAAGACAACTCTGAGTTACCACTACACACCTGTCAGATTGGCTAAGATGACAGGAAAAAATAATGATGAATGTTGGCGGGGATGCGGGAAAACTGGGACACTGATGCATTGTTGGTGGAGTTGTAAACGAATCCAACCATTCTGGAGAGCAATCTGGAATTATGCCCAAAAAGTTATCAAACTGTGCATACCCTTTGATCCAGCAGTGTTACTTCTGGGCTTATATCCCAAAGAAATACTAAAGAAGGGAAAGGGACCTGTATATGACAAAATGTTTGTGGCAGCCTTGTGGCTAGAAACTGGAAATTGAATGGATGCCCATCAATTGGAGAATGGCTGGGTAAATTGTGGTATATAAATGTTATGGAATATTATTGTTCTATAAGAAATGACCAGCAGGATGAATAAGAGAGGCTTGGAGAGACTTACATGAACTGATGCTAAGTGAAATGAGCAGAACCAGGCGATCATTATACACTTCAACAATGATACTGTATGAGGATGTATTCTGATGGAAGTCGATTTCTTTGACAAAGAGACCTACTTCAGTTTCAAATGATAAATGATGGACAGAAGCAGCTACACCCAAAGAAAGAACACTAGGAAATGAATGTAAACTATTTGCATTTTTGTTTTTCTTTCCGGGTTATTTTTACCTTCTGAATCCAATTCTCCCTGTGCAAGAAGAGAACTGTTTGGTTCTACAAACATATATTGTATCTAGGATATACTGCAACATATTTAACATATATAGGACTGCTTGCCATCTAGGGGAGGGGGTGGAGGGAGGGAGAGGAAAAATCGGAACGGTGTATAACAGAGTGCAAGGGATAATGTTGTAAAAATATTACCCTGGCATGGGTTCGGTCAATAAAAAGTTATTATAAAATAAAAAAAATGGGATTGAGGGAATGAAAGATAATTATTTTATCAGAAGTCAAGAAACAATTAATAGTATTTTATTTTTCCAAATATATGCAAAGATAGTTTTTAGAATTCACCTTTGCAAAACCTTGTCTTCCAATTTTTTTTTCTCTCTATCCTCCCTTTCCCCTCAACAAGGCAAGAGGCATTCTGATATAGGCTACACAACCACAATTCTTCTACACATATTTCCATAAAGCACAAAACAATTAAACAAAATCAAAAGAATGAGAAAAAACTGTGAAATATGTCCATGGAAAAAACAACTCACCTTGAAAATAGATACAAGAGAAATAATTTTTTTTTTAAATTGGACTATTTAAAGGCCATGATAGACAAAAGGAGCCTAGACATCATTTTTCAAAAAAATTATGAAGGAAAACTATTATGATATTCTATAACCAGAGGGCAAAATAGAAATGGCAAGAATCCACTGATCATTTCCTAAAAGAAATTACAAAATGAAGATTCCCAGAAATGTTATAGCTAAATAGGTCAAGGAGAAAATATTACAAAAATTCAGGAAAAAAATAAAGCAAGTATAGTGGATACCTGGACAGTCAGAAGAACACAAGATTTAGCAGTTTCTATGTTAAAGGAGTGGAGGACTTGGAACATAATATTCTGAAGAGAAAAGGAGCTAGAATTACAACCAAGAATAATCTGCTCAGAAAAACTGAATGTAATCTGTCCGGGGGGAAATATGGACATTAAAATAAACAAAGAACTTTCAAGCATTCTTGATGAAAAGAGGAGAGCTGAATAGAAAATTTTATTTTCAAATAGAAGACTCAGGAGAAGCATAAAGGGATAATAAGGGAAGAGAATTAATAAGAGATTTAATATACATTAATTTGTTTACATTCTTGTAGGAGAAGATGATACTTGTGAGTCATAAGAACTTTCTCATTACAACTTAATTAGAAGTACATATAGACAGAAGACTTAGTTGTCAGTTGACTATAAAGGTGTAATATCTACAAAAATAAAAATAGGGGGTTCTCATACTCTGAGAAAGGGAATAGGAGAGGTAAAAAGGCATAAATTCTTTGCCAAGAAAGAGGCAAGGAAAACTTTCACAATGGAAAGGAAGAGGGGTAGTGACAGGTGATGAGTGAAACTTATTATTATGAGAATTAGTTCAAAGATGAAATAACATACACCAACATGCTCAATTTGAATGTAGAAATCAATCCGAACATGAAGGAAAATGGGAGAGGTAAGGGATATGAGAAGGAGGGACAATAATAAAAGAGAGAACATATAGAGTGAGGGGGTGGTCAGAAGCACACCTCTTTTGAAAAGGGACAATGTGAAAGATGAGAGGATAGAATAAATGGGTGAGAAATACAATCAACAGTAATTGTAAAAAGAATTTTGAAGCAAGTTGTTCTGTTGAACACTTTTCTCAAATGAATAGGAAACTGAGTCAGAAATTATTTTAAAAAAGAAAAGCTATTGCCCAATTGACAAATTACCAAAAAGTATGACCTGTGCTCAAAGGGCAATAAATTCATGCATATTTTTTCCCTAACAATAGCCTTACTAGGCATTTATTTTTTTAAAAATGTTTTGTAAAAGTAGGGAAATTAACTATATGCACAAAAAATTATATCAGCTCTATTTTCAGGGCAAAGAATTGGAAATTGAGGTGATATCCATCAATTGGTGAATGGCTGAATAAATTGTGGTGTATGATAATGATGGAATACTATTGTTTTACAAAAAACAATGAGCAGATTACTCTCAGAAAAACCTATAAAGTCCTCCAAGAGCTCATACAAATTGAAATGCAATGTACTTAAAGTAATAGCAATGTTGTAGGATGATCAGCTCTGAATGATTTTACTGTTTTCAGAAATACAATGATCCAAGCATAATTGAAAGGACTTATGAGAAAAAAAAATTCTATCCATACACAGAAAAAGAACTGATTGTGTCTGAAATTGTGTCCAGATTGAAGCTGGAACTTCCAGAGTTGGAACCCAGATGGTGAAATGAAGCCAGGAATTTGCTTAAGCTCTCCCAGTTTCACTCAAAAACCAAAAGAAACAAATTCTCTAACCAGAGTCCAATGGAATTAAACAACTCTCCAGCTCAAGATAGATTGGAAGAATTTCAAGAAAAATCAGTATCACTGAGGTGAAAGGTGTTCATTGCAGTTCAGAAACAATTGAAAAAAGCCAGTGAAAGGATCTTAAACATAGCAGGTTAGCTAGTACCCTTGCTCCTGGCTCAGGAGCACAGCACTCCAGTGGGATAGCCCCCAATAGGATCTCAGAAAGCAAATTCTGAAAAACCAGTGGAAAGACCAGGTAAATTCATCCTCCTGCTGGTAGCAAAATCCTAAACACAAGGGGCATCTTGCTTAAATCCAAGGCTAAGAGCTGCACAGGAAACTTAGAAAAACATGCCCCCTATCCCAGGAGCAGAACTCAAACATAAAAGTAAAAAAAAAAAAAAAAAAAAAAAAAAGAGAGAGAGAAGATACCAAAAGAAAAGGAAAGAAATTGAGCATGAAACAGAAAAGAGCCTTGACCATAGAAAGCTACAATGGTGACAAGAAAGACCAAAATACCAAGTGAGATGAGGATAAAATGTCTACAGAGGAAATATCAAAGAGTGATATGGATTGAACTTAAGCCCAGAGTCTTCTTGGAAGTTCTCATTTAAAAATTGTAAAAGTAAAGTAAGACAGGTAAGATGAAAAAAACATGAGAAAAGTAATGAGAGGTATGCAAGAGAAAGTCAACAGTTTGGAAAAGGAAGGCTATTTATTTAAAATTAGAATTGGTCAAATGTAAAAAAAAAAAAATTGAAGAAAGCACTTTAAAAATAGAATTAATTAAATGGACAAAAAAGATACAGAAATAGCAAGAAAATCACACATTATAAACTAGAATGGGACACTAATGATTTTATGGGACAGGAAGAACAGTCAGACAAGCTAAAGAGAATGAAAAAATGGAAGAAAATGTAAAATACCTCGTGGGAAAAATAGCTAAACTGGAAAACTGATAAGAGGCCGGGGCGGGGGGGGGGGGGGAAGGGAGGTAGGGGGCGGGGAGAGAGATTTAAAAATTATTGCTCTGCCTAAAGGCCATGACAAAAAAAAATTTAAAAAAATCAACAAGCCTAGATAATATTCTTCAAGAGATCATCAAGAAAAATTGCCCTGATATACTTGAAACACAGGGGAGAATTGTCATTGAAAGAATACATAGATCACCTTTGAAAGAGATCCCAAAAGGAAAACCCCAAGGAAAATTGTTGCAAAACTAGAGCTCTGAAATCTCAGGGGGAAAAAAAAAATACAGCAAGCTGCCAGACAAAAGCAATTCAAGTATCAAGAAGAAACAGTCAGGATTCCCTAGGATTTGGTAGAAAAAGGCATTAAGAGGTAGAAAAAGAATTGTGCTGGAAGAAACGGTATTGAGACAGATCACATGGAGAGGCATAAAAGACTATTACAAACGTGAAAAAGAAGGTAGGGTGATGAACATTGTCTGATGCTTAATTTCTACCTTCTAATTTCATCAGTTTTGGCTCAAAGAAGGAATAACATTTTTTTTAAATAAAAAAGCCTTTTATTTTAAAAACAGGCAAATATAGTTTTGAACATTCACCTTTGCAAAAACTGTGTTCCAGTTTTTTTCTTCCTCCCTTCCCCCTCCTTTTCCTAGATTGCAAGTGATCCAATATATGTTAAACATGTCAAATTATTCTATACATATTTCAACAATTATCATGCTGCACAAGAAAAAAATAGATCAAAAAAGAAAAGAATTTAAAAGAAAAGAAAACACAAACAACAAAAAAAAGTGAAAATGCTATGTTGTCCACACTCAATTCCCATAAACTCTCTCTGAGTGCAGATGGCTCCCTCCATCATAAGACCATTGAAACTAATCTGAATCATCCAGCTATTGAATAGAGCCTCATTCATCAGAATTGATTATCATTTAGTCTTGCTATTGCTGTGTGCAATGTTCTTTTGGTTTTACTAACAGCATTAGTTCATGTGAGTCAGTCACTCTAGGTCTTTCTGAAATCATCTTGCAGAGTGTTTCTTATAGAACAATAATATTCCACACCATTTATATACCACAACTTATACAGCCATTCTCCAACTGATGGACAACCACTCAGTTTCCATTTCCATACCCCTAAAAAAAGGGCTGCTACAAACATTTTTGCACATGTGGATCCTTTTTCCTTTTTTTTTATGATCAAACTGAGATGAACAATTATTCAGTCAAGTATAGAAATTTATCTTATTCTATAAAGACTAAGAGGAGAAAGAGGAAAGAAAAAAGGAAGGAGTGAATAAAAGGGAGGGCAGGAAAACTAGAAGAAAGAAATAAAATAAGGAGGAGGAGTGATAGAAGATAGAGCAGGTAGAGGATGGGGCTAGGTCAAAAACTACTAAGGAGGGACAGGTGAAAGAGAGAATAAAAGTGTCTAGAGGGGAGAAAGTAGGATAGAGGAAAATACAGAAGTAGTAATCATAGCTGTGAATGTGAGTGGGATGAATTCTGCCATAAAACAGAAGCAAATAACAGAGTGGATTAAAAAAAAAAAAGGAAGCCAACAATGTTTATAATAAAAACATTTGAAACAGAGAGACACAGACAGAGTAAAGGTAAAAGACTAAGGCAGAATTTATTGTGCTTCAGCTGAAGAAAAAAAAAAAAGCAGGGGTACCTATTCTGATCCCAGATAAAGGAAATGCAAAAATAGATATAATTAGAAGAGATAAGCAAGGAAAGTATATCTTGTTAAATGGTACTCTAAACAATGATGTAGTAAAGATACTAAATATATATGCAGCATGTGGTAGAAAACCCAAATTCCTCGAGAATATATTAAGCCAGTTACACAAAGAAATAGATAGCAAAGTTATATTAGTGTGGAATTTCAGCCTTCCCCTCTCAGAATCAGGCAAATCTAACTAGAAAATAAGCAAGGAAGGTTAATAGAATCATAGAAAAACTAGCTAGGACAGCCCTCTGGAGAAAATTAAATTGGTACAGAAAGTAATAACCTTTTGATCAGCAGTACATGCCACCTATACAAAAACTGGCCATATTTTAGAGCATAAATGCAAAAAGGCAGAAATAGTAAATTCTTCCTTTTCAAACCACAGGGCAATAAGAATTTGATTCATTAAAGGGCTAAGAAAAGATTAAAAACAATTGAAAATTAAATTCTATTAAACAAATTAATAAAACTAAAAGTCAGTTTTATGAAACAAAAACAAAATAAATAAATCTTAGGTTAATGTGATTAGAATAAAGAAAGAAAACAAAACAAATCAAAAACATTAAAAGTGAAAAAGGTAAACTTGCTACCAATGAAAAATAAATTAAAATAATAATTAAGAGGAATTTTGCCCAACTGTATGGCAGAAAACCAGAAAATCTAGGCAAAATTGTAAAATATTTACAAAAAACATAAGTTGCCCATATTATCAGAAGAGAAAATGAATTGCTTAAAAACTCCATTCTAGAAAAACTAATTGAAAAATCCGTTTATGAACTTCCTAAAAAAACAAATCTCCAGGGCCACATGGATTTACATGTGAATTCTACCAAACTTTTAAAGAACACTTAATTCTAAAACTATATAAATTATTTGGAAAAATAGGTAAAGAATTTTGCCAAATTCCTTTTATAACACAAATATGGTACTGATACCTAAATTAAGAAGAGTTAAACAGAAATAAAATAGCAGACCAATCTTCCTAATGAATATCAACGCAAGAATTTTACATCAATTTTTAAGTAAAATATTAGCAAAGAGATTCCAACAACTTATCTGAAAGAAAATATATCATGACCAAATTAGATTTATACCAGGAATTTGGGCTGGTTCAATATCAGGAAAACTATTGCCATAATTGACCATATCAAGAAAACCAACAGAAAGTATATAATAAACTCAAAAGAGGCAGAAAAACTTTTTGACAAAATAGATCACTTATCCTATTAAATACATTAGAGAGCATAGGGATAAATAAACTTTTCCCTAAAGTAATAAGCAGTATCTTTCTAAAACCAATAGCAATCATTATTTTTAATGGAGAGAAACTATGCATTACCAATGAGCTCAGGAGTGAAATAAGGATGCTCATTATCACTACTATTATTCAGTATTGTACTAGACACGATGGAATTAGCAATAAGAAAAGAAAAAGAAATTAGAATAAGCAATGAGGAGATAAAAATATCACTCATTGCAGATGACATGATGATACACTTAGAAAATCCTTGAAAATCACACAAAACCCTAGATGAAAAAAATTAACTGTTTTAGCAAACTTGTGGGATATAATTAACTCTCACAAGTCATCAGTATTTCTATATATAACTGACAAATCTCAGCAGCAGAAGATAGAAAGAAAAATTCCATTTTAAATAATTGTAGAAAAAAATAAACATTTATTTCTACTTGAGAAGAGAAATCCATGAATTATATGAACACAATTGCAAAACGCTTTTTACACAAATAAAGTCAGATTTAAACAATTAGAAAATGTCACTTGCTCATGAGTTGGCTGAGATAATATAATAACAATGACAATTGTTCCTAAATTGGTCTACTTGTTCAATGTCATACCAATCAAACTGCCAAAAATTATTTTATCAAGATAAAAAAAATAATAACATAATTCGTCTGGAAGAACATAAGGTGAAAATATCAAGAGACTTAATAAAAATAATACAAAAATTCAGGCTTAATAATAACAGATCTAAAACTATATTATTATTATTTATTTTATTTTATTAATGTTATTTTATTTAATAATATTTTTTTTATTATTATTATTATTATTATTATTATTATTATTATTATTATTATTATTATTATTACTGAAGCAATTGAGGCTAAGTGCCCAGAGTCACATAGTTAGGAAGTGGTAAGTATTTGAGATCAGCTTTGAACTCAGGTCCTCCTGACTTCAGGGTTGGTGCTCTATCTACTGTGCCACCTAGCCACTCTATAAAACTATATTATAAAGCAGTACTCATCAAAACCATTTTGTACTGGCTAAGAAATAGAGTGATGAATCAATGAAATAAGTTGGATACACATGACACAGTAATTAATTACTTTAGTTATTTGGTATTTGATAAACCCCCAAACTCCAGTTTCTAGGATAAGAAGTCACTATTTCACAAAAATTGCTGGGAAGACTGGAAAATAACGACAAATATTCGACAGGTGGACTCCCAACTAGTAAGCCAACTAGTAAGATGATATAAATAACAAATTATGACAGCAAGGGATAGTTTATCTATCAGATCTTTGGAAAAGGGAAAAATTTATACCAAAGAACAAGAAATGCAAAATAGACAACTTTGAATACATTAAATTAAAACATTTTTGCCCAAAGCAAATCAACAGAAACAAGATTGAAAAAGGAAGTACACAGCTAGGAAAAAAAAAATACAACCTGTGTTTCTGATAAAGGTCTCATTTCTAAAATAAAGAATTTTTTCAAATTTATATTTGAATATTTATTTGAAATAAAAGTCATTCTTAAATTGGTAAATTATCAAAGCATATAGAGACTATTTTCAGATGATGAAATTAAAGCCATCTATACTCATATGAAATAATGCTCTAAATCACTATTGATTAGAGAAATGCAAATTAGAATAACTGAGAGTACTTTACATCTCTCAGATTGGCTAAGATGACAGGAAAAGATAATGATAAATGTTGGACAGGATATGGGAAAACTGGCACATTAATATATTGTTGGTGGAGTTGTGAAACGATCCAACCATTCTGTAGAGCACAAGAGAAAGAACTGATGGTGTCTAAATATAATTTAAAGCATTGCTTTTTAATTTTTTTTCTTTATTCTTTGAGTATTTTTTTGGTGTCTTTTGTTCTCAATATTACTAAAGAAAACAAAAAATATAAGGTTAAGCTTTTATATTTTTACATGGAAAGATAATCCTTGTTACCTATCACTACTTTCTCATTATTAGGGCAATTAGAAGGAATATGTTTATTTATTCATTTTTAAATAATAGCTTTTTATTTTCAAAATTCATGCAAAGTTAGTTTTAAACGTTTGCCCTTGCAAAATCTTGTGTTCCAAAATTTCCCCCTCCCTTATCCCATCCCCTCCCCTACACAGCACATAATCCAATACACACACACACGTGTATATACATACATGTATATACATATATAAGTATATATAAGTTTGAAAGAATTGTACATGATTTATATACATGTGTATGTACATAAATAAGCATGAAAGAATTGTACATGATTTATATACAGATATTTCAGATTTATCACACTACACAAGAAAAAATAGGTCAAAAGGGAAAAAAAATAAGCAATGGAATAATAAGAAAAAAAGTGAAAAAGTTATGTTGTGATTCACATTCAGTTCCCATATTCCTCTTTCTGGATGCAGATGGTTCTTTCCATCACAAGAATATTGGAATTGGCCTGAATTACCTTATAGTTGAAAAGAGCCATTTCTATCAGAATTGATCATCCCATAATCTTGTTGTTGCTGTATACAATGTTCTCTTGGTTCTACTCACTTCATTTAGCACAAGTTCATGTAAGTCTCTCCAGGCCTTTCTGAAACCATCCTGCTGCTCATTTCTTATAGAACATCAATATTCCTAATATTCATATACCATAATTATTTAGCCATTCTTCAACCCATGGGCATCCATTCAGTTCCAGTTCCTCACTACTACAGAAAGCACTGCTACAAACATTTTTGCACATGGAGGTTTTTTTTTGTTTAGTGATTTTTTTGGGATACTGGCCTACTAGAGGTACTGATGACTTAAAGGGTATGCACAGTTTGATTGGCTTTGGGCATAATTCCATATTTCTCTCTAGAATGCTTGGATCAGTTCACAACTCCACCAACAATGAATTAATGGCTCAGTTTTCCCACATCCATAATTTATAATCATTTTTATAATCATCTTTTCCTGTCATCTTATGAAATTTGAGAGGTGTATAATGGTACCTCAGAGTTGTCTTAATTTGCATTTCTCTGGTCAAAAGTGATTAAGAGCGTTCTTTCATATAACTAGAAATAGTTTCAATTTCTTTCACCAAAATTTGTCTGTTCCTATCCTTTGACCATTTATCAATTGGAGAATGGCTTACAGTCTTATACATTTGAGTCAATCCTCTATATATTTTAGAAATGAGCCATTTATCAGAACCCTTCGATGTAAAGATATTTTTCCCAGTTTTGTAATTCTCTTCTGATCTTTTCTGCATTGGTTTTATTTGTATGATAACTTTTTAATTTAATGTAATTAAAATTATTCATTTTTATTTCATATTCTATTGCTTCTTTGACTATAAATTCATCCCTTCTCCACAGATCTGAGATGTAGACTTTCCTTTGTTCATCTAATTTGCTTATAGTATCACTCTTTATGTTGAAATCATGAACTTATTTTGACCTTATCTTGGTATAGGGTGTTAGGTGTTGGTCAGTGTCTAAGTTCTGCCATTCTGTTTTCCAATGTTCTCAGAAATTTTTTAAGACTGAAATTCTAATCTGCTTCTGAGATATCACTGAAAAGATAATCACAAGGAATGCTTGAATTCTTTGAATAAATCCAAGAATTTGATCAGAATTAACAGATAGTATGAATATTGGTTTATAGTATTTACTAGAAGTTGTAGAGGTACCTTCATGTCAGTTCTTCACTGAATACTAGAGGGTATTTTTACTACTAACAGATTTTATTTTTAATATAATTCAATTTGGTTACTACTTAGATCATCAGATTTATTGACATATAGTTAAGCAAAATTCTGAAATATTGTTCTAATTTTCTCTTCCTTGGTGGCAAATTATCCCTTTTTATTTTTGATACTAACCATTTGATTTTTTTCTTTCCTTTTTTCTTAATCAAATCAACTAAAGATTTATCTATTTTTGTCTTTTTCCATAAAACCAACTCTTAGTTTCATTTATTAATTCAATAGTTTTCTTAATTTCAATTTTATTAGTCTCCCCTTTTATTTTCAGGATTTCAAATTTGGTATTCAATTGGGGGGGGTTAATTTGTTCTTTTTCTACCTTTTTTAGTTGTAAGACCAATTCATTCATATTCTTTTTCTCATTTAATGCAAGTAAGTATCTAAAGATATAAAAATTCCCCTAATAATTCTTTGGCTGTATCCCACAAATTGTGGTGTGTTGTCTATTACTGTTCTCTTGGTTATTGATTATTTATTGTATCTGATTTTTGTTTTACCCATTTGATCTTTAGGGTTAGATTATTTAGTTTTCAATTAATTTTTGGTCTATTTTCTCTTGGTCTTTTATTATATGTACCTTTTATTGCATCATGGTCTGAGGAAAAATGCCTTTTTTTATTTCTGCCTTTCTTCATTGATTTTGAGGTTTTTGTGCCCTAATATATGGTAAATTTTATATAGGTTCCATATACTCCTGAGAAAAAGGTATATTCCTTTCTGTCTCTATTTAATAGTTTCCTTTCTTATATCTTTTAGTTAGATCTATTTTTGCTTTTGCTTTATCTGAGATCAGGATCACTACCCCTAGTTTTTGTTTTGTTGTTTTGTTGTTTTTTTGTTTGTTTGTTTATTTGTTTTTTTTTTTAATTTCATCTGAAGCATAAAGTTCTGTTCCAGTATTTTACCTTTGCTCTAAATGTATCACTCTGTTTTAAATGAGTTTCTTGTAAACAACAATGTAGGTGTCTGGCTTTTAATCAAGGCTCCTATCCACTTCCATTTTATGGGAGAGCTCTTCCCATTCCCATTCACAGATAAAATTACTATTTCTGTCTTTCCTACCATCTTTTTTACTCTCAGTTATATTTTTCTCTTCCTTTTCCCCTTTCTGACCTCCCCAGTATTTCGTTACTGATCACCCTTCCCTGAACAGTCCTCCCCTTTTGCAAACCTTCCCCCTTTTTGTATCTTCTCCCCTTCTATTTCTTAGCCTCCCCTTTCCTTTCCTCTTCTCCTCCTACTTCCCTATAGGATGAAACAAGCTTCTCTTGTAGCTATATGTGTCTGATATTCTCTCTTTGAGCCAAAACTGATGAGAATTAAGGTGCACACAAAGCTCATCCTGCTCCCCTCTTTCCCTAAATGGTAATAGGTCTTTTTTTGCCTCCCTTTAAGATATAATTTGCCCCATTTTAACTCTCATTTTCCTTTTCTTCCAATAGAATCATCTTTCCTCCTCTAATTTCTTTTTTCATCATCACAATAAAATAAAATTATATCTGTGCCCTCTAAATATACCCATAACAGAGATACAGATTTGAAGAGTTAAACATCATCTTCCCATATAAGGATATGCAATTTTTAACTTTTTTTTTTCCTGAGGCAATCTGGATTAAGTGACTTGCCCAGGGTCACACAGCTAGGAAGTGTTGTCTGAGAACAGGTTTGAACTCAGATCCTCCAGACTTTAGGGTTGGTGTTCTATCCACTGTGCCACTTTTAAAATAATGCCATTTTTTCTTTCCTTTTGACCTTTTTATGCTTCTCTTGAGTTCTGTATTTGAAGATCAAATTTTCTATTCACCTCTGTTTGTTTTTTTTTTTTTTTTAATCAGAAATTGATGAAATTCACCTGTTTCATTGAATGACCATCTTTTTGCCTGACATATGATGCTCAATTTTTCCGGATAGTTAATTTTTGGCAAATTCCTTTGCCTTTTGGAATATCAGATTCCATACTCTTTGATTTTTTAAAGTGGAAGCTGCTAGGTTCTGGGTAATCCTGATTGTGGCTTTTCAATATTTGAATTGGTTCCTACTGGTGGCTTGCAATATTCTCTCCTTGACTTGATGATTCTGAAATTTATGATGTTCCTTGGAATTTTCATTTTGGGGTCTCTTTTAGGAGATGATTGGTGAATTCTTTCAATAACTATTTTACTCTCTAATTCTAGGATAGGGCAGTTTTTCTTGATGATTTCCTGAAAGATGATATCTAGGCCCTTTTTTTTTTCATCATGATTTTCAAAAGTCTAATAATTATTAGATTGCCTCTCCTAGATCTATTTTCTAGGTAATTTACATTTTCTTCATCTTCTTTTTTTGTTTTGTTTTGTTTTGTTTGACTGATTCTTGAAGTCTCTTTGAATCATTCACTTTCATTTTTTTTTTCAATTCTAATTTTTAGTGAAGTATTTTTTTCAGTTTGCCTTTTTATTCCTTTTGCATTTGGACAATTGAGGTGTTTTGTTCATTGCAGTTTTTGTTCAGAGCATTATGAAATGGAAACAGATATCATATTACCTTTGGGGGCTTCAACTGAAGTTGATTTGCCTTTAGGATTCTAAGGGTTTGAAGCCTGTTCTTCTCTTTCTTGATAAAAATTGTCTATGATCAGAGTTCTTTTTGCTGTTTTGCTCATTTTTTAAAAGTCTGAGGTCTACTCTGAAAGCAAAGAGGCAACAGCTGCTTTAGTTTGTCCTTGGGCCAGTATTGCTGACTGACTTCTGGTGTGGGCTAAACATGGCCATGCCCTGCATTCTTCCAAGGCTCACAACTTCCCTTTTGTGTTTGCTTTTGACTATGTTGTAGCAAATCTGCTGAACACCAGTTTGCAACCAGGACAGAGTCTCCTAAGAGCCTCATAGTACATTACTTGGTATGTGGTTGCAACAAAACCTTGGTCTTCTGCCACAAGGCCTTTCCCTGGGATCCTTTAATTGCACTCTGGGGCCAGCAGCCTCTTCCCTCTCCCAGTTGAAAGACACCTTTTCTGAAGTTCTTCCAAAGTATTTTTTTTTTTTTTGGAAATTTTTTGTACTCCAAATATTTGTGAGTTCTATCGCTCAAAAACCAGTTCAGAGGGAAGCTCAGAGAAGGTCACATAGATAAGTGTCTACTGTTTGCCATCTTGGCTTTGGCTCTGCCTACACACACACACACACACACACACACACACACACATATACATATATATATAAAACCAATTATATGAAAATAGTTATTTTTAAGTTCTTGAACTCCAGGTTAAGAAAACTTGATTTAGATCAAATTGTGACAAAATATGACAATATTTACTATTCCCTAAAGTCAAATTTCCATCCTCTGCTTCTCCAGGTAGACTGCTCTACCTGGAATATACTCCATTTTCTACTTCATAGAATCTCAGCTTCTTTCAAGGCCTAGTACATCCCTATAGAAGGTTTTTCCTGATACCACTGCCCCAATTTGCCTGTTATTAATGTTCTCTCCCTCCTGAAATGAGCATAAATATACTTACAATATATTGACTCTTAGATTTTTATTTCCTATAAATAGTTTTTTTTTTTTTTTAATTTGAGGACAATGTTTTTATTGTGAGGGAATTGGGGTTTAATGACTTGCCCATGATCATGCAGTTCTTAGTGTTAATTTTGAGGCTGAATTTTAACTCAGGTCATCCTTACTTAGATGGCTGGCTCTCTGTCCACTCAATCATCTAGATGACCCATTTTTTCAGTTATAGCTGTTTATAATATCTTGTATACAGTAGGATTGTGGGGGAGAGACTTAAAATGGAGGAGGAAGCTGTGTTACAAAGTATTTTCAGTGCCAAACAGAGCATTTTGTATTTGATCCTAAAGGCAATACAGAAACATACTTTATTGAATTGGGTTTTGTTTGAGTTTCTGGGACTCAATTTTCTCATATGTAAAATGAAAAATGTTTGGGAAAAAATACCTTTGAGGTCTCTTTCAGAGCAAGAACTATAGCTATGATTTTATTATTCTTTTCTAACACAAAGCAACAAATAAAATATGGGTTAAATGGAAATAGTGGTACATATTTAGCTTTTAGATTGGCAGTAGAGTAGGGTGAAGTACCCATATGTGCATGTGTAGATCAATGTGCCAAAGCTTGGTAGAAAGAATAGACAAACTGATTCAGTGTCAGTGGTTAATCAGATTATTTTTCTGCCAAGAATATTAAAATACATCTCTGTGGGAAAAGCAAATAAAAAAAAGAGAGAGTTTCCAGCATCACTGAAAATAAAATGAGCTGCAATTTAAAAACTTTTGATATTTTCAGATTTGAGAAATATGATAATAGCTGTAAGAATGAATAGGATTATATTCAATGTAAAACTAAAAGAAATAATACTGGGCCTAAGTGAAATCAGATTATGGGCTTAAGGAATCTCAAGAATGGGATTATAAAACCAATGATTCAAATTATACTTCACTTCTTTTTAAAAATAATTCTCATAGTGATGTGAATTTGTTGGATACTCATGTATCAATTTTCTATAAATAGATATTTTTATATTCCCAGAGAATAAAAAAGTTGAGGAAGATTGCTTTGTATAGGCAAGAATATGTTGATATTTATAAATATTGCCAGCTTTTTAAGTTGTTTGTTGGGTCAGTTTTCAGTTGTATACAAATCTTTGTTATTCTATTTAGGAGTTTTTTTGCAACAAATACCGGAATAGTTTGCCATTTTCTCCAACTCATTTTCCAAATAAGGAACCTGAGGCAAATTCAGTTAAGTGACTTTCCTAGAATCACACAGTTAAGAAAAAGAAATTAAGATTTGACCTCAGGTAATTCTGACTTCAGTCCTGGTTGTTTATGTGTTGGAATCCTTACAAACTGCTAACTAATTAGAGTTGATCTAATCTTACAAGAAGATTTTGGCCAGAACCTGAAACAAGGTACTAAGTAGAACTAATTAGTACAAGCTTGTGTTTACACCTTTGTGTTCACACCTCCCTTAAAGCTCTTTGGGCCAGAGAGCACTATGGGAGAAAACCCATAATCCCATTCTCTCCGAAGATTCACATATAAGGCGAGAGAGCTATTCCAGAATACATTCTTTTTCCACTTGGCTGGCTGGTCGCAGAGGAGAGTTCAGCTGGACTGGAGAGGAGCAACTCTGGTGCAGACAGAGAGCACTTTGCGGAATTACGCCAGAAGCCCTCTCTCCCAGGCAAGGCAGAATATATTCCACTTGGCTGGCTGGTGGAAGACGAAGAGTTTTCAAAGGATAAAGCTACGAGTGAGAATTCAGTGGACAACCAGATTCATCTTCATCTCACACCACTGTGGTAGGTCGCTGGGCTCCTGCACGCCCCCCACTGAGACCAAGCTGGTCTGAAAGACTCACCAGAAAGCTAGCCGAGCCCCAAGAGAAGGAAAGAAGAGATTCATTCCATCTCTGTGCTGGTTGGAGGCTGAAGAAAGCAGAGGCAGAGGCTAACGGACAGGACCTTTGGATTTGGAGATATTCGGAGGGCCCTAAGCTAAACCAGCTGTGTTTTGAGAAGAACAAGAACTCCAACATTTGAACTCCCAACATTTATGTACTGCACCATCTAGTTGTCCCTAAACAATGTAAAGGGCAATCAAATTGTATAATTCAACAAAATGTTTCCATGATTGTATTTAAATCATCACTGTCTTTCTAAAGAATAAGTCGTGAGATATCTTGATACTTATTCATCAGTTTTTTTTTCCACCCCTTAGACTCTTTTTCCCCGTAGTTCTAAACTTCAGAAAATGTAGACATTTTCCCACTTAATGAAAAATTATGAAAATGGAGGAGATAGTGAGTATAAGAAGACACTAAAAACATCTAAGATGCTAAATTCTTTCTGGAATTCAGGAAAGACTTCAGTCTAGGAAATCCTCTGCTGCTTTAATTCTGCCAAACAAGAATGGCACAATAATCTCTTGTTATATCATCTATGTTCTCTGTTGAAAAGAGATTGTTCTCTAGTATTGGACTTCTAGTCTCATTGCTTAAGGTACAAGGAACATGTCCGGAAGAACATTCCAGAATTTTCACCATTATTTTAAACACACCTGCACCCCCCCACACACACACACACCACACCTCTTCAAATCATTCTAAACATATATAGTTATTACCTAGTCCACTGTGTCTTTTGAAACTGTCTTTATTACTTAGTTTCCCAGATATTTTTGAGAATGTGTAAAAGCATTTTTTCTACCTTCTTCTTTCATAGAACGAAATATGAGCACATTATATCTCTCACAAAACTTTCCATTAATATATCTTCCACTTCTGCCTTTTTATTTCAGACAGCTTGAGGGGAAGAAACATATGTTTAAGGTTAATTAAAAAAGAGTTGTCTCTGTTTATTTAGCTATACTGGGGGGGGGGCGGGGGCTATCAAAAAAAAAGACTAAACTTGCTAGATGTAAGAAAAAAATTCCCCAAATTAAAGTATTTAATAATTCCATGGACCATTCTAGGAGGCTATGAGTTTTTCTTTCCCTGAGAATTTAAAGGAAACATTCAATAAACACATTGAATGTTATTGGATTGTAGAGGTTAAGGGTTGACTATATGCTGAATAAGTACACTTAAATCTAGAAATTGTGATTGTTTTTGAGGTGTGAATATATTCCAGATCATTCTTCTTCTACCCTTCTTCATTCACCTATCCCTTTTTGAGGCCCAATAGACCACTTGCTAGCTTCCCATCCTTATTGTTGATACCTTCATCTCTTTATTAACAGGTCCTTAATTATTTAGAACTTGACTTAGGGCCTTCTGAACCATCCAGTCCTCTGTCATGATACGTAGAAGAATCATTTTCAATATATATTTTGACAAGTACTCATGCATTCCTCCCAATTGCTCACTTTTAATTAATATCAGTAATCTTACCATTCAGTTTTTTCCAAAAAAAACTATTTCAAAGCAGGTGAGCATTAGTGGGAAAAAAAAATCCACTATAAATTTGGCCATAAATTTAGGCCACATAATCTTTTTTGAGCCCTATTAAGACATTTCTATTTAACACTAAAGTGACTTTTTGCCATGCTTACCCCAACCCTTCATTTAATAGTTCATAATTTGGCCCTCTAATTCACAGAGAATATTGAAAACTTTGATATGAGCTTTCTCAGATGCCCTGCCCTTCTAAATATATATATATATATATATATATATATATATTCTCAATATCATCAGCCTCTTGCATTCTGCTTAGAGAAAATATATACTAATTTTTCATTAACACTGATCCTTCCATTTATAGTTTTGATGCCATTATCATTATTCTGCCACATTCACAGTCTTAATCTAACACTCTATATTGTATTCTCTATTCTATATCATGCATCTTTAGTCTATTCATTGCTATTATCTTTTTCCCCCATTTTTCTATCAACATACTTAAGTCTCCCAATTTAAGAAATTACCTGATCTTCAGGTAAAAAAAAAAATTGATCTGGACTGGACTTTTAGAATCATATAATTCAATTTTATTAGTGTAAATGTTAGTAAACCATTCCCTGAGACATAAAGTGATTTGTCTAAGAATTCATCGGTATTAATGTGATAGAGCTAAGATACAGATATCCAATTCTAAATCTATGCTCTTTCTATAGTACCATATAAATCACAAGTATAGCAATCTTGATACCTCTTCCAAGTCAAGCAGTTTTCATTGTAACCTCTCATTTAATCTTTTTATTCACTGCTAAATTTGTTTTTCAGGTTAAAGCATCCATCTGGCTTCAATCTCTTCCAAAAGGCCTTCTGATCTGCTTACTGATACTTCCTTTTGTATGACCACTAATGGTTAGTTAATTGCTGAATCTTATGAACTTTTTCACTGCTTATTTTTTTCTAACTCTTTTTTAAATAAATATTTCTATAGGTGTTTTTGTAGTTTTTCCACATAAGCACACCTTAATAAATGCTTTCTCTTCATGCCTTCAGAGACATGTCATTCTGCCTCTACTGCAATCACTCCTTTTGTCTCATTCACTTCTTTCCCATCTTCAATCTTATTCTTTACTGAGATGGACTAATTATATTGTCTCATTCACTTCTTTCCCATCTTCAATCTTATTCTTTACTGAGATGGATTAATTATATTGTGGGTATTCCCTATGGAGTTCTTGTTTTTTATTTAGATTATTCTGAATTTCCCCATCATTTTCATCAAAGGAGGTTTTCTATTTGTGAGTGTTCTGACTCAGATGAGGAAATGTAGCATGCTAGTCATCTTTTTTCCAGCCATTTTTGTTTAATGTACATGTTTTGTTTGGAGAATATAAATCTATAATGAGTTCAACACACTGTACCATACATTGCCCTTCCTCATTCTCATATCTTTAAAGGCCGGGAGTCTTACCTGCTATGTTAATCGGGGAAGGTGGGATAAGTAGACAATATTGAAAGCACTTTTTTTAAGCATCTTCCTCACACCAGCTGTGATCAGTGAGTTATTGAAAAGACTACTAATGATTTCTAGTTCTTCTTTTGTCATAGATCCCTTCTTCCTCCACAGTCTGAGAAATAAACTATCCTATGTTCCTCTAATTTATTATAATCTCATTCTTTATGTCTAAATCATGAACCCATTTTGACTTTATCTTGGCTATATGGTGTTAAATGTGGGTCAATGCCTAGGTTCTAACATACTAATATCCAATTATCCAAGCAGTTTTTGTCAAATAGTGAGATTTTTTTCCAAAAGTTGGGGTCTTTGGGTTTGTCAAACATTAGGTTGTTATAGTTATTGACTATTTTGTCCTGTGAACCTAAGCTATTCCACTAATCAACTAGTCTATTTCTACGCCAGTGCCAAATGATTTTGATGACTGTTGCTTTATAATCTAGTTTTAGATCTGGTACAGATGGCCACCTTCATTTGATTTTATTTCCATTAATTCACTTGAAATTCTTGACTTTTTCTTCTTCCACATGAATTTTATTGTTATTTTTCTAGCTTAGTAAAATAGTTTCCTGGGAGTTTGAATGATATGTCACTAAATACATATATTAGTTTAGACAGTATTGTAATCTTTATTATATTTGCTTGACCTATCCAAGAGCACTTGATATTTTTTCTAATTGTTTAGATCTGACTTTGTGTGAAAAGTGTTATGTAGTTTTCCTCATATAGTTCCTAAATTTCCCTTGGCAGATAGATTCCCAAATATTTTATGCTATCAACAGTTATTTTAAATGGGATTTCTCTTTGTATTTCTTGCTGGTGGATTTTGTTAGTGATATATAAAAAAGGCTGATGATTTATGTGGATTTATATTGTATGCTGCAACTCTGATAAAGTTGTGGATTATTTCTAACAGCCTTTTAGTTGATTCTCTAAGGTTCTCTAAGTACGTCATCATATCATCTGTAGAGTGATACTTTGATGTCCTCATTAACCACTCCAATTTCTTTAATCTCTTTTTCTTCTCTTATTGACAAAGCTAACATTTCTAATACAATAATGAATAGTATTGGTGAAAATGGGCAACCTTGTTTCAACCCTGATCTTATTGGGAATGGTTCCAGGTTTTCCCCATTACATTTGATGCTTGTTGATGGTTTTAAAAAGATGCTACAGATTATTTTAAGGAAAAGTTCATTTATTCCTGTACTCTCTAGTGTTTTCAATAGGTATGGATGTTGGATTTTATCAAATGCCTTTTCTGCATCTATTGAGATGATCATATAGTTTTTGTTAATTTGGTTATTGATATAATCAATTATGCTAATAGTTTTCCTAATAATGAACCAGTCCTAGATTCCTGCTATAAATCCTGCTTGGTCATGGTGTATTATCTTGGAGATAATTTTCTGTAATCTCTTTGCTAATATTTTATTTAAGATTTTTGCATTAATAGTCATTAAGGAGATTGGTCTATAATTGCCTTTCTCTGTTTTCATACTACCTGGTTTAAGTATCAATACCATGTCTGTTTCACAGAAGGAACTTGATTGGAGCCATTTGTTCTCTATTTTTTTCAAATAGTTTATATAGAATTGGAGTTAAATGTTCTTTAAATGTTTGGTAGAATTCATATGTAAATCCATCTGGTCTTGGAGATTTTTTTCTTAGGCAGTTAATTAATAGCTTCATTTATTTCTTTTATTTATTTTTTTTAATGGGACTATTTAAGTAATTTATTAACTCCTCTGTTAATCTGGGCAATCTATATTTTTTTTAAGTATCTCTCCATTTCATTTAGCTTATTAAATTTATTGGCATAAATTGGGGCAAAGTAACCTCTAATTATTGCTGTAATTTCCTCTTCATTTGGTGGAAAGTTCTACCTTTTCATTTTTAAGATTAACAATTTAATTTTCTTCTTTCCTTTTTCTAATCAAATTCACTAAATATTTAATTATTTTGTTGTTTTTTTCATAAAATGAACTCTTGTATTTATTAATTTAGTAGTTTTTTTTTTTACTTTCAGTTTTATTCATCTCTATTTTTATTTTTATAATTTCAAGTTTGGTATTTGATTGAGGATTTTTAATTTGCTCTTTTTCTATCTTTTTTAGTTGCAAGCCCAATTCATTGATCTTCTCTTTCTCTGTTTTATGGAAGTAAGCATCTAGAGATATAAAATATGCCCTTATTACCACTTTTGCTGCATCCCACAAATTTTGGTATATTGTCTCATTATTATCATTCTCTTGGATGAAATTACTAATTTTGTCTATGATTTGCTGTTTCACCCATTCATTCTTTAGGTTGAGATTCTTAAGTTTCCAATACTTTTTGCTCTATTTTCCAATGGCTTTTTATTAAATGTAATTTTTGTTGCATCATGATCTGCAAAGAATGCATTTACTATTTCTGCTTTTCTGCATTTGTTTTGAGATCTTTATATTCTAATATATGGTGAATTTTTGTATAGGTTCCATGAACTGCTGAGAAGAAAGGGTACTCCTTTCTGTCTCCATTCAATTTTCTCCAAAGATCTATCATAGCTAATTGTTCTAGTGTTCTATTTACCTCTTTAACTTCTTTCTTATTTATTTTATGTTTTGATTTATCTAATTCTGAGAGCAAGATTGATATCTTCCACTATTATAGTTTTGCTTTCTATTTCTTCTTGAAACTTCCATAACTTCTCCTTTAGGAAGTTCCATGCTATAGCACTTGGTGCATACATATTTAATATTGATATTACTTTATCATCTATGGTACCCTTTAGCAAAAAATAGTTTCTTTCCATATCTCTTTTAATAAGATCAATTTTTGCTTTTGTTTGATCTGCGATCAGGATGGCTACCCCTGTTTTTTTTTTTTGTTTGTTTGTTTGTTTGGTTTTTTTTTTGCTTTATCTGAAGCATAATAGAATCTGCTTCAGCCTTTTACCTTTACTCAATATGTATCATTCTGCTTTAAATGTGTTTCTTGTAAACAACATATTATAGGATTCTGGCTTTTAATCCAGTATTCTATCCACTTCTGAGTTATGGGAGAGTTCATCCCATTCATATTTATGGTTAAAACTGCTAATTCTGTATCTCCTGCCATTTTATGAACCCCAAGTTATATTTTTTTTCTTTTTCCTTTTACCCTTTCTTACATCCTCCCTAGTATTTGAGCACCACATGAATTAACCAGCTCTACCTCTTTAACGTTCCTCCCCCTTTCTTATACCTTTCTCCTACTATTTCTGTATTCCCTTCTATTTAGCCTACCCTTCCAATTTCCCCCTTTCCCTTCCATTTTTCAATAAGGTGAGAGAAGGTTCTCTGTAAAGCAAATATGTCTAATATTTTCTCTTTGAGTCAAATCTGATGAAAGTAAGACTCACACAATGTTCATCCTCCCTTTTTTCCCACAAATATACTAGGTTTCCTTTGCTCATTCATAAGATGTAATTTCCCTCAATTTACCTCAACTTTTCCCCTTTTCTCATACAATCCCCTTTCCAGCTCTAATTTCTTTATAACAGTAAAAATCAAATTAGACATGCACTATCTATATATATCCATAACAGAAATACTGTTCTCAAGAGTTCTTTTTACTTTTTATGCTTCTCTTATGTCTTATAGTTGGAGTCAAATTTTTCATTTAGCTCTGGTCTTTTCATAAAAAATAAGTGGAATTCACCTGTTTCATTGAATGTCCATTTTCTTTCCTGGAAGAAACTATTCAGTTTAGCAGGGTAGTTTATTTTGGCTGCATGCCAAGTTTCTTTGCCTTTTAGTATATCAGATTCCAGGCCCTTTGATCCTTTAATGTGGAAGTTGCTAGATCCTGGGTAATCCTTATCGTGACTCCTCAGTATTTGAATTGTTTTGTTGTTGTTGTTGTTGTTTTTTTATATCAGGCTGCTTGTAGTAATTTTTCCTTGGTCCAATAGTTCTGAAATTTAGCCATAATATTCCTTGGAGTTTTAATTTTGTGGTCTCTTTCAGGAGATGAATGGTGAATTATTTCAATGGCTATTTTACCTTCTGATTCTATGACAGCCGGGCAGTTCTCTTTGATGATTTCCTGAAAAATAGTGTCTAGGCTCTTTTTAACATCATGGTTTCACTAGATCTATTTTGTCTTGCCTTTTCCAAACCCTCTTGCAGAGTTTCCCTTTCTTTTCCTGTAAATACATTGTCTTTGCATTTGCTATTGCCAGTCTCTCCTAATTCCCAGGGCTTCAGAGAAATCTTTGGTAAGTATCTCTATCAAGCTTACTTCTTTTTGAGTTCATCAGAGGCCTCTGGCTGCTATCTCATATGGATGCAGTCGAAAAACAACAGAGCACACAAAAGCAATTGCATGAAAGCTCAAGACCTTTTATTCACATGGTTACATCCTACTCTATGACATCCTATATACTTTTAGTTCCTTCTCCTAGCAGACATCCAGATGAAAAGGGTTGAGCTCCTCCCCCACAGAGCTTATATTGGGTCTATGAGGTCACACGCACAGCCACTTAGAGTCAGAAACACTTCCTCTTGCTGATAAGACTTCAGAGTGGTGGTTCCTGTTTACTCATAGCAAATTATGTCCAGGGATCTCAGGGCCACTAGACCTCTGTTCACATCCTTACCTCACTGGCCTGATCTTTCCTTGACCCTTACACTTTCCCCATTTTTCTTCTAGTTTTCTTTTTAGATCTTTTTTAATTTTTTGTAGGAGAGCCTTGTGTGATGGGGACCAGATTATATCACCATTTGGGACTTCAGCTGGAGATGATATGCTTTTAGTCTCCTCAAGGTTTGAAACCTGTTCTCTTTCACCATAAAATCTATCTATGGTCAGAGTTCTATTTGCCTTCCTCATTAAAAAAAAAAAAAAAAAAAAAAAAAAAATTGGATCTGCTTTTAGGGCAGGGGAGGAAGCTTAGAAGCTTCCTCTATAAAAGTCAGTGACTGCACTGAGTCTGTGCTGACTCACTCCTGTTGCTGGTTGGGTGTAGCCAAGTTCCATGAGACTCTGGTATTTTAGGGTTCACTCTCTACCTTTTGTCTCATTGTTGGATGTTTTATATCTTCTCTGCTGATCTAATGACTTGCAAACAGGCAGAGTAACCAACACTTTGGTAGAGTCCTCTCCTTCTATTCTCCACTGCCTGCCCAGAGGCTGCACTACCCTGGGAGTTCACACCCTGTCTTTTGTCTACACAGCCAGTGCTGGTGTCTGTGCTTGAGCTGCTTGAGCCTAGCCATTTCCCTCCATGCCTAACCAAAACAGATCTTTTCTGGCCATCTTTGAAATTAACTTCTGTTAGTAATTTGTTGTATTTCCAATATTCATGGATTCTGCCTGTCCAGAACTAATTCAGAGGCTGGATTTGGTAATTAGCTGAGGATTGTGGGAGATCAGAAATAAACATGTGTCCTCTCTGCCATCTTGGTTCCACCTTTTTCATCTCTTTTTAAAATAAATCTCTTTGGGATACAGACTTTTTAATGGTATTGTTTAGTCAAAGCATATGCATGGATTTATAGGCCTCTGGGCATAGTTCTAAATTGCTCTCCAGAATGGTTGAATCAATTTACCAATGGAGCACTAGTGTCTCAATTTTCCAACAAATCCTTCCTGCCAAACTACTAAATTGTCTTTGGATGGAAAATTGTTCACTTCCTTCATTTTGTGGGTTCTACTGCTCCCAAATTTGTTGGGGACATTATTAAATATTTTGGGGAGAAATTTGGGGATGAGTTCAGGCAAATTCCTGCCTTTTCTCCACTATCTTTGCTCCCACACTGAGGCTTTGAATAAAATGTTATCTTTAATCTCTCTCTCTCTCTCTCTCTCTCTCTCTCTCTCCATATATATATATATATATATATATATATATATATATATATACACAAGTGTATGCATATGCACACCACATATATGTATACATACAAATACATTTATATTTATATAGCTTCTGTTGTTATTAACCTTACCTTCTACTAGCTCATTCAATGATTGGTGGAAGAAATTTGCCTTTGCTCAATTTCATAAGTCCCATAATATCTAGCCCAGTATTGTTTATAATGGTTATTTTTAATAAGTAAATGATTAATTAAATTGACTGTGTTTCATATCATCATTTTAATAATTCAAGTAGCAATCTTTTGTCAAGATATTATTTCCAAGTTATTCAAATATTTCCTCTAATTATTATTTACAAACAACAATAACAACAGCAGTAGCAGCAACTCTGTAATTTGAATAAAGCAAAATCCAGCTGCTTGGTAATGACTATAAGCATTTGTCATATAGCATGTAATTATTTAACTGAGTCTGAAAGACACTTGACAGGCCATCTAATCCAAAACCCTCTTTTCTGACCTTTCTCAACTTTGTCATCTGTAGGTTACATTTTATGATTCATCAGAGATATCCATCCAGCTATAATTATTTATACCCTTTAAAAATTAATCACATCCTATTTTAAGTAGTTTTAAGTTCCTGAAGTCATTGGACCTTTCCAATTATTTTAGATTTTGATTTTGACTGCAAAATTTGATAGAGTGATATTTGTGAAACAAAGATAAGACCCTATCTACTTCACTGTAATGTTGTAAGGATAAACACTTTGATAAGCAAACAGAATACAGAATAAATCTGAGTTGTTAGAAGGATTAAGTAATATAGAGTCACTGTAAAGCATGAATAAACATCATTTAAGATTGTTACTGCGGATGGAAACAGCCTTCTTTAACTGCTGAACTTTCCTTTTTTTTTTTTTTTTTGGCTTTCACTAGTGAATAATTTTTGTTGTTGTTGTTGTTGTTGCTTCCCAAAATCATTTATATTATTTTCTATACACAAAGTAGCTTCTAGAAAGTCTTCATAGAAAATAAAGCTCAAATCCTAAGAAACAAAAGAAAGAAAAGAGAATGAAATCATTATCAGGAGGAATGATTAAGAAATTTGGTTAATTTCTTAACCTGATGAAAGTGAAAAAATTATATTTTGAAATATAATTTATTGTTATTTAATTTAGTGAAGTGGTTCTAATATTCCACACTTTGTATTTGGCTTTGTATTGGATGCTGTTTGAGGCCAACAAAGTCGATTTAAAGTTCAGAGGGTTTATAGCAATGCAGGGTACACATAAATCCCTTGTAAAGCTAATTTTGTATATTGGTTTATGCTCTTTATGTCAAATGGTTTGTGTTGGGCATTTGAATAAGACTGAAGATGGTATTACTAGAACAGATGATTTCTAGGATGGAGAAAAGGAAAGGTCACTATCTTGTTTTATATACACTGTCCCTTTAATACACACCCTAGTTTGAGTCTCTATATACTGTGTTTAGAGAATAACTTTTATTAAAATTCAAAAACTTGAATTTTAATCCTAGTTTTACAACTTTTCTTGAACATTTCTTCCTCTGGGAAAAACAGGACAATTGAACTTCATGAATTCTAGAGCTCTGAGCCCCAAGTTTCATGAGTTCAAAAGCAGAGTAGGAGATAACACAACCAGTAGCAATCAATAGATCATGCTGCTTGTGATGAGGAGTCTTCAGTAGAGAGTTAATATGAGTTAATGTGAAGATCTGGGATAAATGTACTAGAATTCCAGTCAAATGAGGAGTTTTTGTAAAGGTTACATGGAGACTTCAAAGAGCTTAATAGAAAATGGTAGCTGATGAGGAAAGGGGCTGAATGGCAATAAAAATGTGAACAGAAATGAAACTCCTTCAGCCTCATCTTCCCTCTAATTAGAAGGTTGGAGGATGTAGGATTAAATAACTTCCAAATCTTTCATATGGAGAGCTGAGATCTGAATTATCCAATATGCTTTCTACTTTTGATGAGTCATTTTGATTGTTTTGGCGTCTCTAAAATATCAAGACCATAAGGTCAAGCATTTGTTTTTCTTATTTCTATTTCAAACACGTAGCACAGTATCTTGCACATAGTAAGTGTTTAAAATGCTTATTTAGTTAAAATTCTAATTAAATTAATTATAATGCTTATAAAATCAATAATTGATTTATTAATTGAATTAATTTGGATTAAACTGGCTTCCTTGCTGTTATAAGAACAAGACATGCCATTCCTTAGCTTTGAGCACACCAAAAATATGATATTCCAAGAAAAAATATCTTCATTTGAAGAATTTTCTTCCTCTTCTCTTATGCCAACTAACTTCTCTGGCTTCTCAGTCTTCCTTCAAATCCTAACTAAAAGCTTCCTCTTCTACTAGAAACTTTTTCCAACCCCTCTTAATTCTAGCAGCTTTCTTCTCTTAATTATTTCCCAATTATCCTGTATATAGCTTGTTTGCATATGTTTATCTGTTTATTGTTTGCCCCATTAGATTCTGAACTCCTTGAAATGAGGAATTATCTTTATCCAGTCCTCCTCTATCCCCTTCTCTCTTTTTTTTTCAAGCATTTAACAGAATACCTAGTACTTAATAAATATTTTTGTCATAATTCCTTCAGAGTAGGTATGTATTGTACTACTAAGAAAAACAGAGTCGTTTACAGCTGGTCATCCCAGAATATTGCTATTACTTTACAGATAGTATATTTCATTTTGTTCATAGAGGACTTTCCAGGGTTTTTTTTTTAATTGTAGCAAGTTTATTTATTTTTAATACACATTGCTTTATGAATCATGTTGGGAAGACTTTCCAGGTTTTTTTTTTTTTCCTGTGACCATTCTGCTCATCATTTCCTAGAGAACAAAAATATTCCATCAAAGAAACTTGCTTTGATTTTTTATTTTTTTTACAATCTCTCTTGCTAATTGAATTTTCACCCATTTATTCTCTCTCTCCTTTCAGTCTGTCCCTCCTTAGAAGTATTTTGCTACTGGTCATTCCTTCTTCCAATATCCCCTCTCTTTTATCATTCTACCCCCTTCCCATATTACATTCACCTACTGTTTTCCTGCAGAGTAAGATAGATTTCTATAACCATGTTGACTATATATGTCATTTGCTATTTGAGCCAATTCTGATGAAAGTAAGGTTCACTTACCTTCTCCTTCTTCTCTTCCCCTCCACTGTAAAGCTTTTTCTTGACTCTTGCTTAGGGTAGATAATTTGCACCATTCCACTTCTCCCTTTTCCTTTCTCCCAGTACATTCCTCTCTCACCACTTAATTTCATCATTTTTTTTAAAGATGTTATCCCTTCATATTCAACTCACACATGTGCCCTTTGTCTATATATATCTTCTAACTGACATAATAATGAGAACATTCTAATGAGTTACAAATATTATCCTCCCATGTAGGAATGTAAACCTATGGTTCTAGAATATCAGGACAATTTTCCTTGATAATTTCTTGAAAGATGATCCAGACTCTTTTTTTTTTTTTTATCATGACTTTCAGGTAGACCAGTGACTTTTAAATTATCTCCTTTGAATATTTTCCAGATCAGTTATTTTCCCAGTGAGATTTTTTTTTCATTTTTTGGCCTTGTTTTAATTTATCTTGATTTCTCATAAAGTCATTAGCATGGATTTGCTTAATTCTCTTTTTTAAGTAATTATTTTCCTCAGTGAGATTTTATACCTCTTTTGCCAATTGGCCAATTTTGCTTTTTAAGGCATTCTTCTCATGAACTTTCTGTATTACCTTTTGCATTTTTCTCAATTCTTTCTCTAACTTTCCCTCTGTCTCTCTTACTTGACTTTCAAAGTGCCTTTTGAGGTGCGCTATGATCTATGTCCAATTTTTATTTTTAATGGAGATTTGGGGTACAGAAGCTTTGACTTTGTTATCATCTTCTGAGTGTGTGTTTTGAGTCTTCTTGTCATCATAATGTCTTTCAATGGTCAAAAACTTTTTTTTTGTTTTATGCTAATTTTCCTAGCCTTTTATTCTATTTATTCTATATTTGTTACAGTAAGATTCTGTTTCTAGAGTTGAGGGTGCCCTGTCCCAAGCTTCAGGGGTTTTGTGCAGCTGTTTTCAGAAATCCTTCTAGGAATCTGACCACAAGCATTCTTTTCTGTCCTGGAAGAGGAAGATGTGTCCCCACTCCACAGTGGCTATAAGATCTAGTGTGCTGGCCCTGGCTGAGGCTCTGCTGACCAGGGATGTACTGCGACAGCACACCAGACTCCCAAATTCTTGTCACAGATCCTCTTCACTGGTGTTCCTGGGCTGAGAGGTCCAGAAACCTCCAGCACTGTTGCTGATCCAGAGATCCTGCCTTATAGATTCTGGGATCTGGGTGGGAAGTGGGGCCAGAACTGAGCATGTCCTGGATTGTATTCTGGGTTCCTACTCTGATTCAAAATACCTTTTCTGTTGACATTCATGTTCTTTTTGGTGTCTGAGCTAAGAGATACGAAAGTCACCAGGACTGTTGCTAATTCAGAGGTTGGGCCTAGATAGAAGCTGTGGCTGTAGCAGTGCACTCTGGATCAGAATTGCACACTGGCCTCCTACCCACGGTAAAGAAGTACAAGAATTCCAGTCAAATGAGGAGTTTTTGTAAAGGTGACATGGAGACTTCAAAGAGATTAATAGAACATGGTAGCTGATGAGGAAAGGGGCTGAATGGCAATAAAAATGTGAACAGAAATGAAACTAAGACATTTTATGCTGAGTTTCTAAGTTGCATTGAGCTGGAAAATGTTCCTCTCTGTCTTTTTGGATATTCTGATGCTCTAAAATGTGTGAAGTCATTATTTAAAGGAAGTTAGAGCAGTTTGGGGGAGGAATTGGGCAAGTTCCTGCCTTTACTCTGCCATCTTGGCTCTAGTCCCTTAATAAATATTTTTGCTTGATTGACCTACCTCAATAAACAGTATGGCATAGATCTGGGCTCTTTTTTGCTACAGATATAAGTTGCTGGTGATTTATTGATTGTGTTTGATAATCCCTACAATTTCTATGATTTCACTGATGTAAGGCCGCCCGTACTAAGGTATTTCCTCTGCCACTATTCTATGACTTAGCACAAAATTACAGGCTTGAGAAGCTAAGGGAAAGAGAAAGTGTATATTAGAGATGTGACTTGAACCCAGATCTTCTTGAGTCTAAATGAGCTTTTTTGATTTCCATATCATTTCTCATGGACTTTAGAGCTTTTCCCAGATTGATGAAAACTCAGGTTGAAACCTTTTCTGACCCTCCAAAGGAAAGGAATAGTTTTTTTTTTTTCTCTTTTAAGATAATCAAATTTAATAATGAATAAAATATATTTTGCGAATTTTGAAATGTGATATGAATTTCATTTGTTTTCATGAATTAAATTGGATTAAATAAGTTAGTAGGTTTCCATCTCATATGTCTCACGTTGCAATTGTAGTTAGTGATATTAACAGCTGACCCTCTATGAAAGCATCTCTGCTCCTTGAAATACAGTATCTGCCTTATGTGCGCCTCAGTAGTTTGCCCTAGGTTCTGATTCTGATATGACATTTACTTTAAAACAGGCATTTCAGTCTAGATTTACAAAGTGGGTTAGGGAATGTTCCAGAAGCAACTGAGTTCTAAAATCTAGTATTCATTTTAATCCATTTACTATTTTGAATGAAAGATTTTGGAAGGTCAAATGATCCCTTGTTGAGAGGGGGTAATGGGCAGAGGTCATTTTCCACTACAAACAAAAGTTCTTGATGATATTTATTCATGAAGCAGGACAGTCTCATCAGTGAAATCATTCACCGACCAAAATATCTCTGCAGAAAAATTCAGATAGCCAGATGGTACTTTTGCAGTCTTATATACTAGCAGAATATGCTGTAGTCAGCAGATTATAAATTGTTGTCATGATGAGGGTGGTGAATTGTGGGAGAAAGGAATTATATTTCTCATTTTTGCAAAATTCTCTGAGAAGAAAATTGTAGAAGGAAAAAGAATCTTCTCTGGGAAAGGTCATCAAAGCTCAATTCAAAGACAAAGATATTTTCACTTTAAATCCTATTCACTAACTCAGCTGCCTAAGTAAATGTAGGACATCTGGTTTCAGTGAAAATGAGAATGTTGAAACAGTAAATTATAGATAGAAATGAATTATCCATAGATATCCTGCTACTGACAGATACCCAGTCCCCAAACATTCAAGATTTCTGATTACTTGATTGCCAATTGAGATTGGAAAGGGGTGTTCTCTTAATAGATCTTTTATTTCACATAAACCACTGAATGTCTCATTAATTAGGGTCAGAATAGGAGCCACAGAACATATGAATGGGACTAGGAGGACAATCTTTGGCTACAGGGGCTGTGATTGAACCTTCTCTACAGAGGGAAAAAATCTGCACTCCCTAACTGCATCTGCCTGGAGGCAACAGCTCAGCTCAGTGGTTGTCAGGACTGCAGCTGCTTTGGCTGAAGTTTTTTGGGGGTAGGTAAGGCTGAACTATTGGTAGAAGTTGTGGGTTAACTAAGGGGAAACTTGGAACACAAATGTCAATATTTCTCTTCAGAACTCTTTCTTATGTTAAGGAAAGATGACTGTTTAAAGGAGTAGACAAAAAAAGACAAAATAAAAATGACAGGATGATAGAAATTCAAACTGAAAGGAATCTTAGAGGTTATCTAGGATTTTCATTATGCAGATAAAGAAACTGAGGCAGGAGGAGATTAAATAAGTCACCTAAGATGACCCAGATAATAAGAAGCAAAGTCAGAATTCAAAAAGTCCTTTGTTGCCAAATCTAGTGCCCTTTTTTCCTCCAGAAATATAACTATGCTATGGAGGTATTTTGAGTCTTTGCTTTACACCCAATTTTCTCCCACATTCTTCTCCCTCTCAGAAACTGGCAAAAATTTTTCCTATCTTTACCATTCTGCCCAAATCAAAGTCCTCATTTGACTCTGGATATTTCTGTTCAGGAAACGATAGCTTTAGTATGCAACTGAATACAAAAAAACAAACAAACAAAACTGTATCAATGCACATTCTTTTTATTATTATCATATGTTTCCATTATTATCATATGCAGGTTTCCAATATGAATATAGGAATGACACCATGCCAAGTAATTTCTGAAGCATGAATGCAGCCAAAAATCTACTATAAACTTAATATATTAAAATAACATAAATCACATTTATAGTTTTGCTGACTATCCAAAAAAAAGTATTTTAAAAAATGCAATAATTTGTCACCAAACTGGAGAACAAAGAAAGGGACTTTTTAGTAATTAGTTGCTTTTATAATGTTTTTCATTTTTATTATTTTCTTAGGGAATTTTTTTCCTTTTCAAATAGAACTACAATTCTGTCTCAACAAGCAAGAGGAGTGATTTTTGAGATAATTTAAAGAAGTCTCCAAAAGGAAAACAAAATAGATTTTGTGAAAGGAGCCAGAGGCATCTTTACACATTAGGAGAATAAAGGTCAGTCTGTGTGGAACAAATTATGTGATAAGGATTAAAAAACAAACAACTTTTTTTTTTTTTAATCTTCAAAATACCCCTATCCATCCATTGGCATAGCATATGAAGTTTCCCTTCTAAGAATCACTCTTTTGGCTTAAGGCATTATCTTTAAATGGCCCTGCTGAAATTATTGGAAAAGGCACAGAACCCCAGGATCAGAAAACTGAGATTTAACTCCTATAGCCAAAACTTATTAGCTACTTTGTTACCTCGAGCACATTCTAAATATCATTTAAATCTCAAAAAATTTTATCATTTATGAAATGCATTTAAAAGGGTCTGAATAGTGTTAAATATTCATTAAAAGAGTCAGTCCCATTTTTAGAGGAGTATTAAGGAAAAACTGTCATGTGTAGTTGATTGTGGATCACCAAAGAAGAGAACTATTTCAAATGTAGAGTGACTGATATCTTTTATTCTAGACTGCCATGTAGAAAAGTATGGGTATGAGAAGATATAAGATCAAGGAAAACTGAGTAGTACCATTTAATTATAAGATAAAATATAGGAAGAGCACTATAATAAAAATAAAGCTCAGGACAGCTATGTGATGCAGTTGATAAAGTATGATGGTTAAAAAGGGAAACCATGAGTTCAAATTCCATCTCGGACACTTATCCGCTATGTGATGCTGAATAAATCCCTGATTGCCGCCAAAAATAAATGAAGAAACAAACAAGTAAATAAGTAAGTAAACACTCAAAAAATAAATAAATAAGGTTGAAAATAGATATAGAAAACTCTGTGACAGAAAAAAAAGAAAAGGGAAATATGGTTTAATGGAAAATGCTAGATCTGGTTTTAGAAAGATAGGATTTTAATCTCCTGACAGATACTCCCTAACCATGTGTGACCTAAGCAAGTCATTAAACTCTTTCAGTTTCTTCATCTATGAAGATGAAGATCTTCCCTCATAATGTCCTTATGAGAAACTCACCAAAAAAAAAAAAAAAAAAAAAAAAAACATGTAAAGCATTTTACAAACTTTACAATACTAGGAAATATTAGCTATAATAGTTATTTGGAGTTACTGAATATGAATTAAATTCCCAGTTCTTTTGCTTCCTGTCTATGTGATCTTAGACAAATCATGCTTTCTCTGGCTCTATTTAAAGAATATCTGATGGAAGTGGATCTCTTCGATAAAGAGACCTAATTCAGTCTCAATTGATCAAAGATGGGCAGAAGCAGCTACACCCAAAGAAAGAACACTGGGAGATGAATATAAACTGCTTGCATTTTTGATTTTCTTCCTGGATTATTTATACCTTCTGAATTCAATTCTCCCTGTGCAACAAGAAAACTGTTTGGTTCTGCACACATATATTGTATCCAGGATATACTGTAACCTATTCAACATGTAAAGGATTGCTTGCCATCTGGGGGAGGGGGTGGAGGAAGGGAGGAGAAAAATTAGAACGGAAGTGAATGCAAGGGATAATGTTGTAAAAAATTACCCTGGCATGAGTTCTATCGATAAAAAGTTATTTAAAAAATAATATCTGAGATACCATTCCTTTTTAAATCTATGACTAAAGTTATTTTAGGACATTTTTATGAAAACAGTCAACACCGAACATTTCTGAGAAGGGGATAAAGTCATAAGACCTGTGCACTAGTAAAATGGCTGTATTATTCAAAAAGATTTATTGAACAGAGATTTGAGGCAGTAAGAATAGTTAAGTATCTGTCACAGTAGGTTAGGGAGGGAGAAAGGGGAAAGATCTCTACTGTAAAGAAAGGTCTTTGTAAAATATAAATTATTATGCAACAGATAACAGCATTTAAATCATACCTCACATATATTATGGTATTTTATTCTTTTCTCAAGTCAATGAAACTAATAGTGCAGGTATTATCTCCACTGTACAGAAGAGGAAAATGTAGCATAAGGGACTTCTCAAAAGTCATATAATCAGTAAATAGGAAAGTCAGGATTTTAATTTTAGCTTTTTACTCTAGTATCAGTTCTGCTGCTCTCCCCCCTCCCCCTTTCCCTCCTCCCTTCCCCTCATTATACCACCATTCTATTATTTTATGGGATAGCAAATTAATAAATTAATATACATTAAAATAATGCTTTGCTGCTGATTCATGGTAGCTTTGTGGGAGACATAGAATATGACTCATGAAGACTTAGAGAGGAAGAATAACATAAAATGTATTATCTAAGAAATGTATAACCCGGGGGGAGAGAAAGGGAAAATATTAATTAAAATATTGGAAAAAATACAGAGAGGACTGGCGAGACTTACATGAACTGATGCTGAGTGAAATGAGCAGAACCAGGAGATCATTATATATCTCAACAATGATACTGTTTGAGGATGTATTCTGATGGAAGTGGACCTCTTTGATAAAGAGAGCCTTAATTGATCAAAGATGGGCAGAAGCAGCTACACCCAGAGAAAGAACACTGGAAATGAATATAAACTGCTTGCATTTATGTTTTTCCCCCCGGGTTATTTATACCTTCTGAATTCAATTCTCCCTGTGCAAGAAGAAAACTGTTTGGTTCTGCACACATATATTGTATCTAGGATATACTGCAACCGATTCAACATATAAAGGACTCTTGCCATCTGGGGGAAGGGGTGGAGGG
>MU174340.1:53154099-53166332 GCA_016696395.1 Antechinus stuartii
AAGAAAGGGACCTGTATGTGCCAAAATGTTTGTGGCAGCCCTGTTTGTAGTGGCTAGAAGCTGGAAAATGAAAGGATGTCCATCAATTGGAGAATGGTTGAGTAAATTGTGGTATATGAACGTTATGGAATATTATTGTTCTGTAAGGAACGACCAGCAGGATGAATACAGAGAGGACTGGCGAGACTTACATGAACTGATGCTGAGTGAAATGAGCAGAACCAGGAGATCATTATATATCTCAACAATGATACTGTTTGAGGATGTATTCTGATGGAAGTGGACCTCTTTGATAAAGAGAGCCTTAATTGATCAAAGATGGGCAGAAGCAGCTACACCCAGAGAAAGAACACTGGAAATGAATATAAACTGCTTGCATTTATGTTTTTCCTCCCGGGTTATTTATACCTTCTGAATCCAATTCTCCCTGTGCAACAAGAAAACTGTTTGGTTCTGCACACATATATTGTATCTAGGATATACTGCAACCCATTCAACATGTAAAGGACTCTTGCCATCTGGGGGAAGGGGTGGAGGGAGGGAGGGGAAAAATCGGAACAGAAATGAATGCAAGGGATAATGCTGTAAAAAATTACCCTGGCATGCGTTCTATCAATAAAAAAATTATTAAAAAAAATAAATTTAAAAAATAAATAAATAAATAAATAAAATATTGGAAAAAGTAAAGCAAAATTGATGGACTTTCTGTATGATCCATTAGAATCTCATAAAAGATCCCTAAAATATTGAATGAATATGCTTAAGGATTTGCATAAGAATCTGGGGAATGATTCACAAAGAATGAAAAGTCATAGATCAATCACAATCTTCCCTGCAAATTTCACAATGATGAGGTCACAGATCAATTTAAATCTTTCAGGAAGTTAGTTTTCTTATTGCATAAGATATTCCTCTGAGGGAGTGGAGATCTAGATTGATAAATGTGGGTATGAAGAAGTAGGATAAGAGCATTGGAAAAGATGCAGTCTATGAGTTATTAAAAAGGAAGGTCAGATCTAAATGAGTCACAAGGACAGTGGCAAGTCAGAGGACAACATGACATATTGAGCACCAGAATCTTGTGTGAGTGAATGTGTGTGTATGTGTGTGTGTGTGTATGTGTATGTTTGTGTGTGTATTTATATAGGTATATGAAGGAAGATACACTAAAACAGAGGGGAGGAAAAGAAAGTTAGAAATGAGAGAAATACAAGAGAAAGCTTCTCATGAAATTATCCAAGCTCATCTTATCTGAAATAATCATACTGCAATATCATGCCAAACAGGCATTATTATGCCTTTGATTTTAGGTAGACTGAGAAGTGTGTCTAAAGTTACATAAGGTTTCAGGCAAATAATAACTGTTATTATAATTTATTATGGAATATTAATATCATACTAATATCAAGGAACCATGAAGATGTAGAAAATATCACAGAATCTAAGAACAAAAAGAAAGCTCCATATAATGTAATTCCCCCTTTAACAGTGATCACCAATACTATCTACGACTAGTCAACCCATCTCTCTTTGAAGACCCTTAATAAAGTGGAACTCAGTAGCTCCTTAGGTGTTGGAAAAGGTTTCATGACTTCCTGTTAAGTCCTGTTCCTCCTTACATTAAACCAAAACATGTCTTGAGCATTTTTCTATCCATTATTCCCAAAGTAGATTTAGCTATTCTCTGGATTCAAGAAAGACAAGTATAATAATAGATTATTATAGCTCAGAAATCACTCAGAGATGACATTGTCCAACCTCCTCATTTTTCACAGGTGAAAACTAAGACCTGGAGAAGTTATCTTATTAGCCAAAAGACACACAGCAAATTACTAACAGAGATAAGTCTAGTACCCATATCTCTAATTTCTAATGTATTACTATTTCCTATGCCCTGATTTCTCTTGCAGATAGTGATTTACATATTCAATTACCCATTATCTACATCCCCTAATCCCTGCAAACTCAAGAAATTAACAACTGTGAATATGTGATACTTAATGAATTCATTTTTTTTTTTTCTCATTGGATTCATAGTTAAATCTTTGGAGGGAAATGAACAGATTTTCAGTCATCCCAAAGTACCCTATCAATTTGAGTTTGAATTTTTAGAGAGAGTAAAAATGTTCAAATAATTTTAGAGGGAGTACAGAATATTATTTTTGCATATTATTTAATGTTTCATACTCAGTGGAATATCCTAAAATAGTTGCTACCATTTGTTTTCTCTTGTGAGCAGATGAATTTTATCACTATATCAGTTGATCCTTAGATAAAGTTTTTAGTTTAGTTTGCTTAATTTTTGTGTTACTCCAGATATAGAAGGAATTGAAGTATAAGTCTATCCCATAGCTTCAGTTTTCTTTAATTTTATGTATGCAAATTATTTGATTATATTAGGGGGTGAAGAAGATGTATTACATGGTCATAATAAAGGGCAGTCCAGGTCTACAACTAACTTCTTTAAACAAAATACAAGGCATTTTATGGTTGCATCCAAAGGTATTTAGTAAATTATTTCCTTCCTTTTTTCTGGAAACCCCTTAATTCCCTTTTAAGCATCTAATTTCTCTTAAGATATGTACTCCTCTGTTAAACTTTAAAAAGCCATTTACAACTTGTATACTAATTTACTGTGTCCATTGGAAATTACTTATCCTCCAACCAAACTGGCTTGCTTTCTCCTTAACATTGATAAGGTCTAGATTTAGGGAACCAAAATGAGATTAGGGTTTCTGGTTGTCAGGAGGTTAAATGATAAAATCTAGTGGCAGGTTTGGGGTTCAGGGAAGCAAATGGAGAGGTTTGGTTCCCCTACATCTCCTTGGGATTCAGCACAAGGGTAGGGAATTTGGGGGACTCTTTTCTGGCATCACAGATTCTCTGTAAAGGAATTTACAGACCTGAAACCCTAGATTGATAAAAGAGGTTTAATTATAAGGATTGGGGTGTAGGGTTAGAAATACTGACAGAGAGGCATAAGGTCTGGTTAGGGAAATAGGTGAGGGTAAAGAGAAGGTATCACTGGGAAAGAATATTTCAGTGGACAAAGGCTCCTTGGCATACCAAGCATGACATAGCTGGCATGTTTGGAACCTCTGCAAAGAGAGGATTTTAGTTTGGCTCCTTTATATTGAGTGTCTTAGTGGGGACTGAGACAGCCTGTGCTGGCTCATCAGCTTAGGCTGGGATTTGAATAGAATTCAATGAGTTTTAAGACTGAATTGACCCCACCTAGATAACAAGGATGAAAGTGTTTGTCTAAAAATCCTGGAAGGATTTTTAGAGCTTTAGGGTCCCCTCTTCAACATTACACTCAATTCCCCATCTCTCTTTCTTTACATTGATGATCTTTATATTGTATGTACTTCATACTGTATATATTTTGTGTTATAATTGATAAAATCCACCTCTTCCTTTAAAATCAAGCATAAGCAATATATTTTATGTAATAAGACTATTGATGTCTTCTGTTGATAATTCTTAAGATATCACATAATTAACTGGTTTGCATTTTTATTTTTTTTAATTATATGTCTATGTTTGTCTATATGCTTATAATCTTCCTCATTAAAGTATATCATTAACAAGTAGAGATTGTTTCAATTTATATATTTGTATTCCTATTATCTGCATAGTTCCTAGTAGTAATGCTTAATTAATGATTACTGAGAGGTGATTAATTTTCACATGAATTTTAGGCCCATTTTTCTTCCATTACTCCCATCTTCACTTTATAAGGGAATTTGAATACAGTATTTGGATATTCATTATGAGAAAAATAACAAGGCATTTTTCCATGTCATAAAGGAATAATATTTACTTTGTTCCTAAAGGAATTATTTAACATTCCCTTTTTCCTTCAGTCATTTGAGATTTCCTTTTCATTTTAAAATTCGCTCTCCTTATACTTTTACTCATAGATAATTATACACTCAGTTTCCTGTGTTTCAGTTTTAAGCATGTCATTGCAACATACCTTCTTATGAAGTACTATAGATTTTATGACTATTAAATTATCCAGCTCATGAGAACTAGAGGCACATGATGCCATAAAGAACAAGCAAGGTTAAAATCAGGAAGTGGGATATAGTCATAGGCAAGAATGAAACTTGAGAATTTAATTTAATTTGATGAACATTTATTCAAGTTCTTAATAGGTGAAATATTTTATAGTGTTCTGTTAGGCGTATAAAAATGAATAAAATATGGTGAAGGATGTTATAACTTAATAAAAAAGATAAGATTTGCACAAATTTTGTAAAAGAGAGAATAATTATGTGCCATTAGAGAAGTAGAATTCCAGGGAGGAAGAAATAACTTGTATTTGTAAATATGTGTAGTAATTATGGTACATTTGAACTGTCTCTTCAAGAATATGTGAGCTTGCAATAAGCATTTCAACAGATATGATTAGAGTACACAAAAACATATGTCCTAATCTGTGTATTTCTAAGGGGAGGATTTGAAAAGGATGCTTCCTATCATCTCCTTTAGAAAGGAAATTTTAGTCACACACTAAATATTTTGCTTAGTGCTGTCCTGTATCTATGGTGATCATGGATTCCTAGAGCTGCTAGAGCAAGTTCTAGACAGTGTATTCTAATTCTCCTTTCTCAAGTAGTAGACAGAAGAACTCTTCCATTAGAAAGAATAAGAAGTACAACTGTATATATTAATCATATCAGTCTGCCCAATTACTGGGTGCAATTCCTCCACATTGGAGGGATTTAACATGAGGAAGTGAAATCACATAACAGTTCTAAATGTGGCCCAAATCAAATTTAATATGTATTTGGGAAATATATAACAAAGTAAATAAATGTAAAATAAAACATACATTATATTACCTTTACAATAATTAAATGTTATCCACAGTGCCATTTAGTGGTCCCCATTTCTATTTGCATTTGACATCACCACACTGAATCAACTATATTCTCAATTTTTGGTCTCAGAACATATAGCTATAAACATTATCAAGGATTTCCCTACCCAAGAATGTATGTATGATGGGTTATATTTATCAATATGGACTGTATTGTAGATTAAAATATCTTAGCACTATTGTTTAAATAATGTTGATCTTCATAACCCCTGAAAGACTAATGAGAATTCTGAGGAGTTCAAGATCACACTTGTGTTGTTGTAGTTACAGTAAATAAAACATTCTTCAAGTATGTAAAACATTTGCTATTTACAGAATCACAGAGAGTTCAGGAACTAACAGTTTTCATTATCAAACAAACCTGAATGATCAATTAATGGGGTAACATTTACATGATTCATCCTTGTGAATTTCCAGTTTGGGTTTGTTTGCCTCAAAACATTCAAAACAGGTGGAGTAGGCAGCAGCAAAGGAAGTTTTAATACTTAATAACCAGCTGCATATTTATCCAGGTTCAGGATTTTCTCATGATAGAATCTAGACCATTCTTCCCCTCATTTGCTTATAACACACCTTATGTCAATATCATATACAGATTTTGATCTTACTTAGGCATACAACATGAAACATTTGTCTATCTCTAATTTTGCCCAAAATATTCTCCAATTTTTTAAATAACTTTTTATTGACAGTACATATGCATGGGTAATTTTTTACAACATTATCCCTTGCACTCACTTCTGTTCCAACTTTTCCCTTCCCTTCTTCCACCCCCTCTCCTAGATGGCAAACAGTCTTATACATGTTAAATATGTTATAGTATATCCTAGATACAATATATGTGTGCAGAACCTAACAGTTCTCTTGTTGCACAGGAGGAATTAGATTCAGAATGTAAAAATAATCTGAGAAGAAAAACAAAAATGCAAACAGTCCACACTTATTTCCCAGTGTTCCTTCTCTAGGTGTAGCTGATTCTGTCCATCACTGATCAATTGGAACTCAATTAGATCTTCTCTCTGCTGAAGATATCCACTTCCATCAGAATACATCCTCATACTGTATAGTTGCTGAAGGGCATAATTATCTCCTGGTTCTGCTTATTTCACTCAGCATCAGTTCATGTAAGTCTCTCCAAGCCTCTCTGTATTCATCCTGCTGGTCATTTCTTACAGAACAATAATATTCCATAACATTCATATACCACAATTTACCCAGCCATTCTCCAATTGATGGGCATCCATTCAATTTCCAGTTTCTAGCCACCACAAAAAGGGCTGCCACACACATTTTGGCACATACAGGTTCCTTTCCCTTTATTAGTATCTTTTTGGGATATAAACCCAGTAGTAACATTGCTGAATCAAAATGTATGCACAGTTCTCTTGTTGCACAGGGAGAATTGGATTCAGAAGATAGAAATAGCTCAGGAAGAAAAACCAAAATGCAAGCAGTTTACATTCATTTCCCAGTGTTCTTTCTTTGGGTGTAGCTGCTTCTGTCCATCATGGATTAATTGAAACTGAGTTAGGTCTCTGTGTCAAAGAAATCCACTTCCATCAGAATACAACTTCATACAGTATCGATGTTGAAGTATATAATGAGCTCCTGGTTCTATTCATTTCATTTAGCATCAGTTCATTTAAGTCATTAAAGTCTCTCCAAGCCTCTCTGTATTCACCCTGCTGGTCATTTGTTATAGAACAATAGTATTCCATAACATTCATATACCACAATTTACCCAACTATTCTCCAATTGATGGACATCCATTCATTTTCCAGTTTCTAACCACTGCAAACAGGGCTGCCTCAAACATTTTGGCACATACAGGTCCCTTTCCCTTCTTTAGTATCTCTTTGGGGTATAAGCCCAGTAGTAGCACTGCTGGATAAAAGGGTATGCACAGTTTAATAACTTTTTGGGCATAATTCCAGGTTGCTCTCCAGAATGGTTGGATTCATTCACAAATCCACCAACAATGTATCAGTGTCCCAGTTTTCCCGCATCCCTTCCAACATTCATCATTATTTTTTCCTGTCATCTTAGTCAATCTGACTGATGTGTAGTGGTATCTCAGAGTTGTCTTAATTTGCATTTCTCTGATCAATAATGATTTGGAACACTCTTTCATATGAGTGATAATAGTTTCAATTTCATCATCTGAAAATTGTCTGTTCATATCCTTTGACATTTATCAATTGGAGAATGGCTAGATTTCTTATAAATTAGAGTCAATTTTGTATTGGAAATGAGGCCTTTATCAGAATCTTTAACAGTGAAGATGTTTTCCCAGTTTGTAGCTTCCCTTTTAATCTTGTTTGCCTTAGTTTTGTTTGTACAAAGGCTTTTTAATTTGATATAATCAAAATTTTCAATTTTGTGATCAGTAATGGTCTCTAGTTCATCTTTGGTCACAAATTTCTTTCTCCTCCACAAGTCTGAGAGATAAACTATCCTATGTTCCTCTAATTTATTTATAATCTCATTCTTTTTTTTTTAATTTTTATTTAATAATTACTTTATATTGACATAATCCATGCCAGGGTTTTTTTAGTTTTTTTTTTTTTTTTTTTTTGCTGAGGCAATTGGGGTTAAGTGACTTGCCCAGGGTCACACAGCTAGACAGTGTCTGAGACCAGATTTGAACTCAGGTCCTCCTGACTTCAGGGCTGGTGCTCTATCCACTGTGCCACCTAGCTGCCCCGCCAGGGTATTTTTTTTACAACATTATCCCTTGCACTTGTTTCTGTTCCGATTTTTCCCCTCCCTCCCTTCACCCCCTCCCCTAGATGGCAAGCAGTCCTATATATGTTAGATATGTTGCAGTATATCCTAGATACAATATATGTTTGCAGAACCGAACAGTTCTCTTGTTGCACAGGGAGAATTGGATTTAGAAGGTATAAATAACCCGGGAAGAAAAACAAAAATGCAGATAGTTCACATTCGTTTCCCAGTGTTCTTTCTTTGGGTGTAGCTGCTTCTGTCTGTCATTTATCAATTGAAACTCAGTTAGATCTCTATAATCTCATTCTTTATGCCTAAATGATGGACCCATTTTGATCTTATATTGGTATACATTGTTAAGTGTGGGTCCATGCCTAATTTCTGCCATACTAATTTCCAGTTATCCCAGCAGTTTTTGTCAAATAATGAATTCTTATCACAAAAGTTGGGATCTTTGGGTTTGTCAAACACTAGATTGCTATAGTTATTGAGTATTTTGTCCTGTGAACCTAACCTATTCCACTGATCAGCTAATCTATTTCTTATCCAAAATCAAATGGTTTTGGTGATTACTGCTTTTTGGTGATTATTGCCAAAATGTTGGAGTTCAAATGCTGGAGTTCTTATTCTTCTCAAAACACAGCCGATTTAGCTTAGAGCCCTCCGAATATCTCCAAATGCAAAGGTTCTGTTCTTTAGCCTCTGCCTCTGCTTTCTTCAGCCTCCAACCAGCACAGAGATGGAGTGAATCTCTTGTCTCCTTCACTTGGGGCTCGGCTAGCTTTCTGGTGAGTCTTTCAGACCAGCTTGGTCTCAGTGGGGGAAGTGCAGGAGCCCAGCCACCAACTACACCAATCTATTGGTGTGAGATGAAGATGAATCTGGTTGAATCCTTTTCCACTCCCCTGCCTCCACCCACCAAAATCATCATTTCCTATACAACACATCAGGACTTGCACAAAGAGTGGGCAGGGGCCATTCTTTCTCCAAGCTTATATATTAATAGATTAAGGTCCAATTACTATTTAGCCTCATGTGCTTGGGACCTCAGTGCATCAACTCAAGCCTCAGCCCATTACACCTCCCGCTTTCTTTTGTTTTAGAACACAGGTGATCACACCCTCCCTGACTTCTCAGGAAAGGAAGTGAAAGCACCAAAAAGGAGGTGATCACGACCCCCCTGACTTCTCAGGAAGGGAGGTGAAAGCACTAAAAAGGAGATAATCACGTCCTCCCTGACATCTCAGGAAGGGAGATGAAAATCACCAAAGGGAAGTGGGGGTTTTAGATCAGGTACAGCTAGGCTACCTTCATTTGATTTTTTTCATTAATTCCCTTGAAATTCTCGACCTTTTGTTCTTTCATATGAATTTTGTTGTTATTTTTTCTAGATCATTAAAATATTTTCTTGAAAGTCTGATTGGTAAAGCACTAAATAAATAGATTAGTTTAGGGAGTATTGTCATCTTTATTATATTCGCTCGACCTATCCAAGAGCACTTAATATTTTTCCAATTATTTCAGTCTGACTTTGTGTGGAAAGTTTTTTTGTAATTTTGCTCATATAATTCCTGACTTTCCTTTGGTAGATGAATTCCCAAATATTTTATTCTGGCCACAGTTATTTTGAATGGAATTTTGTTGGGAGTTCAAATGTTGGAGTTCTTGTTTTTCTCACAGCCGGTTTAGCTTAGAACCCTCCAAATGTCTCCAAATCCAAGGGTTTTGTCCTTTAGCCTCCAACCAGCACAGAGATGGAATGAATCTCTTGTCTCCTTCACTTGGGGCTCGGCTAGCTTTCTGGTGAGTCTTTCAGACCAGCTTGGTCTCAGTGGGGGAAGTGGAGGAGCCCAGCCACCAACTACAGTGGTGTGAGATGAAGATGAATCTGGTTGTCCACTGAACTCTCCACTCGTAGCTTTATCCTCTGAAAACTCTTCGTCTGCCACCAGCCAGCCAAGTGGAATATATTCTGCCTTGCCTGGGAAAGAGGGCTTCTAGCGTAATTCCGCAGAAATCTGTCAAAGTGCTCTCTGTCTGCACCAGAGTCGCTCCTCTCGAGTCCAGCTGAATTCTCCTCTGCGACCAGCCAGCCAAGAGGAAAATGTATTCTGGAATAGCTCTCTCTCCTCATTGGCCTTATATATGAATCTTCTGAGAGAATGGGATTATAGGTTTTCTCCCATAGTGCTCTCTGGCCCAAAGACCTTTAAGGGAGGTGTGAACACAAAGGTGTAAACACAAGCATTGTACTAATTAGTTCTACTTAGTACCTTGTTTCAGGTTCTAGCCAAAATCTTCTTGAAAGATTAGATCAACTCTAATTTGTTAGCAGTTTGTAAGGATTCCAACAGAATTTCTCTTTGTATTTCTTGCTGTTGGATTTTGTTGGTGATGTATAAAAATGCTGAGGATTTATGGGGATTTATTTTGTATCCAGCTACTTTGCTAAAGTTATGAATTATTTCTAATAGCTTTTTAGTAGAATCTCTGGGGTTCTCTAGATATACAATCATATCATCTTCAAAGAGTGATAGTTTGGTTTCCTCGTTTTCTACTCTAATTCCTTTAATACCTTTCTCGACTCTTATTGCCGAGGCTAGTGTTTCTAATACGATAGTAAATAATAATGGTGATAGTGGGCAACCTTGCTTCACTCCAGATCTTACTGGGAAAGGTTCCAGTTTTTCCCCATTGCATATGATGCTTACTGATGGTTTTAAATATATGCTCATGACTATTTTAAGGAAAAGTCCATTTATTCCTATGCTCTCAAGTGTTTTTATTAGGAATGGATGTTGGATTTTATCAAATGCTTTTTCTGTATCTATTGAGATGATCATATGGTTTTTGTTTGGTTGGTAATTGATATAGTCGATTATGCTAATAGTTTTCCTAATATTGAACCAGCCCTGCATTCCTTGTATAAATCCTACTTGGTCATACTGTATTATCCTGGGGATGATTTTCTGTAATCTTTTTGCTAATATCTTATTTAAGATTTTAGCATCAATATTCATTAGGGAGATTGGTCTATAATTTTCTTTCTCTGTTTTCAGCCTGCCTGGTTTAGGTAGCAGTACCATGTCTGTATCGTAAAAGGAGTTTGGTAGGACTCCTTCAATCTCTATTTTTTCAAATAGTTTATATAGCATTGGAGTTAATTGTCATTTTAAATGTTTGGTAGAACTCACATGTAAATCCATCTCGTCCTGGGGATTTTTTTCTTAGGGAGTTGGTTAATAGCTTGTTCTATTACTTTTTCTAAAATGGGACTGTTTAGGATATTTACTTCTTCCTCTGTTAATCTGGGCAAGCTATATTTTTGAAGGTATTTTTCCATTTCATTTAAGTTGTGGAATTTATTGTCATAAAGTTGGGCAAAGTAACTCCTAATTATTGCTCTAATTTAATCTTAGTGCCCAGTTCTCCCTTTTCATTTTTAAGACTAACAATTTGATTTTCCTCTTTCCTTTTTTTAATCAGATTTACGAAGGTTTTGTCTATTTTGTTAGTTTTTTTGTAGAACCAATTCTTAGTTTTTTTAATTAATTCAATAGTTTTTTTTTTTTTTTGTTTAATTTTATTGATCTCTCTTTTATTTTTAGAATTTCGAGGTTAGTGTTTGACTGGGGGATTTTAATTTGTTCCTTTTCTAGCATTTTTAGTTGTAATCCCAATTCATTAACCTTCTCTTTCTCTATTTTATGCAAATAGGCCTCTAGAGATATGGAATTTCCTCTTATTACCACTTTGGCTGCATCTCACACATTTTGGTATGATGTCTCATTATTGTCATTTTCTTGGGTGAAGTTATTAATTATGACTTTGATTTGCTATTTCACCCAATCATTCTTTAGCATGAGATTATTTAGTTTCCAATTATTTTTTGGTCTACTTCCCCCTGGCTTTTTGTTGATGTAATTTTCATTGCATTGTGGTCTGAAAAGGATGCATTTACTATTTCTGCCTTAGTGCATTTGAGTTTGAGGTTTTTATGTCCTAATATATGGTCAATTTTTATATAGGTTCCATGAGCTGCTGAAAAGAAAGTGTACTCCTTTCTGTCTCCATTACATTTTCTCCAGAGAGCTATCATATCTAACTTTTCTAGTATTCTATTTATTTCTTTGACTTCTTTCTTATTTATTTTGTGGTTTGATTTATCTAATTCTGAGAGTGCAAGGTTGAGATCTCCCACTATTATAGTTTTACTGTCTATTTCTTCTTGCAGCTCTCTTAATTTCTCTTTTAAGAATTTAGATGCTACACCACTTGGTGCATATATGTTTAATATTGATATTGCTTCATTATCCATGCTACCCTTTAGCAAGATATAGTGCCCTTCAAGGACCCACACTTAACACCACATACCAAGATAAGATCAAAATGGGTCCATGACCTAGGCATAAAGAACGAGATTATAAATAAATTAGAGGAACATAGGATAGTTTATCTCTCAGACTTGTGGAGGAGAAAGAAATTTGTGACCAAAGATGAACTAGAGACTATTACCGATCACAAAATAGAAAATTTTGATTATATCAAATTAAAAAGCCTTTGTACAAACAGAACGAATGCAAACAAGATTAGTAGGGAAGCAACAAACTGGGAAAA
>MU174340.1:53181332-53204827 GCA_016696395.1 Antechinus stuartii
AGAGAGAGAGAGAGAGAGAGAGAGAGAGAGAGAGAGAGAGAGAGAGCTTGGACTATAAAAGACTGTCAGAAAAAGTTATTTCTTTGATTTTTAATATACTGTATAGATTTGCAATGGTTGTCCTTGTAAGAAGAAAACATATTTTAATTCCATGATTGCCAGTTCTGTCTATAATGATCTCTGAGCCCAAGAATATAAAATTTAACACACTTCCATTTCTTGTCATTCTATTTGCCTGGAAGTGATGGGACAAGTTGACATTTACTCTTTCCTCTTTCACTTCACCAATAAGCCTCTTAATTCTTCTTCACTTTTGTAATTAGAGTTGTGTCATTTGAAATTATTGGTGTTTCTCCTAGCAATCTTAATTCCAATGTTTGATCTGTCCAGCCTGGCATTTTTATATGATATAATTTACATATACGCTTAATAAATATAGTGACAATATACCACCAACCTTTTCATACTTTTTTTTCCCCTAATTTGAAATCAATCAGCTGTTCACTGTTCTAATGATTGATTGCTGACCTGCATACAGGATCCTCAGAAGATAAAATCAACATGTACCCTCATCTCTTTAAAAACTTGCCATATTTCATTTTATTCTCCAATGCTTTACTGTAGTCAATAAAACAGAAGTATTTTTTTCTGAAACTCCTTTATTTTTTTCATGATCCAGCAAATGTTGGCGATTTAGGTTTTAGATCCTCTGCCCCTTCTAAAATCAACATGTCCTTCTAGTAATTCTCTGTTCACATTATTATTGAAGTCTAGCTTGCAAAATCTTGCATAATCTTGATGATATGTGCAATGAGTACAATTGTTCAGTAATTTGAACATTCTTTGGCTTTGCTTATATTTAAGATTGAGACATAAATTGATGTTTTTTTTCAATCCAGTGGCCACTGTTGAGTTTTTCAAATTTGCTGTTTTATGAAGTCTAGAATTTAATGGCATTATGCTTTTAGGGTTCTAAATGGCTCAGCAGGAATTTTACCACTTTTACTAGACTCACTTGACTCCATTCTGTAATATCTTTGGCTATAGATCAGTAAATACACCATCACTGTTATCAGTGATATTAAAATATTTCTAACATACTTCTATATATTTTTTAACCTCTTCCTAATTTTTTTTCTTGTCTTATCATTTTGTCTTTTACAGTACTAATTTTTTCATTAAACATTTCCTTGATTTCTATAATTTCTTGAAGAGATCTGTCTTTCCCTTTCTTGTGTTTTCTTCTATTTCTTTTCATTGCTCATTTAAGAAAATGTTCTTATCTCTCCTTGCTTTTTTCTGGGATTTTATATTGTCATATCTTTCCCTTTCTACTTTGCCTTTCACAATCTTTCTTTCCTCAACTATTTGTAAAGTTTCATTAGATACTGTTTTGCTTTTTTGATTTTCTTTTATTTTGGAATTATTGTTGTTACTTCATCTTTTATAATATTGCAAATCTGTTTATCTTCAGGCACTTTATCCACTTATTCATCAATTCCACTTTATGTGCACAATGGATATTATGTAGGTCATATTTATATTGTTAAATAATTTTCTCTATTTTCTTTAATTTAAGTGTTAATTTTGCAATAAAAATCTCATGATCAGAGCCACATTCAGCTTCAGGTCTTGCTTTGACTATAAAGAGATTCTCCACTTTTATTTGCAAAGTATATAATCAGTCTGATTTCTATATTGACCAGCTGGTGCTTTGCATGTGTAGAGTGATCTTCTGAGTTTTTAAAAAAAATTGTTTACTATCACCAATAAGTTAACCTGACAAAAATCTTTATTTTTTAAATTATAATCCTGCAATGTATTTCTTACCTTTTTATTGACTTTGAGGGATATTCCATTTCTTAGGGATTCTTGCCCCCTATACTATTTGTAGTTACCCCCTGAATTAAATTTACTCATTTCCATTCATTTCAATTCACAGACATTAAAGCTTGGGTATTTAATCTTTCCATCTCTTGTCAGATCATGTCTAGACTATCTTGGCTCACAAACCTTTACATTTCACACAATATTAATCTTTACAGAATTGGACTTTCCATTTGTCACCACTCATAAGTACAACTAAACTTCCTTTTCATTTCATTAATATTTGTAATTGTTCTCTACTCTTCCTCAGTAGTTAATCACACATCTTCCAAACTGAAGAGCTCATCTTCACATATCATATATTTTATCATTTTAATATTCTTCATGAGGCTTTCTTTATAAAGATACCAAAATGATTTGTCATTTCCTTCTTTAGTGGAAAACCTTTTGCCAGAATTTTTCACAATGAGTTGTTCATCTTGGATAACTCTGCATGGTATATAGTTCATAGTGGCAATAATATATGCAAACCCCTCTGCCATAGCAAGGCAGTGATTCAGGAGGGATTTTTTTAGTTTACAACTAAGCTATTATGTTTTATAATTTAAAACCTAAATTTGGGATAAAAATAAAGCCTCTCAAAATAAACTATCCTTGAGTAAAACTCCTATTCTTAAAAATAAAGAGAAAATAATATTGTTTTTAAGGATCCTGGGGTCTTAATTTACATAGATTCACTTGTTATTAGTGTGTTTGTGTATATGTGTGTTTCTTCAGAGTAGAGATATTTTTAGTGAACCAACTGTCTTTGAATCAGTAAAAACAAATTAATTAATACCCTATGAAGTGAAACAAGATCTAGTGACTCAGAGCTGCAAATGAATAGGCTTTCTGCCACATAAATTGCATGTATGTGTGTGTGTTTGTGTGTGTGTGAGTAATTTAGGAAAGCTTTCTATACCTAAAATTTAACTATAATAATTTTAGATAAGACAGGTGGTGGGAATTATTTGGACCTTCTAGTCTGGGTTTTTGTTTTTGTTTTTGTTTTTTTTTTTGTTTGTTTGTTTCTAATTGCATGGTGTATCAAATAAAGTGTTTTAAATTTGTTCATGCTCTATGTGGTACATTTATATAAGCATAACTGAGATTTTAAGGAAAGCAATTAAAAGATACTTAATTTTTTTAATAGAGACTTTAGATTTGGCATTTAGTTGGAGGGTGACAATTCCCTAAAATGCTTGCTAAACTTGTATCAGTAAAACTATTACAGAACCAATGGTAGTCATTGTACAAGTTTTATTTCATTGGATCATGAGTTATAATGGCATGAGAAATCATGTCAGTCTCAATCAGCCAATCTCTGTTACTACATAAAAGATCCAACTTCAAATGGTAGGTAATTAGCATCCTCATTGTACAATTTTCTCATATTAATCTTAGAAATCTAAGTTAAAGGATCTCAGAGTCCAATCTCTTAAACTTGTATGTGGACAAAAGTCTCCTTTATCACATTGTTCATGAGTCATCATTCTATCTCTATTTTAAATCTCTTGTTCAGGGGAACCTACATTATAAGATTAATAATTCCACTTATGGATAGCTCCAATATTTATTGATGTTCTCTTTCCTCAAGCTGAAATTGTCCTCTATGAAACTTTGGCCTATTGCTTTTACCTCTGTCCTCTTAAGTCTAAGAGAAGATATGATTTAGAGGTGTAGGTAGAAGTTTCAGAGAGGTACATCCATATATATATAATATATATATATATATAATATATATATATATATGTATTTTTTTTTTTGACCAATCCAAACTCTATCCATTCTTCAAGGCCCAGTTCACCTTTTCAGAAAGACTTCCGTGATCATTTAAGATGACTTTAGTCTTTTATTTTTCAGAATTTTTTCTACTTGAAGACTGTACAACAAGTCTTACATTGTTATATTTATTATATTCTTTCTTTCACAAGTTTTGTATTGTTATATGTCAGCCTCCATATATGATCCATGAACATACATATAGATACATTGTAGAAGTTATGCTTTATACTTATCTTGCCTTTTCTTCTCCATACCACCTACCATCTAGCAAGGGATATGTATGTGTGTGCGCATGTGTATACATATACCCTCCCCGCCCCCCGCCCACACATATACACATTCATGTTTATTCGTGTGTGGATAAAAACAAAAATATAAACAGACACATATATATGTATAAATATTACATATATATAAATATATATATATAATGAATATGTATTTATATATATATAAATATATAGTGAATATATATTTATATAAATATAATATTTGTGTAGGCATACATAAATAAAATCAATTGATTTTTGAGAGGAACAAAATATATATATATTGAAAAATATATATTTGTGTTTGCATATATATATGTATATATGTATGTATGTATGTATGTGTGCACATAAAAACACAGAGAGAAGCAGTGATAGAGATAGAGAATTAAATATATATGGAAAAATAGAGAAAATGGGACAAATAGATCCCCACTTGTTGAGGTAAAGTTATATTGGAAGGACACAATGCGGATTATTTTGGAGGACTGATTCATTTGTCTCAGTCTAGAATAAATCTGAAATTATCAGAAATATCACTAGAAAATCAGTCAAGAGAAATTGTTATATGTAGAGAACCAGAAACGACCCTTTATCAGGGTATCTTCCTTGATATTTCAAAGAACTTTTAAAGAGATAGACTTGACAAAAAAAGACCTATCTTACTTTTGAGTAAAAACTGAAATGATAGAAAAAAGAGGAAATGAAGGTGAAAAGCAGATGAATGTGTACTTTGGTTGACTTGGGCAGTTGCCATGGGAACTGTATTTTGATGTTATTCTGAGAAGAAAATGACAATAGACAATTTAGAAATTTAGGACAGATTAGAAATGTATCTATTTGGAAAGTCTAGAATTTGAGTTCTTTGGCTAACATTAAGTAAAGCTAGCCTAGAATGTAACAAAATTCCACTTCTATTCTGCAACATAAAAGGCACTGAGTCTAGAAGACATTGATTGTAAAGACCCCTCAAATATCTTCACTTCCTAGCTTCCTCTGACAAAGGCATGGATGCAGATGGAAATGAAAAATTGGTAAATATGTTAGCACAACAAAGCAATTGGGAACGACTTTAGGCATAAGCATATTCTTGAAGCAATGTGTTATTGATTTTATTCTAAGATCAATCTTTTATTACATCTCTAAAATATACAGTGTATAGAATGAGTTGCCTCCATCTATATCTATGTAATTATTCATGGAGTTATCTTTTATGAGGAGGTATTCTCTAATTTCCCTTTAATCTGGAGAGCACCAATTTTGGGGAGATTTCTTTCTTTTTTTTTTTTTTTGTAATTTAATTTAATTTATAATATTTTCTCCAATCATGTTTAAAACCTATTTTTAACACCTGTTTTTGAAATTTTTGAATTCTAGGTTCTCTCCCTTTCCCCTACCCACGATTAAGAAATTATATGTGAAGTTAAACAAAACATTTTCATAAAAGTCATGTTATGAAAAAAAACCAAAAACATAGATCTCCCACTCTAATGAAAATAAAAACCCTTAAGATAAATAAAGTAAGAGAGAGAGAAAGAGAGAGAGAAAAAGAGAGAGAGAGAGAGAGAGAGAGAGAGAGAGAGAATGCTTCAATCTATATTCAGACATACTCAGTTCCTTCTCTGAATATGGATAGCATTTTTTATCATAAGTACTTCAGAGAATTAATAGTTCATTGAACTACTGAGAATAATAAAGTCATTTACAGCTGGTCATCCCAAAACATTGCTATTACTTTGTGTAGAGTGCATTTCAATTTGGTTGAGTTCATATGAGACTTTCCAGTTTTTTTTTTCTTGTTTTTTTTTTCCTGACAGCATTCTGCTCATCACTTCTCATAGAACAATAATATTTCATCACAAATACATATAACACTTTATTGAGCCATTCCCCAATTCATAGGCATCCCCTCAATTTCCATTATTTTTTGCCCTGTGAAGAGAGCTCTATGAATATTGTTGTACATATAAGTCATTATTGTGTTTTTTTTAATCTCTTTGGTATTCATGTTTCATAGTGCTGTTGTTAGGTCAAAGAATATGCATAAATGTACAGCTATTTGGACACAGATCATATCTTTTGATCATTTATCAATTAGTTCATGGCTTTTTTTTTTAATATAAATTTGACTCAGTTGCCTCTATGTTTGAGAAATGAGGCTTTATCAGAAAAACTTGCTTCAGAATTCTTTTTCCAATTGCAAACTGTATTCCCCCCATTTATTTTCGCTCTCTTTTCACCCTGTCCCTCCTTAAAAGTATTTTGCTACTGACTCACTCCCTCTCCCAACATGCCCTCCCTTCTATCATCATTTCCCCTTTTCTCATCCCCTTTCCCCATTTTTCATGCATGGCAAAATAGAATTCTATACCCATATTGAATTTGTATGTTATTTCCTCTTTAAGCCAATTCTGATGAAAATAAGGTTCATTCATTCACCTAATCCTCTTCTTTCCCTTCCACTATAAAAGCTTTGTTTATTGCATATAATTTGTACCATTCTACTTTTTTCTTTCCATATCTCCCAATACATTCCTCTCTCACCTCCTAATTTCATAAATAAAAAAGATATCATCCTTTCATATTTAATTTATGTGTGCCCTTTGTCTATATATACTTCTTCTAACTGCCATAATAATAAGGCAGATGAATTTCAAGTATCATCTTCCCACATAAGAATATAAACAGATGACCTTTAAGTCCCTTAAAAAGTCACTTTCATATTAGCTCCTTATACTTTGCTAGAGTAGTCTGTATTTGAATAAAAAATTTTCCATTCAGCTCTGCTCTTTTCATCACAAATGCTTGAAAACCCTCTATTTCATTGAATGACCACCTTTTCCTCTGAAAGAATATACTCAGTTTTGCTGAGTAGATAATTTTTGGTTGTAATCCTAGCATTTCCAAACTCTCTGCTTTTTTAATGTAAAAGCTGTTAAATCTTTTATTATCTTGACTATGGCCAGTACATTTAAATTGTTTCTTTCTAAACACTTGCAATATTTTTTCCTGGAAATGAGAATTCTAGAAGTTGGCTACTATATTCCTGGGAATTTTCATTTTAGGATCTCTTTCAGGAGATGATAAGGGAGTCTTTAAATTTCTCTGATGCTAGAATATCAGGACATTCCCTTGATAATTTCTTGAAAGATGATATCCAGGTTCTTTTCTGGATCATGACTTTCAAGTAGACAAATAATTTTTTAAATTAGCAAAAAAAAAAAAAAAACTATTTATTTAAAAAAAAATATGTCCTTTATTTTCCAGGACTGTTTTGTTTTGTTTTGTTTTGTTTACATTTTTTTTAATTTTGCTTTATTATATCTTGATTTTTCATAAAGTCATTAACTTCCATTGCTCAATACTATTTTTAAGGAATTTTTTTCCTCAGTGAGCTTTAATACCTCTTTTCCCAAATGACCAGTTTGAGTTTTAAGGCATTCTTCTCCTCATTTGCTTTTTGTATTTCCTTTTGTACCATTCTAAATCTTTTCCCTAATTTTTCTCTCTATTTCTCTTACTTGATTTTCAAAATCCCTTTTGAGCTTTTCTGCAGTCTGAGTCTAATTCTTGTTTTTCTTAGAAGATTTGGATATCAGAGTTTTGACTTTGTTATCATCTTCTGAGTGTGTGTTTTGGTCTTTCTTTATCACCATAATAACTTTCAATGGTCAGAAACTATTTTTGTTATCTTCTCATTTTCCTGGCCTGTTATTTGGCTTTTAACTTTTTTTTAAAAAAGTAGAACTCTGTTTCCAGGGTGGAGGGTGCACTAATTCATGGATTTTGTGCAGCTGTTTTCAGAGATTCTTCTTGGGACCTGACCACAAGTCCTCTTTTCTGCCCTGGAACTGTTAGGAGTGTCCCTGTCCCACAATAGTTTTAAGATCTATTGTGCAAAAGCAACAGAGTTCTGCTTTTCTGACACTAGAGTGAGAGTCCTCTGCTATTATGGCATGCACTGCGACTGTTCAACAAACTCCCACCTGGAGCCACAGACCCTCTTTGCTGACTTTCCAAGTTCATTTCCTGGAATGAGAGGTCCAGAAGCCTCAGTACTTCTGCTGATTCAGTGATCCTGCCTTGCTGAGAGCTGGGGCTACATTGGTGGCCTGTGCTGGCATTATGTGCTGGATACCTACACTGGTGTCACAAACCTTTTCTGCTCATCTTCTAAGTTACTTTCAGCTGGAAAATGTTCTACTCCCTCTTTTTGAAAGTTCTTATGCTTTAAAATATGTTTACTGTCATTAATTAAAAGAATTTGGAGTAATTTGGGGGAGGGGTTGGGCAAGTTCCTGACTTACTTTGTCATTTGGGCTCCTCCAAGATTACCAAATGCAAATGAAGACAACTCTGAGATACCACTCCACACCTGTCAGATTGGCTAGAATGACAGGGAAAGATAATGCTGAGTGTTGGAGGGGATGTGGGAAAACAGGGACACTGATACATTGTTGGTGGAATTGTGAACACATCCAGCCATTCTGGAGAGCAATTTGGAACTATGCTCAAAAAGTTATCAAACTGTGCATACCCTTTGATCCAGCAGTGTTTCTACTGGGCTTATACCCCAAAGAGATACTAAAGAAGGGAAAGGGCCCTGTATGTGCAAGAATGTTTGTGGCAGGTCTCTTTGTAGTAGCCAGAAACTGGAAACTGAGTGGATGCCCATCAATTGGGGAATGGCTGAATAAATTGTGGTATATGAATATTATGGATATTATTGTTCAGTAAGAAATAACCAGCAGGAGGATTTCAGAAAGGCCTGGAGAGACTTACATGAACTGATGCTGAATGAAATGAGCAGGACCAGGATATCATTATATACTTCAACAACAATACTATATGATGATCAATTCTGATGGATGTGGCCATTTACAGTAATGAGATGAACCAAATCAATTCCAATGGAGCAGTAATGAACTGAACCAGCTATGCCCAGTAAAAGAACTCTGGGAGATGACTATGAACCATTACATAGAATTCCCAATCCCTATATTTTTTGCCTGCCTGCATTTTTTATTTCCTTCACAGGCTAATAGTACACTATTTCAAAGTCTGATTCTTTTTGTACAGCAAAATAACTGTTAAGACATGTATATTTGCATTGTATTTAATTTATACTTTAACATATTTAACATGTATTGGTCAACCTGTCATCTGCGGGAGGGGATGGGGGGAAGAGAGAAAAAATTGGAACAAAAGTTTGGCAATTGTCAATGCTATAAAATTACCCATGCATATAACTTGTAAATAAAAACCTATTAAAAAAAAAATGTGAATCCTGAAAAACCTGCAGGCTGGAGTCCAAATGGCCTAAACAGTCACCCAAGAAAGGAGCTGTGATAAGTATACTTTATTCAGTGCTTCAAAACTGCATTAATTTATTTACATACTTATCCACCAACACAGTTCTGAAATCCTCTAAATCCTAAAAAAAAAAAAAAAAAAAAAAAAAAGGTCTTCATGAGTTACTTCCATCAACCCAAGACCAGAACCATTCAGTAGAAGATACTTGTCACTAACTGAACAGCTTCTCAAAGATAGACTGTCTTCAATCTATAAACACAAAAGCTGTTAATGGGTTCCCAAATTAACACTTGAGCATGTAATAGGGATTGTATGGGGGGGGGGGGAAGCATTGGAGAAATCAGTCATTCCTATTTTATAATGATGCATGGACTATGAAACAATACATAGTAATAACATACTTTCTTTTTTTCCTCAATAATATTTTATTTTTGCAAATACAAGTAAAGAGATTTCTCAACATTCATTTGTGTAAGATTTTATATTTCAGTTATTTCCCCTTCCTTCCCTCTCTACCTCCTTTCCAAGATAGCAAGCAATCATATAGAGGAATAATGTGTTTTGTTTAATCACTTTATCTTTACAGCATTCTTTGAACTGATACTACCTCATTTTATTCTCATAAGAATCTTGTGAGGTAGGAAGGGGTTATGATTATCTTCATATTACATTTCCTTGATGACACCTCGTATGCTACTTTTCCTTAATTCTTTGCTTGAAATGTATTGTAGGATAATCCCATATAACATATGCTTTTCAATATATTTTGATTGATTTTCAGTTTCAGTTCTTGGGGAACAAGACTCCATGATTCAGCTATATATTATTAGCAGAAGAATATTGGTTTAAAAAAAAAACTGGCCTTACTTTCAGACATCATATTGAGAACATTAAAATATTTTTTTAATTTTTCTACCATCCTCTCGTTCTTTCCAAACTGGGGAAATGAGACCCAGTTTTATGGAGTCTTTTAAAACTACACAATCATGTGGTCATTGAACCCATGATTTCTACCTCCATGGTGAAATATATTTCCACTCATATCTTTCAATTTTTACTAGTATGTGCCAATCAACAAACTGAGAAATTTTGTCTCAGGGTAAGTTTGCTATAGTATTGAGTAAGAAGTCATTCTATAATGAACAATGTGGAAAAATCTAAAATAAATTTTGAAATATATTTTGGTATCATCAAAATGACACCAATATGAAAAATGCACTTAACATAACTATCTCTGATGATCTGCTTCTGGTCATCTCAAACACAGTAGTCATGAATCAATGACTTTTGTATTTACCCCTGTTGTCATATAGCCTTAATTCCCTATTTAGCTTAAGATTTTTTATGGTCTCAAGTATGTTCTTTTTTAAAATTTCTTTATTCCTAAAATTGAATTCTTTGAAATAAAGGGTTGTACTTCCACACTCTTTGTGAGCTTTTATATTATTTAGGTCATAATTCTGCATTTAGTACAATAATGAAAATCTACAAGTGTTGCAAAATGACTAGACTTACTTTAATTTTGTTCATCATTTATAGTTTGGGTTGTTGAATCTTCAAAATCCCTGAAGTTTAATGAGTTCACATTTCATACTCAATCCTAAATATTATCTTTCAACCATAAACATTATATGCTTAGTTTTTCATCATTCAGAACTTATCCACCACTAAGACTTCAGATCCTGAAATTCTCCTTTTTGCCACCAGTATCCTTGTACCTCTCTCATTGTTTCATTCAATCAGAACTCTATATAAACATCCATAATTTACCAAAACTATATGTAGAGCAAATTCCGTTGAGTAGAGATAACAGGACAAGCCTACTGTCATGGTCACAAAGGTCTTCAGAAGGTCTTGTCTGAGTTTTGGCACTGCAGGTATTATTAAGGAACGTTGGATTAAATAAGGGGAAGATATTTTGCCACAGGAAAGAATCACTGGAAAAAAAGGTTGGAAATGCATTTTCCAATTGAGGAAACATGTCATGGTCCCCATATTGGTACTCTGAGACAAAGCCAGGTCTGAATCCATTCCTCATATGCTAACTATAACTTTAGGTACTGACAAATTGATCCCTACCTATTCTATGAATTGTCAGTCCAACTAGGCTTGACTTAAATCCCTACATAGTCTAGATACAGGATTCATTCATTTCAGTAATGTTCTAATTAGCACTGTAAAATTAATTATGTTCTTGCCTTTTGGCCTATCAGCTTTCACTATTTAACTTCAAATAGGCATTCAACGCAACCTTTTTATTCATTTGAAATTGACTAGTTATATAATTCTCTTTAAAAACTATGTCTCTTCTCAAGTCTCTAAATCCAAGTCTACTCTTGCCATTGTCAGTATTTGATTTGTCCCCCTCTTTTACTGAGAATATTAAAGTCAATGGGATTTTTCTCTGTCATCTTTCATCCTTTTCATGTCAAAATATCTGTCTTCAAAAATTTCTCTAATGTTAGAAAGAAAAGAACCCCTTTTCTAATATCAATAATTTTACTGTCTCTTCCCACAGTTACCTCAAATTATACTTTTAGTTTCCCATTCTTTAAAAAAAATAACAATCCTTTGACATAGCTGTATGCAGGTTATCATTTTATTTTTGTACAATTCATCGCTATATTTATCAAAATGGCATCTACCAATCTATTCAAACTGCTGTCATAAAGATCAGAAGATCTTATCTTTGTTCATTTCTATCTTCCTTGATTTCTCTGCTAAATTCGGTACTGCTGACCATATCATTTTTTTCTGATTTTAAAAATTCCTTTAATTCCACAATCCTAGTTTTCTTCTCACTTCTCTAGTTTCTGTTTCTTCTCTGAGTTTGGTTTTTTAATCTTTTTTTTCTGTTGTCTGAGTGTAGGAATCTCCCAAATTTGCCTTTGACCCTCATTTGTGTATTTGTATATGTGTATATATGTATGTGTTCTCTATTTTAATATTATCCATTTTTGAAGATAGTAGAGTAAGTGGTAAATCGATATTACCCAGATTTACTTCCAAAACAATTATAAAATAGCATTCCAAAACAAATCTTAAAATAGTAGAACTAGGATAAATATGGGGTGAACAATTTTTGAGCCAAATAAACTTGGAAAATTGACAGGAAAGATCTGTCTCACTTGGATAAAGGGGGAGCATAGTCTAAGATAGGAGGCATCATAACAAGCCAGCAGCAACCTCCAATTTAGTAAATCAGAGGAAAATCCTGAGACCCAGTGTGGTGTACCAGGCAAACAACCACACTAGTATCCTCCATATCCCATCACAGCCAGAGTAATGGGCAGTCTCCAGTTTAGAGAAGTGCCACATGCTTCAGTTAGCCCTAAATGGAAGCCTCCAGTGGCCAGACTGCCACATGGTTCAGTATATGGACAAAATCAGAAACATCCATTGGCCACACATCACAGAAAACAGCATTATGATCCCAGCTTAAGATCAGAGAAGCTGCCAGAACTTTATGGCCTCTAGCTGATTCAGCCACCACCGCTTTTAAACTACCCCCTCAGCTTAGCAATAAACATGAAGATCCCTTGTGGGCCTCAGAACAACATCAGTGGAGCACCATATAAATAGCAAGGACCTGCAGTCCCTGGAACAAGAAGCTAGGAATAGCTCCCTTTTCCACACTAAGATCATAGTCCAAATTTAAAAGAAAGGAAAAAGGACAAAAGAGACGAGTGAAAATGGAACAAAATAAACAAACAAACAAACAAAAAGAATGTGAGTGTAGAAAACTCTCAGTGTAATAGGTAAAATCAAGAAAGAAACTTAGAAGTGGACAACAGTGTTAAAACTCATGGGGGACAAAACCCCAAAGGAACATAGAGAATGGTCACAAGTCCAAAAAGAGCTCATGGAAGATCTCAAGAAGGAGGCTAAAAATCAAGTAACAGAGGTAGGAGAAAAGTTGGGAAAAAAAAGAAATGAGAGTGATGAACCAAAATTATGGGCAGGGTAGGAGAATCAATATTTCAGAAAAAGAAAACAATTGCTTAAAAAAAATAGAATTGGCCACATGGAAAAGAAGACATAAAAATACAATGAAGAAAGCAAATTCTTAAGAAATACAGTTGGCCAAATCGAAAAGGAAATACAAAAGTTAATTACATAAAATAGCTTTTTTTAAAGTTAGAACTGAGGGGAACCTAAATGACTCTGAGACATTGAGTCACTCAAACAAATAAAAATTTATCTCAAAGTAAAAGTAAAAATATACCTAATTAAAAGGAATAAAAAAAAAAACTACATCTTGCTAAAAGGTACCATAGAAAATGAAGTAATATCAATTACACATACATACACAGACACAGACACAGACACACACATACACATACCTCAAGTGGTATAGTATCCAAATTTTTAAAGGAGAAATTAAGTGAGTTTCAAACATTTTGATTATATGAATATTAATAATAAACTTTTGCACAAACTAAATGAACACAACCAAAATTAGAAGGAAAGCAGAAAAATGGGAAACAAACTTTATAAAAAATGATCTGAAAATAGCCTCATTTTTCAACTATTTAGAAAACTGACTTAAATTTGTAAAAATGCAAGTCATTCAAAAATTGGTAAATTGTCAAAAGATTTAGATAGGAAGTTTTTAAATAGAAAAAACAAAACAAAACAAAGCTAACTATAGTCATATAAAAATGTTCTAAATCAGTATTGATTAGAGTAATGCAAATTGAAACAACTCTGAGGGAACATATCACACCGATTGACAAAGTGACAAAAAAAATGACAAATTTTGGAGAGGATGTGAGAAAATTGGGACAATAATGTACTGTTGGTGAAGTTATGAACTTCTCCAACCAGTCTGGAGACCAATGTGAAAATATGTTGAAAGGGCATCAAACTGTACATACCATCTGACCTAGCAATAACATCATTGGGTATTGAGATCACTGAGATCCTAAAAAGGGGAGAGAACCCGCATGTAAAAGTATATATATATATATATATATATGTGTGTGTGTGTGTGTGTGTGTGTGTGTGTGTATATATGTGTGTGTGTGTGTATATATATATGTGTGTGTGTGTGTGTGTGTGTATATGTGTGTGTGTGTGTGTGTGTATATATATATATATATATTTGGGGGGCTTAAGGGCTCCATTTCTTTCTTTTTTTTTAATAACTTTTTATTGATAGAACGCATGCCAGGGTATTTTTACAGCATTATCCCTTGCATTCACTTCTGTTCCGATTTTTTCCCCTCCCTTCCTCCACCCCTTCCCCCAGATGGCAAGCAGTCCTTTACATGTTGAATGGGTTGCAGTATATCCTAGATACAATATATGTGTGCAGAACCAAACAGTTTTCTTGTTGCACAGGGAGAATTGAATTCAGAAGGTATAAATAACCCGGGAAGAAAAATAAAAATGCAAGCAGTTTATATTCATTTCCCAGTGTTCTTTCTCTGGGTGTAGCTGCTTCTGTCCATCTTTGATCAATTAAGGCTCTCTTTATCGAAGAGATCCACTTCCATCAGAATACATCCTCATACAGTATCATTGTTGAGGTATATAATGATCTCCTGGTTCTGCTCATTTCACTCAGCATCAGTTCATGTAAGTCTCGCCAGTCCTCTCTATATTGATCCTGCTGGTCATTCCTTACAGAACAATAATATTTCATAACATTCATATACCACAATTTACTCAACCATTCTCCAATTGATGGGATGTAAAAGTATTTATAGCAGCTCTTTTCATGGTGGCGAAATATTGGAAAATAAAGGGATGTTCATCAGTTGGGAATGGTTGAATAAACTATGGTATATGAATGTAATGAAATACTATTGTGCAATGAAAAATGATAAATAGTAATATTTCAGAAAAATCTGAAAAGACTTAATTGAACTGATGATGAATGAAATGAACAGAATCAGGAAAATATGGTACACACTGTCAACAACATTTATGTGATGATTAAGTCTTAAATGACTCAGCTCATCTGAGCAACACAGTGCTTCAAGACAAGTTCAAAGGACTCATGGAATAAAATGCTATTTACTTCCACATGAACAATTCATGGAATGAATGCAGATGGAAGTATATATATATATATGTTTCCTTTTTCCTTTTGCCTCATTTATTTTTTTCACACCTGTGACTAATACTGAAATATATTTTAAATGATAGCATATGTATGACCTATATCAAATTGTCTACTGTTTTCAGAAGAGGCTTTGAGAGACAGGGAGGAAGGGAGAAAAAATTGAGACTCAAAATCTTATAAAAGTGAATGCTGAAAGTTGGTCTTGACATATAATTAGTAAAATATAGCATACTATACAATATTATTCATTCTTAGAACTTTAAAGTCACTTTTATTTGAATCTTAAAAATAATTTCAAGCTTCAGTCTTAACTTTCCAGTTTTCAACTAGTAATTTCTAAGTGCATGTTATCATTTGAAACTCAGAATATGTCAATCAGAATAATCTTTCCCCCACTCCAATTCTTCTGACCTCCTCAATTTCTGGAGACAACAAGCCCAGCAGGAAGGTTATGCCCTGAATTTAGCATAACAATTCTTTGCATTAACCTTTTGGATGATTTCAGTCACAGTGAAACCTCACAATTGAGACATGATTTCCCTATTTCCCAGTGAATTCTTACCTGAGAGCTAGAAGTGCAGCCAACATATTATAGCAGAAAGTAACGTATCATATATCACAATACTTTGAATAATCCCTGTACTTGTAATTCCTAAATGAACTGAACCAGGTGCTGCTCTCCTGTTCTGCCACATTAACTCTGGTTCTGTACCTCAGTGAATAATAGCAAGGCTCAATGACCCCTGAAAATTTGAGACAATCACAAGGCTCAAAGATTCTAATAACTTTAAGACTGCTCCCATAGGACCTAAGAATGTTTGTATTGTCCCCAAAGTGCATGCACATCTAGGTCTGCCCTAGGAACTATTTACACAAGACCTAAGGATGACTGTGTAAAGTACTACATTTTTGTGGTATTCATATTTAAAAATGCTACCCTTGCTTCAAATAAGGAAGTCTTCTTCTTTGGGGGAGTACTTCTGCTGGAAAACATTTTCCTTATTTTGAATTTAAACTTCTATTTCATTTCTGATTCTCCTAGCTGCTTTGTTTGACTCCAGTCATTCAATAGGTTAAAGACTGGTTCTGTTCAGTTGACATTGCTAATCCCCTTTCATTTTCTTGAATATAAATGTAAATATAATCTAAATTCATTTTAAATAAAAATATAAATCTAAAAGCATCAACAATATCATTATCTTTAGCATTCTCTTTTTTCTGAATATTCTTGACATTGCTCTTTCCTCAAAAAGGGCAGTCAGAAAAGTAAAGGAAGATCTAGGAAAAAGGTTTGTAAAATGAAGAAAGGGGGAACTATTCTTATGAAGAATGTGTCACCTGTGGTGGAAATTGTAAAGAGTTTTTTTTAGAAAGCTGAGGAAGCTACTCTAAAGTAAAATAATCCCAAAAGCAGAAATGACACAAACAAAGTCTATGAAGGTAGACAGACTGCAAAGACACAGTTGCTAAATTCATATGAATAAAATGTAGTTCTAGTTTTGGTGAGTTCCTTTCTTTCCCAAGAAGATGAGTTCAGAAAAATAGCTAGTAATAATAATAGGTAAGATTTTAATGGCACTTTCCAATTTGTAATATGTTTTGTAAATATTACATTATTTTATACTCAGAACAACCCCAGGAAATCCTATATGATTATCAGCTTATTTTATACATAAGGAAAATTGAGGGAGACAGAGTTTAAGTGGCTTGCCCAAGGACACACAGCTAGCAAGTATCTGAGACTTCATTTGAATTCACATCTAATTGACTCCATGTCCATCCCTACTCCTTATGGGTGAAGGATCTGCCACATCACAGAAGGTATACTCTGTTATATTACACAGGCAAAATTTTATATTTTTAAAACAAAGATACTTATATGATTTAGCTGCCTCAGGCCTGTGCTTGGGAGTATCTAGGTGTTACAAAGGATAGAAAATTGTATTTGAAGTTTAAAATGCTTGAGTTCACGGATTGTTTCAAACACTTATTAGCTGTGAGTCCTTGGACAAACTACTCTCTGCCTCGGTTTCCTCATCTACAAAATGAGGGGCTTGAATTCAATGACCTATAAAAGTTAAATCTTGTGATGCTGCATGGTAAACCTTCTTGATCTTTAGTAGTCATTAATCCCCCAATGATTTAAAATGCTGCCTGTCCTATTATCAAGGAAAATGCTCCTTTATAATTCTGCCAGATCAGAAGGCTTGCTTTTTCCCCTTGTTATGTATATACAGGCACAATCATATCCTACCACAGAGGTCAAGAAGCATAAGAACTAAAAATAATTCATTGAATTTATTAATTATAAGATCAATGACAACTGTTAAGAGGAAAGAAAGACATTTATTTTAAATGTGAAGTAAGAAGCCAGATTTCAAGGAGTTGAAAACATAAAAGTGAGGTGAGAAAATTGAGGTAGTTATAGATATCTTTTATTTTTCTGAGTTTAGCTATGAAAGAGAGGGGAGATATAAGGCAATAGATTGAGGACATAACAGGGTCAAATGAATAATTTCCTGGTTTTTTTTTTTAAAGGATGTGAGCATTTAAAAATGCAAAAAGAGCAAGAAACTAGCTATAGAGAATGAATTTTATAGGAGAAAGGAAAATGAAGGAATAATTCCAAAGGAAATAAGAGGGAATATGATCAAGGGCATAGATGGAGAGTTTGATCCTAGAAAATGAGAAAAACTATTTTGTGATCAAGCTAAGAAAGGATAAGAAAATGAAAAGTAATATTAAGGACTTTTAAGATGTTGAATGGGGAAAAAGAAGATCAAAACATATTAACACAATTCTGGCCTGATGGTAGATAAGGAACATTTTTGTTAAAAGAAAGTAGAGGGAATAGATTGGAAATCCTATAGGAAATTTAAGGAGAAAAGGGAAGGTTTGGAACATCTATGGTAGGTAATGTGACAATCAATTAGGGAAGAAATATAAGATCATGCAGTTAAGATAAAGAAATGTAAATTTATAGTGTACAAAGAGTACAAGGCCGTGTGACTTCTTCTTTCTTGATCTAGGATAGGGAATAAGAAAGTAGGTACCAGTTTTGATCTTTGGAAAAGCAACTGTGATTAAAAAGTTATAATAGAGTTCTGAGAGTGGAGCGAAGATGGGTAGTAAAGTCAAGAAGCTACTTGAACTCTTCCCAGTTCCCTTGAAAAATCACATCAATCCCAGCCTCTGAACAGGATCTGATGGAAAGAAACCACTCTCCAACTCAAGATAGACTGAAAAAACTTCAAGAAAGGTCAATTTCACTGGGGTGAAAAGGGTATTCAACCCAGTGCAGACAGACTCTGGAAAAGCTCATGAGAAGGTCTAAATCACAGCAGATCAGCAGCTAAGACCCTCAGTCCTGGCTCAGTAGAGGAGCAAATCAGGAGGGCAGCTTCCAGTCCCACCTCAGAAGGCAAACACTGGGAAACCAAGTTGTTCTTTTAAAAGAACAGGCAAACTACCTCTGCAAATACAGGGAGCCCCTGTGCTGAAAACCAAAGGGGAGCTTGAGACAATGCACTCTTTACCCTAGAAACAAAGCTCCACCTTAAAAGTTAAGGGGGAAAAAAAGAAGAAGAAAAATCGAAAGAAAAGGAAAGAAAATGAGCATAGAAAGCTACAATGGTGACAAGGCAAACCAAACCACAAACTCAGAGGCGGATAGAATGCCCACAGAAGAAATCTCAAAGAATGAGTTAAATTGGTCTCAAGGCCAAAGAGACTTGATGGAAGTGTTCATAAAAGAATTTAAAAGGCAAATGAGAGCGGTAGAAGAAAAAATGAGAAAAGAAATGAGAAGTATGCATGAGAGAGTCCACAGTTTGGAAAAGAAAGAAAAAAATAATAACTTGTATTCATAGGGTACTTTAAGATTTGTCAGTAACTTTACTAATTTTATGTCATTAGTGCTTTACAATAATCTCATGAAGCAGATTATCCTATTTTTATAGATGAGGAATTTAAGCCAAAGAAAAGTTGTGACTATCTGGGATCATGCCACTACTAAATGTCTGAATCAGGATTTGAACCAGTGTCTTTTTCCCCCCCATTTTTTTTTTGTTCTAAAAATTTATTTATTTAATATTTTCCAGTTATATTTAAAACAAATTTAACATTTGTTTTTAAGTCTTTTGAGTTCCAGATTCTCTTCCTTATTTCCAGCCACAGTCCCCATTAGGAAACCACATGCAAAATGATGTAAAACATTTCAATAAAAGTCACATTGTAAAAGAAAATATAAATCTCCCATGAGAGGAGAAAAAGAGAGAGAGAGAGAGAGAGAGAGAGAGAGAGAGAGAGAGAGAGGGAGAGAGAGAGAGAGAATATTTCAATATGTGTTAAGACACAATTCATTTCATCTTTGAGTATGGATAATATTTTTCATCATAAGGTCTTTGGAGCAGTCATGGATCATTGTATTGCTGAGAATAGCTGTCGTTTTACTTATAATATCCCAGAATATTACTATTATTTTGTATACAGTAAATTTCACTTTGCTTGATTTCATGGAGGATTTTCCAGAATCAATATCTTTTTAATACCCAAATCAGCATTTTATCCATTATGCACTTAGAATGAGGAGCAAGGAGTTTGAACCTTGATAACAGTGTATAACTAAAGTGATTATCTGTAGGGAAGGAAAGAAATAAAAGTGATAACAGGCATGGCAATTTCTGCAAGTAAATCAGAATTGGAGATTATGATTGCAATAACTTGAGGAAGGGTTATAGCAAGTAGAATTTGTGGAGGTATATAGGAAGATATGTTATGATGTGATGAAAAAATTTCAGAGTTGTGACTTATGTAGGTAAAAAAAAAATTGTGCTCAATCAAAAGTATAGTTATCCCTATAAATTTCTAAGGTGTAATGAAGTTTCAGTTCATAGGAAATAAAAAGGTTGATTAACCAGAAGTTTTGAGTAAACATGAACATATATAATAAAACATCTAAACATAAGACCACATGGGAAGGAAAGGAAAGATACCAAAGTCCTAGAGAAAGCGGGACAAAGATTTAGCTGAGGATCTTGGTATCACAACTTAGATAGTATTTTCTATTTAGATATAGAGAAAACTATGAAAAAGAGGCTGCTAAATGATAGTAATATTGAGAAACCTTTGAAATGTAAGTGAGAGGCTTCCTAAATGTATGAGTCTTCCTAAAATGCTTTGTCACGAGACAGGAGTAAAGAATGAGAGAACCTTTGTCTATTATAGTCTTATAATGGGTGTCTAGATGCACACTATTTTTAGTGGGGAAATACAATTTTTGTTTGAAAGAAAATATGAATGAGCATGTGAAAAAAAATTACAAGACAAATTGTTTTATGAATGATAAAATGGAGATTTACAGAAAATATAGTGAAACATGAGTATAATATTGGATAGGAACTTTGAAAAGGTAATGAGGTGAACATGGATAAGAGAATTGAGAGTGTTAGCAGAAGAGCATATTCACCTAGTTAAATAGAAACTCTGAATCATCGAGATTATGATAGGAAGGCACAAGAATTTGCCAGATATGGGATAGGAATATGTTAACATTTTACTGGAGATTACCCACTAATGGTTCCTCTGTTGGCAAAGATTGTTGTTAATTCCCTCTAAAAATTCTGAGAGAGTAGGAAACTGAGAAGTTTGTGAATGTGCTCATTTTTAGGCATACTCATAATAAAACATCTGAAATCACAATGTCTAGGTTTTTATAATATTTTATCCTTCATCTATTTGCTTGTGTTGCTATTTAAAATAATATTCCACCATTCCTTCGTTCCTTTATCTTCTTTAGATATTTTCTTGTATTCTAGGGATGAAGTTACATTATTCAATTTCCTTTCACCACAGAACTTGGGTACTAGCGTTTAATAACCTAAGTTCACAATCGGTAAAAATGACCTGAACATATGATAATTAACTACTTTTGTATCAATAAATATGGAGTCAAGATATTATATAATCCCTTTACTTTGTTTTACTACATTAAAATTTCTCTCATGGTTGTGCCAATACTTAGTGGACATTGAATACATCTGTCAGTTAGAACAATATTCCAATAGCAAATTAACACTATTTTGCTCATGGAATAAACTCTTTAGTGTTCTGTAAATAGGTATTAAGACCAAAAAAGAACAGAATATTACATCTAATGCAGTGGTTAAAAATAAAGATCAAATATTACCCTGGGAGAAGTAGACTTTCTAGAAAAGTAGAGAAATATGAAGATATATTTTGCTATGGAAAAATTAAAGGAAAACTTAAAGAGGTTCACAAATGAAGTCAAATTGATAGAGATCACCATTTAATGAAATTAAATTAAGTAGACTGGCAGAAGAGTTGACCTAAAGCTAACATAACAAGTACTCTAAAGAAACAACAATGACAAAAACTATGCAAACTTGAGTTTAAAAAATTATTTTCTTCAATTAAATGAGTTCCTATTTGCTAACATACAATCTAATTCTCAAAGGTTTTCATGCTCACTTTCATTTTCTCATTAAATTCTATTTTTTAGTTTTTTTTTTTAAATTTCACTTCTCCTTACCTCCTGCTTTCATCTTCTACTCTTTTCAAAGCTTTTGTATTTTATTACTACATAAGATAATATACTCTGCTTCACTCATATGCACTTTGTTCTCTAAAGCAATTTGAAAGAAACAATAAAATCGGCCTCAAATAAACTAAATACTCTCTGATTCCATTTTTAAAATTTTTTTTTGCCTTTTAATTAATTATCCATGAAAATTTGTTTTCCAAGATAAACTCTAAACAGATTTAGCTGCAGGGATAAGAATCTATGCTCTTGGCTTGGTGAAAAATATAGCTATGTTTTGGAAAAAAGAGAAAAATCAATAAATGATGATCATACGCCAACTTTTTAAAATCCCCTTTTGACACAAATTCAAAACTTCAAAACTTAAATTGACTACACTTACCTCAGTCTCCTCTCACTTTCTTTCAAATCTTTTTTTTTTTTTTTATCTCTCTCTCTCTCTCTCTCTCTCACACACACACACACACACACACACACACACACACACACACACACATTCAGAAAAAGGGAGAGAGTTCCAAGTATGAGGAAATTCAAGAGAAAATGCTCAAAGCTGAGGGATAGAAAGTCTTCTTTGTGGAACATTCAGGGGAGCAGAATCACCTGAGAGGGCTGACTGAAAACTAAAATATTCTTTCCCTTTTGCGTGTTCTTTAGACGAGAGTTCTAGCAGTATCAGACCAAAAACTCTTATAAAGCAGCAATGATCAAAACCATTTGGTACTAGCTAAGAAATTAAGTAGTGGATCAGTGCAATAGGTTAGATACACATGACACAATAATCAATAACTATAATAATCTAGTATTTGATAAACCCCCAAACTCATGCTCCTGGGATAAGAAATCATTATTTCACAATAAATGCTGGAGAAAATAATGTCAGAAACTCAGCAAAAACCTACATCTCATACTCTATAATAAAAATAAGGTTCAAATAGGTATAGGAATTAGTTGTAAAGCGTGATATTATAAGCAAATTAGGAGAGTGAGGAACAGTTTACCTATTAGATATTTGGAGAAGGAAGGAGTTTATGGCCAAAGAAGAAGTAGAGAACATTATGAAATGCAAAATGGACAATTTTATTTATATGAAATTAAAAAGGTTTTGCACAAACCAAGCCAAAACAGCCAAGATTAGAAAGAAATCACAAAGTTGGGGGAGAAATTTATACTCAGTGATTGTGATAAAGGCCTCATTTCTAAAATATATTTATAATTGTGTTAGATTTATAAGAATACAAGGCATTCCCCAATTGATAAATGGTCAAAGGAAATCTACAGACAATTTTCAGATTATGAAATTAAAGCTATCAATAGTTATATTAAAAAATGTTCTAAATCACTATTGATTAGAGAACAGCAAATTTAAAACAGCTCTGAGGTGCTACCTCACACCTTTCATATTGCCTAAGATGATAGGAAAAGATAATCTTGGAGGGGATGTTGGAAAACTGGAACACTAACGCATTGTTGTTGAAGTTGTGAAATGAGCCAATCATTCTGGAAAGCAATTTGAAACTATGTCCAAGGGGTTATAAAACTGTGCATACTTTTAGACCCAGTAGTGCTATTACTGAATCTATATCATAAAGGAAATCATAAAAGAGGGAAAAAAGAATCATATGTGCAAAAA
>MU174340.1:53205227-53247138 GCA_016696395.1 Antechinus stuartii
TTTCTCTCAGGTTACCAGCCAATATAGGTACAGCTAGACTGAGAGAACAAGACTGAGGCCTGGAATAAAAAGACCTCAATGAGGGCTGTAATTGGCTCCTGTCAAGGCTAAAGATACCTTTTTTAAAATTTAATAGCATTTTAGTTTTCCAATTATATGTAAAGACAATTTTTAGCATTCTATTTTTGAAAGATTTTGAGTTTCAAATTTTATCCTCCCTCCTCCCTTTCCAAGACAGAAAGCAATTTGATATAGATTATACATGTGCTGTCATGTAAAACATATTTCCACATTAATCATGTTATGTTATGGGCCAGAACTCTGTACTTAAAAGAAACATAAAAAAGTTAAAATAGTATGCTTAGCTTTGCATTCAGATTCTGTTGATTCTTTCTGTGGATGATGATAGCATTTTCCATCATGAGTCTTTTGGAATTGTCTTAGATCATTGTATTGCTGAGAAAGCAGTCGGTCTTAGCTGATAAACATGCAATGTTTATATTACTATGTACAATATTCTCCTGGTTCTGTTCACTTTATTCAGCATCAGTTCAAATAATCTTTCTAGGTTTTTCTGAAATCTGACTCTTTATCATTTTTTACAGCACAATAGTATTCCATTACATTCAAAAATCAACTTGTTCAGTCTTTCTCCATTTTATAGGCATTTTCTCAATTTCCAATTTTTGCCACCACAAAAAGAGCACTATAAATAGTTGTGTAACCATAGCTTCTTTTCCCTTTTTAATGATCTCTTTGGTATATAGACCTAGTAGTGGTACTACTTGGTCAAAGCTTATGCACAATTTGATTGCCATGTTGAATTAGTTTCAAATTGTTCTCCAGAATGATTGGATCAGTTCACAATTCTTAATGTCCCAATTTTCACACATCTTCTCCATATTTATCATTTTCTTTTCTGTGCTGTTAGTCAATGCAATAGGTGTGATGCAATATTTCAGAGTTCTTTTAATTTGTATTTCTCTAAACAATACTGGTTTTAGATTTAGATGATTAAAACATGTTTTCATAAAAACTGCTTCCTTGTTGGAATCTTTACAAACTATTAAATCATTAGAGTTGATAGAGACAATAATTATCTAATTTAGCATGGTTCAGTATGATTGATCTGATCCTACAAGGAGATGTTATAGGCCAGAAGAAACAAGGTACTAAGTAGAACTGATAGACAATAATGCTTGTGTTCACACCTTTACAGAGCTCATATAAGCAAGAAGTATTTAAGTACTCATTGGAATTCACAAGTATTGGAGATACACAAAGTTAAATGTGTAACTTTGTGAATTCATACCTCCCCTGAAACTCTTAGAGCCAGAGAGCACTCGGGGAGGAAAGTCATAATGGCACTCGCTTGTATCAGGTGAAATAAAAAAAGCAGGGGTAGCCATCCTTATCTCAGATCAAGCAAAAGCAAAGATTGATCTAATTAAAAGAGATAAGGAAGGAAACTAGATCTTGCTAAAGGGTACTATGGACAATGAAGCAATATCAATATTAAACATATATGCACCAAGTGGTATAGCATCTAACTTCCTAAAGGAGAAGTTAAGAGAGTTGTGAGAAGAAATAGACAGCAAAACTATAATATTGGGAGATCTCAATCTTGCATCTCAGATTTAGATAAATCAAATCACAAAACAAATAAGAAAGAAATTAAAGAGGCAAATAGAAGATTAGAAAAATTAAGTATGATAGATCTCTGAAGAAAACTGAATGGTGACAGAAAGGAGTATACTTTCTTCTCAGCAGTTCATGGAACCTACACAAAAATTGACCATATATTAGGATATAAAGACGTTAAAATTAAATACAGTAAGGCAGAAATAGTAAATGCTTTCTTTTCAGATTATGATGCAATAAAAACTACATTCAACAAAAAGTTAGACCAAGTTAATAGAACAAAAAGTAATTGGAAACTAAATAATCTCATCTTAAAGAATGATTGGGTGAAACAGCAAATTATAGACACAATTAATAATTTTACTCAAGATAATGATGATGAGACATCATACCAAAGTTTGTGGGATGCAGTCAAAGTGGTAATAAGGAGAAATTTTATGTCCTTAGAGGCTTACTTGAATAAAATAGAGAAAGAGAAGATCAATGAATTGGGCTTGCAACTAAAAAGCTAGAAAAAGACCAAATTAAAAACCCCCAATCAATTACTAAACTTGAAATGCTAAATTTAAAAGGAGAAATTAATAATATTGAAAGTAAAAAAAAAACTATTGAACTAATAAACAAAATTAAGAGTTGGTTTTATGAAAAAAACCAATAAAATTGATAAAATTTTGGTAAATATGATTAGAAAAAGGAGAGAGGAAAATCAAATTGGTAGTCTTAAAAATGAAAAAGGAGAGCTTTCCAACAATGAAGAGGAAATTAAAGAATAATAAGGGTTTACTTTGCCCAACTTTATGCCAATAAATTTGATAACTTAAGCAAAATGGATGACTATCTCCAAAAATAGGCTTCCAAGATTAACAGAGGAGGAAGTAAATTGCTTAAATAATCCCATTTCAGAAAAAGAAATAGAACAAGCTATTAATCAACTTTCTAAAGAAAAAAATCCCCAGGATCAAGTGGATTTACATATGAATTTTACCAAACATTCAAAGAACAATTATGCTATATAATGCTATATAAACTATTTGAAAAAATAGGGAATGAAGGAGTCCTGCCAAATTCCTTTTATGACACAAACATGGTACTGATACCTAAACCAGGTAGGTTGAAAACAGAGAAAGAAAATTATGAATATTTTTTTATTTTATTTTATTTTATAATAACTTTATATTGACAGAATCCATGCCAGGGTAATTTTTTTTTTTTTTTTACAACATTATCCCTTGCACTCGCTTCTGTTCTGATTTTTCTGCTCCTTCCCTCTACCCCCTCCCCTAGATGACAAGCAGTCCTATATATGTTAAATATGTTGCAGTATATCCTAGATACAATATATGTGTACAGAACCAAGCAGTTCTCTTGTTGCACAGGGAGAATTGGATTCAGAAGGTAAAATACAACTCGGAAAGAAAAACAAAAATGCAAATAGTTCACATTCGTTTCCCAGTGTTCTTTCTTTGGGTGTAGCTGCTTCTGTCCTTCATTTATCAATTGAAATTGAGTCTTTGTCAAAGAAATCCACTTCCATCAGAATACATCCTCATACAATATCGTTGTCAAAGTGTAAAGTGATCTCCTGGTTCTGCTCATTTCACTTAGCATCAGTTCATGTAAGTCTCTCCAAGCCTCTCTGTATTCATCCTGCTGGTCATTTCTTACAGAACAATAATATTCCATAACATTCATATACCACAATTTACCCAGCCATTCTCCAATTGATGGGCATCCATTCAATTTCCAGTTTCTAGCCATTACAAACAGGGCTGCCACAAACATTTTAGCACATACAGGTCCCTTTCCCTTCTTTAGTATTTCTTTGGGATATAAACCCAATAGAAACACTGCTAAATAAGATATTAGCAAAAAGAATACAGAATACCATCTCCAGGATAATACACCATGATCATGTAGGATTTATACCAGGAATGCAGGGCTGATTCAATATTAGGAAAATTATCAGTATAATTGGCCATATTAATAATTAAATTAACAAAAACCATATGATCATCTCAATAGATGCAGAAAAAACACTTGATAAAACCCAACATCCATTCCTATTAAAAACATTTGAGAGTATAAGTATAAATGGACTTTTCCTTAAAATAATCAGTAGCATCTATTTAAAACCACCAGTAAGCAACATATATAATGGGGACAAACTTCAACTATTCCCAATAAGATCAGGAGTGAAAAAAGGTTGCCCACTATCACCATTACTATTCAATATTGTATTAGAAATGCTAGCTTTGGCAATAAGAGTTGAGAAAGAGATTAAAGGAATAAGAATAGGCAATGAGGAAACCAAATTATCACTTCTTGCTGATAATATGATGGTATACTTAGAGAACCCCAGAGAATCTACTAAAAAGTTATTAGAAAAAATCCACAACTTTAGCAAAGTTGCAGGATACAAAATAAACCCACATAAGTCATCAGCATTCTTATATATCACTAACAAAACCCAACAGTTAGAGTTACAAAGAGAAATTCTATTAAAGTAACTACCAATTGTATAAAATATTTAGGAGTCTATCTGCCAAGGGACAATCAGATACTTTATCAGCAAAACTACAAAACACTTTCCACACAAATTAAGTCTGATCTAACCAACTGGAAAAATATTAAATGCTCTTGGATTGTGTGAGCAAATATAATAAAGATGACAATACTACCTAAACTAATCTATTTATTTAGTGCTATACCAATCAAACTCCCAAAAAAACTGTTTTGATGACCTAGAAAAAATAACAACAAAGTTCATATGGAAAAACAAAAGGTCAAGAATTTCAAGGGAATTCATGAAAAAAAAAAAAATCAAATGAAGCCTAGCTGTACCAGATCTAAAATTATATTATAAAGCAGCAGTTACTAAAACCATCTGGTATTGGCTAAGAAATAGACTAGTTGATCAATGGAATAGGTTAGGTTCAAAGGACAAAACAGCCAATAACCTCAATAATCTAGTGTTTGACAAACCTAAAGACCGCCGTTTGGGGGATAAGAACGCATTATTTGACAAAAATTGCTGGGAAAATTGGAAATTATTATGGCAGAAACTAGGCATTGATCCACACTTAACACTGTACACCAAGATAAAGTCAAAATGGGTTCATGACCTAGGCATAAAGAATGAGATTATAAATAAATTGGAAGACGATAGTACAGTTTACCTCTCAGACCTGTGGAAGAGGAAGGAATTTATGACCAAAGAAGAATTAGAGATCACTATTGACCACAAAATAGAAAATTTTGATTATAACAAATTGAAAAGTTTTTGTAAAAACAAAACACATGCAGACAAGATTAGAAGGGAAACAATAAACTGGGAAAACATTTTTATAGTCAAAGTTTCTAATAAAGGCCTCATTTCCAAAATATATAGAAAATTGATTCTAGTTTATAAGAAATCAAGCCATTCTCCAATTGATAAATGGTCAAAGGATATGAACAGACAATTCTCAGACTAAGAAATTAAAAATATTTCTAGCCATATGATAACATGCTCCAAATCATTATTAATCAGAGAAATGCAAATTAAGACAACTCTGAGATACCACTATACACCTGTCAGATTGGCTAGAATGACAAGGGAAAGATAATGCGGAATGTTGGAGGGGATGTGGGTAACCAGGGACACTGATACATTGTTGGTGGAATTGTGAACACATTCAGCCATATTGGAGAGCAATTTGGAACTATGCTCAAAAAGTTATCAAACTGTGCATACCCTTTGATCCAGCAGTGTTTCTATTGGGCTTAAACCCCAAAGAGATACTAAAGAAGGGAAAGGGACCTGTATGTGCCAAAATGTTTGTGGCAGTCCTGTTTGTAGTGTCTAGAAGCTGGAAAATGAATGGATGCCCATCAATTGGAGAATGGTTGAGTAAATTGTGGTATGTGAGTGTTATGGGATATTGTTGTTCTATAAGAAATGACCAGCAGGATGAATACAGAGAGGACTGGCCAAACTTACATGAACTGATGCTGAGTGAAATGAGCAGAACCAGGAGATCATTATATCCCTCAACAACGATACTGTTTGAGGATGTATTCTGATGGAAGTGGATCTCTTCGATAAAGAGATCTAATTCAGTTTCAATTGAGCAAGGATGGACAGAAGCAGCTACACCCAAAGAAAGAACACTGGGAAATGAATATAAACTGCTTGCATTTTTGTTTTCCTTCCCGGATTATTCATACCTTCTGAATCCAATTCTCCCTGTGCAACAAGAGAACTGTTTGGTTCTGCACACATATATTGTATCTAGGATATACTGTAACCTATTTAACATGTATAGGACTTCTTGCCATCTGGGGGAGGGGGTGGAGGGAGAGAGGGAAAAAATCGGAACAGAAGTGAGTGCAAGGGATAATGTAAAAAAATTACCCTGGCATGGGTTCTGTCAATAAAAAGTTATTAAAAAAAAAAAAAAAAAAGAAAGAAAGAAAGAAAGAAAGGAATGCATTAGCTATGTAATTTATGGGAAATTATTTTATTTCTTCCCAGTTTTCTGATCTGTAAAGAGAACTAATAATGATTGTTGTGAGGATCACATGATTGCAAAAATGCTTAGCATAAAACAAAAGCTATATGAATATTTACTGTTTTATTGGATAAAATCTCTTCATACTTGATAACTTTACATAGACCTTTAGATTTGTCCAATATATAATGCCAGTGTTGAGATGAATGATGTGTGTGTGTGCGTGTGTGTCTGTGTAAACTAAATTTAGCAAATTCAACTAAATTTGCTCCCCAGGACTCGGTATAGTGCATAGAGGAAAGCGAGTCTTTTTTCCTTTCTTCCCTCTTCTCTCCTTTTCTGACTTCTGCAGGGATATATGGACTAAGGGAGAAAAAGAAAATATACTTAGTTGAGTGAAATTTTGTTATTTGAGCTATAATAATAAAAGCAGTTTTAAAGGAGCTCTAATAAAATCTCAGTAAAGAGTTATGCAAATTATAATCTATTTACACTGACAGTGTTAACAGAAGATTTAAGAATTTGGGAACTTTAAAAAACAGAAAAGCAGTTGACTGCTACTTTAAAAACTGGCAACAAATAGCCTGCTTTTGAGTTATCAGTCAGACTTCTAAGGGCCCTGTCAGGGAAAAACAAAAACAAAAACAAACAAACAACAACAACAACAACAACAACAAAAACAAAACAAACAAACAAACAAACAAAATCTGGCTACTGGCTCATAAAAGAGAAATGTTTTATATAAATTGGAAAATAACCAAATAGTCATTCAGTTTGCAAGAACATTTAATTAGAATTTATAAAATCTTATGAACTAAAGTCAATTTTAAAATCTGTTCTATCTTAATTTTAAGAATTTTGTTGTTTTCTCCCTAAAATAAAAGGGAAACTTATTTAAGGCAATTGAAATTCTCCCTGAGAACTTCCAAAGCTGCAACATCTTGGAAACAGAATAAACTAAACCACTAAAAGAAGGTGGAAAGTTTATTTTGACTTGGTAATCCCATTTTATAATATTTTGAAAATATAATTTAGGAAATTAAGTATTTTCACTTTTGATAGAAAACTAAGATGAAATTACAGCTAAGATTATTTGACTATTATGAAAATTCTAAAATTGTTAACTAAGTTATTAGGAAATATTGTCATCACATTAAATCTAAAATTGACAATTACTGTGTGTGGAACAAGAGGAATGAAGTTAAAGCCTGATCAATTCACCTTCAAGAATGAGGGTTTACTGTATCTTTTTCCCTCCTTCACAGAGTGGGGGGAATTATCAAACAACACAGCCCAGGAAAACACTAAGAATAGTTGGGGTGACAACAGCAAGCTCAGCCCCTTCTCTGGGGTCTTTATCAACTCCCCTTAATTTGTAAGCTTGCCAGTTTTCTGGAAACCATCTAGGTAAGCAAGGTCATCAGTCTGGAAAAATGAGCCTGTTTAGGATGTCTAGTTCCTGACCAAGGAATGTGTTTACTTAGAATCTAAAGTTTGTTTAATGATTTGTCCTCACACCAGAATGAATTTAAACTCAAGAAAAATAAAATAAAACACATTAAATAAAATCTCCTATGTGTGTAAATCCTGGAAACTTATTAAAATAATGTATTTAGCCCTGAGCTGGGATTAGTAGAATTTGCTAATTAGAGATAAACTCTCTTGGGGTTATAAATGATATTCTTTTGAGCTGTGAATTTGGTTATAACTGTCTGAAAGATCATTAAGTCAGTAATCTAACATCTGAAAGAAATGCTGTAAGTTACTCAAAAGGATGCCTTTCTGAACTGTCTCAGGTAGACATCTTATCTGGGTAAGAGCTGGGAGGACAGCTTTGTCTGTCTGCTCTATAACTCTGCAACCTCTACTCAAGGTTAGAACCTTCTGACTCAGTTTCCCAGTTCTCTTTCTTTGTTTCCCTAATTATTCCCGAATCTGGCTATGAGGAGGAAGTGTTATTGTATGAATAGTTGTCAGAGTTATGCTTTCTCCTGCCATGTATGTGCTCTCAGGTCGAAGCCTGAAGGGCCTGTTATGATGCTATTATAATCATATACCTTTTTCCTCTTATAGAAAATTTCTTTAATCAGAGCAAGTGGTCAGTAGAAGCCATGAGCACAATGCAACTATGTACATGATATCTTTATCTGTAGCCCAATCCTGGAGGCTTTTCTGGTTGCAGCCATAACAATCCTTAACTTTTTGGCCTCCTGGGGTGATAGCTGGCCCACATTGCTAATCAGTCTTTTGAGTATTTGGGCCATGAATTAACTCTTACCTCTCTTTTGCTCATAGAGGAGAGGAAGGAGGATTAACTTGGAGATGGGTTCAAGCCTGCAAATTCTTTTGAGATACCTCACGACACTGATCTGTGATGCCAATCTTTTGGGGTCTCCTTTTGAACTTCAAAAATACCAGTGTATGTATTCAAGACCTAGGGAAAATCATATCTCAAACCTTTGCAAATAAGATGATTACTACTAAAGGTGATTTGTGCTATACAGATGCTTTTCATTCATGCTTGACTGTTTATGATTCCATTTGGGGTTTTCTTATCAAAGACAATAAAGTGGTATGCTTTTTTCTTCTCCAGACAAGATCTGAAATCAGTCAGATTAGCGTTCCTGACTATACGCCAAGTATTCTATCCACTGTGCAACTGAGTTTCCATTTATTAATGGTGATACAGTACATATGGCCAACCCTGGCAGCAGTCATTTGGATTTAATTATCATACCCCATGGATATCATCCTTCTGCAAGATCACTTTAACCTTGAAACCACCTCATCATCAGAATTCTGTAACTCAATCCCTTTCCCCACCTTGTGATTAGAGAGAACAAAGAGCTTTCTTCTGAGAATCTCCATTGGAGGGAGCACAAATCAGCTATTTCTTCATTTCTCACACAGTTGCATTATGCTGCAACTCTCTTTTCCCCCTTCAATATCTTTTTCTTGTCTTATTTCTATAGCTAGTATTTCTAATATATTGTTGAATAATTTGTGGTGATGGACTTCTTTGCTTTACCTCTAATCTTATTAGCAGAGCTTTCTATTTATTTCTATTACAGATAAAGTTTTCTTTTTATTTTAAATTGATGCTACTTATTTTAAGAAAGGCCCCATTTTGTCCTATGCTTTCTAATGCTTTTTATAGGAATGGGTGTTTTATTTTGTCAAAACCATTTGCTATATCTATTGAGATAAGCACATGAATTTTTTTTCTTGTTTTTGTTATTGATATGGTCAATTATGCTTATTTTTTAAATATTAAATTAGTTTTTCATTGTTGGTATAAATTCTGAATTTGATTAGAAGTATTGTCTTACAGTTGTTTCAGGAGAAATGTTAGGAAAGTTCATATGAAGGCTTTCTCTAATTTTGCCATTTTGGGTTTTCCCCAAAAGGTGTGGAATTCTCCATTATGCTGCCAACCCAGAATACTTCTGTTTTCTAATGTCTCTATGTGTTTCTCTGTCTGTATCTCAGTCTCTATCTCTCTTTCTTTTTGGTAGATTGTCATCCCATACTTAGTACAGTGCCTGGCACTTAGTAAATGGTTAGTAAATGTCTACTAATTGGCTGAGATATAATACTTCTAGAAGGAATCTAAAATGTTTTCCTGAAAGCATGAAATCTTGAACAAGAATTGAGACCTAGGAGTGACTCCCTAATCTACCGAGGGCATCCCAAAACGTCTCCCCTCAACCTGGGCCAACGACCTGGCTTGAGCCGGCCAGCACCCTTCCCTCCGCCTGTGTGGCTCAGGTCCCCATCACGGACTTGGGCCAAAGAGGCCGGGGAGCTGTGGTGTGGCCATGGCTTCCTCAGACCTGGATCACTTGAAAATTAGATACAGAACAAGATTTTGCTATACTTCAAGGATTCCTGATACTGATCTATGGCAAGGCCAGAACATACTGGAAAACATACAAGACTGTTCTGAAGAAAAAAGTTCTGATACTGGTTTTAGCACAAATCCTGGAAGTCCAACTCTTTGTTCAACTCCTTGCAAATTAAGAAATGATTCTTATTCATCACCAAATAAAGAAGACCAGATATCACCTTCAAAATCTAATAGGATTTCTTCAGTGAAAAAAAATGCTTCACCCTTTTCACAGCAGCCTGCTATATTACAAAATCAGACAAATAGCAGTTCAGCCCTGTACCCTGAAATTCCTCAAAAATTTTCACAAGGCGATTTAATTGGTTTGAAGAAGACACCAAATTTAAGATATTCAAATGGAGCTGAAGAATGTAATAAAATTCCTAATGAAGTTGTGGAAGAATTTTACTTAACAGTTGGATCACCTGGTCTTTTGGCCAAGGAAACAGAGATATTACCATTACCTCAGCAAGCTACTCCTACTACACAAGATAGATGGAGCTGTGTGTTTGGGAATTCAGTCACCCAGCAACCTTTGCTTCCCAAATCGAGTCTTAAAACTAAAAAAAAGCTTAAATTCTGAAGATATAATGGTTTGGTCTGCTGTGAAGAAAGCAGAAAAAGGTGTTAAAATATCAGAAAGACAACAAAAGAGGACACCATCAGAATCTTCTGAGCAAACAATACAAGATCCCAAACAGAAAATTCCCCTGAAAACAGACACAGATTTTTCAACATTACTTTTACAAGCAGCTAAAAATAATTATAGAAACAGTTCTGTCCTTAGCTGATGTGATGTTTTATTCATTGCAACCAATAAAAGATAATGATATCAGTTTTTTTTTTTTTTTTTTAAGTTTTGAAAAATAAACAGCTAACAAAATCATCTGTTAGAACAGATTTAAGGACTACAGGATGAAAAAGGACCCAAACTGGTTAGTTGATTGTTTTCTTTCATTCTCATAAAGGAGCAAAATGACATAACTGTAATGTTCAGGCTAACTTTCTAGAGGTCCTTGGGTCCAGCCTTGATCTTAGTGCAGGATTGCAGAAGGCAGGACAGCTACTTCCAGTCCTTCTTAGTCCTTATATAACCTGTTACAATTACATCATTACAGCATACTGATTATGTGTGAACTAGAGAACCATTACATCATCATGCTAAGTACTAAGTATATATGTGAATTAGAGAACAATCATCTCATCAATTCCACGGAGTTAACACCTTGTTTCAAGTATACTTCTCCAGAGTTCCAGCTCTCTACACATACTTATTACATAGCATTGAGTTACAGTGTGTCAAATAGTCACTGATCAGACAAGTTTGAAATGCCCTGCCACAGATGAGACACAAATAGTCCCTATAAACATTTAGGGAAGTTTTTCTAGCTTTGCTCATCTCACTTTTGTTCTCAGCCAATTTAATTAAGCTTTCCTCATAGAGTACAGGACCTTGCTGATGAGGGGCTCCCTGTCAGAGTCTCCCATATCATACAATCAATTATAAAGTTCTTAAGAGATGCCTTAAGTGTCCTTGTATCACTTTTTTTTCTGACCACCATGTGAACACTTGCCCTGTGTGAGTTTTTGAATAGTGTTTGTGGCAAAGGTACATTTTGCATTAAATAATGTGGCTAGTCCAATAAAGTTGGGTTCTCCACAGTAGAGTTTGAATAATTGGCAGTATAGTTGGAGAAAGTACTTCAGTGCCTGATATCTTATCCTGCCAGTTGATTTTCAGAATCTCCTTAAAACAATTAAAATCAAAGAGATTTAGTTTCCTGGTATACTGCTAGTATACTGTTCAGGTTTCATGTCAGAACAGTACTAGGGTCAGAAAAATGGCTTTTTTTTTTTTAGACTTTAAGTTTGGGGACATTCTGGGATGGAGCCAAGATGGAGGAGTAAAGTCAGGAAGCTGCTCTAGCTCTCCCAGTTTCCCTCAAAAACAACATGAAACCACATCTCTGAACAGAGTTTAATGGAATGAAATCAGCTCAAGATAGACAGAAAAAAAAAAAAAAAAACATCAAGAAAGAACAAGCTAAAAAAAATGAAAAGTGTGGTCAACTCAGTACAGATAGAGTCTGGGAAAACTGGTGAAAGGGTCATAATCACAGCAAATGAGCAAGAAAGACCCTTAGGCTTAGTAGAGAAGCACAGCAGGGGGCAGATTCCAATTCCAGTTGAAAAGGCAAACTGGAAAACCAAATTGTTTCCTGAACAGAGCAGGCAAAGCTACCCCTACAAAAATGCAAGAGGCCTTTGTGTTCAAAACCAAGGCTCAGAGCTGCTTAGTAATCTTGGAACAGTGCCACCCAGGAGCAGAGCACCCCACCTTACAAATAAAAATAAAGGAAGAAATATCAAAAGAAAAGGAAAGAAAATGAGCCAGAAAAAGAAAAGAATCTTGACCATAGAAAACTACTATGATAACAAGGCAGTCCAAAACACAAACTCAGAGGAGGACAGAATGTCCACAAAAGAAATATCAAAGAGTGACATAAATTGGCCTCAAGCCCAAAGAAGCTTCTTGGAAATATTCATAAAAGACTTCAAAAGGCAAATGAGTGACGTACAAAATAAAGTAGAAAAGAAATGAAGAAATGTATGAGAGTCAACAGTTTGGAAAAGGGAAAAATTGTCTAAAGAAAACAACTCTTTAAACAATAGAATAAACCAAATCAAAATAGATACAAGAGGAAACTGAAGAAAATCACAGATTATAAACTAGAACAGGGCAAATTGAAGTTAATGACTTTGTGAGACAGTAAGAATATGTCAAACAAACTAAAACAAATGAAAAAAAATGAAGAAAATGTAAAAGGTCTCAGTGGGAAAACAGCCAACATGAAAAATAGATCCAGAAAGACATTCTAAAAATTATTGGCCTACCTGAAGACCACGTCAAAAAAAAAAAAAAAAATCCTGGATAGTATACTTCAAGAGCTCATTTAGTAAAACTGCCCCAATATTCTAGAAAAAAGAGAAGGAAATACACATACACATTGAATGAATACATCAATCATCTCTGGAAAGAGATCCCACAAGGGAAACCTCAAAAAACATTGTTGCAAAACTGCAAAACTATGATCTCAGGAAAAAAAAAAATACACAAGCTTCTGGACAAAAACAATTCAAATATCAAGGAGCAATACTCAGGATTACCCAGGATATGGCAGCTTCTACAATAAAAGATCAGAGGGCCTGGAATACCATACTCTGTTAGACAAAGGATCTAGGATTACAACCAAGAATTAACTCCTCACCTAGACTCACCATCAACTTTCAAGATGGAACTTCAATAAAGATGGAACTTCAATGATTTATATTTTAAAAAATAAGCATAACTAAACAGAAAAGTTAATCTACCAACACAGGACACAAGAGAATCAAAAAAGGTAAATGGGGAAAAAAGAAAAAAAAATATATATATATTCTGATTTGATGACATCAAAGAAAAAGACATTGAGGGATGGGAAAAGGCCTATACTGGAAAAAAAGAGAAAAGGGCAGCTATACAAGGACAATTAGTTCACATAAAGAGTGCAAAAGACCTATTACCATCTAGGGAAAGAAGAGAAGTAGGGATAAACATTGAACTTTGATCGCTTCAGTTTAGGTTTTAAGAGATAATTTATTCATTCAATTGAATATAAAAATTTATATAACCCTTTAAAAAGTAGGAAGAAGAAGAAGAAAATAAAAGGAAAGGGCAGAATAGAAGGGAGGGCAGAAACATTAGGGGGAAAGGTAAGAAAAGGGGGGAAGAGTTGATAGAAGATAAAATAGTGGGTGGAGTTGGTTTAAAAAATACTACTAACAGAAGGAGGGAGGGATGATAGTCTTGTGGTTATTTTTTACCCACCTTATTTCCTAAGGACAAGATGGAAAGAGAGAAAAAAAATTCTCAGGGGAGAAAATAGGAAGGAAGGAAATATAGAGCTGATAATCATAACTGCTAAGGTGAATGGGATGAACTCTCCCATAAAATGGAAGCAAATAGCAGAGTGAATTAAAAAATAGAATCCTACAATATTGAGTTTACAAGAAACACATTTGACACAGACAGACACATACAGAGTAAAGATAAAAGGCTGGAACAGAATGTATTCTATTGCAGCTGAAGTATAAAAAGCAGGGGTAGCAATTCTGATTTCAAATAAAGCAAAAGTAAAAATAGATCTTATTAAAAGTGATAAGGAGGGAAAGTACATCTTGATAAAGGGTATCTCTAAGTAATTAAGTAATAATGATACTAATTGTGTATGCAACAAATGGTAGAGCATGCAAAATCTTAGAGAAGATTTTAATACAATTATAAGAAGAAGTAGACAGCAAGACTATACTGGTGGTTGATCTCAACCTTTCCCTTTCAGAATCCAATGAATCTATCCACAAAATAAACAAGAAAGAAATTAGGAAGGTTAATAGAATATTAGAAAACCTTGATATGTTAAGAAAAATGAATGGTGACAAAGGAATACACCTTTTTCTAGGCAGTACATGTATTAGGACATAAAAGTCTCACAATCAAATGCTTCCTTTTTAGACCACAATGAAATAAAAAATTATATTCATGAAAAAGCCAGGGAACACTAGACTTAAAAACCAATTGGAAATTAAATAATCTATTAAAAAAAAAAAAGAATGGGTCAAACAACAAATCACAGAAGCAATCCATAATTTCATCCAAGAGAATGACAATGAGTCAATATGCCAAAACCTATGGGATGCACTCAAAGCAGTTCTTAGGGAAAATTTTATATATTTAAATAGTTATGTTAATAAAATAAAGAGGAGACAATATATTGGTTGCACAAATGAAAAAGCTAGAGAAAAAAGAAATTAAAAACCACCAATTAAATACCAAATAAGACATTCTGAAATTCAAAGGAGAGATTAATAAAATAGAAACTAAGAAAACTATTGAACTAATAAAGAAAACTTGGAGTTGGTTTTATGAAAAAAATCACAAAATAGATAAACTTTTGGTCAATTTGTTCAGAAAAAGGAAAGAAAAAAAAAACAAATTTACAAGCATCAAAAATGAAAGGTGTGAACTTACCATGGATGAAAAAGAATTTTTTTTTCCAACTCTATGACAGCAAGTCTAAAAATCTAACTCAAATGCATGAATATTCACAAAAATATAAATTGCTCATGTTAACAGGAAAGGAAATAAAATACTTAAATAGCCCCATTTTTAGAAAAAGAAATTGAACAAGTCATTAATGTACTCCCTAAGAAAACATCTCCAGGGCTAGATGGATTCACAAGTGAATTCTATCAAACAATTAATTAAAGACCAATTAATTCCAATACTATGTAAACTAATTGGAAAGATAGATGAAGAAGGAGAATTGCCAAATTCTTTGACACAAATATGGCTGATATCTAAACCAAGAAAGGGCAAAACAGAAAAGAAAATTACAAACCAATCTCCCTAATGAAAATTGATGAAAAATGTTAAATAAAATATTAGCAAAGAGATTAGAGCTACTTCTCAGCAGGATAATACACTATTTATACCAGAAATGCAGGGCTGGTTCAATATCAGGAAAACTATTAGAATAATTGACTATATCAATAACAAAACCAACAAAAATCATATTATAATCTCAATAGATACAGAAAAAGCTTTTGACAAAATAGAGAACCCACCCCTACTGAAAACCCTAGAGAGCATAGGGATAAAGGAAGCTTTCTTTAAAATAATAAGCAATATCTATCCAAAAGCTACAGCAAGTATTATTTGTAATAGAGAGAAGCTGGATGCATTTCCAAAAACATCAAGGGTGAAATAAAGATGCCCATTATCATCACTATTATCCCACATTGTACTAGAAATGTTGGCTTTAGTGATAAGAAAAGAAAAAGATATTAAAGAAAGAAAGGGATATTAGAATAGGTAATGAGGAAATAAGACTATCACTCTTTGCAGATGATATGATATATACTTAGAATATCCTAGAAGATAATACAAAAACCTACTGGAAACAATTGCAGCTTTAGCAAAGTTGCCAGATATAAAATAAACCCACACAAATCATTAACATTTCTACATATTATTGTATGTCAGTAAGAGATAGATAGAGAAACTCCATTTAAAATTACTGTAGACTAAAATAAAATACTTGGGAGTCTACCTACTAAAACAAACCCAAGGATTTTCAGTTTGGTAGTCAGTCTAATATCTCTCCTCTTCCACACTTTATTTTAGAACCTCCCAAACACTGAACTAGGTTTGGCAATGCGTGTATCAAAGTCACTATCAATATGTACATCTCTAGATTGTGTACTGCTGATAGAAGACAACTTATCTACAGCATTCAAAACCTCACCATTTGGTGTAATTGACGGTTCCATTTTTGGATGATCTGCTGCTGGCTGATAGAGTACCTCTGTTTTTTTTTTGTTTTTGTTTTTGTTTTTTTTTTTTTTTTTGTGTGTGTGTGTGTGTGTGTGTGTGTGTGTACGTGTGTGTGTGTGTGTTGTTAGGCCAAAATTGGCACAAGTAGCTGAAAATTGATTGATATTGTGTTGCATCTGAGTTTCAAAAGCTGTGTGGAGTGTACAATCATTTACAAACAAAAAATCTTGCACCAGCATTCCTTTCACTTTAGTTTTGGCTTGCAGGCTTCAAAGGAGTATTGGTGCAAGATGATTGTTTGTAGATGATTGTGCATTCCATGCAGGTTTTGAAACTTAAATGGGACAAAATATGGCTCTTTTGTCTTCATTGAAAGCATTTGACAACCTGACTGGAAACATCATGCTAAAAAGCATGAGAACAAGCACACAGCCTTGTTTCGCTCCATTGGTTCCTAGTAATACTCCAGAGATCGTAGAAAAATTGTATTCCTCTAAAATGTTTTAGGGGAAAAAAAATTAAAATTGTATTTATCCTGAATACTAATAGGGGAGAATAAAATGATGCATTTTTGCTAAAATAGATAAAATGAAGAATTTTCTTTGACCTCTTTTCATCCATTGCCACTTTTAATCACTCTTTAGTCCTTGATACTCTCTTCTTTCTAGGTTTTCAAGATATTACTTTTTCCAGGTTTGTCTTCTATCTGACTGTTCCTCTGTTTCTTTTGCCAGATCCTTTTCAAGATTATACCCTATAACTGTAAGCATCCCTCAGGCTTCTATCTTGACTCTCTTCTCTTTTATACTTCTATCATGCTTCACTTAGTAAAGTAATCTCATTACATACAATAAAATTACCATTTCCATTATAATGATTCTCAAATCTAGCTATCTTGTCCTAGCCTCTCTAATAACCTCTGATCTTGAAAATATTTTTCAGAGATTTTAAACCAAATGCTCAGTAGCAATCTTAAAATATGTATGTCTGAAATGAAACCCATTATCTCTGCCCTTGAATTCTTCAACTCCTACTTTTCCTATCATTCCCTTTTTATTATAGAAAACAAGACTACTCTCAACTTAGTTCTCTTCAGCTCTTTACTATTTCTCTCACCTCATCTCTCAACATTCCCTCCCCTCCCCCCACATATACATCCAAGCTGTTGTCAAGGTCTTTCTATTTTATTTCACTTTGTATTATTTTTCAAATACATTCCTTCTTTCCTCTGAAAACCATTACCCTGCTTCAAATCCTCTCAATTCTTGCCTAGTCAGTTTGCAATAGCAATCTGGTCCCTCTACTTTTCCCCCTCCATTCAATCCTCCTTTTAGTTATCAGAGTGATTTTCTTAAAGGACAACTCTGAACATGTCACATCAGTAAACCCCAGGGTTTCTGTTGCTTACAGAATCAAAAACAAAATACTCTATTTGGCATTCAAAATCCTAATCTCAAAGTTCCCCCTGACTTTTCCAGTATTCTCACACTTTACTATTCACTGACACATTCTTTGATCCAGTGAAAGTGATCACCTAGTTTTTCCCTGTACAAAATAACCCATTCCTTGGTTCTGGACATTTTCTCTGGGTGTCTTGCATGCCTGGAATATTCTCCTTCCTCAAATAGGTCTACTGATTTCTCTGTTTTTTTTTGTTTTTTTTAAGTTCCAACTAAAATCTTATCTTTGAAGAGAAATCTTTCTCAACACTTTTTAATTCTAATGCCTTCCCTTTCTTAATCATTTCCAATTTATACTTTATGTAGTCTGTACATATATGTTTTCATATCTCCCATTTTAGATTGTGAACTCCTTGTGGAGAGACTGTTTTTTACCTCCTTTTACATAATTAGCACATAGGTCTGGCACATATTAGACATTTACGAAGTTTATTAATTGATTAGTCAATGTAAAGAACAGTTAAAATATAGGAAGTGAAAGATAATAGAGATACCCAGAAATTCACAGAAGATAGAATACAAAAACATATTCAACATTAAAAAACCTAAAATAATATATAAAGTTGTATGTAAGAAGCAAAATTATGCTAGTTCAAGATGACAAATTATGCCTCAATAGGAATCATTTAATGATTCTGGGGGAAGAGCCTTATGATTTCAAAATAATCCTAGAATGTTAGTTTTGATCCAAAAGGAATGCAACAGTGGTGGCCTAATTACCAAATATCCAGATGGCACCTGGGCAATAGTTAACATAAAGAAGTATCATGATGAATCAGGATGTCAAAATTATCTTAATGGGGTAGAAAATTGTGTTGAGTTGAATATGAAATCCCAAATGAAAAAATGAATATTCTTGTCCTTCTGTTCAAAAAAAAATACTTCACAGGTATCTGATGGATTATATATGTCTTTTCTTCTATTTTTGTCACAATAAAATTATCTTTTCATTAACTTATGTTTGCAATACTGGTAGATGCTAGGAGGGTAAAGAAAATTCTCCCCCCTCCTTAGCAATTTGCAATCTCATGAGAAGAATAAAAATAAAAAATACTATGTACAAGCATCCTATATGCAGGATAAATTTTTTCAATAACCAACCAAGAAAACATTAAAACTAAGGAGGCTTAGAAAAGGCTTCCTATAATAAGTGAGGTTTTTAAGTAAGACTTGATGGAGGAAAATCAGTGAAAATGTCCAGAACTATGTGATACAGTTTTGTTTTGTTTTGTTTTGTTTTGTTTGTTTTGTTTTGTTTTTTGGGGGGGAACAGCAAGGAGAAATGTATCATTAAATTGTGGAGTATGTTTGTGTGTGTATGTCTTTGGGGGGAGGTGTTATAAGACATCTGGAAAGATTGGAGTGGGGAAGGAGATAATGACTTCAGATTGGGTTATTTGTTTGATGTTATATTAGATCTTGGAGGTAATAAGGAGCCTGTGCAATTTATTAAAGGTGACCTAGTGAAACATATCCTTTAAAAAACCATTTGACACCTAAGTGAAGGATTGACTAGGAAGAGACTGAGTTAGGGAAACTAATCACCAAGCTATTTGCTGTAATCTAGGAGGAAAGTAACAGGGCCCATACCATAGCATAGAGGAAAGAAGAGATCATATGAGTGATTTTACTAAAGAAAAGCAAAAGACTTCAGCAACACATTGATATTGTGGGTTATAATGAATGAGGAATGTTAGTCGACACCTAAATTTCCAGCTTGGATGACTAGAAAGAACAATGGCACCCCTAGTATTAGAAAGCCTGGAATGTTTTAGAAAAAAATGTAATGAGTTCAGTTTTGGCCTTGTTGAGCAGAAGAAACTTAGAATTCAAAAACCTGGGTTGAAATTTTGATTCAGACTTGAGTTTAAATTAATTCCTACCTGTACTATTATGGTTCTGTTATTTAATCTTTCTTACCTTTAGTTGGTATAATGGGTATTAGGAAGAAAATATTTCCTAAACCTTCTGAACTTTATTATTAATACATGTATATATATATATATATACATATATATTATAATAATAAAAATTATTATTCTTAATAAAACTGAGATATCGCTCACCATCTTTACCATTAAAATATCTTTAATATTTTGAGGTAAGGGCTTTACAAATTTCAGAGCAACAATGTAAGCTATGATTCTCTTATATTTATTATAAGAAGCAAATAAAACATCAGCTTACACCTCAAAATTATAAAAGAATCAAGAAACTGTCTAGAATTTTTAATTCAAAGAAAACTGAACATATTTCTTATTGTAGATTGATTAAATATTGTTGTTTAATCAGTGCCATTTTGCATTTCTTTGTGTTGGTGAGAAATATAGATGATCACTCCAGTGCTATTGAAATACACAGTTCTATTAAATATACAAGTTTTGAATTAATATTGGATATATTAGAAATCTGCAGATGCTTCTAATCATTTTATTGTCACATAATGCTCAAAGAATTTCCATTTAATTTCCTCTTGCTTTTCATAAAATTCTTAGTTAGTAGGATGGCACTTTGCATAACAAACTTCCCCAGTGGTATCAAACACTGATAAGATCAACAATATTAGCTATCATTACTTCTCCCTTGTTTATGATATCTTATGAACTTTCTGAGATAACTATATCAGTTAAGACCCAAATCTTTTGAGATTCATAATTCCATGAGCTTATTGATGGTCTTAACATCAATTAATGATGTTAAAGGAAAAACTATTAATACATTCCAAGCATTTTTCTCTTGTTTTAGTTCAATTATATTAAGGTATTTTTGAGTTTTTAGATGGTGTGGTGGAGTGGAATGAGCCCTGAATCAGTAGCTGGGCAACCTAGTACAAACTCTTCAACTAATCAACTGAATGTGTGACTGACAGGACAATAATCTTCTCTGAGCTTTAGTTTCTCTATGTATAAAATAAGTATGCTAACACTAGATCCACCTATATATAGTGAGGCAAGGCCTCTTAAACTTTTTTTCCATTTGTGACCCCTTTTTATCTGACAAATTTATACTGGACCCCAATAGAAATATAAAATAGATATGTAAATCAAACATTTACTGATAACAAATCATAATTTCATGACCCCCACATTAAATTATGCAACCCTATATGGGGCCACAACCCATCAGTTTAAGAGGCTATGTATGAAGGAACTGCTCAAGCAATAAATATACAAATATTGTACTTTGAAAAGTTTAAAGGTCCAACAGCAAGAGATACAAAGAGAAATTGCATTCAAAATAAATATCGATGGCATACAATATTTGGGAATCTATCTACCAAAGGAAAGTCAGGAATTATATGAGCAAAATTACAAAAAAAACTTGCCACACAAATAAAATCAGATTTAAATAACTGGAAAAATATTAAGTGCTCTTGGATAGGCTGAGCGAATATAATAAAGATGACAATATTCCCTAAACTAATCTATTTATTTAGTGCTATATCAATCAGACTCCCAAGAAAATATTTTAATGGTCTAGAAAAAAATAACAACAAAATTCATATGGAAGAACAAAAGGTCAAGAATCTCAAGGGAATTAATGAAAAAAAAAAATCAAATGAAGGTGGCCTAGCTGTACTTGATCTAAAACTAGATTATAAAGTAGCAGTCACCAAAACCATTTGATATTGGCTGAGAAATAAATTAGTTGATCAGTGGAATAGGTTATGTTCACAAAGCAAAATAGTCAACTATAACAATCTAGTATTTGACAAATCCAAAGATCCTAACTTTTGGGATAAGAATCCATTATTTGACAAAAACTGCTGGGATAACTGGAAATTAGTATGGCAGAAATTAGGCATGGACCCACACTTAACACCATATACCAAGATAATGCAAAAAGACCATGATTTAGGCATAATGAAAAAGATTAAAAATAAATTAGAGGAACATATGATAGTTTATCTCTCAGAGTTGTGGAGGAGGAAGAAATTTGTGACCAAAGATGAACTAGAGATCATTATTGATCACAAAATAGAAAATTTTGATTATATCAAATTAAAAAGCCTTTGTACAAACAAAGCTAATGCAAACAAGATTAGAAGGGAAGCAACAAACTAGGAAAACATTTTCACAGTTAAAAGTTCTGATAAAGGCCTCATTTCCAAAATATATAGAGAACTGACTCTAATTTATAAGAAATCAAACTATTCTCCAATGGATGAATGGTCAAAGGATAGGAACGGACAATTTTCAGATGATGAAATTGAAACTATTTCTAACCATATGAAAAGATGCTCCAAGACATTATTAATCAGAGAAATGCAAATGCATTATACATGCATAGCCATGCAAAACATCTATAGTAGTGATGCTCTGAAAACATAGACCAAAAGAAAGAAGAAGAAGAAGAAGAAGAAGAAGAAGAAGAAGAAGAAGAAGAAAATTGAAGAAAAATAATGTAAAAACAAACAAAAAATGCTTCAATTTCTATTCAGATACCATCAGTTCTTTCTCTGGGCATGGATAGCATTTTTCATCATAACTCATTCAGAGATGTCTTGGATGACTGTATCGCTGAGAATAGTTATGTCATTAACAAATGAACATCCTACAAGATTGTTGCTAGTTTGTGCACAATATATTTCACTTTGCATAAGCTTGTGAATGCTTGCCATCTTGGCGGGGGAGGGGGGGAAGGAGGGAGGGAGGGGAAAAAACGAAACATAAGTGATTGCAAGGGATAATGTTGTGTAAAAATTATCCTGGCATGGATTCTGTCAATACAAAGCTATTATTAAATAAAATTAAATTAAAAAAAAATAAGCTTGTGAAAATCTTTTCAGATTTTCCTGAAAACATCCTGCTCATCATTTCTAATAGCACAGTATTATTCCATCAAAATTACATAGCACAGTTTATTTAGTCATTCCCAATATATGGGCATCCTCTCACTTTCTGATTCTTTGCCCCCAGAAAAAAAGCTGGTATAAAATATTTTGTACATATAGGTTCTTTTCCTTTTCATCTTTTATCTCTTTTGGTATATAGACCTAGTTGTGGCGTTTCTAAGTCAAAAGATGTGCATGGTTACATAGCCCTTTGGGAATAGTTTCAAATTGCTTTACAGAATGGTTGAATCAGCTCCCAACTTCACTAACAATACATTGAAGTCTCATTTTCCCCACAAAAATCTCCTTCAACATTAGTTATTTTCCCTTTCTGTCCTATTAGCGAATCTAATAGCTATGTGATAGTAAAGAAGTGAAAATTTCAAAGCTGAGTTTATTATCTGGATTTCTCCTTTCCCCCCTGCCCCACATTGGAAAGATAATAAAATATTTACTTATGTTTGTACTCCTCCACACTTTTTACTATACTTATACCTGTTATGATACAGGAGCCACCTGCTAGTGGCTTCTGGAGGTCTAACTCAGACCTGTAGCATGTGAGAGGAGGAGGAAGAGGAAGAAGAGGAGGAGGTAAAAAAGGAGGAGGAGTGTAATGCCAGAGAAACTGAGCAAGACAGAGATTAAAGAACCATTTAATAGTTTATTAAATGGAGAAATTTACTGGGACTAAATGATCCATGTTTGGTCACAGGGCTGAACGAGACTATCATCTCAAAGAATCCAGCCCTGAATGTTGGACAGCAAGATTCTTTTATAGGATAACAAGAACAATGACATAATGGAGGGAGGTACTGGAGAGGTTACTGATATACTAATGATGTCTAAAATGGATAGACCTTTATCCTGTCAAATATTAAGAAGGAATCATTATAGCCTAAAAATATAAAACCTCTATCTCATCAAACATTAAGAGGGAAAGGTTATAACCTGAGGCAAAGTAACTAAATAGGACCATTAGAGAAACTGGGTCATGTTATTAAAAGAAAACTGTGGCGTGACAAAAAGAGAAGGAGGAGACTGAGAGGCAGTTGTGTTTTCTGAACTCTCTCCTCTTCTCTCTTGCCTCTGATTTATTTTATTCCCAGTCCACAAGCAACATCTGTGTCAGCAAAGGCTATTTTGCAACCTCTTCAGATGTTATGATCCACAGCTGTGGAGGCTCTCGGAGAATTGATCTGCCCCTTCACCTAGGCATGGTTCTTAACAATATCAAATAGCATTTTATATTTTAACCAAAGTAAATAACAAAAATATATCAATCTTTGCCTCAGTTCTGTTTCCAGTAGTTCCTTTACTTTTGAGATTAGGCATATTATACAGGTACTAAATGGAATTGATATTGAGAGTTAAAAGGGGAGGACATTACTTTACAATTCCTGCTGGTATGAAAGAGAAGTTCTTTTAATTGGGGAATTGAATTTCTAAAAGCTCAAGAATTTGGGATGATATCAGAAAGAGGTTGAAAGGAAATTTTAGTCACATTGGCTAGAGTGCTCAGTACATAATAGGCATTTAATAAATATTGTTGTACCAGTTTGTGACATAAAAACTTCAGCTAAATATAAAATTTTTAAAAAGACAATAATTAATATGCTTCAGGTAAGAGGTGTAGGAAGCTTCATATTATCTCACATTAGGGGAAGAAGAGATAATACGTGCATCATTCCTCCATTCCTTTCTTTTCTTTTTTGTCCATTCATTTATTCTTTCCCCGCCTCTTTTCTAATCAATTTAATCAGATTTAACAAACTACTGTATAGGGACCAGGAATAAAATGATGAATTAGAAATGGATTGCCCTCAATGAGTTTATAGTTTGTTAGAAAATATGACAAGTTTATAAGTAAACATAGTTTAATTTGAATGTGAAAAATTCATTAGAAAAATACAAAGTACTACTCTTCATCTCTGCTCCTATTTACATAACTTATCAGCATTTGACAGAATTCAGAGTCTTATCAAGTTTAACTCTTCACTCCACCAAAAATAAAAACAAGTCCAACAACCACAAAAGTTGCACTCTACATCATATTCCCATAGGGGTCATTTAGCCATTGCAAGATGAATATTCTTTTGCAGGTTGAGATCCAGGACAATAGAGCATCAAACAAGTCTGAATTAGTATTTTATATCTTAGTGCTATATCAACAGATCAAACCATAGGATCCTGGACAAAATTTACTCAATCTTGATTATAGTTTTATTGCCTTTTAAAACCATCACGGCACTAACAGATTAGATTTTCCTAATGCAAAGCTCTGATTGTTGCTCAAAATCCACTAATAGTTCTCTATTGCCTAAATCCAGACACTTCAGATTTACTTGTTCTACAATATGACTAAAAGTAATTTCTTCTGTCTTATCCTAAGTCACGCATTGTTGTTGTTGTTCAATTGTGTCTGACTTTGTGTAACCACATTTGGGGTGGCAAAGAAATTGTAATAGTTTACTATTTCCTTCTCCAGCTTATTTTATAGATGAGGGAGTAAGGCAGAGTTAAATAAGATACTCAAGTTCACATAGCTAGTAAGTGTTTGAGACTGGATTTGGACTCAGGCTTAGCACACTATTCACTAAGCTATATAAATCACCCTGCCCTTAAATCACACCTTAAAAGAGTATATAAATCATGTACTCTACTCTCAAGTCAAATTAGATGAGGTACCTTCTCCATATTTGCCATCATTTTCTTGCTTTTATGTCTTTGTATGTAATATAATGTATATTGAAATTGTCCTGAATGTATTTGCTCCTACTATTCAACTGAAACTTTGGAGACACTCTCCAGTGAGGAGTTATTTATGAAGAAGCTCTCTATGTAAAATCTGATTAAAGATTTGTGATTTTAAAAAGATCAGAATCAAATAAGAATTAGTTCTTTTTGTGGATAGAGGGCTGGACTTGAAGTGTGGAAGATACAGGTTGAAATCCAGCCTTAGATATTGACAATCTCTATGACATTGTGCTAGTCACTTTCTCTGGCTCTCAGTTTACTAATCTATAAAATGATGTGCATAAACACAATGAATTCTAGGGTCCCTTCCAACTATAAATCTATAATCCCATGAAAGGATAAAGATGAGAAGCTATGGTATATACTTTCGAAAATGCCAACTTGATCTATTTAAAAAGTGGGAAGTGAAAATGGATATAGGAACAGCATTCACAACTATGACTATTTCTCAAAGAAATTTAAGTGACCTAAAAAAATTGAAATAAAGAAGTGTCTATTAGAGTCTAAAATTTGCTCAACATTTTATCTATATAGAAAGTACAAGAAGACAGCAGCAAAGGGCAACGTTAATTGAGAATGTCTTAAACTCCTTCCCTCTTTCTTTCCTCTTCCCTTCCCTCCCTCCTTTTTCCCTCCACACCTTTCTACCCTTTTCTACTCCTTCTTTCCTCTCCCTCAGACCACAAAAGGAATCATAACTTTATCTTCATGTGTTCTATCCAAAAGAAATACATATTTTGATCACTGAAACATTTCAAGATAACTTGGGGATTTAAAAGTTAGATTTCTTTTTAAAGTATCATTCCTCAAACCCAAATCACTTTGACTCCCACTGACTGGCTAACAATATAAATTCCAGCCCAAGTCTCACCAGGTCAGTATTTGGAATTCTGATGACTCAGAGTGAGTAATTGTTTTTGCTTTGATCAGAAACCAGGAGTGTCTTCCCCTCCCAGATTGACTTTTTTGTTTGTTTTTTGACTAGTAAAAGAGACCATTCTTTGTCTCTTTAGTCACTGAAAGGCCATTGCCTCAGTCAAATTGAGACCTGGTAAAGATTTTAGTTTAAAAAATCCAAGCTCCAATCATTCTTATTTACATACTTCCTCTGGACCCAGATGGCTCTGGAAGAGTGAGGCTAGTGACTTTTCACAGGCCTCTCCCATTTAAATCCAATTTACTTGACAAGTTATGATATTACCTTCCTGAAGTCATGATATTCTTCAAAATCCAATTGCCTTTTTAGGACAAAACAAAACAAAAACCTAGCATCACTACAACAGTTATACAGCAAAAATTTAGATATTTCAGTGATATTAGTGAAATCCTGAATGATGTGTTAGACTGAAAGAAATTAAAGAATTGTTCCCTGAGGGAAGCAGGGAAAAGGTACTAATAGAGAATAATTTAGTTACTTGGTCCTACCCTCTGGGGAGGTCATCTAGTCTGAAATACAAGTTTTGTCAAACCCCTGAGACCCAATCTTTGTTGAGGTCTTACCATACCCTGTCAGAAATCCCAAACATTTTCCTGAGGTTAAATTTTCTTTATAAAATCTACTTATGAGTCATCCCATGGCTGCTACCTTCCTTTGGGTCAGTCAGTCATGACACTCTCCTATCTCCTTCCCCCATGCCCAGCTGCACTATGCCTCTAAACTCCACTTCTCCTTACAGAGCACTAACTCTTTTGGGGTGCTGAGTCCCTTTCAGGATTTAGACTGCCATCTAAAGTCATGCTCCCTTTCCACTGGATATTTGTGAGTTCCACTGAGGAACTTGACTTTCATATGTTCTTCTACTTTATTTCATATATACTATTCTTGGTATCTATTGTGTCCTTTCATTTTGTCTGTAACCTCTTCCATAAATAAATCTACCTTTTGCCAAAGAGAATGGCTATTGTGAATACTTTACATGACAGAACCCCAACTTTTGGTGCCTGCAATTGATGTAAACTGAGATCATTGTGGGGAAATGCTGTAAAATGTGTCCCTTTTAATCTTTGAGGGGAGAAGGGCTGGAAAGGAACTTTTGAGGGGGAAGGGTATCCCTGAATCTCAAACTTTCCTCTAGGAGAGACACACCTTTCCCAGACAATACCCTTCTCAAGATAAGTAATTTCATTAAATTGGAAATCTCTGCCAGGGGCATAATCACCACCCTCTATTGAACTGGAGATTAGTCTCCAGGCTCCCAGCGCAGAGGGCCTGGGCAAACCCTGATAAAGCCTCAGAAGGCTAATAAAAGACAATTCTGAACCCTGAATCTTTGTCAAATTCCTAATCAGGAGTTTGCCTATTAAGAAAGCTGTCTTCTTAGCGTATTGTTTTCTTAACCCACCTTTGCTAATTCCTAATCAGGAGCTATTTGCCTTTCTGGATTTAGCCTACTGATGAAGATATTTTCTTCTCAGTATAAACCCATATTTGCAAAATTATCCTGCCAGGATTCTTTGCCCACTAAGAAATTTGTCTTCTTAGTGCAGATAAACCCCCTTTTGCCACACACCTTGTGCTTGTATTTATTGGGGTTTGCAAACTGTTTCGCAAAACTTGCACAACCAACCAAATGAATTCCATTGCTGTTAGGGGATCTCTTACCCTCAGTTCTCATATCTCATCACAATCATCTGCTATCTACATCTGTAATGCCAGAGAAACTGAGCAAGACAGAGATTAGAGACCAATTCAATAGTTTATTAAATGGAGCTATACTGGAACCAATGGATCCATGTTTGGTCCCAGGGCTGGACAAGACCATCATCTCAAAGAGTCCAGCACTAAGTATCAGAGGGCAAGGTTTTTTATAGGATAACAAGAACAATGACATAATGGGGGAGGTACCTGGATGGGGATAACCTAATGGGGGGAAGGCACCTAGGATGACACAATGGAGGGAGGTTACTGCTATTCTAATGAGATCTAAAATGGATAAACCTTTATCCTGTCAAACATTAAGAAGGTTATAACCTGAGGCAGAATAACTAAATAGGACAATGGGAAAACTAGGTCAGGACACCAAAAGGGAACTTTGTCACAACAATCACCCACATCAGCATAGATTTCCTAAATTAATTTACTATTTATAGTGACTATTCTGCATTAAGAGAATTTTCTTTCTACTGGTATTAATATTCTTCACAATTTAACAGGCTTTTCTAGCAGTATAAATAAATCCTAAAATTAATATATAAACCAACCACTTTGTTGATGCAATAGTCTGATACAATCAGATGTAACTAAGCTCCTTCCCTGTAAAGGATGGACATGGGTGGGGCATAACAAAAGATAAAGCTAGAATAGATGAAGACTGTCTCAGTTTATCATTTATGTTCCCATCCATTCCAGTTTCTGGCATTGTTTGCTGCTTAATAATTGCTCATTTATTACTTAAGTACAACCTTTGATATCAAATAAAATCTATCAACCCTGTATTTTTATCTTGTGTTACCTACTCATGATTATTTTTTATTAGAACATAATAGAATCTAATCACATGAGATGTGTTTATTTGTTAAAAACTCTTGCTTATTTTGTCTTGGTCTTCATAGCACAATTGTCCTAATACATCGGGTCCCTTGGAATTAGCATGCAAAATTCTGTATGTGCCTTTTTTTCCTTGGGAATACTAAGTGATAATAGCTAGCATTTATATAGAGTTTTAAGGTTTGTAGAATGTTTTACAAATGTAATCTCATTTGATCTTCACCACAACTGTGAGAGGTGGATGCTATTATTATTTTATGGATGAAGAAATTGAAGCAGAGGTTGACTTACTCAGGATAACACAGCTATCAAGGGTTTGAGGCTAAATGTGAAATCAGGCCTTTTTAGCTCCAAGTCTAACACTTTATCATAACACTTAGTTCTTTAAAGAAACTTGAATTTCTGCTTCTCTAGAAAGTCACACCAATACTGGAATTTTTATCTTAGTGAAAGCACATATGTCTTCAAAACCCACTGTCCCCTAGCCTGATTTATATACTATCATTAACACTATATACATTTGAAATGAAAGGCTATGTCTCTCTATCTTAAAATCTTGTAGTTAATGGGTAGATAACTAAAAATGTAAAAATATCAAGTGACAAAGTCAAACTTTGAGCTCACATCTATTGACTGCCAAATTTCTGTTCTAGAATAATGTTTATAAAGTAGATTTTGATTTCTGAGCATTGCTTTCATTTATATAACCCATTATAATTTTTTTTTTTTAAATAGCTGATGAGGTCTAGATATGGGGTGCCTAAATGAAATTAGGGTTTAATTGAGGTCTAATGGAAGGTTTGGGGTACAGGGAGTGAAATAGAGCTCCCCTGCAACCCCTTTGGATTCGGTGCAAGGATATGGAGTTAAATGAGATCTAGTAATGGAGAGAGTTCCCTGCAAAGGAATTTACAGGCCTGAAAACCTAGATTGATAAAAGAGGCTTATTATGGGGTTTGGAAATAAGGTTAAAGTCTAATTAAGGAAATAGGTGAAGGTAGAGAGAAGAGGGCACCAGAAACAGGGTTCCAGTGGACAGAGGATCCTTGGGGTGCCAGGCATGGTGCCAGCATGTTTTGACCCTCTGCAAAGAGAGGGCTCCAGCTTGACTCTTTTAAAAGGAGAGATTTAGCTAAAGGGGATTGTAGATGGAGTCCCAAGTTGCCTACTTTTGGCTTTCAGTGGGGGCTTGAGTTTGCTTGGTGGGGATTGGGAAACCAGAGCAGATCATTAGAATGGGGGCTGGGAGAGCCCAACTTGGCTCAGATCGGGGTGAGGTTGGGACAGGCCTGGATCTTCTATTGGAATTCAAAAGGGTACTTTTGACCAGGATTTGTGAATCAAAAGGTCCTAGCTTCCCAGATTGATAATGGATCAGCTAGGAGGGATTGGGAATCAGAAATAAATCAATTCTTAAAAGGGACCACAACCCATATCATTGTCAGTTGGAGTTTTATGTCTTTTTTTACAATGTATGATTCAGTATGATCATTTTGTAGTTGAGTATAATATATATATATTAGATTCTTAGGTGCTATTTCTATCAGTATTAGCATTTGCATATATTTTCACTGTTGTGATAATATTGAGGAAAAGATTCATCAGGGGGCTAAGAGGTGAGGAAAAGGGGATCTTGGTAACCTTTAGCCATCACCATGTCCCTTATGACATTGAGGACTTTTTCTTAGAGAATTCATTTATGTCTGTATCAATATCTTTTTTTCTAAAATAGGGCTGTTTATTTATCCTATCCCCTTAACTATTAATCTGCCTAATTTAGATTTTTCAAAATATTCATTAATTTTGCTCAGATTGTCCAATCTTTTGGTATATAATTGGACAAAATTTTTCCTAATGATTGCTTTAATTTCTTCTTTCTTGGTGATGATTTCACTGTTTTCATTTCTGATATTAAATATTTGGTATTCTTTCTTTCTTTCTCTTTTAAATCAAATTAACCAATGGCTTCTCTTTCTTCTCCCCTCCCTCCTTAAAACTGTCTCTTAGATTTTTTGTTAGCTCAATTTTTTTTTTCTTTCTCAAGATTATTATTCTCACTTCTGACTTTCAGGATTTCTAATTTGTTGATCAATTGGAAAATTTTAATTTGTTCTTTTTCTAATTTTTTTTTAAAGTTATATGCTGAATTCATTTATCTGTTCTGTTTCTATTCTGTTGATCTAAGAATTTAGAGAAATGATTTTTTTCCCCCTAACAACTGCTTTGATCACAATCCACAAACTTTGGTGTGTTGTCTCATTGTTATTCTCTTTAATGAAATTCTTTATTGCTTCTATTGTTCTTTCTTTTACCCATTTATTCTTTATGATCAAAATATTTAGTTTCCAATTAAGTTTGATATATCTTTCCACTTCCCTTTAGTGAATGTAATTTTTATTGCATTATGGTCCAAAGGAATACATTTTATATTTCTTCCTTTCTACATTTGATTTTGAGGGTTTTATGCCTTAAAGATGGTTAAATTTTATGTAGGTGCCATGTACTGTTGATTACAGAGTTCTTTCTGTTTCTATTCAGATTTTCCCCAAAAGTCTGTCATATCTACTCTTTCATGTACTTTATTTGGCTCACTAGTTTCTTTGTTATTGTTGGATGTATTGAGTTCTGAAGGGGAACAGTTGTGGTTCTCCACTAATAAAGTTTTGTTGTGTATCTCTTCCTATAACTCTCCACTTTTCTTTTAATACTCTGGAATGTATAACATTTGGTGCCTTTATGTTTAGTATTGACATTTCTACATTGTCTATGGTACCTTTTTAAAAGATGTCATATCCATCCTTATCTATTTTAATTAGATCTATTTTTGCTTTTACTTTATCTGAGATCATGATTACTACCCATGGTTTTACATTTTTTTTCTTCTTCTGAAGTATACCGTCTGCTTCAACCTTTTACTTTTATTCTACATTAGTCTCTGCTTCAAATGTCTTTCTTGTAAACAACATATTGAAGAATTCTGGTTTTTGGTGCACTCTGCTATCTAGCTCCATTTTTGGGAGAGTTCATTTCATTCAAATTCAGAGTTATGCATATTATCTGTGTATTTTCTTCCATTCTTTCCCCCTTTTTGTTTATCTTCTTTTTCCTTTTCATTATTCCCCCCTCACCAGTGTTTACTTCTGTCTGCCATCTCCCTTGATATGTCTTCTCTGTTTTAAGTTTTACTTTACACTTTTTCTATCTTATTCCCTTCTACTTCTTTATTGAATAAAATAGATTTCTATATTCAATCAGTTGGGTATATTATTTCCTCTTTGAGTCAATAGTTAATGTTCAAACAATCCCCATTGTCCACCATTCCTTCTTCACCTCTACTGTAATAAGTCTTCCATGCTTCCTTTGTGTGAGATTATTTACCACAAACTACCTTTCTATTCCTGCACTAAGTGTATTTATCTTGTTCATTCCTTAATTATTTTAATACCAATTCCTCAAATTCACCTTACATTCTTACCTTCTTTCCATGTATATTCCTTTTATCTATTCTATTAGTGACACAATTTTTAAGAATTGCAAGTGTTATCTTCCTGTGTAGGGATGCAAAACCATTTAGTTTTATTGAATTCCTTGTTTTCTTTTCCATTTGTGTCTGTTTATACTTCCCTTGGGTCTTGATATTATAAATCAAAATCATTATTTAATTCTGGTCTTCTTTTAATGAAAGCTTGAAATCATTCTTTTTAATCAATGACCCTTTTTCCTCTTGACATGTTATGCTTAATTTTATTAGGTAAGTGATTCTTGATTGTAGTACTAGCTCCTTCGCCTTATGGAATATCTGTAAAAACTTATGTATTCTTAGGGGAAGGTAGATGGCAATAGATAGAGCACCTGAGTTCAAACCTGGTCTCAGATTTAACACTTAACACTTAACACTTCCTAACTGTGTGACCCTGGGCAAGTAACAACCCCAATTGCCTCAGGGAAAAAAAAAAAAAAAGAAAACACCTTATGTATTCCTGTTTGTGGTCCAATATTTGAATTATTTCTTTCATACCACTTGCAGTATTTTTTCCTTGATCTGATAGTTCAGAAATTATAATATTCCTTAAAATTTTTAGTTTGGGATGTATTTCCTAAGGTGATTGGTTGATTCCTTCAATATCTATTTAGCCCTCTAGTTCCAAGATATTAGGATGGTTATTCTTGATAATTTCTTGAAAAATGATTGCTAGGTCCTCCTTTTGATTGTGGCTTTTAGATATTCTAATGATTCTGACATTGTGTATACTGAATCTATTTTCCAAGTCAGTTGTTTTTCCCATCAAGTATTTTACCTTTTCTTCTATTTTTTTCATCCCTTTGAATTTTTATGAATGAATCTTGATGTTTCACAGAGTGATTAGCTTCTTCTCTTTGAGAAATCCTAACTTTTAAGGAGTTGTTTTCCTCAATTAGCTTTTTTTGCTTTCTTTTATATTTGGCCATTTTTGCTTTTTAAGCAGTTGTTTTCTTTTTCCAAGCTGTTGACTTATTTGATAATTCTCTGCATCACTGTCATTTCTTTTCCCATTTTTTTTTATTCCTCTCCATATTATTTTTAAGTTCCTTTGTGTATTCTTCTATGAGATCTTTATGGGGGTGAGAACAATCTGCCCATTTTCCTTTGGGGTTTTGCTTTTAGGATTCTTGATATTTATGTGTTGATCTTCCTTGTCACCATAATAAATTTATGTGGTCAAATTCTTCTTGTTCTTGTTCTCTTTCTCCTCCTTTTCTTTCCCCTCCTTCTCCTTCTTCTTATTATCCTCCTCTTCTTCTTCTTCTTGTTCTCCTCCTCCTTCTTTTTCCCCTCCTTTTCTTCCTCCTCTTCTTCCTCCTCTTTCTCTTTCTCCTTCTCTTCCTTCTTGCTTCTTTTTTTCTTTGGATTTTTTTTTATTCTTTTAAATTTCAGTTCTGTTCCTGCAGTAGAAATGGAAACCATCTCTGGTTTATGATGCAGGTGCTGCAGGCCCTGGATTTTTTGGTTTTGCTGTATTGATGTTTTCTTAAGGACCATGTGTCTGGTGCTATGCTGAAGAGTTGGAGTTCAGGGAATGACTTGATCTATTGCAGATTGTAGGGATTTCTGCTGTTAGCATTTGCTTGCTCCACTGCACTAGGCCTCAAGATCTATTACTGGTTTCCTGAGGTGGGACTTGCTGAGATGCTTCCTGTTGTGGCCTGTAATCTCCTATTTTTCAGAACAAGACACTTTTTCTCCTGATACTTCAAGTTTCTTGTACTCAAAGTTTGTTTTGCTCCAACTTTTTGCTGGTTTGCTGTTTTAGAATTTGTTTTGGAGCACTATTTTATGGTTTTGTTGGTGATTTATTCTTACTCTACCATCTTGGCTCCCAGAAATGCCAATTTGTTGTTGTTGTTGTTGTTGTTGTTGTTGTTGTTGTTGTTGTTGTTTTTATGTGCCAGAATTCCTGGTGGATTATTATGTTTTGAGACCTATTAGAATCATTTTAGAAAGAGAGCATCACTGAGGAAAAATTCCTTCAGTTGAATTCTTTGCTGTAGTTTATAAGCACCTGACATAGAAGGTAATAATAAATTCTTGTTAAAAATTCAAGTATTAATGTTACACAAAAGTAATCTAATAATTAAATAAGGACTCTATTTAGCTTCTATTGAAAGATATGGAGATGTGTGGTAGAATGCCTTAAGTGCAGGGAACATATATGATGTTAATACAATTGGGAAAAATAACAAACTTTATTTTTCCATGTAAAGGAATATCAAAATTTATTTCTGCATGTAAAGGATATCATCTTAAACAACAACAGCAAAATTTTGAATGCCCCTCCATTTCTGAAAGGCAGCAAGCTGTGACTCCATTAATTCCATCCATATGTCGACATTGTAATCCTTATAGCAATTACAGTAGCTCTTGAAAAGAATCTATTCAGCACTCTGTCTGAATTAACAAGAACATTCAAATCTATTTATCAGGAGAACTTTTGACCAAGGATAAAAGAATGTCATTGTCCAAGATATTTCTATTCTATTCTCTTTCTTCTGAGAAAAAATTGCACCTTTAGACATAGTCATGACATGTGTAATGAGTTTCCATTTCCTCCTTCATGATTCTGGCATTTTTCATTATTTTTTATTACCACTTTCTTTAGTTCACCTGGTGTTGAGGAAGCAATAAAAGAACCTTCTGCAGCTGAAGCTTTAACCTTGTGTGTGTCTCAAATGGGGCTCTGCTCACTATGCGATGTGTTAGAGAGGAAAAGTCTGGCTCCTATCATCCAAAAAGATCCTGTCAGTGCATTATGTGCCAGGCCTGGAGTCAGGAAGACTTCAGTTCAAATCTGGCCTCAGACACTGCTGTGTGACCTTGAGCAAGTTACTTAACCCTTTTTTACTTCAGTTGTTTTTTTTTTTTCTTTTTCAATTCTAAAATGAGTTGAAGAAGAAAATAGCAAACCATTCTAGTATCTTTTCAAGAAAACCTCAAATTGGTTTATAGTTTTCTTTTTCTTTTTTTTTTTTTCAGACACAACTGAAACCTGAACAACATCAAGGTCTGACAGACTTGCCACAAGACTTTAATGACATAGTAATTGCCGAATCAATTGCCTGTCAATGACAACTCATCTCCCATCATATGCTAACCAGTTCTTTTCTGCCAACTGAAATGCAACTGAAGTTAGTACTGGGTTTGATAAATGATACCTGGATACACATTTCCAAGAAAAATTTCATGGGATCTAAGACCAGTACAACAGAGATAGACCCTCATGTCAACATCTTAAAAAATAGCTTTTGATTATTTATTTTTTGGTTACCTTCATTAATGGATATGCACCAAATCTTTTACCTGAGGTCTTCCAAACCACATATCCCCATATGCATAATTTCGCCCATATAAAAAATCAGTAAAAGAAAAAAAAAAAAAAACTCCATCTACCAATGCCTAAATGTCACTACTTTGCAATTAGTATGAATAAATGCTATTATTGATTAATGGTATTATTAATGATATAATTTATGTCCTAAAATCCTACTATATCCATTTGTATGCATTGTGTATATGTTATATATAGTATATATAGATGTGCAAAACATAACATTTAGTATCTTTATTGAGAATATTTTTATACATGCATGTCTATCTATATATCTATCTCTATCTCTATATATCGATATGCAAATAAATTAAAATAATACATAGAGAGAGGAAATTATATGTTATAACAAATAGAGCACTGGGAATAGTCAGGAAGACTAAGTTCAAGCTTAATCTCAGATATTTACTAGCTGTGCTACTCAGAACAAATCATTTAAATAATTTCTGCCTCAGTTTCCTCCATTGAAAAAAAGGGAAAATAATAGTACTTATTACAAGGTTGTGATGATCAATTGAGATTTTTGTTTTCAAGCATTTAAAACAGTGCTTGGCACATGGTAAAAGCTTCATGAATATGTCTTTCCTTCATTTCTACAATTATACTTATATAATTATGCATATATATGAGAATATATATACATAAATATAAGATAGATATATATGTGGTAAAATCCCATATATAATGAGGGACTGACACTACAGGTAGCACAGAGATGTCATTGTATGGCTCAAAGAGAGGCAGAATAAATATTTTCAACTCTTCCACCTCCCTTTCCAAGTGAGATTCCTATAAAGAGGGGAAGCAGAGGGTGAAAGTCATCAGGATGTTAGTCTGCCCCTCACAAAGGGAAGGTTATTTTTTCCAACAAGGAAGAGAGTCCTACAAAAATGAACTTTGGAATTGTGGTTATAGAAATATCTAATGATCTTCATCAACATATATTTTATAGAAGAATGTTGATGTATATACATATGTATAACTAAAATATATTGATATCTATACATCTGAATCTATAAAATAGAGATGATAGAAACAGATAAACCACAGAGTAGCAGCTGGGCATAAGGTAAAGTGAGCTGGTCTCTACCTCCTTATCGAGATGACTAGATTTTAAAATCTAACTCTGACACATATCCACTTTATGACCCTGGAAAAATTACTTATACTCTCAGTGTCTTAGAAAATTTTCTATACCTAAGCTGTGAAATACTTACCAGGAGATTCTGCTAAAGGGTCAGAAGCAGTTTCTTGACTTAGACCCTATTGCTTGATGAAATTGCCATGCTGGAGACATACATGAATATCTATGCTATATATATATATATGTGTGTGTATATATATATATATATATGTATATACGTGTATATATATATATATGTTCTTCTCACAGTCTTTTTCTCTGAGTTAGCATGCTTAAGAATAGGTAGATTAGATATATAGATATAAAATATATTTGAGAATTACTCTTCGGAGAAGTAGAAATCTAAGAGATACTAAGAGGAATAAGAAAGCTAAATTGGCTACTTAAAAACAATGTCATATAAAAATTAATTTTCAAAATTGTTAATATACTATAATCCTTTGCAAAAGACATGATTTGCATTTTTAGAAGTATAGTTCTATATAATTCTCAGCTGGCCTCAACAAATTGAACTGAGTAAAGTAGCAGCTTTCCAACAAAATTATTTAAAATGAGAATAAATTACCTAGAATTGGATTGAGGCTTTTAAAGTTTATCATTCAGCTGATTCACTTGTACTGTGGAGTTTATCTGTTTTGTTTGTGTGTCTGATTTTCTGATAGATAATTCACCATGGAAAAGAAAATAATGAGGAAAAGATAACAGGGTATGTTTTCTGACTTTGATTGACAAAAAAGACTGTTATGGCAGACAAGTCATCATGAAAATAATAGTTAATCCTTTGACAAGCAAATTGACAAGGGAAAAAAATGCTGTTCATGATATTAGGAAGACAACTTAGCTGCCACATGCAAAATGTCTTTTATATTCAGTTGTCAACCAAATTATTCTGAATCTACTGGGTACAAATACTATAGAACATACAAAAGATTCCAAAGCTCCACTCCATCTGTTTTTTCACAGCTGGTGAGATAGAATACACAGAGCTTGAGTAAGTGAATAATAGTATTTTTCATACACCGCAAAAGGCATCTCAAAAATAATCTACTAGGGCTAATAGGATATGTAGTAGAAAAATGAAAAGTCATATTGGAAAGAGTAATCTTGTATCTGCATTATATATATATATATATATATATATATATATATATATATATATGTATATATATGTATATATATGTATACATACACACATATATAATATATATGTGTGTGTGTGTATATATATATATACATATATATATATATAGTTATCCAAAGTGTCTGAAAGTGCCAAAGTTTTGCCTTCTGAATTAGTTATAATACTGATAATAATAATTTATCAGTATAATAATTATTATATTAATAGCATAATTAAACAAAGCATATTATAATAATAAAACTTTATTACCAAGAAGGGAGAGAAATAATGAGGATACATCCAGTTCAATGACAGTTTCAATAGTTTCTAAACAATTCCTTGGGGAAATACTTGTAGAAATTATTTCATCATTCCTTTAGCTTCTTCATTTTGAATCAGATTATAGATTCAGTACTCTGGGGCATATTACTAGTCCTATAACCTAATCCTCTCGCTTTATAAGTGATACAATTTAAGTCCAAAAAAAATGGCTTTCCCATTATTCAAAAGTAGGTAAATGAAAAAGCTGAGACTCAAATCCAAGTCCTCAGACTCCAAATCAAATCTCTTTATCATAGTCTATATGAAAGATATTAGAGGTTGTGGGAACAAATGAAATTTGGGACTCATATAAATATTAGGGATACCACTTCTTCAGAACGAAAAATGATTTAAATTCAGTTGACTGCAAAGACAAGAAAATGTTTTAGCTTTTTTATAATTCTTTAAATTCTATTTACTCTCCATATACTTTTTAAAGTTTTTAGACATTCATAGTTTTGATTTTAGATTAGATAAAATCATCTCAGCTGATTATTGATTTCAAAAATGCTAGACTTAGTCTCTCTTCTTATTTAAATAAATAACTTTCATCGTCCTAGCATTTAAAAGAAAGAATATCTCTTTTGTGACTATTTAATATAATTATTGTCATAACTCATAATATTGTCATAATATTCTAGTAAATTCCCTATGTTTTTAGAAAGAGAGAACTAATATATAAATTCAATTTTATCACATTGAAACAAATCATATTTTCATTCTCATTTCAGCTTCTAAATTGTAATGACAAGATGAATTTCAAAAGCCTGTACATCTTTACAAAAAATGAAGTAGGTAAAACCTACAAAAACTTTTGATAGTTTCTACTGTCTTATTTACAATGAAAGAACTTTGTATGCTGAACATTTCATTGTTTTATTCAAGGGGTTTTTTTTCTTTTTAAAAATTTTATTTATTTTATTTTTTGTTTTACATTGCCTTGATGTCCAAATACTTTTCTTCTCATTTTCTTTATCAAGATAAATATTCTTTGAATCAAAAATTTGAAAAGAAAGAGAAAAAAGTACAAGAAAAAACAAAATAACGTATTAACAAAGCTTACTGCATACTCGGTATTTCACACACACACACACACACACACACACACACACACACACACCAAGTACACAAACCTTTGTAATTAATGGAAATATATACAATTTTCAACTTGGCTATTATTGATAATTATATCCTCTATTATTTTACTTTTTTTCTATTTACATTGCTATAGTCATTATTTATATCATTTTCTTTCTTTCTTTTCTTTTTTCTTTTTTCTTTTTGCTTACTTCACTCAGAATCAATGGCATATAAGCATTCCTATGCTCTTGGAATTATTCCAAGTCATCAGTTCATGAGAGACAATGTGATGTGGTAAATAAAGAGATTACTGTGGAGCCAGGAACACTAGATTAAAGTCTCACCTATTGGCTGTGCAATCTTGGCCATGTAATATATTCTCTTCATGTTATGTGTAAATTTGAAAGACAATAAATTAGAGACTGACACATGTTCTTGGGGCAGGGAGTTTCCTCATTCACCTATCCTCTATATCAATGAAATCACAGTGATAGGACTTACCTATATAATTTATATTTTACATACACACACACACACACACACACACACACACACACACACATATATGTATATGTATATGTATATATATAATATATATATACATATACATATACATATACGTATACATATACATATACATATACATATATGTAATGCAGAATATTTTATTATAACATTTCATTATAATAAGGCATCATATTTATTTAATTCACCTATAATTGATAGGCATTTATTTTATTTTTGTTTCTTCGTAGTCACAGAAAAAGCTGCTGGAATTGATTGGTTGTTGTCTTTTATGTTCACAGAGGATCAAAATAATATCACTGACTTTGAGTTTAGGTACAGAGTTTTCAGCTGTGGCTCATCAGCCTGATATGATTTAATAAGGCTCTTGCACGGGTGGTGCACAAATAGTCCATATGAACATTTGGAGGGGCAATGTCTCTATATTTGCACATTTTAATTTCTTTTGAGCTATTGCAATTCTGCTTTGCTCATAGAGTACATTTTTTTACATGAACACCATACAGGGTAGTCCTGTGCCAATGTCTTCTATGTCTCACAATCAATTCCAAAGTTCTTCAAAGATGCCTTTACAGTGTCCTTTCATTGTTTTTTCTGACCTCCATGTGGATATTTACCTTGTTTGAGTTCCCTACAAAATAATGTTTTAAACATACTGAGTTTTGACATTCAAACAATGTGCCATCAGAATTGTGCTCTCTTCAGCTCAAGAAAGGACTTCAGTACCTGGTACCTTATCTTGCCAGTAAACTCTCCAGTTTTCACTGGCTTACTACAATGAGATCAGCACAATGTAGACTTTGAGGTTGGTAGGCATTCTAATACTTCTCTTCCACACTTTCAGAAACTCCAAAACACGCTGAGCTAGATCTGACAATACACACATAAAATCCATCATCTATTTGTTCCTTTCTGGAAAAGCATACTGCTAGGGTAAGTGAACTTGTCCCTAGCATTCAAAATTTTTCCATTTGCTATAACATGTGGAAGGCGTGATGCAGGCTAGGGGAACACCTCTGATTTCTTACTGTTAATTTTAAGTCAAAACCATCAAAAGCAGCAGAGAATCTATATAATGACCCACATTTTATGGCAGCTCTTTTTGTGGTAGCAAAGAATTGGAAAATGAGTAAATGCCAATCAATTGAGCAATGGCTAAAAAAATTATGTTATATTAAGGTAATGGAATATTATTGTTGTATAAAAATATTAACAAGCTGATTTTAGAAAAGGGTTGAAAATATTTACACAAACTAATGCTGAGTAAAACAAGTAGAATCAAAAACATAATGTACAAAATAACAGTAAGAATGTGCAATGATCAACTGTGAATGATTTGATTCTTCTCAGTGGTTCAGTGATCCAATGGATTTGGATAGAAAAATGCCATCTGAAACCAGAACTATGGAAATTAAATGTAAATCAATACATGCTATGTTCACTTCTTTATTCTGTTTTTTTTTTTTTCCCTCATTTTCCCCTTTTGTTCTGGTTTTTCTCTCCCAAGATGATTCATAAAGTAATGTGTATTATTTTAGTTAATTACTTAAACACACGAAAATAAAGTGAAAAAATCTGCTTCAAAAATGATAATAAACCGAGATGGCAGAGAGGAGGCACACAGCTGTGTAGCTCCAGGCTTTCTCTCATTATCCATTTCATTACAAGCCTCTGAATTAATGCTTGACTGAAAAAAAACCCACAAATAGTTACCAAGAGAAGCCACCCTTGAGATTTGCCAAGAAAGGTCTGTCTTTACTGGAGGGCTGGGATGGTTTTAGATTGGGCGCAGGCTGAGGGCAGCGGCAGTGAGAGCACGGGAGCAGAGCAGAGAGGGGGTGGGGAGTGATCACAGCCGTCTCTGTGGGGAGAGCTTCGCTACAGGATTAGATACTTTGCTCTGGCAGCAAGTCAGCAGCCCAGCAGAGAAGCT
>MU174340.1:53257138-53279889 GCA_016696395.1 Antechinus stuartii
CCAAGATTTCTTTTCTAAATATTGCTATTGTTTTTTTATCCTTCATTTTCTAAGAGAACTACTAACATCACACGTGATGTCTTGATTTGTGCATGAATTAAAAACATGGTGAGACAGAACTACATAGAATCTTCAGCCCTACACTCTCTTCCTGAGTCTTATTAGAAGTCTAGTAGCAGGACAAAAATCAAGATGACTGGGAAAGGCTGGGGATGCAGTGGATAACTTCAGCATCTTTGAGGTTTGAAGAAACACTATATAACATATACTTTAGTCACCACTGGAACAAATTGTTCTCATCCACTTATGCTCTAAAGTAAAATCTTTATGTGCTCAGATAAACATCCCCCTAACTCACTTACAGGTTCAAGATTCCTCAGTTACCCTCAATCTAATTTAGCCCATCTGGCTAGATGATTTATTACGATATGGCCACTGAACATGCTACATTTTCTTGAAGCCACAGATGAGACACCTGTAGTAGTCACCAAAGATGAATGAACAGCCATGAAAAAGGATTGGCAATTCTCACAACAGAGGCACTAGTTAAATTGAATACCCTGTATATCCAATAATCACTGGGTCTAATAGATTGATCTTGCCCATGGAGTAAAATTGAAAATTTGCCTAGTCAAATAAATGCAATCTCCTGTCTAAATTCATTTCTTCTTAAGTGACTGACAACAGGGCTAATGCACAATCTTCTTTAGAAACGTATTCCTGTAGGGAAAAGAAAACCAATATGGATAAAAAAGGAACTTAAAAACAAACAAACAAACAAACAAATCAGTGAGAAGTGAGTATTTATGTTTTGTATTTAATAACTAATACTTGCAGGTCAAAGATTTTCATCTTTTCTACTCCCTTATCTGGAAATTAACCATTGCAGGGAATCTAGAAATGGTAAATGTTTACCTATGCCAAGATCTAATCAGAGTAAAAGTACTTCTAAATCTGGGCTAAAATGTGCATTCTTGTTTATTGTGTTTTGCTCAGAGAGGTCTGGGAATTGTTGATTCTCCCTCTTGTCATATAGATGATATGGAAATTGGTGATACTTTTACCAACATTTGGGTGATCCAGATCACCCAAAGTGATCCCAAGTCTCTCTTTGTAATATAGCCCAGTCTCTAATTGTAATATTCATTTTTCATTAATCGTCAACTATTTAATTGCCACCCCTCAGCAACACCTGTTCTTTGAAAGGCATATAAACTGTGAGCCAAATACCATTAGATGTCTTTTGCCTAAAGTGAAACAGTCAAATTAACATCTTTTATTATTACACATAATAGCCTTATTAATAAAATTAATAAATTATCCAGAAACTATGTCTCTCAGAATTTTTAAAATTATCACAGACCAATAATGGAGAACTCATCAATTCTCTCTCATTAGTTATTGTTTCTCCCATTGAAGTCATAAATAAGAAAAAAAATATCCTCTTCAGCAAAATCTTTAACCCACACTTCAATAAAACTTGGGCCCAATTGACATTCAGATATTTTCACTTTTATAGACAAATTAGGCTATCTGATAAAGGGAATGATTTTGCTATTTTCACTGCTTCCATGCTATAGTGGGGGCTAAAGTATAAAATTTTAAGCTCTTTTTCAAGCCCTTTGTAGGAATCTCTATACCACTGCTCCATGAGATTTGTTTTCTCTTGCCTTATGTGACCTTCAATAACTCACTTGTCTCTGGGCCTCAATTTTCACATCAGGTAAATTAAATAATAGATTATTGGTAAGAGCACTTTCCAGTCTAAATCTATAATCCTATAATGTCAGTCTTTTTTTTAAATAACTTTTTATTGACAGAACTCATGCCAGGGTAATTTTTATAACATTATCCCTTGCATTCACTTCTGTTCCGATTTTTCCCCTCCCTCCCTCCACCCCCTCCCCCAGATGGCAAGTAATCCTTTACATGTTGAATAGGTTACAGTATATCCTGGATACAATATATGTGTGCAGAACTGAACAAATTATTGTTGCACAGGGAGAATTGAATTCAGAAGGTATAAATAATCCGGGAAGAAAAACAAAAATGCAAGCAGTTTATATTCATCTCCCAGTGTTCTTTCTTTGGGTGTAGCTGCTTCTGCCCATCTTTGATCAACTGAAACTGAATTAGCTCTCTTTCTCGAAGAGATCCACTTCCATCAGAATACATCCTCAAACAGTATCGTTGTTGAGGTATATAATGATCTCCTAGTTCTGCTCATTTCACTTAGCATCAGTTCATGTAAGTCTCGCTGGTCCTCTCTGTATTCATTCTGCTGGTCATTCCTTACAGAACAATAATATTCCATAACGTTCATATACCACAATTTACTCAACCATTCTCCAATTGATGGGCATCCATTCATTTTCCAGCTTCTAGCCACTACAAACAGGGCTGCCACAAACATTTTGGCACATACAGGTCCCTTTCCCTTCTTTAGTATCTCTTTGGGGTATAAGCCCAGTAGAAACACTGCTGGATCAAAAGGTCTATAATGTCAGTCTTAAAAACAAAACAAAAGGAACTTGGATTATCTAAAAGTTATCATGGTTTTTGAAGCACTTTAGCTTTTATAGTCTAATAGTTTTTCAAAAATTATTACAGTCATATTTTGTTACAGAATTTAAATTTCTAGTTCTCTATGTGGAGAACTGTTTGTTCCCCTAGAGTATTTGAGTGAGATAATTAAACAAAATATGGTAAATATGCACTTTGCTTTACTGTTGTTTTATTTCATTGTTATTCTATTGGGATTTCAGATAGATATGGAATATTTATCCATCTGGCTTTTTGTGTCTTTAACTCCCAATATTATTAAACTGTATGGTAGGTTAAAGCTGTGATTGCTTTTACTATTAACCATTACTCTCATTTTTGTCAACATGAGCTGCTTTCCAGTCTTTTGCTAACACATCTAATGATTTCCATTGCATTTTTTTTTCTTACAAAACTAAGCAAAATTCATTAACACTAATATGAGTAACCACTTAAGGGAGGAAAGATAAATTTTATATTTTTGCTTAAATATTAGGATAAGTGAAAATTTAATAACAGTATGTCATATCACAAATATATAAATGTCTTAAAACTTGGCTTCATGTTTGTTTATTTCTTTAGAGTAGTCTCCCTGAGAGTATTTTCATGACTAAATAGTCAATATTTTATATTTTTAGATGGGTTTGAAGAAGAAAGATATATTTGTTGAAGTTCTAATATATAGGTACAAATGCTAATTAACATGCATAATATCCCATAGCAGGTACTAAAAGAAAGAGGAGTGTTTCATTTTGTTCAACTAACAAACCTAAAACTACCGGGGATTATTCTGTACTAGAATTTCAGAATACCAACGGTCACCAAATTCAATAATCTTTTTTTAACTCCTTTTTCTTGACTTCTGCATCTTTTGGCAATGTAATTAGCTCTTTTCTCCTAGGTGATCTTTTTTCTCTATATTTTCATTGCAATGTTCTTATGTGATTTTCCACTAACCAATTTCATCACTTCTCAGTCTGATTTGTTCTTCATCTGGATCATAACTGCTAGTTATATATCTTTCATATGACTGTTCTGAATCCTCTTCTCTTCTCCCTTTATTCTACTTCACTACTATCCTGGTCTACTTGTTGATTTAAACTAAGATGTATTCAATTATCATATTTATGCAAATGATTTTCAGATCTTTTGTTTGAAATTCTAACCTTTCTCTCAACCTTCAGTGTCTCATCTCCAACTGCCTTTTTGATGTCTTAAAGAAGATGTACTACTAAGATCTTAAACTCGACTTTTTCAAAACTGAATTCATTATATTTCCCTTCAAACCTGTCCTTTTTCCTAATGTCATATTATTGTAAAGAGTACCATCATCTTCCTATTCACTCAGGCTTACAACCTAGTGGTCATTCTCAACTTCTTACTTTCTGTTATCTTTATATCAATCAATATTGATCCTACCTTTCCAACATCTTCCTTCTCTCTCTTATAACTGTCCTGGTGCAGGCTCTCATTGCTTCACACCTGGGCTATTGTAATACCCTGACTTTTCAATTCCCTCACCCAGGTTATTCAAGTTAAATATATAAATAAATTTTTAGATGACTAGCTGTGTGATCCTGGGCAATTCATTTAACCTCAAATGCACTGCCAAATTAATTAATTAATTAATTAATTAATTAAAAAAAAAAAGACTGTTGCAATGGAGCAAGAACCCTTGCATTATCCCTGGACTCTATTGCTCCATAAACTTTGGTTTTCTTCTGTATAAAATGGTGTGGAACTTGTTCTTCCAAGTCTAAAATTCAATTAATTCAGCATGCTGTTTGCTTTCTGAGCATTAGGCTAACTGTTTGTAGAGGTATATCACAAAAACTTGAGTAATCATCCTCCACCACCACCCTCCACCCCACCACACACATGCACAAAGAAATTTATCACTAAAATGTACTTACATTATTCTGGAGTGATGAGCGTGATTGATAGAGAAAACAATCATATGAATCAGAAGATGATCTTTGAAGTACTATGCTTTGGAAAGCACTTTCATGTTAATTGTATCATTTGATTTTATACAAGTATATTAAGTATATAATATAGTATATAAAATATAAATGAGGATATTAGATACAATGAGTTTAAGAGACTTGGCTGAGGAAAAACTAATAAGTAACAGAGGAAAAAATAAACTAAAGAATGGGAAGGGAAGAAATATTTGTATAATATTTGTAAAGTGCAAAACACCATGATAAGTGATGTGTTACAAGTATTAGACCATTTAATCCTTCAAACAAACCTTAATATAGTAGTTAGTCTTATCCCCATTTGAAATTTGAGAAAACCAAGGCAAATAGTGATATTCCCAAGTTCACACAGCTAATAAGCAAACAAGGCAAGATTTGATTTTGGATTTTCTTGATTCGATTTCAGTACTTGATGCAGGAGACCATCAGCTAATGGAATAAAAATTTTCTGATTAAAAACAGTCTTCACTCCACTACTCTATTCTGCATTTCTGATAAAAGGTTAGTCTTTTAATGACAGATCATTTTGTTTTATAATCATTTTTTTCTTGAAATCATGCTAAAATAAAATGATGAGGATGATAATTGACATTTGATTTCTAAAAATTGTGAAGGGGATCATATACTTTTGCAAATCTATGTTAGTAAACATAGATGATTAACCTTTCCTTGATAATTTCAGACCTATATTATAATTAATGTATATCTAATTGTAATTAATATAATGGTTCATGTCTTGACATTTGCTTTTCTCATGAAAAAAATAAAACTATCTAATTTTCTATATTATACATGGTCAGCTTTTTGTGAAATGTTAAAATCAAAATGTGAAATAGTCTTCTCTCAAATTATTGTTTAATAATGATAAAGTAAGCTTTTTCACTCTCCTTATCAAAATGCTTCTTGATTCTTTAGAAGCATTCAAAATAGTCTCCATTTTAGTGCTACCAACTGTTAGTTTCATTATAGATAGCTAGCTTATTTGAATTTATTTCATAGTAGAATGTTAACATTTAGGTGTCTTTTAGGGTACTGGCAATAAAATTAAATCCAACCTATGATACATACATACATACACATATACATACATGCATATATATATATATATATATATATATATATATATATATATATGTAAAATGTAGGTGTGTGTCTGTTTGTGTATAAGACAAAGAAAGAGAGAGAGAGAGAGAGAGAGAGAGAGAGTAGCCAAAGAGCTAAAAGGGATTATTTGTATTTTTATCTTCTTGCTTAATTTTAAGTTCCTTTCTCTTGGGAATCAATGAATCATGGTGGAAAAAGAACTGGCTCAAATGAGCACAACTTGGATTCAAATTCCTTCAGGATATATCTTGACTCTATAATTTAATTTCTCAGTCTACCAGTCAATTTTTAAGACCATAGATTAAAGAATAGTTACTGGCCTATAATGGTAAAGTGTAACATTTGGGCTAGCTTTCTGGAGGTCCTCCAGAAGGGCATTGTTCTCAGCAGGACAGACACCATGAGAATGGATAAGAATAAAGTCCAAAGTCTTTATTGTCTCTTACACAGTCTGTGTCTGTCATATTCTGACCCATTTTCAGTCTGACCCAATCTCCTCCAATGGTTTGATAGTCTGGCAGTCTGACAGTCTCAACCAGTCTCTCCCTCCAGTCTGCCAGTCTGACTTCCATCTGACTGCCTGTCTCCAGTTCTTTTATACCCTCTTACAATTACATCATTACAGAATACTGAATATATGTGAACTAGAGAACTATTACATCACCATGCTAAGTACTAAATATATGTAAACTAGATAATCATTGTCTCATTAATTCCACTGAATTAACACCTTGTTTCAAGTATACTTTTCCAGAGTTCTGGCTCTTTACAGTAAAGGAAATTTCTCTCCTCAGTTCCTTTATAAGTATATAAATTCAGACCACAAATAAATAAAATTCAATTTTAGATGTATAAGAAAATTAAGCTGCCAGATGTCCTGTGATTAAATATTTTCCATATTTATTTTCATCTAAATAAAAAATTTGGATATAAAAATGTTTCTTTAAAAATAAAAATAAAAACATAATGGCAAGGGGTACTTAGAAATTTATAAAAAATGGAGAATATTAGCAAATAGAATATTATTTTAGAGACACTAGAAATAACAAATCATCTTAACCCGAAAGCTAATTGTAGGGCACTCTGAGTTAGAAGCATGGGCCATTACTTGGTGGCACATAGAATCCTAATAGTAAATATAAAAAAGCACAGAATATTGATGGCTCATTATTCCCTATTTATGTAATCTAAGGGACCTATTTCTTTACTCAATAATAGCAAAAGACTAATCTGTTGTGTTTCTGATTCATAGATTTAAGATACAACATACGATCCAGGATTTATCAAAACAGAAGACTTCTAAATACCTTCCAAGGATCCATGTGTAACTAAGAGATACTGTCAGAAAGACCTTAAAAAAAGTAATGCCAAAATTTATTATGCTGGGTGAGAAACTTCAGTACATGAGGGCTAGTGTATGATTTCTTTGTCTTTTCTAATTTAAGGCAAGAAATACAGAAAATTTAAAAAAAATGATTTTATATAATAATAATTGGCTATGAATAGAGAATATCTGAGAATGACATTTTGATTTCTGGGGTTGAATATCCAAATAGATAAGGACTTTTAATTTATCCCACTGATATAGTTCACAAACCATCTGCACCTATCTATGTTATATAATTTTTGTCCATGTTCTCCCTGAACTCCATCATCTTAGGTCTACCTAATAGATTGTTCTTGCTTTTTTCTAGTGTTGCAAAAATACAAGTAAAATACTGTGGCTATTATCCTGTCAAGCTTTCTTCTTGCCACGTGTTCTCTATCACACAATTGCTTTATGACATCTTTTATTGCACGGTCCCTAATTGGTTATAGGTGACAACCTGCTTACATTCACCTTATGCTTTTCAATCGTTCACTCTGTAAAATCCACTTTTAGTTAGAACAGTCATTTTTAAAAGTGAAACTTTGCAAGTGAAGTTAAATTAATGAAGATGGTGGAATTTTAAATCTTTTCCTAGGAATCTAGGAAAAGAGTGTTATTATATTTTGAAAACTGAAGGATAGGAATTTCTGCTTCAGTGATAATTTTAAATCACTGATTGAAATGTATAAGGGAAAATCAGAGGGGTATAGCAAAGGGTCAGAGACTATTGATTATAGTGGTGACATAAAGAAGCAACTAATGGATTATTCTATGTAGAAAATTTGCCCTAAAGCTCCTAGTAGATTTTTCTTTTTCTTTTTTTCTTTTTTGTCTTTGCCTTTTCGCTTGTGATGATTAAGAGAATACAGAATAAAGGAGATGGACTATGCAAGGAGGGGAAAAGTAGAACAATTGTGGATTATATCTTCTCTACTTTTCTCTCTTTTATTGTAGCATGTTAATAATCTGCATTGTTTAGTGAAAAGCATTATTCTCCTCTTTAAATTTGCCTGCTAGTTGTTTGTATTTCTAGTCTGTTTTTTTTTTTTTTCTATATAGATGTAAGATAATTATAAATGCTTTTGGAATATTTTTGCAATATAGAATATTGTATAGGGGGAAAGAAAAAAAATCTATTTAAACATAACTATCCAGGAAGTCCCTTTCCAAGATATGAACAAAAGATATCCTAGAAAATGAGACATTTTATGATTTGTGTTAGAGTGTTGCAGAGAAAAGAAATAGCATGGGAAGGGAAAACATTTTCTATATAAATCCATTACAACCCCAATAAATTAAGCATTTTATCTTTATCAAGCAGACTACTTGCAATAAGAAGTCTTTGGGCTTCTTTGCACCCACCAAAGTGAGAGAAGGGAGAAAGAGAAGATATGATCTCTTCAATGAGAAACAAATCATTAGACAGAAATAGTTTCACTTCCTGTAAGTGAGAAGGGAGAACTTCCTATCCAAACTTACCTCCATATTTCTATCAATTAGCAACAGTTTGGTGATTATTCATATTTTCTTCCTTCCTTTTGCTATGAAATTTTTAATATTTAAATGTTAAATTTAATTAAATGAATTTTCAGGGGAGCATGTAGGATGGTGGAGAGAAGCCAGAAATTGTCTGAGCTCTCTCCTGTTTCTCTTGTCAACAATATTCTATCAAATTTCTAAAAGAATTCTGGAGCAACAAAAACAGTAAAATAATTTTCCAGCCTGAGATAATTTAGAAGTACTTGAGGAAAAGTCTGTTTCACTTATGTAAAAAGAGAGTTCAGTCTAGTGCAGTTAGTGTCTAGGCAAGCCAGTGGGAGCCTCTTAACCATAGCACAGATGAGCAACCAAGGCCCTACAGGTTGTACTCAGTAGGTTAGTTGTACAGCAGGCCAGCTGTGAGGCTTTCAGACCCAGAGCAATAAGCAAACTATCATCCCTACAATCCAAGGCACAATAGGCATGACTAAGGCAGAGCACTCAGCAAGTCACCAGCCCCAGAAGCTCTGGCTCAGAAACCTAATGACCAGAATTGCTCTTCAGACCAAAAAGCATGAGCAGTGCCTTCCATTCCAAAGAACAGAGCTTAACTTTTAAAAAATGAAGAAAAAACAAAACAGAACAATAAAAGAGAGTATTGACCATAGAAACCTAATATGGTGACAGCAAAAATCAACACATAAATTGAGAAGAGGAAAACAATGTTAAAATGTCTATATAAAGCCTTAAAGGTGAATTAATTGGTCCCAAATCTAGAAAGTCCTTTTGGACCATCTCAAAAAGATTTTTTTTTTAAATGAAGTAAGAAAAGTAGAAAATAGACTGGGAAAAGAAATGAGTTATGCAAGAGAATTATGAAAAAATTATTAATACTTTGGAAAGGTAAGCACAAATATTGACTGAAGAAAATAACTCCTTAAAAAATAGACATGGCCAATGTGAATTCTATCAAACATTTAAAGAACAATTAATTATAATATTATATAAACCACTTAGTTAAATAGGTAAAGAAGCAGTCCTGCAAAATTTGTTCTATGGCACAAATATGGTACTGATACCTAAACTGGGAAGAGCCAAAAAAGAAAATTACAAATCAATCTTCCTAATAAATATTGATGCAAATTTTTTTAAATAAAATATTAGCAAAGAGAGCATAATAACTAAGCATGATAGTACAGTATGACCAAGTGGTTTAAATCAGGAATGCAGAACTGATTCACTATAAGGAAAACTATTGACATAACTGACCAGATCATTAACAAAACTCAATAGAAATCATATGATAATCTTAATAGATGCAAAAAAAGCTTTCAATAAAATACAGCAAGAACCCTTTCCTTTTATAAATATTAGAGAACATAGGGAATGAACAGAGTTTTCCTTAAAATGATAAGCAGCATCTATCTGCTTATCCCAAATAAGATCAGGAGTGATACAAGGATGCTCATTATCACCATTATTATTCAATATTGTACTGGAAATTTTGGTGATAGCAATAAGAAAAGAAAAAAAAATGAAGGAATTAGAGTAGGCAATGAGAAAACTATCACTCTTTGTAGATGATATGAGAGAATACTTAGAGATTTCTAAAGAATCAACCAAAAAACTACTTAACTTTATCAGAGTTGCATAATATAAAATAAACCCACACAAATCATCAGCGTTTCTATATATTACTTAAAAAAAAAAGCCAATTAACAAGAGATTAAAAGAGGAATTCCATTTAAAATAAATGTAGACATGGGACAGCTAGATTGTGCAGTGAAGAGAGCATCAGTCCTGGAATCAGAAGGATGTGAGTTAAAATCTGGTCTCAGACACTTAATACATACTAGCTGTGTAATCCTCTGTATTTTTATTTTTCTCAATTTTGTCACAAAACAAAGAAAAAAATAACTGTAAACAAAATAAAATAACTGAGTCTCTACCTGCCAAGACAAACCCAGGAACTATATGAACACAATTGCAAACACTTTTCATATTAAAAAAAAAAAATCAGATCTAAACAATTGGGAAATTATCAATTGCTCATGGATAGGCCAAGCTAATATAAAAAATGGAAATTCTATCTAAATTAATCAACTTGTTCAGTGTCATACCAGCTAAACTGCCCAAAAATTATTTTATAAAGCCAGAAAAATAATACAATTTATCTGGAAAAATAAAAATCAAGAATATCAAGGAAATAAATGAAAAAAAAATATAAATACAAAGTATAATGGCTTAAAAGTAGCAGACCTAAAATTCTATTATAAAATAGCAATCATCAAAACCATATGATATAGGAACAAAGTAACAGATCAGTAGAATAGGCTAGGTACACAAGACACAAAAATAAATGGTCATAGTAATATATGGTTTGAAAATTCCAAAGATTCTAGCTTCTGGGATAAGACCTCACTATTTAACAAAAATTGTTGGAAACACTAGAAAATAATATGGCTGAGAGACCTAAACCAATATCTTTTGCCATATACCAACATAAGATCAAAGTGGATACATGATTTAGATAGAAAAGCTGACAATTCAAATTAGGAGAGGGGAAGAATTTATGACCAAACTTGAGATAATAGAATATTATGAAATATGAAAATGGATACTTTTGGTTACTTTAAAAGATTTTGCACAAATTAATCTAATGCAACCAAGTTTAGAAGGAAAGCAAAAATCTGGGAAATACTTATACAGCCAGTATTTCTAATAAAGGGCTCTTTTCTGAAATATATAGAAACCAGAGTCAAATTTATAAGACTAGATCCACTTTCCAATTGACAAATCGTCAAAGGATATGAACAGATTATTTTCAGATGAAAACATCAAAACTATCTGGAGTCATATAAAAATACAATAAATTAATATTGATCATATGAATGCAAATTAAAGGAATTCTGAGTTATCATTTTACACTTATTATATTGCCTAATATGACAGATAAAGTGATAAATGTTGCAGAAGATTTGGGGAAATTGGGACACTAATGCATTATTGTTGGAGTTGTGAATGGATCTAGACATTCTGGAGAACAATTTGCAACAATGTCCAAAAAGCAATCAAACTGTGCATACTCTTTAATTCAGCTATACAATAAATGAGTATGTATCTCAAAAACATTATGAAAAAAATGGAAAAAGTACCTACAAGTATAAGAAATATTTTAGCATTTCTTTCTGTGGTGGCAGAGAATTGGAAACAAAATGGCAATGTCCATAAGTTGGGGAACTGATGAACAAGTTGTGATAAATAAATTTAGTGGAAAACTGTTGTGTTATAAGAAATAATGAGAAGGTAGATTTTAGGAAAAAATCCAGAAAGCCTTTCATGAATTGGTGCAAAGTAAAAACAAAACAAAAGCATAGAAATAGGTGATAAGTATAGGGTGTGAAAAAGATAAAAACGCCAATTCCATTGGGCCATAAAGTACATAAAATTAGTTATGAATAATAAAGCTAAGAGGTTTTAACAACATATAAAAAGCTACATTCCCCCAACCACTAATTTGTCTAGTACTCTGACACACTTTTCCAACCATAACTGAATTTAGAAGACACAAAATTGATTTGATTATTATACTTTTAAATCTTACCCCTGACATTTTCTTTCTTTTTTCTTTTCTTATTATTTTTTATCATAGCTTTTTATTTACAAGTTATATGCATGGGTCATTTTCAGCATTGACAATTGCCAAACCTTTTGTTCCAATTTTTCCCCTCCTCCTCATCCCCTCCCCGCCATGGAAGGTTTACCAATACAATACAGTGGTCTCTGTTTTCTCATTTGGAAGAATGGAATAGTTTTTGATGGGGTACTTAGAAAGTTGTTCTTTAAGGTTTGCATTAATATTTCAATTGTTTTCCTGACTGCTTTATGAATAAGGATTTTATTTGAATCCAATATTTTATTTTCTATTATAAATATTTTAAGTATGTTAAAGTATAAATTAAATACAATATAAACATACATGTCCTAACAGTTATTTTGCTGTACAAAAAGAATTGGAGTTTGAAATAGTGTACTATTAGCCTGTGAAGGAAATTTAAAATTCAGCTGGACAAAAATATAATCTCTGACATTTTCTGATAAAAACATAATTTTAATACTGATCACAAAAATATCCTGAAGATCAATTGGAATACTTTAAAGTTCTATATAAATATTAAAGTTTTAAGGCTACCCCAACATCCTTTACCCCATTCTCCTCCTCTTTCTTCTCCCTAATTTGGTACCAAACCATATGTACACATATCTTGCCTATTAAACATCCTTATGTCCTTATAAAACAATTAGGTTGTTGTAACGGGCTGAGGCTTGAGTTGATGCACTGAGGTCCCAAGCACGTGAGGCTAAATAGTAATTGGACCATAATCTATTAGCTTGGAGAAAGAATAGCCCCCGCCCACTCTTTGTGCAAGTCCTGATGTGTTGTATAGGAAATGACGATTTTGGTGGGTGGAGGCAGGGGAGTGGAAAAGGAAGGGGAGGACAGACTGCTTGCTTTTGCCATTGGGATGACTTTTCTGTTTGTTTCTCTTCTTCTTTTTTTTTTGCTGAGGCAGTTGGGGTTAATTGACTTGACCATGGTCACACAACCAGGAATTATTAAGTGTCTGAGGCTGGATTTGAACTCAGGTCCTCCTGACTTCAGGGCTGGTGCTCTACCCACTGAGCCATCTCCTCCCCTTGGAAGGAGAGACTTTTGGCATTGCCATTACAATGGTTTGCTCAGCTCACATCTCTATTAGCTGGCTTCGCCTCGGGAGAAACAAACAGAAAAGTCGTGGCAATGGCAAAAGCAAGCAGTCTCTTCTCCCCTTCCTTTTCAATTCCCCTGCCTCCACCCACCAAAATCGTCATTTCCTATACAACACATCAGGACTTGCACAAAGAGTGGGTGGGGGCCATTCTTTCTCCAAGCTTATATATTAATAGAGTATGGTCCAATTACTATTTAACCTCATGTGCTTGGGACCTCAGTGCATCAACTCAAGCCTCAGCCCATTACAGGTTGTATTACACATAAACTATACATAAAGAAGATATAAAAGTCTTAAAAATAAATTGGCAGTTTCTCCTATATCACATGCAATGAAAGGAAGTAAATAAATATTGCACAAGAATACACATTAAATTTGCATAATTTTGAAAATCTCAAATCAATTCAAACTGCATTTATAAATATCTATAGGATATTTGATTTAAACTTCTGGGCTACCTGAAAACATGGAACAGTGGTCAGAAAGATTTCATTTCTTTCTATCACATAATGTAACTATTTATATTTGTATACCATTGCTCCTTGCTGCATTTTTTTCTTTTCTGAAATCTTTACCATCTTCTTACAGTTGAGTCCATTCCATTAACAATATAAAGATTCTTTTAAATTTTCTTTCTCAATCACCTTATGGTTGCTTTTAAATGTCAGTCCATGTTTTCACCAAAGTACCATTGCTCCCAAAGATATTAGCTTTCCAGCATTATCTGAGTAGTTTGAAAACAATAAACATTGTGTTGCTATGGGAACCATTATCCATTTGTAGTACTACAGATAGGGTGATTAAGTTCAGGATGCAATCTTATTAAATGGATCCTGCATCTTTTTTAACTAGAATACGTTAAAAATTGTATTTTGTAGTTGAATAAAATATAGGAAATAATATTATTTAAATCTTTCAGGTCATTTGAGTTGACTTTGCACATCTACTGAACATTGGTGCCTTAAAAAGTACATTTATTATGGACACAGAGGCCATGGGTTCAAATGACAGCCCTGCTATTATAGTCTATGATCTGGTATTTTGCTTAACCTCTCAGAGTCTCTGTTTTCTCATTTGGAAGAATGGGATAGTTTTTGATGGGGTACTTAGAAAGTTGTTCTTTAAGGTTTGCATTAATATTTCAATTGTTTTCCTGACTGCTTTATGAATAAGGATTTTACTTGAATCCAATATTTTATTTTCTATTATAAATATTTTAATCTTTAAATTGGTTTTCTCTTTTTTCTGCTCCAATAGTCAAGTCTGACTGTAATCTCATTAATATGGGTATTTTCTCTAAATCTTTATAGTTCTTACCCTGCTCTTATCTTTGTCCATAAGTTCATTAAAAGGTGCCTATTCAAATGCTGGTGATCTTCCTACAATTCTGGTGATATTGTAAGAATATCTGTGTAACATATGGGTTATCTTGTCCTTATCCCTTCCTCTTGTCATATTACTAGCTTACCCTTCCTTTACCTGGACAAAACCTTTCCTTCATAATGCTTTCCATTATGTCCACCATGACCTGCTCTATTGACTTATATATCACCTTCACATCTACATAGACTATTATTTTTTCATGATAGATGACAAAATAATTAGTATAGGTCTGCTCCATGGAGAACCTTAGAGTCATTTATTTAAAAAGTTTAAGTTTTCTACAGGAAAGCTTTCTTTACGATTCTGGGAAATATACACACATATACATTCACAATATATGCATATTATATGTGGAAATAAATGGAATAATCATTTATTAAGAATTTACTATTTGCCACATGTTTTACTTAGTACAAGGGATACAAATAAAAAAGCAAGACAATTCCTGTCTCAAAGAGGCTTACATTCTAATAAAGTAGTAATAGACACTCACATAAAAATATATTAATATATACATATAAATGACAAACATACAAAATACATATTTATATTTTTAGATATCCACATGTATATTATTGAATCCCTGTACATAAGTGTAAAGTATACATATACTTACACCTGTTTAGATGCATGCAGTTGTGTGGTTGTATGTTTGTACACATACTTCTAACTTCCATACTTTTAACTTTTGACCTAGGAAATCACAGGATGGTAAGTAGAATCACAGGAGAATTTGAATAATTCATTCTTTTCCAGAATGGAGGTATTTATTTTATTAATGTTTATAGATATTAAGGTCAGAATGATGTACAGTGGATAAATATATACATATATCCATTCACAGTAAAAGACATTTTCAATGTACTGCCCATTTATCTGCATATTTATGTGGGCAACAGATATTCTTCATCTAAGTGATTTTTTCTGTGTAGATGATTACGCTAAATGATTTTGAATAAATATGATTTTAATTTAAGAGAATCTGAAATTATTCAAGTTCAGATAAAATCAGCATAATATTTATTTTTAAAGTATGTGCCTTTGTCATTCACAAATAAAATACAAAGTCTAATTTTTAAAAAGGGATTGTCAATAGATAGATTCTTAAGCTCATGGATAATATTGCTTTTCTGTAATGGGCTGATTCTGAGTAGATGCACTGAAGTCCAAGAACTTAAGGATAATTAACAATTGGACAATACTCTATTAATATATGCTTGGAGAAAGAATGGTCTTGCCCACTCTCTGTGCAGTTTGATGTGTTGTACAGGAGATTGGAGAGAAGATTTAGTGGGTGGAATGTGAGAATCAGAGGCACTGTTGGCTGCCGCAACTGCTCTCACTTCATATCGCCATTCCCCTTCACTTCCACAAAGAATAAAAATCAAGGACTTTCGCTTATCCTGACTCCAACCGATTTTAAAATACCCTGGGTGCTAAATGCAGTTATCACATTGGTTGCCCATCATGGAACCAAGGACCCTGCTTTCACTGAAGAAGTCTCTGGTGACCAGGAAATTAGATGAGTATTGTAATAGACAAACAGGGAACTTACTTTGTTGAGGGTTAAACTAGTAACCTTTTCTGGATGAAATGGGGTAGATGTTAGGAAAAGATTATCCTCCATTCCTACCCCTGCCCTGAAGGGGCACTATAGAAAGCATGCTTAAGTTGATCAAGGGATAAGGCATAATTATAACTTGGGAACAGATTGCTAGACTTCTGGGTGCATTAGAACACATGTCTCCTTGGTTTTTAGAGGAAGAACAAATCTTTCCAGACAATTCGAGAATAATAGGACAACAACTCTGTGAATACTACAATGAAAAAGGTCTTCATTCAATTTCCATCGAAGAATTCTATGTATACAACATAATACAGTTGGCCTTAAAGAATCCTTCAAGTTATAGAAAAAAGAAAAGCTGTAGGAATAGCCAAATGAGGAACCCTGAGGAAAAAGAGGAAGACAATGAACATATTAATGACCACATCCCCACAGGGCATGGAAATTTAAGTGAGGCTCAAAGGTGTGGTGACTTTCCATCCTACCAGGAAGCTTCAACCTAGCCAATGGAACAGATAATTCTCCTGGTTGATAAGTCACACATTGTCTACCTGCATTAGACAACTCCACCCCTCCACCCTTCCCAGGTGGAGGGAGGAGGAGTAGTGGGAGAGGCAGCGACAGCACCAGTACCTCCCCTTTCCTCCCCCCAGCAACCAACCACTCCTATGAGTAGATTGCAAAAGTCACTACTGAAAGTCACTGAGGAAAGGAAAGATTTAACTGAGTTAAGACTAAAAATTTATCCTGTGATTCAACAGTTTAACTCTTCAGGTCAAGAAAGTAGAAAATACACTCCTTTTGATATAGAAATCCTCAAAAATCTGAAAAAAACTTGCACTCTTTATGGGGCTACATCAGCTTATGTTAAGATGTTATTACAGAATTTCGCTTATGAAGTCTTAACCCCTAGTGACTGTTAATCTATAGCAAGGGTATGCTTAGAACATGGACAAAACTTGTTGTGGCTTTCTGAATATAGTGAGCTCTGTAGGATACAAGCCCAACAAAATAGTCAAAGTGGAGTTTATACTCCAATCACCTGCGACCAACTAACAGGTGTAGATTCTTATGCAGAAATTTCAGTATAGATTAATTATTCCATAGCAGCATATGAGCAAATTGCTGCTGCTGCCATCAAACTGTGGGCTTCTCTCCACAATAAAAACGACAAGGGTGAGGCCTTCACAAAAATATCATAAGGGCTAAATGAACCCCTTGCTGATTTTGTGGGACATTTGCAGACAGCTATCACATGAACTAATGGTGAAAATGTAGTTAACAGATATTTTGATAAGGCAACTTGTTAAAGAAAATGCAATGAGGTTTCTAGGAGAATTATACTAGGACGTGCAAGGATACTCCTTTAGAGGAGCTTATAAGACACTGTGCCACAGTGCGCACAAATGCCTTTTATAGCCAGGCTATGATGCAGACTTCTCAAAATCCCAACATGGGAAGACAGCGTCCCTTTTGGCAAGGGATTTCCAGAGAGACTTGTCAATGCTTTCAATGTGGTAAAGTAGGGCATCTGAAAGCTCAATGTTGATATAGAGAAAGAATGAGAAAATAGGGTGGGAGAACAAGATCCAATACCCCATGTCCAAAATGCAACTGAGGCTTCCATTGTGTCTCAGAGTGCAGACTGATTCAGGGGCCCAGCTCCAGGGCCCCAGGCAAAAAAACACTTGGGGCATGATGGCAGCCAATGGTGCACAGAGAGTGCCTAGAAGTCCAGTATCCAGACATGACCAATCAGCCAGGAAGCCATCTGATGGGAGAAAGGGATTACACAATCAATCAGCCAGGAAGCAATGTGAAGGGAAAAAAGGATTACAATTGGGGAGAATAGAGTTGTATACAGCTGAGACAACTGAGATACGTATCCCTGGAGAAGTGAAATCTGTTCCTCTCCAGCCTATGGATCCCTTGCCTCCAGGTACAGTAGGCTTGACCATTTTACCTTCTGAGAGTACGTACAAAGCAGTATAATAATGGTCTTTTAAACATTCAATAATGTTATTGTTTAAAACAAAAGAGTTCAAAAATTTACATGTATTTGAAAGAAATAATATATGAAAAAAAGAGAAATTATCCGATGCTTTGAATAATCTGATGTGTGAAATAATATATTATGGTCGAAATAATAAAAGTAATTCAAGGGGAAAGAAGATATATGCTGCTTTTCAAGAATTTGGCTTCCTTTCTATGGTCCTTTGAGAAATAGTTTTAGTCAGTTTCATCTTTTAGATGCAGTGCTGAGTACTGTTATATATCTATATGGAAAGTATATCTTATTACCATAGACATAATTAAATCCTTTCCAAATTTCCTTTTAAATACATTGACCTAGTCTGACAGTGACAATTATAGCTATATAATATCTTTATTGGCATAATTGATGATGCTTTAATAAAAGGAACTGATTAATCTTTGCAACACACATGTGTTGTATGTAATAATGCTTGTTTGAGAGATCAAGAGATTATCCCCATGATCACATGAATATATAATAGAGAAACTAAGAATATAGTTTCATTTTGAATAATAATCTGATACACCTTAGTTTTTATTCCCTCTGTTAATTACATCCAATTTATTCTGACATGTCTATATATCTATATCTAAATCAAAATCTTGGTGTAAATACATTTTTGTGTGTATGTACATACATACTATACATATGTATATTATATATACATACACATACACACAGTGTGCGTTTATATTTTCTTTTCATGTTCTTTGTCAACTTGCACAACTGGCATTATTTTCTTTTTCTTTTTATGTTTGTAGTTAGCACATTACCTGGCATGTAATAAAGGCTTAATAAATTCTAGTTGAATGATTTATTTTTGACTGATGCATATAATCTGTCTCATGTTTTATGTTATCTTTCCACTGTTGATTTCTATCTACATACATATCCACATATTTATGTCGCATATATTTATATCTATTTATCTATATCCTTCCCACTAAAAGTCCTTTATCAAATTACCTTCAGGATTTGTACGATGTACAATTTAACAAATTAAGTAAGCAAATATTATCTTTTGACTGGAAAATTTATAGTGTAATCCTTGAGCCACTAACTATTATAGCATAGAAAATCTGAATAATCTTGATGTATTCTTATTTTAACCACATAATTAATATAATAATAGAAAATTATTTTTAAGAAAAGGATTGGAAAGGGATTTTGAATAAACAATGTATGTGCATGCATGTGTGGATATGTACATATATGTATATATGTGTGTATGCATATATGTATGCATGTACATGTATAAATTGTGCAATTCCTTGTAATCAATCCTGATTTATGAGTGCACAACCGGCAAAATTTCCTTCTAATTCTCCAGACATAAATTATCATTTATTTTGTTCATATTGTCTATATATTTTCTTATAACTATATTGCCTGACCCAATAGAATTTAAGTACCTTCAGAGCAAGGATTATTTCTATTTTTCTGTTTTCTTTGTATCCACAGCACCTAATACATAGAAGATACTTGAGAATGCTTGTTGATTAATTAATTGAGGAATTTGACAAATTTGACAAATTTTTCTCTTCCAATTAGTTAAAAAGGGTAGGAAGTATGTCAGAATGTTTTTGAATTGTTTTTCTCTCTTTCCAACTGCTTGGCATTTTTCATAAGTTCCAAGATCTGTATAATGGTCATTCAATCTGTCAATTTCTTAGTCCATGTAAGGCACAGTACATTTTGTAGTATCTCCCCCATATCATATGCTAATAAAATATCAAGAGTTCTCATCCTATCCCTTATCCCTTATGTCTACTGTTTTCCTCTTTTCAATATTTCTCCTTTTTCTTTCTTCATTTTATTATAGTTTTTGGTCAAGATACCTGATGTCTATATTGGTTATATTTTCTGGAACTGATTTATCCCAGTCACTCAGACAGGAAAGATGGAGGAAAAGGGGAAATAGTTCATGTTGGTCATAATTATTTGAGAAAAAAATAGCAAAAGTTGAGGCATACATTAAAAAACAAACAAACAAAAAGGCAAAAAACATGACAAGTAAAAATATTTGAAGAATTAAATAAATAAAATCTTGTAAAAACAAATGTCACTCCATTGGTGGGAGTTATGTATAAAGGCTGACCTGTAAGAATCAAATATTTCAGTGAGCTGAAGTCACAAAAACTTAATTAGTTTTTGTCCAATTTGCAAGAAAATGCTTTGTAGACAATAGGGTTTTCAAGACCAATTTTCTTAAAGGAAAAGAAATAACTTGATGAGTTGAAGAACACATAATATTATTTGTGTCAAGAGCAAGATGATTGATAAAGATTAATTCAATTTCCCTCAAAGGACAAGTGATTAAAAGTTATTTTCTTTTGATAGAGAAATCATTAACAAGCTATTAATCAACTCCCTAAAAAAAATCCCCAGGACCACATGGATTTACATGTGAATTCTACCTAACATTCAAAAACAATTAGCCCCAATGCTTTATAAACTATTTGAAAAAATAGGGAATGAAGGAGTCCTACCAAATTCCTTTTGTGACACAGACATGGTACTGATCCCTAAACCAGGTAGGTTGAAAACAAAGAAAGAAAATTATAGACCAATCTCCCTAATGAATATTGATGCTAAAATCTTAAATAAGATATTACCAAAAAGACTACAGAAAATCATCCCCAGGATAATATGCAATGATCAAGTTGGATTTATACCAGGAATGCAGGGCTGGTTCAATGTTAGGAAAACTATCAGTATAATTGGCCATATTAATAATCAAATTAACAAAAACCATATGATCATCTCAATAGATGCAGAAAAAGCATTTGATAAAATCCAACATCCATTCCTATTAAAAATTCTTGAGAGTATAGGAATAAATGGACTTTTCCTTAAAATAATCAGTAGCATCTATTTAAAACCACCAGTAAGCATCATACGTAATGGGGACAAACTGCAACCATTCCCAATAATATCAGGAGTGAAACAAGGTTGCCCACTATCACCATTACTATTTAATATCATATGAGAAATGCTAGCTTTGGCAATAAGAGTTGAGAAAGAGATTAAAGGAATAAGAATAGGCAATGAGGAAACCAAATTATCACTCTTTGCTGATGATATGATGGTATACTTATTTTTTTTTAATTTAAATTTTATTTTATTTAATAATAACTTTGTATTGACAGAATCCATGCCAGGGTAATTTTTTACAACATTATCCCTTGCACTGGCTTATGTTTCGTTTTTTCCCCTCCCTCCCTCCCAAGATGGCAAGCAGTCCTATATATGTTAAGTATGTTGCAGTATATCCTAGATATAATACATATTTGCAGAACTGAACAGTTCTCCTGTTGCACAGGGAGAATTGGATTCAGAAGATAAAAATAACTCGGGAAGAAAATATGATGGTATACTTAGAGAACCCCAGAGACTCTATTCAAAAATTATTAGATAGAGAAATTAGATTAAAACAATCTAAGTTTATTTTTTTATGGAGCTGTAGAAAGGGAAGGACATGGTTAGTATTCAGATCATTATGTCAATGACTGAGTAAGTATTTAATGTGTTGAATCATACCTGTAAGACCTAATGCATTCTGTGAGAAGTATGAGAAGGTTTGACATGTTTGCAATTCATGCATACAGCTTGTTTTAATTTTAAATAAAGAAAACATTTTTTAAAAAAGATAATATCAAATCACATATATAGCCCTAAGCTCTTTACAACTACACATTCAGAATAATCCTTGACAAGTAACATATTTACATTTATTTGCTCATTTGTGGGGTTTAAGTAAGAATTTGAAGTTAAAATGATTATCTGTCAAGTAATTTTGCATAAGAATAAAAGTCAAAAGATATAAATTTGGCGTCTATATAAAGAAACTTGTTTACTCTTGATTTGAATTATGAATTCCAACTCTGTGATTCAAATGTGAAACTATTCTATGCTGACTAGAAGTAACATTCTCTTGTTCTTGAAGATATTTTCAAAAGTGAATGATTTTTTAAATCTAAACTCAACAGATAAGTAGACTTTCAAAAGGAATGGCATTTTTTTCACTTAAAAAAATTTCTGAAAATTGTATTTTATAGCTGTTTCCATTAGCTTGAGGAATACTTTCCACTGGATTTGATCACATGTGGTGGATCATTCTTTTTTTCATTTTTATCTGTCATAGAAGTATTAATAAAGTTCATGAGAACAAAACTCTTTTGTGTGAAAATGTGAATATTATGCACATTTGAAATTTAAAAACTGCTTTTTGTTTACATTATTTCTTTTGGAAATAGCCACCGAAGATAATCCTATAAGGTGTTAGATGTTTTTTCTAATTTCTAATCTTCCATTTTCTCCTGGCTAATGGTGTTTCTGGCAGCCTCATAGTGTAAGACTGAGTATGAATACAATTATTTGAATGTAACCAAGTCTCATTAAAATTTACATTTGAATATCAATTCATTAACTAGGTGAAAGAGGATGAAAGAAGAAGCAGAAGCAGAAGCAGAAGCAGAAGCAGAAGAAGAAGGAGGAGGAGGAGGAGGAGGAGGAGGAGGAG
>MU174340.1:53279989-53284989 GCA_016696395.1 Antechinus stuartii
GGAGGAGGAGGAGGAGGAGGAGGAGGAGGAAAGAAGAGAAAAAGAAAGAAAGAAAAAGAAGCAGCAGCAGCATTTATCTGATATTGTTATTGTTATGTTATTATTGATCTTTTGAATCCAAAAAGTGTTTCAATTATTCTTGGAATTATGGTTTGGTACTATTCATTTTTCATCTCTTCACATTATGATTCTGATGATAGACTGCCAAAAATAATTTCTCCTATCTATTTGTTGATTATGAATTCTTAGTAATATCACATATTGATTTTTTTGTGGTCAGTTGGTCTTATTGCCTCTATTTCCCCTTATTGTCCAGGAATTGTAAAGACATATTATATCTTGTCATGATTTTTAGTAGTTGAGAAGCAATTTTAGTGAGCAACATTTTATTTTTCCTCTCTCCATTTCAGTAAAAGATAAAATCAAGGACATGAAAAGTATCTCTAATCAAACTTTCATTGTGCTTTCCTTATCTTACATTAGGGTAGTGCTGAAGTTCTATTGATTAGGATCTCAACTTAGAGAAAACACTTAAAATGATTGAACAAGAAATTGTATTTAATGCAAAAAAGTTATAGTAGCAAACAGCCTGATATAGGGCACTCGAGTGACATCTTTTGTCATTTAAGATGTATCATCTTTGTTTGCCAGTGAAGAAACATGGTAGCTTTTAAGGTTTGTCCAATTAAGAGTCAGAGATTATGATTCAGAATTCAGTTTAATTAAAATGTATTCCTGATTAGAATAAAATATTACATATAATCAATTACAAATGGAAATAAATGTAAAATACTTGATAGGAACGTTGCCCAAATAACCATGCTGATATTCATATAGGAAACAAGGGCAGTTATAATGATATCATGCTTTCTTTTATATTTACATGAAAAATGTTATTTTTAGATGCTAAAAATGATCATTTACATATTGTCATTGTGTTCTTACATGCCTTCAGTTACAATTTACAATGGTAATATCTAACACTTATGAAATTATTTTTATTTTCTAAGTATTTTACATGAGCTTTGGAATTTCTCTTCTTTCTCCCTCCTCTATCCCTATCTTGCCAAAAGACACACCACTGATATCATAAGTAGATTTTATAGTTGGGAAAAAATGAAGATACAAACAAGTAAAATTACCTACAAACATCAAAGCCAAAATTAAAAGTTCTCTAAAATTTTGAGATAGGTGGCTCAATGGATAGAGCACTGGGCCCAGAGTCAAAAAGACCAGAGTTTAAAAGTGTCCTCAGATACTTGCTAGCTATCTGAACCTGCTAAGTCACTTAACTATTTTTGTTTTAATTCACTGCAAAAGGAAATTGCAGATCACTGTGGAATCTATGCTAAGAAAACCTCATTGATGGTACTGATTTGCTGTGGTCCATAGGGTCACAAAATGTCAAACATGGCAGAATGACTGAAAAGCAATCTTTTGAATAATAAAAAAACAGCTTTTCACGCAAATGTCTGAAATTTTATCAGGTAACTCTGATATATGAAAAAAAAAATGCTAGTTATACAGAAACCTTGAAAAGATAAGGCAATAAAGTAAAATGAAAGAAAGTGTTATAAATATGTATGCTTTACCAAATGTTCTAAATGGTCATCTCTCTAAGTGATTCACTCTCAATTCTATCTGTTTTTGAAGTTATTATTATTATTATTTTTTTTTTTTTTTTACTGAGGCAATTGAAATCAAGCAATTTGCTCAGGGACACACATCTAGGAAGTTTTAAGTGTCTGAGTCCAGATTTGAACTCTGGTCCTCCTGACTTCAAGACTAGTGTTCCATTCACTATGTTACCTAGCTTTCCCTGGGAGATAATTATTAAGTAGGATAGATGCCCACAATGGAGCATGTGCACCCAATAAATCCATATCTCATATAATGAAATATCATTTGGAAATTCCATTAGACACTACGTTTTAAATATCTTTCAAAAATATTCTGATAATTATATATTATCCTTGCTCCAAAAAATAATCCTAAATTTTACTTCAAATTATAAATGGCAATCCATGTTTGATTGATAAACTATCCCAATGATATTTCATTAAAAAAAAAAAAAAAAAAAAAAAAAAAAAAATGAGCTAACACTTTTATTGATAATACTGAAGATTGGAGAAAATCCTGTAACTTCTGCATTCTAAGGTTTATAATAGATTTGCAGCCCAGAGTAGCTTTCTCAATCACCTACCATGAATAACTTTTTTAAAAAAAAATAAATCTTTAATCAAGGAGAGGCAACAGAAAACTACATCTTCAAAATAGGCATATAACTTATTTTCCTGATTTTTTTTTTTTTTCTGCTTGAAGCTGAGTGATAAAGAATAAACTATATTTCACCCCACCCCCACACCAATTCAAAACAATTAGAGGGTAATTCAAAATCCTTTATTTTATAGATGATCAAATAGAAACTCAAAAAAAAAAAAATTAAATGACCTCTTGGTCATTGTGTTCTTACACAAGAGTGAATGAGTGAGCATCTGGCTTCAAGTTAGGTATGTTGTTGTTGTTGTTGTTGTTGTTGTTGTTGTTGTTGTTGTTGTTGTTTCTATTTTGCACCTCCTGTAGTGTGTGCGTGTGTGTGTGTGTGTGTGTGTGTGTGTGTAATTAATATAAATTTCTGACAACTACCAGTTTCTACAAAATAATTACAAAAAGGCATTTAGTTTATGTAGCTTAGTAAATAAAACACTGGATCTGGATTCCATAAAATCTGAAATCATATTCTTCCTGACAAACTCATTAGCTGTGTGACATTGGCCAAATCATTTACCCTCTTTCAGTTTGTTTCCTCATATATAAATGGGGATAACAATAGTATCTGTGTTCCATGGCCATGGTGATATTAAGCATCAATTTATTAATGATGCTGATATAAGTACATCTCTGAATAGCAAGCAAGATAGAAATCTCAAATAATAGCTGATTTTCCAAAGAGCAAAAAAAAAAAAAAAAAAAAAAAATGCAAGAACAGATGGAATTTGTAGAGATTTAATAACAGTTCAAGGAACAAATATTTGTTGAATTTTTTCTAATAACTACAATTGCTCAAAAGAAGAATGGACTCCTTCAAAAGACAGTGAGTTTACTATTCTGTGAATTCCTCAAGCAGAGAAAAAAAAAATACTATTCCAGAATGTATATAGGATATTGCCATTCATGTATTTAGTGTACTATATGATCCTTGAAGTCCCTTATGGTTTTGAAATTCTGTGATTTGTTCTGTGATTTGCCTCACAAGGCAGAATTAGGATAAACCCTGGATAAACATGGAGAAGAATAGATTCTAAGTGAGATGAGTAGAAGCAGGAAAACATTATACCTTAATAGTAATACTGGATGATAACAAACTATGATTGATTTAGCTCTTCTTAGCAGTTACAATGATGTGAGACAATTCCCAGAGACTCATGATGGAAAATAATATCCATATCCAGAGAAAAAATAGATACAGTTCAAAGAATATTGGTTTCACTTTTTTATATTTTCATGCTTTTCTTCCTTTTGTTTTATGGCTCTTTTCATAACTTGTGTAACATAGAAAAATTTTTGCACATCTACAATCCATATCAGATTGCTTGCTATTTGGAGAAGAAGAAAGAGAGGGAAGGTGGAAGAAAATTTGGAGCTTACTCTTTCAAAGAATGAATAATGAAAATTGTCTTCACATGTAAATGAAAAAAATAAATAAACTTAATTAAAAAATAGTAACATAAGTTTAGATTTTATATGTTGAAAAATAATATGAGTTAGTTATCCAAAATTGAAATGAGCTTCCCTAAGTGGTAATAGGTACATTCTAACTAGACATCTTCAAGCAACAGCTCAACCACATGCAAGTAATGGGGCAAAAGGAGTTCTTGTTAGCAAGCACATTGTCTTAAAATGCCTATGAGATCCCTTCCAGCATGACATTCTGCAATTGATCTAGTACATCACATATCTAATCCCATTGCATCTTCACAAAAAACCTTATAAAGTAGTTCCAAAATATTCTTTATGGGAATATGCTTTGCATGATTACATGTACAGAATCCTTATCAATTTTTTTTTTTTTCTAAATGGGGTTAATGGAATAGTGGGAGAAAATTTGGCACAACACACAGCTTTTTTTTTAAATTCTTTACCTGGGAGTTTCTTAATATTAATAATATCACAGCCTCAGTCTCAATGTCATATATATACATATGTATATATATATATATATAACACATTATACACATTCTCACACACACACACACACACACACACACACACATGCATGCACACACACACACAGATAGACTTTTATCCCTTTCTGGACCTCACATACCTCTCTCATGCACTTATATTTATAAAGAATACTTTTTAAAAGAAATTAATTTCATAAAAGATAATATTTTGAAGAGAAAGCAATAAGGTTACATGAAATAACAGAATGGTATCACAACAGAGAGAAAACATTATTTTTGTTTTCCTGCTGTGGAATTTTAGAAACTATATAAATTGCTAGGATTGCAGGGATCAAAAGTGCTCATGAAAACTCAGGACAGTGTATGATGTATACCATTATCAGACTAGTACAAACTGATTCCTTATCATATCAAAATATATAAATAATTTTCATTGTATATATGCTTATAAGTATTTGTCATTTAACTCTGCACACTTCATTCTCTTTTGGAACCATGCTTTTTAAAATTCCTTAACAGCTGTTCTTATTATTTCCTTTATTATACTATATTTTCTTTTTTTTTTTTTTTTCCCTTCTCAGTGGCCTATGTTATAATTACTGGCTCCAATATGAAACTTACTTTACTTTCACAGCACTTTTTCTTCTTACACTGCACATTTATCTATGAATCCTGTCAGGCTATACTATTTATGAATATGGTTGTGATGAATGACAATATTACATTTATATTTTAAATTAAATTAGGAAGCATAATCATTACAATGTTAGCATAATTGCAACTTATGGCTGTTTAATAACTCACTTTGAAAAT
>MU174340.1:53289989-53299688 GCA_016696395.1 Antechinus stuartii
AAACTATTAAAATGTATAAACTTATGTATAATTCTAATAATCTCGTATGATATGGTAGCATTAGTCTAAAACTAAAGTTATCTGTATTTTGCTTGGAGTTTATTTAGCAATTAAAAATAATGTCAGAACTGGAGTGAGAAAGTTTCATCTTCCTGTGTTCAATTCTGGCCTCAGACTCATACTAACTATATTACTCTGAGCAAGTCACCTAATCCTCTTTGCTCCAGTTTCCTCAGTTGTACAATGAGCTGAAGATGGAAATGGAAAACCTTTCTAGTACCTTTGCCAAGAAAATCCCCAAAGGGGTCATTGAGAATTAGACATGACTGAAGCAAGTGAACCATACATAAACATTCACATATATAAACAATAATATATAAACACATATTATAGTAAATGTCATTTGATCTTCAAAAGAGTTCTATTTGATAGATGGCAAACTTTATCTCATCAATCTTTTACAATTAAATAAACTGAGAAGAAAGAAAGAATAAATTTATGCAGGGTTACAAAATTTGTCAGAGACAAAGATAATACTTGAACTCAAAGCTTCTGATTTTGAATCTAGGTATTAATAATGTAACTTCTAGATCTCTTTCAATATACTATTTGCTTACATGTAAACAAGATATTTTAATGGCTCCAGAAAATAAGTTAGAAAGTCATAAAAGGCACATGACATTAGAAAAGTAATAAAACAATATTCATAATTAATATAAATTAATGAACATATTAATAATAAGTGACAGTCATATAGTGCTTATTTTATGCTGGGTCTTGTGCTATGTGCTTTGCAGTTACTATCTGCTCATATGATCCATCACAATATCCCTGGCAGGTAGGTTTTATTATTATTATTACCATTTAAAGATGAGGAAACTGAAGCAATAAGAATTTCAATAACTTGACCAGTGCCACATAATTATTATGTGGCAGAACCAGGATTCTAATCCAAGTCAATAAGTCAATAAGTATTTACTAAGTGCTTATTATGTACCAGGCACTGTGCTAAGCAGTGAGTATATAAAGAAAGGCAAAAGACAATCATCACTCTTTAAGGAATGGGTAAAGAAAACATGAACAAATAACTATGTAATAAGAAGATATATAAAGGGATAAATTGAAATAATCAATAGAAGTTAGGAGCTAACACTAAGGGAGATCAGGAAAGCTTCTTATAGAAGATGCAATTTTAGATAAGATTTGAAAGGAGAAAGAGAAGTTAGATGGTAGAGATGAAGAGGGGAATTATTCTTCATATGAGGAAGAGCCAGGGAAAATGCTAGTGCAGAGATGGAAGTTCTTTTGAAAGGAATATCAAAGAAGCCAGTGTCATTGCTCTGAAGAATATAAGTGGGAGCGGACATAGGCATAAGAAAACTGCAAAGGTAAGAGGGAGAAAAGGGGATTAAGTTTTGAAAGTCTTTGAAAGATAGATGATTTTTTATTTAATCTCATAGGTGATAGGAAGACATTAGTTTATTGAATAATTTGAGGGCTTAACATGATTATATTTGTGTTTTAGGGATGGATTAATTTGACAACTGGGTCATAATGAATTAGAGGAGAGAAAGATTTGATTCAGATACATCCTCATCTGGATGTGTCCAGATGTGAAGTGATGATGGCCAGCATCAGTGTAGTGGCAGTGTCAGAGGAAAGAAGGAAGAATATACTAAATGGTATATATATGACATGAACATGATATTAAGGCATTTAAGTTTTGTTTTTGTTTTGTTTTTATTTGCTTGTTTTGTTTTTACCTTCTTAGTATAATCAATACAGTGATACCATAGACATTCAAGCAAGAGCCAATAATCATTGTATTTACTTTGGTCTCATTTTAGGGAGGGAGAAATTGTGTCCTTAATTTATATCCAAAGATTATAATCTAAGGTTAGCTCACTAATACACTTGTGGTCTCATAAAAATATTTAGTTATCACAAAGCTGAATAAATGAATTGAATTATTCCTCAGTGTCTAACATATACTGTTCTAAGTTATCTTAAAAAAATAAAACTCTTTTTTATATACTTAAAATAATTAAGTTGCATTCTATTGTGTGTGACGATTTTTGCCTGTATAAACACTGAAGTATAGGAAAATAAAATTGTGAATACCAAGAAAGTATATCTATAGGACTTTGGCAACAGGGTGGACATAGAGTTGAAAGAGAATGAGCAATTAAGGCTGATTAATAAGGAATTTAGGAAGATGCAACAAGTTTTTGTTAGGAAATATTTTGGATGAATAGAGTTTAAATTTACTTTAGAACATCCTATTTTAAATGTTTTATAAACAGGAGAAGATATTAGGTAAGAGATTTTTAGGAAAAAAAAAAAAAAAAAAAGATTAGGACTAGGTAAGTAGATCTGAAAACTATCAACATAGAAGCCAGAATTAAATTCATGGCAGTCTATTAAATAACCAAGTAAAAGGATACTTAAGGACAAGAGAAGAGGACCAAGGATAGTCCTTGGTCTATCTGAGGATAGATCTGAGGAAAAGACACTTTTAGAAAACATGACTTGCTTATCTGAATCCAAATCAACACCATTTCATGAAATTTGTAAGAAAGATTAGACTCTAATGAACCATAGTTTTATTGAAAAAAAAAAGAAGAAGAAGAATAGTACTTAAGAGGCTTAATGTTGACATAAGAAGAACCTATCCTCATGTTTTTCAGAAAAAGAAAAATGTTTATGAATTACTAGATTGAACATTTCTGAGGAAAGAAAGCTCTATGAGATAAGTATGAGAAAATGTATTAAGTGAATATATTTGAATGACACCGTATACTTTAATAGGGGATTGGGACTTTGACATTTTGTGATTAAAATAACAATGGCCTGTGATTTCATCATAGAATACTTTCTTCACTTGGGTATTTGCTGCTTTTTGTACATAACATTTTGTTACTCATCATTTTTGACTTTCTGATTTCTGTCCTCTGTGGAATGCTTTTCTTCATATTCACCTGTCGGCTTCCTTTAAAGCTCAAATGAACTACTGCCTTTTATAAGAGACTGTTCTAGATCTTCTCCAATTTCCTTCCCAGAAACTTACAGGCTACCTCAAATATACTTGAAATGACTTGATAAGAGTGTGGTGTTTGTCTGTGTACATGTAATTTTCTCCAATCTTCTTTTTGTCTTTATATTCCCATAATTTAGTAGAGTATCTGGCACATACTAAGTACTTAATAAACACTTGTTAAATTCAATTGTCTTTGAATTTTCAATATAGAAGCTATAACTAAATCCACGAAACTGATCAAATCACTAAGTGAAAAAGTATATAGGGAGAAAAGCGAGTCAGTTTTTCAAATCCAGTATTATTAGCCCCATATTACAAATGAGAAACTGACTGGAAAACTGACTTGCCAAATACACAGTTGATATTTAATACCCAAATCAAAGTCTTAGAATTCCCAGACTCAATGTTATTTCCACTACACTGCAATTAAATGGTGTTTGTTTGATGTTTGATAATTCAAATGAAAGCATAAAATTTACCATGAACCTTCCATATCAGTGATGGGTGTTTGCAGTTACAATGCTTCTTACTGTACCTGCAATATATACATGATGTCACCAGGTGGTGTTAGAAAGCTGTTACCAACATACATGATTACTTTTTTTTTTTCAATAAAAAATGGACTTATTCTTATTAAAACAACTGAAATATATATATATATATATATATATATATATATATATATGTTAAATACAACCAGTCTTCAATTTTTAAACATGCTGTTCCAAGTCATTTACTTGGAATTACTTGTTTGGAACTTGGAGTGTATTTCCCCATAAAAATAACACTGTAACCTGATGGCAACATTCCCCCAATGACTTCATAAATCAGAAGAGGCTCAATTGCCTACCTTTGTTAATGCATGAGAAAAGAATCTTTTGGCTTCTATCTGTTCTTATCTAGTAGATAATAAACAAAGCCCACCTGTGATAAAGCTTATAGCTCTTCGGCTATTTCAGCTATTAGGGCTCTAATTTGTATTCTTCCTTTTTGTGGTTCTCCCTTCATCCATCTGAGGCACCTAAATTTAAATCCCAAAACTAAGGGGAAAAAGTGTGCAGTGAAAAGGTGAAAACAAGAAGGTATATATTTATTTCATACATTTTGAACAAATCCACAAATTTCAAAGCAATAAAATTCAATTCTTTCTGGCATGTGAGTACTTTTTTATTTTAATATTAAAATATTTGTTACAATGAAATCACAAAGTTTTGAATAGAATATAAATTATAAGGGTCACTTTTTTCAAAGTCCTTTTTGATAGTCTATTTTTTTTTGTAAGCAAATAAATATTTTTTGTGTCCTTATAAAAACAGTGCTTACAATCTGATAGTTATTTAAATTTGTCAGAGTATCCATGTGGTATGGTGAATATCTTAGAACCAGAGTTCAAATTCTGACTTTGTTTGCTTATTACTGATATTACTCTGGGCAAATTATTTTGTTTCTTGGAGTATATCAATTACCTATTATATAAAATGAAAGAATGATACTTGGTGATGACTTTTCAGATAGATCACTACTAGCTTTGATTCCTAGGAATGACTGATTTTAACAAAATAGAAACTCATTTCTATAACAAACTTCAGTTTTAATCTTTTTTACGCCCAATTTATTTTTTATCCTCAATAGTGGAATGAAAGGGCATTTTCCTTTTTATACTCAAGAATTTCAGGCAGGGGACTGGGTTGGGAAAGTAGAACAAGACATTAGATCAAATTAGGCTTACCATGGCTAAATTTGAAAATTTTGTCTTTGGGGATATCTCATGACCTTTTGTAACTAGAGAGAATATGTCTTTGACTGCTACATGCAAGAATACCTGTGAAAGCCATTTAGTCTGATGTGAATTAATGGTTAATCCTACCATTTAACAGAGAAGAAGCCAAAATTCTATTGTCACCAGCTTATTTTATATCATGTTATGTATTCTACCATGTCATGTTCCTAGTTCCTACTCAACATATCCAGAAGAAAAAAAAGTCTCAGAATATACCATTAAGTATTCAGCTTTCACTAAGCAAAAATTCAACACAGACCAGCTTTCACAAGTTATCCATACCTGGAGTGGCTCATCACAACATCCACATTTTGAAGGTGCATTCCCAGAGCAGTAGTTCACAAAGTGTGATCTGGGAATCCCTGGGAGTTATTGAAACATTCTTGAGGGGTTTATGAGGACATATAGATAACCATGAGGTTACTCCCACTCACACATATACTATATACATCTAGGTATTTTATACGTATATATACATGCACATATATGTTTACACACACATTCATAATATTAAGATGTTTATGTTTTGATAAGATAAATATCCTAAGTCTAACACATAAAAATTCTTCAGGAGATTCTCAATAATTTTAAAATTAAAGGAATCTTGAAGCCAAGAAAACTGAGAAATACTTTCTTTGGGAAATAGAAATGTGCTAACTACCTGCTACCTTCCTGGGACAAATAACAGATCTCAGAGCACAGTGACACAGAAATAGAAACCATCAGGCAATCCCAAATTGCTACTTCTGAGTTGTTTCATTGTGACAAAAATCCCTAGCTTTGCTTCTCTTTCTCCTCAAATTCCTTTACTCTGTGCTTCATTTTACAAATAAACAAATTAAAGGCCAAAGAAGTAAAGAAAATTTTCTGATGTCATAAAACAGTGTATACAAACACAAGACTGATCCCAGTTTTATTTCTCTGCATAGTACAAAAAGATCATTAAAAAAAAAAAAAGTAAGAACGAAAACAAATGTCAGAAATGTTCTACTATCTCTAATTACTTAAACAAATTGGCTATTTATTGTCTGGTGAGAAATGCTTGTCTAGTGACTTTACCTTATTCATTTCTGATCTTGCAAATGAGAAATGAGATGTTTTCTCTGTTATAATGATTCTTGTAGCGATTTTTTACATCTAGCACAGAAATTTTCATGTAGAAAGTGCTTTATAAGTCCTTAGGGGGGCGGGGGGGAACAGTTATATAGCACAGTGGATAGAGCCCTGGCCCTGGAGTTAGGAGAACCTGAGTTCAAATCCAGACTAAGACACAACACAAACTTTGTGATCTTTGGCAAACCACTTGACCCCAATTGCCTTACAGAAAGAAAAATGTTAAAAAAAAAAAAAAAAAAAGAGTATTTATTGAAACTCAATCAATTGAATGGAATGTATTATCCTGTTCCTGACTCCCATATTCTGTAATTCCCTCTATAATTCTACATCAACAACCTTCTGCTTACCATATTCATACCCAATGATGGCAGCTCATGTGGATTTCTTTCCCTTCCTAAATCAACACAGTATTCTCTTTTACTTTCCCAGGTTTCTTTAATTGTTATCCTGCTTAGTATTCAAGTTTCCCTGTAATATCTTGTATCTTTGGTCTGGAACATGTCTTGCATGAACAATTTTTGACAAAGTCTATAATAAATATGCCCCCTCTTTATTAATAGGGTCATCATAATAAAACTATTACAGCTGCATTTTATATTACAAAAAAATACAATTAGAAAAAATCAAGAGATTTCACAAGTGTTTATAGGTGTAAGGAAATCTGCTTTAAGTCTTAGTAAGAAGAGATAAGAAAGGTAAGGAAGTGATAGTGTAGCATTTCCCTAAAGTGTGTAACTGAGAAATAAGATATGGAGTACAAAATAATTTTGGCATGTCAGCCTCCAACAATCTGCTTCCACTTCTCTCTCCACATAAGTTACTCTCTTGCATTCTTTATCCAAGCCAAACTGGACTCCAAGCTGTTTTCTATAAACAATGTTTCATCTCCTTTCTCCTTGCTTTTTCACAGACTTTTTCATGTTCATAAAATATTTTCCTTTTTTACCTTATCCTTTTTTAATACCTTATTTCACTTAAGCCTTATTTTATGCACCATCTATCATGTAAAGTCTTTCCTGTTTCCCCCATTTGTTAACAATCTCTCCCACATTTTTTGACATTAGTTTGTGATATCTATGTAGATATAATATCTATCCAGTAAAATATGAGTTTTTGAAGGAAGGAATCAGTTTTACTTTTTGGTCTTTGTCCAATCCCTATAAGAGATTACCTGATGAATATTTTCTCCTTGTAATTTCATGAAGCAGGCAGAAACCATTAAAACTCTTAACTACTCACCTGGGCTGATTCATGTGGGAACAAAAGTTGCTGCCAGAAGCCTGGAAATTATCTCTTTTGACTGATGACCTAGGAAGAAAGCTTAAGGAAGTTTGGGACAGGTGGTGTTTTCATCTCTTCTTTCAAGGGAGGGCTTAAACTTCAGGGGACAAAAAAGAGGGGGCTAGTAGAAATGAACAGCTGGTCATGGCAATGGTGCTGAAGAACAGAATTTCTTTTTTGCACTGTGACTTAAGATACTTATATGAGGGCTGTCTGGCAAGAGGTAAAGTGCATTTCATAAAGACTAGTAAGAATATTTTTCTTTTTGTTTTCCTTCTTATTTTGTCCACAGACAGATCAAGAAGACTTTACATTTTGAGGGGAAAATAAAAACACCAAATAAATTATATCATTTGTGAAGTTCAATCAATTCTACCTCTGTGGTTCTTCTTATAATAAATTGTTTCTCTCTTTTTTCATTACCTTCACCTCAGCTTATTTGACCATTTTAATTATTTGAAAGGCCTTCCCGTATATCCCACCTCAACCAAAATCCATATTATAAGACTTTTAAAAATCTCTAATTCTTATTTTGTCACCTAACTGCTCAAAAATATTCATGGTACTATATGATTTAGAGCTGAAAGAGATCTTTAACATCATGTTATCAGTCCAACACCTTCATTTAAAAAAAAGAAAGAAAGAAAGAAAAAACTCAGTTCCAGAGTAGGGAGGGGATGGGGGGAAGGAAAGGAAAATTTTGGAACACAAGTTTTTGCAAGGGTCATTGCTGAAAAATTATCCATACGTATGTTTTGAAAATTTAAAAAAAAGAAAAACTTTAATAAAATTAAACCCACAAAAACTTGCTGTACTATGACAATCTTTCTCTCTCTTTCATACATACATATATAAAATTATTATTATTATTATTATTATATTCAGAGGGTGAAGATCACAGCTCATCCACAGCATCAGGGCCACGAACTGAACAAGAGCTATACTTTCCCATCTACTCCAATCACTTTTTCACTAGAGCCAGGAATCTAAACTATGGTGACATTGGAGCCAAGATTCTAAGAATGTTGTTGAAGTCAACCTGGATTGGGAAGACCCAATGAAACAGAACTCTTGAAATAAAAATCAAAATGGGGTTTTGGAAATTGGATTGTATTCTGTAAGAATAAACCTATGCAATGACACCTCCTTTTTACCTGAAGACTGATGTAGGGACAGAGGTGGGAGGAATTGATGAAGATTATGCTTCTCACATATTAGATAAGTAAGCTTATATATTTATGACTATATCTTTGTGTGTGTGTGTGTGTGTGTGTGTGTGTGTGTGTGTGTGTGTGAACTCATCCAATGTTAGTGACTAAAGGGAACTGAGGCATAAGGGACTATCCCAGTATTTAGGGGGATACTATCAGTTAATGGCAGAGATCATAGATCTTACCTATTCTCACTTAAGGGGGAACCACAAGGGAAGTTCCCATGAGGGAGGTATAAATGTATCTGGCCTTCAAAAAGGGTAAGCCAGGATAGTGACTGTTACAAAACTGATTAATTTTAATTAACTACATAGCACACAGAAGTAAAATAAAGCAAATTTCTTGACTATTTAACACTTTTTTAATTTTAAATTTGCTGTTATGAGCTCTTCTAATTTTTTATCATTTTTATTATTAAGCTGTCTGTCTCTTAATAGAGAGCTATGAATGCTGATGGAAGAAACCACAAAACTGTGGTGTGGAATATGTCCCCACAAGAATTCATGAAATTTAACATCATTTTGTATTTGTCACTTCATTGGTTATCGTTTTCACTTAGAAAGCTAACATGTTTCAGTGAAAAATATGGAAACTAATCCTGATTTAGCATGGGCAATTCATTTAACCTTAACTTCCTCATTTATAGCTGATACAAGTACCCTTCTAGCTCTAGATTTACAATACATGATCCTTTGACTTCCACTCCACCCAGTAGTTATTCCAAATCTCTCTCTTCAAGTTTCTAATTCCTTATGTAATTTACTTAGAAAACTGAGGCCACCTGTTTACAATTTCCTGATCTGTTTCCTCATACTTCAGAAACCTATGCCCTGAGGCTACCGTTTCTGCATTTGTGATTGCTTGCCTGAATCACTATTCCAGAAGGTGACTTAAACTTGCTTCACTTCACTCAATTGGACTCACTAGATTTCTGTTCTTTGCCAAATGCCTTGATCCTGCCCTTCCAGTTTCCACTTTTATCTTGACTTCCTCATTTGAATATAATCTGTTTGCTTATGGGACTATTTTATATAAACATCCCTAATGTTTAGCATAATGCTAGGCACAGGAAAAAAGTTTTTTTTTTTTTTTTTTTTTTTTTTTTTTATGTGCTCTTCTCCCCTTTTTTTCTCTCTCTCTCTCTTTTCTTAGTTTTGCTCTTTGTCTTGCGCCATCATCATTATCATCATCATCATCATCTTTTTCTCCTCCTCCTCCTCCTCCTCTTTCTTCTTCTTCTTCTTCTTCTTCTTCTTCTTCTTCTTCTTCTTCTT
>MU174340.1:53307286-53395838 GCA_016696395.1 Antechinus stuartii
CTCATACAATATCGTTGTCGAAGTGTATAATGATCTCCTGGTTCTGCTCATTTCACTTAGCATCAGTTCATGTAAGTCTCGCCAGTCCTCTCTGTATTCATCCTGCTGGTCATTTCTTACAGAACAAAATATTCCATAACATTCATATACCACAATTTACCTAGCCATTCTCCAATTGATGGGCATCCATTCATTTTCCAGTTTCTAGCCACTACAAATAGGGCTGCTAAAAACATTTTGGCACACACAGGTCCCTTTCCCTTCTTTAGTATTTCTTTGGGATATAAGCCCAATAGAAACACTGCTGGATCAAAGGGTATACACAATTTGATAATTTTTGGGGCATAATTCCAGATTGCTCTCCAGAATGGTTGGATTCGTTCACAACTCCACCAACAATGCATTAGTGTCCCAGTTTTCCCACATCCCCTCCAACATTCATCATTATTTTTTCCTGTCATCTTAGCCAATCTGACAGGTGTGTAGTGGTATCTCAGAGTTGTCTTAATTTGCATTTCTCTGATCAATAATGATTTGGAACACTCTTTCATATGAGTGGTAATAGTTTCAATTTCATCCTCTGAAAATTGTCTGTTCATATCCTTTGACCATTTATCAATTGGAGAATGGCTTGATTTCTTATAAATTTGAGTCAGTTCTCTATATATTTTGGAAATGAGGCCTTTATCAGAATCTTTAACTGTGAAGATGTTTTCCCAGTTTGTTGCTTCCCTTCTAATCTTGTTTGCATTAGTTTTGTTTGTACAAAGGCTTTTTAATTTGATGTAATCAAAATTTTCTATTTTGTGATCAGTAATGGTCTCTAGTTCATCTTTGGTCACAAATTTCTTTCTCCTCCACAAGTCTGAGAGATAAACTATTCTATGTTCCTCTAATTTATTTATAATCTCATTCTTTATGCCTAGGTCATGGACCCTTGATCTGATTTTTCTTGCACAACTGGATAGCTGTATGAATATGTATACATATATTGGATCTAGCATGTATTTCAGCATATTTGGCATATGTTGAACTGCCTGCTGGGTGGGGGATGGGGATGGAGGGGAAGAAGGGGAAAATTTGCAGCCAGGGATTATGCAGGGGTCAATATTGGAAAAATTACCCATGCATGTGCTTTGTGAATAAAAAAGCTTTAATAATAATAATAAAAAGAAAAGCCTCAAAAAAAAAAAAAAAAAGAAAAAAATGTATTAAGTGAATGTCATATATGAAAAATTTTACTAAGGACCAGGGATAGGAAGAAATGGAAACAAACAAAAATAATTACTTCCCTCAAGGAGCTAAAAATATAATGTGAAGGAGCATGTACAAATAAGATATGAATATATATGTATATATACATACACACACATACTCATATATACATGTATGTATGTGTATATATTTATGTTGTGTATACATATATGTGTGTTTATATATACATAAGCATATGAAATAATCTCAGTGGTAAGTTAAGAAAAACATTAATGAAGGCAGGAAAAGCTTCTTTCAGAAAACATGACTTTTGCTAATTTTAAGAAATCCAAGGAAACCAGGAGGTAGGAAGGAAACCATTGTGGGTATGGAGAAATTCATTGAAAATACACCAAGTTGTGCATTGGAATGCTTTGTGTAAAGAATAACAAGAAGGTCATAGTCATTGGATTTCTGACCACATACATGGAAAGGAGTAAGATACAGGAAGATTGAAATGACAGGAAGGGCCCAGAATACAAAGTGTTTTGAATCCAAAGAGAGGGATTTATATGTGATCCAGGAATGATTAGGTAGTCACAGGAATTCATTGAAACGGCATGGTCAGCTCTACCCTTTATGAAGATTTTTTTGATGGTTGAGTAGGAGAAGAACAGGAATGAAGGGGTCAGATAGATAGTTATTATAATAACCTAAGCATGAGGTAATGAATTTCTTCCTTAGAGTGATGTTAGTGTCAGAGAAAAAATGCAGGCATTTAGGAGAAATATTTCAAAAGCAATCAATAAGAGTTGGTAACCTATGGGATGAAGTGCTGAGTAAATCATATTGGTTGTGAGCTTGGGAGACTGGGAGGAGTATGTCTTTGATAATAATAGTAAAAGTTCAGAAAAGAGGAAGCTTTGCAGGAAAAATAATGAGTCATTTAGTTTCATGTTTCTCTGTGGTATTTGCTTCTAGTTATTCAATGAATATTTGAAAATGGGTTACTGTAAGTCATTGTAAGAAGAGAAGCAACAACTGGTTAAATAAATACAATATTCACCATGTAGAGTTACTAAGTGAATTAGTTTGTCAAGTCAAAGAATATAATGGAAGAAGAGAATATGACCCAAAATAGGGTCTTTTACTCATTTTTACAGTTATGAATTGGATGAAGATCTAGCAAAGGATAATGTGAGGATAGTATGACAGTTGGGAGAGAGAGCAGTAGAAAGAAGAGAGTATAAAGGAGGTGAGACTGAGTTACAAAGTTAAAGTCTTCTGAGAGGTTAAAAAGATAAGTATTTTGTATGACAATTAAAAGATCAATAGTAACTTGGAGACAGCAATTTCAGTTGCATGACAGAAACCAGAATACCCAGAGATAGAAGCTTAAGAGGAGCAGAAGTTGTGGCAATGATTGTAAGAGAGTCTTTTCATGTTAATTATTCATGAAGAAAAAGAAAGAAATAGGGACATAACTAGGAGAGTTTGACAGATCAAGTTAGGATTTTTTGACAGTTGCAGAGATATAAGCATGTTTATAGATAGGATAGAAGTCTGAGTTATTCAGAAACGGAAGTAGATCTTGTAATATCATAGTTGTATTTCAGAAATTAAATAAATTGTAACCTAGTTAACATACTTTTGCATTTGAGTCTCTGCACACTTATTTATATCTTTGAATACATTGTTATTAGAAATAGCTACAAAGTCTTTATCAGTTTAAGAGATCCTTCTAGATTTTTTTTTTTTTAAGTTTTTGAGTATCTAGGATCATACATAGTGGAATTAATGAAGGAATGAAAAAGTATTTACGACAAGCTTCCCTTGTATAAAGTTCAGTGGTATGTTTCACTGCTCTGCAGAGATAGCTGGTAACCTCCTGGATCTGAAGGCAGACCTTATAAGCGTTAACAAAATGAGTAAAAAAATCAAAAGAATGATTGATAGTTTCTATACAGAAAGAGAACAGTTTTTCAACCCTGAAGAGACTAATAGCAGACAGTCTCCAGACAATTGTTGGTCTCCAATACAAAAGGCTCTCCTAAAAGAGACTATTAAAAACCTTAAAAGAGAGCTAGAAGAGAAATGGGGAAAGGAAAGAGAAGCTATGCAAGAGAGTACAGAAAAGATACATAACTCACTAAAAGAAAAATTTGATAAAGTGGAAAAAGAAAACAACTTCCTGAAATGTGAATTGGAAAAGGTAAAATCTCCCAAGAAGTGCAGGGAAACAGAATTTGCGAATTGGAAAAAGAAAACAACTCACTAAAATCAGTGAAATGGAAAAAAATTCCATAGAGCAAAACAGCTCAATTGGACATATACAAAAAGAAGTAAAAAAAGCTAATGAAGAAAATAACTCAATAAAAATCAGAACTGAACAAGTAGAAATGACTAATTCATTGAGACATTGAGAATTAAGGATCATCGGACTACCAGAAAATTATGATGAAAAAAAGAGCCTAGATACTATTTTACAGGAAATCATCAAAGAGAACTGCCCAGAAGTAATAGAACTGGAAGGGAAAATAGGTATTGAAAGAATTCATCGAACACCTGAAAAAGACCCTAAAATAAAGACTCTGAGGAATATTGTGGCCAAACTTCAGAATTTTCAGACTAAAGAAAAAATTTTACAAGCAGCCAGGAAAAAACAGTTCAAATACCGAGATGCCACAATAAGGGTCACGCAAGATTTGGCTGCCTCAACATTAAAGGATCAAAGGGCCTGGAATCCAATATTCCGAAAGGCAAAAGAACTTGGAATGCAGCCAAGAATAAACTACCCAGCTAAGCTGAATATTTTTTTCCACGGAAGAAGATGGACAGTTAATGAAATAGAAGAATTCCATCTGTTTCTAAGGAAAAAAACCAGACTTAAATAAAAAATTTGATCTCCAACTACAGGAATCAAGAGAAGTAGAAAAAGGTAAAAGGAACTCTTGAGAACTATATTTCTGTTGTGGATATATATAAAAACCATATGTATAATTTGATTTTACTGATATAACATAAAAAAGGGAAGTAGAAATAGAAAGGGGATAGTGTCAGAAAAAGGGAAGAGGGGAGATAAAAAGAGGGAAACTACATGCAACAATGAGGCAAAGGAAACCTATCATATATGAGGGAACTTGGGGGGGGGGGGGGCATTGTGTGAATCCTAATCTCATCAGAGTTGGCTCAAAGAGGAAACAATTGACATATTCATTTTACAGAGATTCTTCTCTCGCTTCAATAAAAAGTGGGAGAGGAAAAGGGAGAAGGAAAAAGAGTAATAAGGGAAGGGAACAAGAAAGGGGAAGGGATTCAAAGGGAGGAGGGAGGGATACTAAAGAGGGAGAGCTGCGTGACGTTAGTGGGACCAATAAGTTTAATACTAATGAAGAAGGGAAGGAGGGCAAGAGAAAGAAAAGTATAATCTGGGGATATTAGGATGGCAAGAAATACAGAATAGGTTATTTTAATTGCAAATGTGAATGGGATGAACTCTCCCATAAAGAGGAGGCAGATAGCAGACTGGATCAAAAGTCAGAACCCTACAATCTGTTGTTTACAAGAAACACATTTAAAACAGGGAGATACATATAGACTAAAGGTAAAAGGCTGGAGCAGAATCTATTGTGCTTCAGGCTAAGTCAAAAAAGCAGGGGTAGCCATCCTTATCTCAGATCAAGCAAAAGCAAAGATTGATCTAATTAAAAGAGATAAGGAAGGAAACTATATCTTGCTTAAGGGTACTATAGAGAATGAAGCAATATCAGTATTAAACATATATGCACCAAGTGGTATTGCATCTAATTTCCTTAAAGAGAAGCTAAGAGAGTTGCGAGAAGAAATAGACAGCAAAACTATAATAGTGGGAGATCTCAATCTTGCACTCTCAGACTTAGATAAATCAAATCACAAAACAAATAAGAAAGAAATTAAAGAGGTAAATAGAATATTAGAAAAATTAGGTATTATAAATCTCTGGAGAAAACTGAATGGTGACAGAAAGGAGTATACTTTCTTCTCAGCAGTTCATGGAACCTACACAAAAATTGACCATATATTAGGACATAAAGACCTCAAAATTAAATGCAGGAAGGCAGAAATAGTAAATGCTTTTTTTTTTTTTTTTTTCAGATCACAACGCAATAAAAACTACATTTAATTTAATTAAGGTTGCCCACTATCACTGTTACTATTTAATATTGTATTAGAAATGCTAGCTTCAGCAATAAAAGATTAGAGAAAGAGATTAAAGGCATTAGAGTAGGCAACAAGGAAACCAAATTATCACTCTTTGCTGATGATATGATGGTATACTTAGAGAACCCCAGAGACTCTATTAAAAAGTTTTTAGAAACAATCCACACCTTCAGCAAAGTTGCAGGATACAAAATAAACCCACATAAGTCATCAGCATTCTTGTATATCACTAACAAAACCCAACAGTTAGAGTTACAAAAAGATTCCATTTAAAGTAACTACTGATTATATAAAATATTTAGGAATCTTTCTGCCAAGGGAAAATCAGAAAATTTATGAGCAAAATTACAAAACACTTTCCACCCAAATTAAGTGTGATCTAACCAACTGGAAAAATATTAAATGCTCTTGGATTGGGTGAGCAAATATAATAAAGATGACAATATTGCCTAAATTAATCTATTTATTTAGCCCTATACCAATCAGACTCCCAAAAAACTACTTTGATGAACTAGAAAAAATAACAACAAAGTTCATATGAAAAAACAAAAGGTCAAGAATTTCAATGGAATTAATGAAAAAAAAAAATCAAATGAAGGTGGCCTAGCTGTACCAGATCTAAAATTATATTATAAAGCAGCAGTTACTAAAACCATCTGGTATTGGCTAAGAAATAGACTAGTTGATCAATGGAATAGGTTAGGTTCAAAGGACAAAACAGCCAATAACTTTAATAATCTAGTGTTAGACAAACCCAAAGACCCCAGTTTCTGGGATAAGAATGCATTATTTGACAAAAATTGCTGGGAAAATTGGAAATTATTATGGCAGAAACTAGGCATTGACCCACACTTAACACTGTACACCAAGATAAGGTCAAAATGGGTTCATGACCTAGGCATAAAGAATAAGATTATAAATAAATTGGAAGAGCATAGGATAGTTCACCTGTCAGACCTGTGGAAGAGGGACGAATTTATGACCAACAAGGAACTAGAGATCACTATTGACCACAAAATAGAAAATTTTGATTATATCAAATTGAAAAGTTTTTGTACAAACAAAACAAATGCAGACAAGATTAGAAGGGAAAGAATAAACTGGGAAAACATTTTTACAATCAAAGGTTCTGATAAAGGCCTCATTTCCAAAATATATAGAGAATTGACTCTAATTTATAAGAAATCAAACCATTCTCCAATTGATAAATGGTCAAAGGATATGAACAGATAATTTTCAGACAAAGAAATTGAAACTATTTATAGTCCTTTGAAAATATGCTCCAAATCATTATTAATCAGAGAAATGCAAATTAAGACAACTCTGAGATTCCACTACACACCTGTCAGATTGACAAGGAAAGATAATGTGAAATGTGGGAGGGGATGTGGGAAAACACGGACACTGATACATTGTTGGTGGAATTGTGAACACATCCAGCCATTCTGGGGAGCAATTTGGAACTATACTCAAAAAGTTATCAAACGGTGCATACCCTTTGATCCAGCAGTGTTTCTACTGGGCTTATACCCCAAAGAGATACTAAAGAAGGGAAAGGGACCTGTATGTGCCAAAACGTTTGTGGCAGCCCTGTTTGTAGTGGCTAGAAGCTGGAAAATGAATGGATGCCCATCAATTGGAGAATGGTTGTGTAAATTGTGGTATATGAACGTTATGGAATATTATTGTTCTGTAAGGAATGACCAGCAGGATGAATACAAGAGGACTGGTGAGACTTACATGAACTGATGCTAAGTGAAATGAGCAGAACCAGGAGATCATTATATACCTCAACAATGATACTGTTTGAGGATGTATTCTGATGGAAGTGGATCTCTTCAATAAAGAGAGCTAATTCAGTTTCAATTGATAAATGATGGACAGAAGCGGCTACACTCAAAGAAAGAACCCTGGGAAATGAATATAAACTGCTTGCATTTTTGTTTTTCTTCCCGGGTTATTTATACCTTTTGAATTCAATTCTCCCTGTGCAATAAGAAAACTGTTCAGTTCTGCACACATATATTGTATCTAGGATATACTGTAACCTATTCAACATGTAAAGGACTGCTTGCCATCTGGGGGAGGGGGTGGAGGGAGGGAGGGGAAAAATTGGAACAGAAGTGAATGCAAGGGATAATGTTGTAAAAAATTACCCTGGCATGGGTTCTATCAATAAAGTTATTAAGAAAAAAAGAAGTTGGAAATTTCTGGTGATCCTTATGGTTCAGTAATAAACCAGAAGTTAAGTGAAGCAGAGGGTTCATCCTATCCATAGTACATCATTATCCGTAACATGATGAACGATCACTACGGGATTTTGTTTAGAAGACATATTTTTTTTATATGTATCATTGTACATTAAGTGACAATGGACTTAATTCTGCTTAAGTTAGGGCACCTCTGATATTTATAATCCCCTTCAGCTGGAATCAGTAGAAACAGAGAACAGCAGCAACAGATTTATCCATCCAAAGGCCATCTGTGGCCTTTTCTAATCTATGCTGTGACATTTCTAAGTTTGCATAGTTTTCAGTGGTTCATTTCTATTTAGACATCTCCAAAAATATACAAAAGTTCTATGGCTCGCTGTCAAATCATGCTTACACTCCAGGAAATTAACATTCACATTATATTTATTTTTCAGAACACAATGGACAATGATTCAGAATATGTACAATTATATGTATGTACATACATACATGTTTATGTGCGTGTGTATATATATATGTAGATTGTGTTATGTACATGTGTCTGTGTGTATGTATGTCTTTGTAGTTATATGTGTGTCCTTTTAATATGGACCTATCTCTTTTTTGAGGAAAGAGAAATGCTTAGAATAAAGTAGAAGCTGTGCAGAACAAGAATTCAGTAAGGGGAAATGATTACAATGACTACTTCAATCACTTAGCCTTTCCTTCCTCATATTAGAAGATAAAAATATCAGTCTTATACTATTGAGTCAAATCTCTATGTCTCTATGTTTTGTTTTCTATATTGTTATTCAGGATCATTTAATAAAATATATATTTTATTAAATGTATATATATATATATACAGACACACAAATATATTCATGAAATCTCTATTAATGAGAATTGACACCTAAAATCTAGGTGTCAGTAGGAACTAAATTACACTTATAAAAATCTTGTCATTTCTTCATTGATAATATGTTTTTTTCATCTGTGGGTGAATTTTAAAATAAATGTGAATGTAATGAAATTGTCATTGATTTAAAAACAAGCTTACTTGTAAGATTGCTATAAAGTCAGATATTTGGTACTAATAAGGAACATAGGCATACTTACCATTCATTTTGCATTTGAGCAAATTAGCAAGATGCACAGCAATGCTCAACACCATCCCTTACTTTACTGCTGTATACGATATAGAAGGGGATTCATTGAGTACTTGCTTTGTTCTCTTAGATACTATGGAAATCTAGTCCATATTAAAAAAGAGAGAGAGAGAGAGAGAGAGAGAGAGAGAGAGAGAGAGAGAGAGAGAAGAATGATAATCAAGATGCATTTTGTATGTACTATTATCCTGTTTATTACTATGTGAGTGCTATAGAGTATGCAAATTAAAAGATCAATATGTACCTTCAAAGAGTATTTAGTCTAATAGCAGAGGTAGTCTAACATTCATCAAATAATCAAAACTGGGCAACATGAAAAAAAAAACAAAAAACAAAAAACAAAAAAAAATTAGCTAGATGATAGGGAGATTACTTAAGAATACAGTGGCCAGAGAATGCTCCAAGGAGAAAACATTTAAAGTGAAAACATATTTAAGGATAAATAGGATTTTTGATGGAAGGTGTGAGGATGGAGGGCATCTTACAAAGAAGGGAATAGAAGTGATGTAATTGATAAAAATGTGTACAGAAATACATTCTGAAGCAGAAGAAAGGGTTTCTTAACCAAAGTTAAGTGTTTTTCATATTACAGTTAAAATAGCATAGGTTGCAAAATAGTACATTTCTTGAAAAAAGTAATGCTCATTTGGAACTATGCTCAAAAAGTTATCAAACTGTGCAAACCCTTTGATCCAGTAATGTTACTACTGGGCTTATATCCCAAAAAGATCTTAAAGAAAGGAAAGGGACCTATATGTGCAAAAACGTTTGTGGCAGCCCTCTTTGTAGTGGCCAGAAATTGGAAACTGAGTGGATGCCCATCAATTGGAGAATGACTAAATAAATTGTGGTATATGAATATTATGGAATATTATTGTTTGGGAAGAAATAACTAACAGGATGATTTCAGAAAGGGCTGGAGAGACTTACATGAACTCATGCTGAGTAAAATGAGCATGACCAGGAGATCATTGTATACTTCAACAACAATACTATATGATGATCAATTCTGATGGATCTGGCCATCTTCAGCAAGGAGATGAACCAAATCAGTTCCAATGGAACCAGCTACACTCAGCGAAAGAACTCTGGGAGATGACTAAGAACCATTACATTGAATTCCCAATCTCTATATTTTTGCCTGCATGCATTTTTTTTTTTAATTCCTTAACAGGCTAATTGTACAATATTTCAGAGTCTGATTCTATTTGTACAGTAAAATAGTGGTTTGAACATGTATTCTTATTTTGTATTTAATTTATACTTTAATATATTTAACATCTATTGGTCATCCTACCATCTTGGGGAGGGGGTGGGGGGAAGGAGGGGAATAATTGGAACAAAAGGTTTGACAATTATCAATGCTGTAAAATTACCTATACTTAAAACTCGTAAAAAAAAAAAAAAAAAAAAAAAAAAAAAAACAATTAAAAGAAGTAATGCTCAAATCTTTAAATGTGATGCTAATCTTGCAATGATTTATATTTCATATTGAAAGTTATAAAATAAGAAATGTTTAATCATTTTAATTAAAATCATCTTATTAGATTTAATGTGTCTAGTTGGAAGTCAGTAAAGATATTTTTGATTCTCCCACTACATAGACTTTGTTAGGTTTTACTCCTACCCTGCGTTGTCTATTTATTTAGAAACTGAATCAGTATGTTATCTATTTCTCTAGATAAGCCATTGATAAAATGGTTGAACATACCCAAAAAGAACTTTTATGTCTAATGCTCACTATTAGCAGATACCACTGAATATAAAATGAGAAAGTTTAATATATTTAATGTTCAAAACCTATACATTTTTTGCTATGTAACAAATAATTTGAGTAATTCTAAAAAGAATTATATATAAAATATATTATAACAATAAGTTTCCTTATCATACATTCTATTCTTTCACAAAAATATCAAAAGGAGGAATTTTTCAAATCAATTATCAATCTACACTAATTTTATATTCTCTTTATTAATTACTTCTGGCTGTTTTCACTAAATATCTCTGTCTGGCATACTAAGATTGAAGTTCCTTCTGGATAAATTCAAGGAAATGACTTCTTCAAATCATAATGATTCCTTCAAATGTCATCCAATAAAATAATGAATTATTTATCCTTGAGTATTTAGTAGTAGAGTTAAACTATTCATGCCAGTAATACTAGAGTCTAAAAAAATTTCTAAAGCTTAATAAGGAAGAAAAATAAGTGAAGGTTAAAAATACTGAAGGGAAAAAATTAAGAATGAGAATGACAGATTAAGTAAAAGAAAAAAAAAAAGTGGCGATAAATACAGATCAGTAGCATGGTACAAGTAATTGCCCAAAGTAATAGATAGTGATATCAATGTCACACATAACTTATGGTCAATCAATATATCAGTCAACTGACCATTCAATGATAAACATTTCAGAATCTACTATATACCAAGATATAAACACATATACACATATGCAAACATGCAGGCACATCCCCAAAGATTTCTGGGAAGTCACAGTAAGTTAAAAAATCCCAAGATCTCCACATCTCTCTCCCAAACAAGGTCAAATAGCACCTTGTGGTGAATATAGAGCAGTAAAAACAAACAGGACTTGGAGTAAAACAATAGTCCTCCTGGGACAACTGGAGAACATCTGAAAAAAAGTTAGGAAGAGAAAGATTTGGTCCATATGAAGTATAAATATCCTCAGTCTAGTTCTACTGAAACAGCAAGCAGCAACCACTGGGGTTAGTTGGTTTGGGAGGTATTCCTTGCCTCAGACCCAGGAACTTTTATTTTCCTAATGCTATGGAGAGTTTGGCATCTGAGTTGGGGGAGTTTGTGTCCTCTGCTCCTAAGGGATACTAGACTCAGCTATGCTTGTTAGAGGTGGCTTTAGACATGCAGAAACCAGCACAAGCCCTAAAAGTTCAGAAGCAGTGGGGCTGTAATACTGCTGGCTGAGGGCACTCATAGGAGTGTGGAGTTCTTGGTTTAAGTTCTAGGCCACTAGAAGTGATTATCCAAACAAGCTTATGATATATTTTTTTAAATCAGCAGGCAAAGGAGAAAGAATACAAACATAGCAAGTTATTATGGAAATAGAGAATGTCATAGTTCATCTTCAGAAGAGTATACTGAAGAAAAAAAAAAAGCCCCTTTAACGCAAGAGTGAAAACAAATGATTGTGTGCCCAAAATATTTTATAAAGAACTTGAAAAAGAAGTTAAAAACGAAATGAAAAAGATCGAGGAAGTATTTTTAATAGATACAAGAATAATACAAATAACCAATAAAATTATGAAAAGAAAGTCAAGTCAACCAATTAGAAAAGAAGAATCTTAAGGAAGAAAATGACTTCTCGAAAACTAGAATTGATCAAGGGAAAGCCAGCAAAACTATATAGAATGAAAAGATAATAAAAATACAATAAACAAAATAGTACATTACATACTGAAGAATAAAAGTATTGTAATTGTAATGTACGTATGTGCATATGTTTGTGTATATATGTGTGTGTGCATAAATAAACACATTTATTTATTTAAAATTTCAAATTTTATTTAATATAATTAATTCATATATTTATTATAATTCTATATATATATATTTAATATATTGATTATAATTTAATTATTATATACAATTATATCATTATATATTATATATCATTATTATATATAATATATAACAATATAAATAAATATATTAATTAATATTTAATATATTATACTTTAATATGTAATTAATATAAATTACTTAAATTTATTTAAATATTTGTGTGTGTGTGTGTGTGTGTGTGTGTGTGTGTGTGTGTGTGTGTAGGTGTATAGGTATATATGTAAACATATATAAATGCCTATATACATCTGTGCTTAACTATAATCTGCTTTGAAAGAAATGCTAAAAAAGAAAGAAGTAAAAAATACACATTAGAATATAAAAGAAAATCAACAAATAAGCAAAGATGGAAAATTCTGAATATATTATTCTATTATAATTATTTTATTATTTTAAATACTTTTTTGAAATGGAAATTTATTATTACATGAATCCTTTCATGTTCTGCTGAGCACAACAGTGCTTTCCCCTCAGTTTTTGTATTTTGCTTTTTTCCCATTTTTAAATAAAAACAATTAAATTAAAAAAATAGGATTCTGGCTAAAAATATCATATCTGGTAAACTTAAGCATAATCCTAAGTGAAAAAAAAATCAATAAATTTCCAGACTTTCAGGATTTTGTTGCAAAAGACCAAAATTTAATAGAAAATTTCACATGTTCCAAAAAGAAATATATTATAACTTTAAAGGCTAATCAAAAGGGACTCAATAAAGACAAACAATTTTTATTTTATAAAATAAAATATAAATCATATTTTTAAGATTGTAATTAGCAATCGGATTGTTCAATAGAAAGATTCAGATAAAGCTGAGTATAATGCAATTTTCAAAAGATAAACCATGAAAGAAATTAAATGTGGGAAGGAAGAATTAAATGTGGGAGGAGAGCTGATATTTCTGAGACCCTAATTTCATTGGGAATGAGTTAAAGAGGAAACCATGCATATATATTTAGGAGAGTATAAAATTTTCTAATTTCATGAAGAAATAAGAGAATATGGAACACATCAGGGTTAAAGAGAAAATAATATATGCAATCTGGAAAAGAAGTAAAAGTTTTCTAAATTTTAAAACAAGAGTGAGGGAATAGGATAAAGGAGGGTGTATAGAAGGGTATGCAGATTAACAGCAATGGGTTAAAGGTGGGAAGGAGAGAATAAGGGAGAAATCCTTAAAGGAAAAGGGAGTGGATAGATTAAGTAATAGAAAGGCAAGGCAGCAGGTTGAATGAAAATAGAAGATTCAGGAAGGATAGGAAAAACAAGATACACACAAACATTATAATAAAAATCAGGAGTAAAATTTATTAGGAAAAAAAAAACAGGAGTAGTAATTATGATTTCAAACATTTAAAGCTAAAATAAATGTAATTTAAAGAAAAAATAGGAAATGATACTATATATCAGCCATATTAATCAATATTGTTTTAAACTATTTAAAATGTCTAGACAATATAAGGTTGGAATAAGGAAATCATGAGTTGGTAGATTTAGAAAATATGCAAAGTCTCAGACTTATGATGGAAGATGTTACTACTTTCAGAGAAACAGAGAGCAAAAAAGCATAGTATCCTCATATAGATGTATATGAATACGCATATGCATATACATACATGTATGTATATGTATGAGTATAGATATGTATATGCATGTGTATAGGTATACACATATGTGTGTATGCATGTGTGTACATATGCATATTTATATATAAATATACTTGCACTTAATTGTAGTCTTTGGGGAGAAAAGGAAAAGGAGGAAAAAGTAGTAAAATGTACATAGCAGAGGACAAAAGAAAATCTACAAAGGGGTAAAGCATAGATAGACAGCTCTAAATACAATGTGTAGTATTCATTATATAGGTTTTCTGGAAATGGAAATTTATTGCTTTATATTTTGAAATCTCTTTTATGTATTACTGACATGTAGTATTTTTTCTTTTTATATATTGTATTTAATTTTTAAATAAATATTCTTAAATGAAAAATAAAGATGATTCATGTTAAGTAAAAAAAAAAAAAAAAATACATATACCCAAAGATTGGCAATATAAACACAAATGAATTCAAACCCATTTATAAGTTCAAATCACACAAAGATTTGGGAAGGAAAGAGAGGGGAAAAAAGAAGGTTAAAAGAAAGTGAAAAGAAAAGGAAAGATTAAGAACAAGAATGGCAGATAAAATGAAAGAAACGAGAAATAGGGAATAGGAAAATGACAAGCAATTGTCCTGAATAATACAATAACATCAATTTCATATGTAAATTATAGCCAATTAAAATATCAAAAAATCAAGTATCCAATAATAAACATTTATGCAATGTTGACAAGCTTCCAAGATAAAAACACATATTCAAATTTACAAGCATATATGCATTCATGAATACAGACACACAGAAGTATAAAGTGCTCTAGAAAGACCAAATATACAATGTGCTATAGAACAAATATGAATTTGGGAATATACTTGACAACTGCTTTTCCTGTTGTAGTACTTAGATATAATTACATTCTAAATAAGAATATGTAAATACTGAGCTTCTGAAGGCATATACTATATAGATCCCCTTTACAATGGTGCTTTTGTGGAGATGAGCTATTATTAAGATGCTATCATAGTCATCTTGAAAATTGCAATGCTCACTTGTTTTTTAGATATGATTGTTTTTATTATCAAGTAGTGTGCATAATTCTACATTAGTCATGGTTTGTGAAAATTATGCTGTAATCATGTAATATTAAGTAACAAATTATTCTCAAAAAGATTAATTCAAAGAATTTAGGTAGATTTTTCATGATTGTCTTTAAAAAAGTTCCCATCTTTATCCAGATCTATATAATTAACAAGTTCCTACTATATAGGCAATCTTACCTTCAAAGTCATGAATCACTGCTTCCAATTTCTTGTCAATCACAAATAACCAAAGCAAGAGGACACATCCAAAGGTCAGTTGTTTATATATTACAATGGTATCGTATCTCTTAAATTCTATCTAAGAATCAGACTTCACCTTAAAGTTGAAACTGTTTCTCTTTTGTAGTAGTTTAGTAATTCTACTACTTTAGAAATAGCTAACTGCTAAAGTAAAAAGAGTGGTGTCTAAAATTAAGAAAAGTATACCTGACAATACACTGGCACAAGTTTTCTCCTATCTTTTCTCCTTCGCTCCTTTTAGTCTGATAAAATACCTGAGGGACATTAATAATATCCCACTGATGTGTCCTCTTGCTTTGGTTATTTGTGATTGACAAGAAATTGGAAGCAGTGATTCATGACTTTGCAAATCTGATTACTTAGAAATGGAGATCGGTAAAGGCTAAATTTATTCTGAAATTTGAGATTCTATGTTAATTCACATAGAGCCATAGCATTGATCTCCATGTTATAGAGCTTTTGTGACATTCTGAAAAAAGGCTATTTTAAAAACATATTGTAGTGTAAAGAGTCCTTATTGTAGATTCAGGAAACCTGGATTCTTCAACTTTATTAAGTCCATTATGAGGAGTCTGCTATTTTACTTCTTTAACCACATTTTTGCACATTATGCACATCTGCATAATGGTGGTAGTGGGGATTGTTAAATGTTTTGAACAAAAGTTTGGTGGAAAATACCTTTTAAACTTTTAAGCGCTAAAAAAAAGTCCTATTATCAGTACCGATAGGTGTCCTTATTCACTTCCTGAGTTCATCATTAGTATGTTTTAAAGTATATATTTTTTCATTTCTAATTTGTTATAGTTTACTCTATTAAAGAAGAGATTATCTGGAAAATCTAAAACCAAAGATTATTTTATTTTTTGAATACTTCCTTTTCTACTGTGAAACATACTAGACTCTCCCATCATTTTTTCTTTTCTAAATTTCATTGATAAACTAAATTCCTTATTAAGTTTAGAAATGAGAAAAAGTCAAAGAACAAATGACAACCATTTTGTGTGAAGTTTAAAAAAAATCTAGAACTAAACATTTCATGGCACTAACCTAATTCCAGTGCATTAGCTTTAGTGAAAATCTGTCTTGGAAAAGATCAAAGCTATATTTTGTTTTCTTCTCACGTAAACACAGAATGTCAGAACCCATAGGCCATCTAGTCTACCCTATATCTGAACAAGTGTACAACTTCTGCATGAAGACCCTAAGTCAACTATATCTTAAGACAGAATCATCTACTTGTGTATATCTCTGATACTTGGGGAAATTAATTATGAAAAATACAAGTCACAAAACAGAAATCCCATTTTTGTAGAGTTTTTTCCCAATTCCCCTTCATTTTGGTCACACAGTATATGTAGCATTTCTTATTGAAAAGTGATTTTTAAAAGTAATTCATCAGATCTATTAATATTATATTACAAAATGCCAAATCACAGCAATTATATTTAATATTTTATAATATGCATACAAGCACATATATATTCATGCATATATGTGTAGATACAGATATAGACATAATTAGGGAGAATTTCTACTTCTATGAAATTACATTTGAGAAAGTTTATATGCATATACAAATGCATACACCCACATATTACAAATGTAAACATGTATATGTGTATATGTGTGTGTAAGTTTGTGTGTTTCCTTCCTCTATTGTGATTGTATACTACTACCAAGCCAGGAAACATTCATTTCCATTTCAATTATCTTAAGAAGATTCTGAAGATAACTTGTTAAGGCAAGATTTCAAACACTGGGGGTCTGTTTTGAGCTGAACTATCTAGCATTCAAACTGTACTACAGATGTGCTGATTACATTGAATAATAAATGTACAATTGTTTAAAGAAACAACTATTTTAATGCAAACTCACACAGGCAAGTAAGTGCTCATATGGAGATAAAAATAAGCAATATTCTGAATGTCTCTATGAAGAAAAAAGAAGAGTAGCTATCCTAAGCTCAGACAAAGTAAAATCAAAAATAGGCCTAATTAACAAAGAGAAGGAAGGAAACTATATCTTGCTATAGACAATGAAGCTATATCACACAGAACCTCTATGCATCTCAGTTATTGTTTCTTTTGGTTTTATTTTTTTATTTAAAAAAAATAAAAACAATAATAGCTTTTTAATTTTGAAAATACATGTAAAGATAGTTTTCAATATTCACCATTGTAGAACCTTGAGTTCCATGTATCTTCCTATGCCCTTCTCATCTCCCTCCTGTAGACAGCAAGGAATCCAATATAGATTTAAAAAATGCAATTCTTCAAAACATATTTCCACATTTATCATGCTGCATAAGAAAAACAAGATCAAAAGGGAAAAAAAATGAGAAAGAAAAACAAACAAACAACAACAAAAAAAAAAAAGTTGAAAATACTATGCTGGGAACCATATTCAGTCCCTGTCTCTGTCTCTAAAATCCTTTTTCTGAAGATTGCAGATGGCTTTTTCCCTCATAAGTCTATTGAAATTAGCATCCAAATTCTTAAAGGAGAAATTAAACGAGATACTAAAACAAATTGACAACAAAATTATACTAGTTAGGGAGTTCAACTCTCCCCTCTCAGAATTTAATAAGTCCAAACCAAAAAATAAATAAATAAATAAAAGAGAAAGAAAGTACGGAAGTAAATAAAATGTTGACAAGTTAGATATGACAAATCTGGGAAAAAATTGAATTGGAACAAAAGGGAATATACTTTGTTCCCCTAGAAGAGCATGGCATCTACAAAAAAGATCATAAAAAAAACCCTCAAAAATCAAATTTAAAAGACAGAAAAATTAAATGTATTCTTTTTTGGATCATACTTCAGTAAAAATTATATTTAGCAAAGGCCAATGGAAAGAAAATTAATTGGAAACTAAATAATCTACAGTGAGTAAATGGCTCAAAGAAGAAATCATAGGAATAATCAATAATTCCATTAAAGCCAATGATAACACTGAGTCAATTTATGAAAATTTATGGGATACAGCCAAAGCAGTACTTAGGGAAAATTTATTTCTCTAGTTTCTTACAGCAACAAAATGAAAACAAAAAAGAATTGATCAATGAATTGGGCATCCAAATAAAAAACATCTTGAAAGAGAACAAATTAAATAACCCCAAATGAATACCATATTGGAAATCCTGAAAAATCAAAGATAAGATTAACAAGACTAAAAGTAAAAAAAAAAATAAAAAACAAACAAACAAATAAATAAATAAATCTGAACTGGTTTTATTAAAAAAAAAAAAAAACAAAAACAAAACAGTAAGATACAAAGCCATTGATTAGTTTGATTTAAAAAGTGAAAGGAAATCAAATATGCAATATCAAAAATAAAAAGGGTTAATAATTCACCACCAATTCAGTGGAAATTAAAAACAGTAATTAGGAAGTACATTGTCCAACTGTGTGACAATAAATGTGAACAAACTAAGTGAAATGGTTACAATTTATAAAAATATGTCACCCAGATTAATAGAAATAGAAAAATAATTTAATAATCTCATTTTAGAAAAATAATTGAAGAAGTTTTCAATGAACTGCAGAAAAGAAAATCTCTTGACCCAGAACAATTTACAAGTGAATTCATCCAAAAAATTTAAAGAACACTTAATTCTAATACTATCTAAGCCATTTGAAAAAAAAATAGGTGGAGTCCTACCAAATTCTTTTTATGAAACAAATATGGTGCTAATGCCCAAAATAGGAAGAGCCAAAACAGAGATAGAAAATTATAGGACAATCTCCCTAGTGATTCAATATTAGGAAATTGACTATATATATATATATATACAGCATAATTGACTATATCAATAAGAATACTAATAGAAATTAAATGATAACCTCAACATATGCAAAAAAAGCTTTGAACAAAATCTAGCATCTATTTGAATTAAAAATTCTAGAGAACATATGAATAAATGGCTTTTTTAATGATAAGAAGCATCTATCAAAAACAATTAGCAAGTACTACATGTAATAGTTATTCCCAGCCTTCCCAATAAGAACAGGAATGAAGAATGCATGCACATTATCACCATTATTATTCAATATAGTACTAGAAATGCTAGCTTTAGTAATGAGGAGAAGAAAATGGATGGAATTAGAATAGGCAATAAGAAAAGAAAACTTCACCTATTTGCAGACAATATAATGTTGTACTTAGAGAATCCTTGAGAATAAATTAAGACAACCAAATAATCTACTCGAAAGAATGAACAACTTTAGCAAACTTGTAGGAAATAAAATAAACACATAAATTGTAGCCTTTACACATATTACTAACAAAGTCTAACATCAAGAGATAGAACAAGAAATTTCATTTAAAACAACTGTATTGATATTAAAATACTTGGGAGTTTACTCACTAAATCAAACTTAAGAACTATATCAATGGAAGAACAAAACAATTTTCACAGAAATAAAGACAGATCTAAGAAATTGGAAAGGATATCAGTTCCTCTTGGATATGCCAAGCCAAAATAATATATATGATAATTTTACCTCAATTAATTTACTTATTCAGTGTCATACCAATCAAATTACCAAAAACAAATTTATACAGACAGGGGGGAAAAAGTAACAAAATTCATCTGGAAGAACAGAAGATCAAGAATATAAAGGTAAGTAATGAAAAAAAATGCAAAAGAAGTAGCCTAATCATACCAGATCTAAAACTATTTCATAAATCAGTATAGATAGATAAGCCATTGATTAATTTGATTTTTAAAAAATGAAAGAACATAACCAAATATCCAGTATGAAAAATAAAAATGACAAAATCACCTCCAAAAATAAAAATAATAAATCTTTCATTAGAAAATATCTTACCCAATGATATCTCAATAAATCTGATAATATGAGTAAAATCAATGAAAATTTATGAAAATATAAATTACCTGTATCTACAGATCAGAAAAAAGAAAGCCTAAAAAATATCCTCTTAGAAAAAAAATTAAAGAAATCATTAATGAACGCCTAGGAAAAAATAAAATTAAGACAGAAACTGAAACAAAGAAAAAGACACAGAGAGAGGACATAAAGGGAGAGATAGGAGATGTGAAAAGAGAGAGAGAAAGAGAGAGAGAGAGAGAGAGACAGAGACAGAGACAGAGACAGAGACAGACTCAGAGACAGAGACAGATATAGAGATAGAGTATAATTCAGTGTGTACTCAGACTCAATCAGTTTTTTTCTCTGGGTATGGATAGAATTTTTCTTTGTAAATCCTTCAGATTAATCATGGATAATTGTACTTCTGAGAATAATTCAGTATTATTTCACTTTGCCTGAGTTCATTGAGCCTTTCCAAGTTTATTTTTTTTCAAAAGCATTCTGCTTATCACTTCTTATAGAACTACATATCCAATGACAATTATACACTACAATTTATTCAACTATTCTCCAGTTGATGAGCATCCCCTCAATTTCCAATTATTTTCCCTGAGAAGAAAGCTGCTACAAATATTTTTGTACATGGTGTTGTTATGTCCAAGGACATGCAAGAATTTGTAGTCCTTTGAGCATGGATCATAACTTTTGATCATTTATCAGCTAAAGCATAGCTCTTTTTTAAAATAAATTTGTTTCTTCTAAGTTTGAGATATAACACTTTATCAAAGAAACTTGCTTCAAAATTATTTTTACTATCACTATTGCTTGTTTCTACTGGGCTTATATTCCAAAGAGATCTAAAAGGAGGGAAAGGGACCCATATGTGCAAAAATATTTGGGGCGGCCCTTTTTGGAGTTGCAAGAAACTGAAAATTGAATGTATGGCCATTAATTGAATTATGGCTGAATAAATTATGGTATATGAATGTTATGGAATATTATTGTTCTGTAAGAAACACCCAGCAGGATTATTTTAGAGAGGCTTGGAAAGACTTACATGAACAATACAAAGTGAAATGAGCAGAGCCAAAAGATCATTATAAACGGCAACAAGAAGACAATACTACTACCAATTCTGATGGATGTGGCTTTCTTCAATAATGAGATGATTAAAACCAGTTCCAATTTTTCAGTGATGAAGAGAGCCATCTACACACAGAGAGAGAACTGTGGGAACTGAGTGTAATTCAGAACATAGCATTATCAGCCTTATTTTTGTTTGCATTTTATTTTGATTTTCTCTCTCTCTTTTTTTTTTTTTTTTTTACTGGTTTGTTTTTTTTTTTTTTTTTTTTTCTTGTGCAGCACAATAATTGTATAAATGTGTATGCATATATTAGATTTAACATATATTTCTACCATGTTTAATGTATATTGGATTACTTGACATCTAGGGGATGGCATGGAGGAAGGAGGGGAAATTGAAACAAAAGGTTTTGCAGAATTGCAAATTGAAGAATTGTCCATGCATATGTTTTGGGAAAAAAAAAAAAAAAAGCTATCACTACTGCTAACTGTACTTCCTGCATTTATTCTATTCTCTCTTCTTTAATCCTGCCCATTCTCAAAAATGTTTTGCTACTGACTAGTCTCTCCTCCAATAGGCCTTCTCTTTTATTATTCTTTCTCCTTCCCATATCCCATTACACTCCTAATTCTGTCCAGGATAAGCCAGATTTCTATACACATATTGGGTACATATGTTATTCCCTCTTTCATCCAATTCTGATGAGAATAAGGTTCTCTCACTTATACTCTTCTCCTCTTTGTACCTCCATTGTAAAAGGTTTTTCTTACCTCCTTTTATGGCAGCTAATTAAAACCATTCCACTTCTCCTTTTTCCTTTTCATCAGTACATTTCTTTCCCCCCTTTAATTAAATCATTTAAGGAAACTGTTCCTTCATACTCAGCTCATATACTTATAAAGTCTGTTTATATGTATTCTTTCAGACTTCCATAATAATGAGAAAAGTCTAATAAATATATCATCCTCTCATGTTTATAGGTATATAAACAAATAAACCTAATTAATTCCCTTATGATATCACTTTCCTGATTATGCTTCCCCTGCATTCTGTATTTGAAAATCAATTTTCCATTCAGCTCTGGTCATTTCATCACAAGGGCTTGAAAATCCTCCAGTTCATTGAATGTCCACCTTTTCCTCTGAAGAATTAAACTTATTTTGGCTGAGTAGGTGATTTTTGGTATTATTCCTATCTCCATTGCTCTCCAGTATATTATATTGCAAGCCCTCCTATTTTTTATGGGTAGACACTTATAAATCTTGGATTATCCTGAATGTGTTTCCATGATATTTATTTCTGAATGCTTGCAATATTTTCTTCTTGACCCTGGAATTTAAGAATTTGGCTATGATATTCCTGAGAGTTTTCCTTTTTGGAACTTTTTCAGGAGATTATTGGTGGATTCTTTCAATTTCTATTTTACTCTCTGGTTCTCAAATATCAGGACAGTTTTCTGTGAAATTTTCTTGAAATATGGTGTGCAGGCTCTTTTTTTCTCATTACTTTCAGGTTGATTGATATTTTTTAACTATCTTGGATATATTGGCCTGGTTAGTTGTTTTTCCAGTGAGATATTTCACATTTTTTTTTAAATTTTTTGCTTAGGCTTTATGCTATCTTGCATTCTCATAAAGTCATTAGCTTCCATTTGCTCAATTCTATTTTTAAGGAATTATTTTCTTCAGCAAGCTTTTGTACCTATTTTCCAATTTGGCTAATTTTTCTTTTAAAGTATTCTTCTCCTTAGCTTTTTATATTTCCTTTTGCACCACTCTAAATTTTTTTTCTACTTTTTCCTCTATCTCTTGCACTTGATTTTGAAAAATCCCTTTTGAGCTCTTCCATGGCTTGACCCTGATTTTTACTTTTCTTGGAGGCTTTGAAAGTAGGAGCTTTGCCTTTGTTGTCTTTTTCCGAGTTTGTGTTTTGAGCTTCCTTGTCACCATAGTAATTTTCCAAGGCCAGAAACACTTTTTGTGGTCAACTCATTTTCATAGGCTGTTACTCAGATTTTAACTCTTTGTTAAGTAGGAATTTGTTTCCAAAATGGAGGGTACACTGTCCCAAGTGTCAGAAATTTTGTGCAGCTGTTTTCAGAGATCTGTCTAATCACAAGCCCTCCTTCCTGTTCTGGAATTGTTAGAAATATACCCCCCTTCCGTAGCTATATGATCTAGTATACTAATAAGAAAATAAAAAGAAATTAAAGAAATTAAGGTAAGTAATGAGGAAAACAAATAATCACTCTTTGAAGATTATATGATGGTATACTTGTAAAATGCTAGAGAATCAACTAATATACTACAAGAGACAATTAACAACTTTACTAATGTTACAGGATACATAATAAATCCATAGTTCTAGTGTTACCCACAAAGTCCAGCAGCAAAATATACAAAGAAAAATTCTGATTTAGACATAATGAGTGATTATTATCAAAGAAGGAAAAGAGGACAATATACAAAGAAAAATTCTGTTTTAAAATTACTATAGAAAATATAAAATGTTTGGGAGCTTACCTGTCAAAACAAAGTCAGGAACTATATAAAAAAATTATAAAACACTTTCCACACAAATAATAGTCAGATCTAATCCATTGGTAGAATATCAAGTTCTCTTGGGTAGGCTGAGCTAATATAATAAAAATGACAATTCTATTAAATTAATCTACTTATTCAGTGTCATATCAATCAAACTCTCAAGAAAATATTCTACAGATCTAGAAAAAATAATAATAAAGTTCATCTGGAAGAACAAAAGGTCAAAAATTTCAAGGAAATTTGAAAAAAATATATAAAAGAAGGTGACCTAGCTGTCTAAAATGCTATTATAAAGCAATAGTCATCAGAACCATTTGGTACTGGCTAAGAAACATATCCATGGAATGGATTAGATCACAAATCACAATAATCAATGACTATAGTAATCTAGTATTTGGTAAACTCAATGACCCCATCTTCTGAGATAAGAACTCACTTTTTGATAAAAATTACTGGGAAAATTGGAAAATAGTAAGGCAGAAACTAGGCGTTAACCAATATCTAACAGCTTATACCAACATAAGGTTATAATGGGTTTGTGATTTAGACATAATGAGTGATTATTATCAAAGAAGGAAAAGAGGACAATATGAAATTCAAAATAGATAATTTTGATTATTAAATTAAAAAGATTTTGTACAAACAAAACCAAAGCCAAAAAGATTAGAAGTGAAGCAGAAAAATGGGAAAATTTTTTTTTTTACATCTAAGGATTCTTTTAAAGGCCTCATTTCTAAAATATATAGAGAATTGACTCACATTTATAAGAACACAAGCCATCCTCCAATTGATAAATGGTCAAAAGAAAAAATGAGAGAAAAAGAAAAAAAAGAGGGAAGAAGGAAGGAAAAAAAGAAGGAAGGAAGAAATGGAGGAAGGAAGGAAGGAAGGAAGGAAGAAACAAAAAACAAAGAAAGCTACTATGGTGACAGGGAAGATCAAAACACCAGCTCAGACAAGACAAAATGTCCACAGGGGAAATCTCAGAGAGTGATATGGCTTGGTCTTAAGTCCAAAGAGGCTTCTTGGAAATGCTTATAAAAGACTAAAAAGCAAATAAGAGAGGTAGAAGAGAAAATGAGAAAAGAAACAAGTGATTTGCAAGAGAGAATCAACAACTGGAAAAAGGAAGGCAATTCTTGAAAAAATAGAATTGGCCAATGCAAAATTGTGATAACTATTACCTTAAAATTAAATTCCTTGTTACATACTTTTAAATTAAATGTTGTCATTTTAAAATGTTTCAAGTCCATCTTTTGAACAGTCTTTCTCTAACAAAAACAATTTTGACAAAAACAAGAACAACCAAAAAAAAATATGTCTGTCATTTATCCTTCTGCATTTCATGTTGGTGGTTTTTTCCATTAATTTTTTTTTTTTCATTTTAGGAGATTTTTCTGTGTTACCTTCTTTCTCATGCTGCTTAGTTCTGTATGTTTCAGTTTTAAAACAAGGACTGGACTCAATCAATAAATATTTATTTATTATGTCAGGAACTGTTCTTAGTACTGGAGATACAATATAGTCAATAAAATAACCCTTACTCATATTGAATTTATATTAATTAGGAATACCATCTTGATATGAGTGGATGACTCTTCTTTTCCTTCTGGATAATCATTCTTTGATCAAACCCCCAGGAAGGACTGAATTATTTGAAACAATTAACAGAAACTTGCCCTAGGATGTTAACATTAGAATTTAGTTAATCAAAGTCTCATAGACAAACACTTTCATTTAAACATAGACAAACAGGCCTAGAGGTTAAATCATTTGCTCTAGTTAACACAATCAATAAATGGTAACATCAGAACCTGAAATTAGAGCTCTCATATCAAGCACTTTTTATATGATGAATATAAAGCTCATATATACTATAAATATCTACTTTCTTTGAAAGCATTCTCCAACAATCAACACAATGAAATTACTGGACTGGAGAAGCCCTCAATAACTTCTAGTCAGAGTTAGGGGGGAAGAGTCTGGTACACAGGGAAAAAAAAAAAACATTGGCTTGGAGATAGAAGAACTGAATTGAATTTACTACTTATTTCCTTTACACTGGGCAAAACACTTTAGATATTGGAGAGGTAGATTTTTATTTTGTAAAATTAATTTGTTGGAGTTGATCTCTTAGTGTTGTTCTTCTAACTCTAAAATTCGATCTAATTTGACAGAAAATGACAAAAATTATTACAAGAACAACAGCAACAATGATGATGACTATAAAGATAACTAGCATTCGTATAGTGCTTTAAGGTTTGCTTTAATATTTATTTCTCTTATTATTTCTCTTAGTCCCCATAATAACCCTGTTAGAACAGAGTAGATATTATCCTCATTTTATACGTAGAGAAGACTGAGGAATTAAGTACCTTGATAGGCACTTATGAAATGGCTCGGGCAAGATTTTGATGTCAGGCCTTCCTGTCTCCAAAACCAGTGCTCTCTCCATTGTGTAACTGAGATCCAAAGCAGCTATGACCAAAGTCACATGGTAAATCATTAGGGAAATCTGGGCTAAGTTATCAATATAAATAGCTGGCCTTTAAAACCTGCCCTTTAAAATTATAAGCATTCCTTTCCTTTTTACTGAAATTACTAATAATTTAATTAAAGACAGTAACAGGCTCAGCTTGGTGGCTCAGTAGATAGAGCACCAGCCCTGAAGTCAAGAGGACCTGAGTTCAAATCTGTCCTCAGACACTTAACACGTCCTAGCTGTGTGACCCTGGGCAAGTCACTTGACCCCAATTGCCTCAGCAAAAACAAACAAACAAACAAATAAATAAATAAAATAAAAATAAATCAAGACTGACAAAAATAATAAATAAATAAAGCATCAAAGTTTTTGAGTTGAAGCCAAACCAGCACTAATAGGAAATTTTATATTTCTAAACATTTATATCAATAAAAATAAAGAGCAAATCAAAAACTGAGCAAGCAACTCCAAAGAACCAGAAAAACAGCCCACCAAAAATCCCAGGGAAATACCAAAATAGATATTTAGAAAAATCAAAGGAAAGATTAATAACACTGAAAATAAATATTGAATTAATAAACAAAATTTGGGACTGATTACGTGAAAAAAAAACTAAACAAACAGTAAAATAGATAAACTATTGGCTATTTTGATTTAAAAAAAGAAAGAAGAAAACCAAATTGCTAGTACAAAAAAAATCAAAAGGGTAAATGCATAATCAATGAAGAAGAAATCACAGGAATCATCAAGAGTGATTTTATCCAAGTATATACCAGAGAGAGAGAGAGAGAGAGAGAGAGAGAGAATCTGATAACCTATATCAAATGGATGAATATCTACAAAAACATGAATTGACAAGATCAACAGAAGAAAAAACAAAATGCTCATGAAACACCATCTTGTAAAAAAGAAATTTAACAGCCATAAATGAGCTCCCCAAGGAGGGAAAAACAACACAAGACTTGATGGATTTAGCTCTAGGTATTTGTTAGATCATGTTCAAGTTTAAATTAAGCACTTCATTTTACTTCTTCATAAATAGAAATTTAAAAATTAAATTAAAAAAATTTTGACTTCCTCATTATAGTAAAATATTAATTAAAGTGAGCAACAGATGCAAATTACTTGATTACTTTAATTCTTTTCTCTTTATTTCATTTTATGGTATTTTGTAAATAAAATTAACCCACTGTTCAAAACACCATGGAAATTCTGTGAGTATTTATTCAAACATATCATTTTAAATAAGGAAATTTAAAGCCTGTGTTCAATTTGTGATCATTAAATGCATTTACAAAATCAGTGCAAACTGATTTTTTTTCTGAGTTGATGACAATATTTGTAACAGTTTTTTATTAAAGCTTTTTATTTTTAAAATATATGCATAGATAATTTTCATCATTCACCTTTGCAAAATCTTGTCTTCCAAATATTTTTCCTTCCTTTGCCCTCATCCTTTCCCCTAGACAGCAAGCAATTTAACATGTACAATTTAACATGACACATATTTCCACAATTATCATGCTGCACAAGAAAAATGAGACCAAAAATGAAAAAAAAAAATTGAGAAAGAAAACAAAATGCAAGAAAACAACAATTAAAAGGATGAAAATACTATGTTTTGCACCATACTCAGCACTCATAGTTCTCTCTCTGGGTACAGAAAAAAATAGGTATTTCTAAAAAAAATGACCCTAGATTCTCTATATTATTGTATATGTTTTCTATAGCCATATTTCTACCAAAATTTACTATATCCATCTTTGTATCATTTATCTCAATTTGCTGGGCATAAAAAGAAAAGTACCACATATTTTAATCTGCATTTCTTTGTATATTGGTAATTTTTTTGAGCAGATTTTAGTATGATTATTTGTTGGAATATGAAGGTAAGTTGTTGGAATACATGGGAGCCACTTGACAGTTGCTGCTGGAGGTCCAATCCAGAATGGATCTCCCTTTATGAGAGGATGATACAAGGAGACTGAGAAGCTGTTGCTATTCTCTGACCTCTCTGAGTGAGAGGCCATTGTGTTGTCTGACCTCTCTCTTCTTCCCTTTGCCTCCAATTTATCTCATTCCCAGTTTGCAACATCTATGCCAGCAAAGGTTGCCTTGCAACTCCTTCAGATGTTATAATATTATTATCAATTGTGGAGAATCTCAGAGTACTGATCTGTTCCTCAACAGTTATTTATTATTATAATTTTTTGAAAGCTATTTGTAAGATCTCTAGCTTTAAATTTTTGAGTCATGTTTAATTGTTAGAGATATAACAAATTTTCTTTTTTTGAAACTATTAGTTTGGAGAGTTATGAGGAAAATAATTAGTCTGCTCTCTTGCCAATCATGTGACTTCCAGTAAAATCTTGAAGGCTCTTTCTCTTGTACCCTCTTGTCAGTGTGATTTATAAAAGAAGAATGGAGTGATCTGGTTTGTGTTGATTAAAAGTAGGTGCAAGTTAAAAAATTACAAGGTCAAAGAATCAGAAATTACAGATCATGGGATCATATGTGTAGAACTGGATTTTACCTTACATGCTGTTTAGTTCAAATGCCTCATTTTACAGTTGAGAAAACTGAGATCACAAAAGGGTAAAAATGACTTTCTAAATCCACAAAGCTGGTAAATACCAGGATCACTTAACCTTGACTAACTCTAATTCTGCCATACATAACATGGAGATAATCATATTTACACTATTTAATTAACAGGGTTATTGTGAAGTAAGCATTTTTTTTAAATCTTTAAATTCTATATAAACATGAACTAAATGCATTGATAATGTTATATTGTTTTTCCATCTGCTTAGCTATTCTCTGCTCATGACAAAGATCTCTATCAATGGAGAGTCAAACTAAATAGAACTGGGTGTCATGAAACACTGCAGGCTCCATGCTAAATTAGAAATAACATGTTACCAATATCTATAGTTTATTGAATTTTAGTTAGTTTGTTAAATATTTGCCAATTATCTTTTAATTTAATTTGGACAGTACTGAGGAATGTTGCTGATCATGTGTTCAACACTTTTAGCATACACCACAAATTCTGACAAACATAATCTAACTGCTTTTCCATACTTGGGGGAAAAATAAGATGACCAGATGAATTGATAGCCATCTATTCTTTTTTTCATTTTAAGGGTGTCTAAGACCACCTATGCTCAAAATATTTATCTCTTGCTATAGAATTCTATTTTTTATCTAAAACTTTTGTTGTGTTTGGATATTGAATCTTCCCCTTCAACTGCCAAGCTAAGAATTAAGAATGGAAGTACTGATTTTAGTGTTATTACAACCTGCTTGGAAACATAAATATTCATGGTAGATATGATAAATGCCCAATGCTAACCATTTCAGGGAGATCATAAAAGCACTGATACTCGTATGGAAGCAATGAAAGAAAAAGGGGGATACATGAAATCTTCCCTCTAAATTTTACCTGTGACCAGTGCTTTTTTTTTTTTTTTTTTTTTACACACAAAGATTCAGGAATTTCTTCAGACATGAGGCTTTTCAACAGAAAGCTGTTAATGTATTCATATTTGAATAATGTAATCATATTTCTTCATATATATTTTGGTAAAAATTATTACAATGCTTTATGTATCTATAAATAATTGTGTTGTAGAAAAAAAGAGCAAATTATCTATAGATTAATCTTGAGTTGAAGGGATATATATAGCAGGTACTTGGCTACTTGGCCTTGATCTCTTTTTCATAAGGATTAATACAAAGTTCTTACATTTGTAACCTACTGGAGAAATCTGAAAAGGTAAAGATTGTGAAAAGCTAAAGAGGGCACCTGCTTCCAGGGAAAGAGGCAGAAATCATCAATTTGGTCATTGAAAATTAATACAAATAAGAGTCAAAGTTGATCAGGATGAAACCTATAAAAATAGAATAATGAATGCTATAAAAAAAAAAGGAAAATATGCAAACCAAGGAGCATAAGAAAAAGAATCAAGAATTGTCGAGATAATTACAACTATCAATTTGTACTTAAACATCCCTCCATGATCCAGAAGTACTTAGAAGCACACAAAATGTCAATGTGTTATGTGTATATGTGTGTACATAATATGTGCATGAAGCATACATGTGACTAAACTATTTTTAGGGAGATGGATTTGCATGGGAAACCTTCAGGTATTTTGTTCAGGTAACCCTGAATTAATTTTTATATCATTATATTTTTTGTTGATGTGTCCAAAAATAAACATTTTTGTTGTTTCAACTTAGGAACCAGACACTGTCTAACAGTTCTCTTGAAAATAAATCAAAAAGGTAATTGGATATTTCTTTTTCATTTCAAAGTCTTTTTTGCAGTTTTTCCTCAGTTATTACACTGAACTTCAAACAGAAACTTTTATATTGTCTATTTCATGAAGACCCTGAGGCCTCAAGCAGGGTAAAAATTCTACTCTTATAAAAGCTCTTGCTTTTTAACAGCCTGCAGTATGTTGGCTCCACACTGATATCAGTGGGTATATGGGCATTCTCTTTTTCACTAAGTTAAGAAAATGCCTCCAGAAAAAGGTCAATTCTTCTGCTTCATCGTGGTATCAAAGTGATTCTGGATCTTTGATTGCTATTTCATGGGAGGGGAAATTCTGCTGATTTTTCCAAACCCAGAAAGTTCAAAGTTTCAAGTTCAGGTCTGACAATAAAGTATATTGGTCACTAAACAACCAGGAAGGTTATCACTAGAAATCTGATAGGCAGGATTTGCATTATTTTGATTTTAGCAGTTCACAAAGACTATATCATCTATCATGATGATCGTCAAAAAAGACATATGGGCTATCATCACTCTCTGAAATTATAAATTAATTTCACCATGAATTAAAAACTAAGGGAAAGATGAAGAATAAAATATGTTCACAACCTGACAAATAGCTTTCAATTGTTTGGTACTAGTAAAGGAATTAAACTATAATTCCAAAAAGTACAAGCAAAGCAAATAGCAATTGTAAATTAAAATATAATGTCTAGGAAAGAATGATTGGGAGCTGGAGTTGTAAATTAATGGTTATTCCAGATAGCTGATGTCATATTGTCAGGGAATTCTCTTGACTAAGAGGAATGAGACTTTCAGGTAGAAGCATTATTAGGAACTTGTTTAATGTGAGTCAAAGATAGAAGGGTAGATTGAAAGCATGTTGAGGAAGACTATTGTCACTCAATAGTAGATTTAGTTTCTTAGTATATATAGATTTTGTTCTAATAACCTTTTAGGTATGGCTAGGATAAACAGGCAAGCAGTATATTCTGTACCAACATAGAAGAGACTAAAATATTTCATAGAAAAGGGAAATACAGAAAAGAAGGGAAATCAGATCAATGAGAAAGGGAGAGTATCTGGAATACAATTGGTAGAAATTATTAAAGAAAGCATTCTATTCAAAAGCAGCATATAAAAGGATAGGATCAAATAGTTTTACAACTGGAGAAAAAAATCCTTTTAGGCAAAACAACGGGGTCTCTAATCTAAAGATAACAAGTACTTATTGAAGCATTGAATGATACATCTGTTATACTAGTGTTTTTACATAGTGTACTTTAGTTTATTTCTTTTTTCCATAGGATTTGGCAGCTTTCTACTATTAGGTTACCAGGTGGTTGGGGGATAATTTGCATTAGAAGTTACAAAATAACTGTAATTCTATTTCCCTGTCCTCCCTTTCCTAACAACAACAACAACAACAACAAAAAAAACATCTTACATTTAGAGGTTTTTGTTGTTGTTGTTGTTGTTGTTGTTGTTTTTGTTTTTGTTTTTGTTTTTTTCAGATCCAGGCCCCTCCTATTTCAAAAGAAAGATTCAGAAAGATAAAGGACCCTAAGATCACTTAGTAACTGGGATTTGACTTACATCCTCTGACCACAAATACAGTGTTCCCTTCACTGTATAATGCTCCCACTTCAGGAGGAGTTGAAATCAGGGTAAGTCTCAAGATAGTTAGGCACAGTGAGGGTGTTCACAGTGTCAGAGGATTTAAGATGAAAGTAAGCTAACTCCAAAGGCTTCTCTAGGATAAATGCATTCTAACAAAGTTTTAGGATTAAATGTTTTCTCCCCCCCCCTTAAAATTATATCCTTACCAGTTAGTTTTTCCCATTTTTCATGAAAGTATATGGCTTGTTGATGGACATCACTGCTTTTTTGAAGGTTTAATTTCCATAAAGCTGGAGAATTACCTTTATTCCTCTCAGTTTGTTTTCATGTCAGAAAATAGGGAAATCACTTTTTGTAATATGTAATAAATAGCACATTGAACTAGGAATGGGAAGAATTTCATCATAATAATTGATTTGTTATTCACTATATAAATTCACTTCAAATCTTGGGGCCTCAATTTCCATTTGTGAATCATGGGACACCATGCAGTCTGAAATATGTTACCAAAGATACATTATCCTAGAAATGTATATCAATAATAATACTAGATCAAAATATAAGCATGAAATTTTATATTTTTCTATCAAAATCACACAGAATTTGAGCTGTACAAGTAGTCCTAAGTTAGTCAACATTTACCATGTACATCCTGTTCATTTAATGGTAAGGGTACTTTTGAGCATATTTAACATAGTGTCATTTTTCTGTTCCCACCCCATACTTATAATCCTTCAGTAACTCATCTAAATCCTTCACCTCTAAATAAAGGTCTAATAAAGTGTTCTTCCAGTACAGTTGCAAAGCTCTTGGAACAATAGAAATCTCTAACAGATTCATGCAAATATAGAAGAAGCACCCATTATGTTGACTACAATCCACCAATATAGGAGATGAAAGCTTGTTAGAAAATATTTCATCAATTTTAGAGAAAATTGTTTATAAAAAAGAAAAGAAATATTTTAAGATGCATTCAAGACTGCTTGGTTTCATATATGATCTCTCTGCTTTGCCTAATATCTGCCTAAAATACCTTGTTGATAAGAATTTTTTTTCTTCAAAATAAATGTTACACTGTTGTTTCATCCAAAAATATATTTATCTCCAAGCAAGCAACCCATTCAAGTATAATCCTACAATTATAAACCTCTGTTTTGTGTCTAATACCAAAAACAAAATAGTCAGATAAGGAAATGAGTTCATTCTCCAGATTCAAATATATCATTGCATTATTAGAAGTGATGGGTTGGGGAGGAAGTGAATTTAAATTGTGAAAAAAAAATGGGAGTGACTTTGGGATTGAATTAATCTTGTTGTGACAGGATACAGCCTAAAACTGTTTTGTCTAAACTGAATGCAAAAATTACTTTAAAAGAATATTATTTTCTCTCTGCCTTTCCTTCTCTCCATGTGGTCTTTTGTTTTAATTTTCTTAAGAAAATCCTACTTCACTTGACTTTCCAGAGTTGGGGATCTGAGATTGAGGTCATCTTCTGTGACTCTATAAGGAATTCTTCTCTAACATGTTTCACAGCTTCCTCAATCAATACTCAGACTTTGTCAAGGTTTCTCACCAAACCCTTTTTGCCATAGACAGACATGTCACCTAATAGAGTAAGAAAAGCTAGGAGGAAGCATAGTTCTTTAGAGGGAAAATAAAGGATTTGAAATGTTATCTTTTTTTAAAGTGAATTTCTTTCTATCCCTGATGTAAATGTCATTAGAATTTATTTTACATTGTTACAAATTGAAAACAAAAAAGGTGAAATAGTACTGTAAAGCCTAACAAAAAGTAAGTCCATGTTAATCACTTTACACTCTCTATGTGTACGTATGTGCTTTGAGATCCAAAGTATTTGTAAATATTCACTAAACAAAAATTTAGAGTAACGAGATGTTATGCAGTATAGCATAATTGACTTGGATTCAAAAAGAATTGAGTGCCTGAGTTCAAATTCTGCATTAGACATTTAATATTTTTTTTGACTCTGAGCTCCGTGTTTAATTTATTAACTATTTTGAGATTTAATTTTGCATCTAAAAAAGGGGGATAAAGTCACACTTATTTTACACGATTGTTTTGTGAACCAAGTCAGTTAACATTTGCTGTATCAGAAACAACATGTTTTTTTTTTTTTTTTTTTAAAGATGGGATAGGGTTAATAAAAAGACATGATGCAACTGTGCTTGAATAGAAAGAATATTCTGTTGTTTACTCTTCCTGGCTCAGCTATCTTCTAGCTTTTTGATATTAGAAAAATCATTTACTGTCTGTTTGAAGCCCCATTTTCCTTAGCTATGAAATGAGTGATTTGAGCTACATTGTTTCTGAGATACCTTCTTCCTTCTGTCACAAATGTTGATAATTCTGTAATATAGTTGAGAAAACTATGTAAATATTTACTATATATAATGTAAAAATATATGTATATATTTGCATACTATATATACACATATGTGTCCATGTATAATTTAATATACAAACACAAACAAAATCAGTGTGTGTGTGTGTGTGTGTGTGTGTGTATGCTCACTGTGTAGACATATGCAGAAATCAAATATTTTTATTTCAGATTAACACAAAAATTTATAAAATATTAGATAATAGATTGAGAAGAGAGGAAAAATAACTTCCTGAAAGAACAGAAAGCATAGGATCTCATAGAGCTTCTCATTTAAAATAGTCAGTAAATAGTAACAAAAGAAATTAAGATGAGGAGAGAAAATGCCTGGCTCTAACCTACATGATATCTCTGGTACTAATGAGCTTGTTAAATGAGCTTGTTAAAAACTATTTTAAGGGACAGAAGAACAAACAAGGAAAAGTGGTGGATGGGGATGAAAATAGAAGATAATGAGAAGGAAGAATTACTCAACTCTATTTCTGCTTTAGTTTTTGACAAATGCTTTTTGTTTTTCAAAACATGGATAGCAAAACAAGAAGTAAGGAAATGAAATTTGAGAGAAATCAATCAATGATATGGAAATATCTACCTATTTCATCTCATTCAATGTATTTTTAACAAAATATATATTTTGATGGATTAAGTATAATGATCTGCCCTTGTACTGTATGTTGTAATCTGGACCATATTCATTTTTAGATATTTATTTTCTGCAGGGATAGATAGCTGAATGTGCAAAGGAATGTTCACAGTTCAATGGGAAAAGCTTTAGATTTGAAGTTAGGCAAACTGAATTTGAATCTTCAACTGTGATGGCCTATGAATTATGTGATTTGGGCAAGTCATTTGTTTTCTTTACATACTGTTTAGATTACTCATCTTAAATTTAGAGAAGTGGACAAAAGATCTAAGGTAATTTGGTGCTCTAAATCTAAAATAATGGATTTTTTATTCTAGGGAATAACATAATTAATATAATATAGTCTTCAAATGAAAATGTTTAAGCAATATTTCTATTGATAGGAAATCTTTTCATTTAGATTCAGAAAAGGTACTCTTCCATGACACTGGCAGGCCACTTAAGTGAGTGTATGTCTGTCTTTTCTATGCTTCATTTGATTTTGCTACTCAATGGATCATTGAACAAAGTTATCTCCTTGGTTGCATCTGTCAGAATATGTTGTAGGGGCAAGAAAGAGACTTTGAAAGGAGACTTTAAGGCTTCATTTTGTCTTACTGCATTTAATTATTTTTTTCCATTGAACAACATCACACAGATAGATCAAAGTTAGTTTTATAATAGAAAATTTGCCCTGATTTAGAAAATCATCTATATAATCCCCCACATTTCTTTTTCACATTTTTACAAATAATATCTTCAAAACATACATGTGTTACAAAACTTAGAAAAATATTTAGATCAATGGTTTCTAATGGCATTTTGGATACATTCTGGAGTTATGATGACTATGAATTGCCTTTTCCATTCCTAAATGTAATATGTGGGCTAGCTCTCTGGAGGGCCTCAGGATCAGTCAAACTCCTTGGTCTTTAGGAGGAGAAGTGAAAGAGGCAGAAAAGCTGCCACATGGCTAGTCAAAGATGAATCCTGGACTCTGGAGTCTGGAGCTTGAAGTCTTCCCTGCTGAGCATGCTGCCACAGAAAGCCTGGCTCTCTCCTTCAGCCCTCCAATTCTTCCCTACCCCTCTATACCTTAATTATTGAGTACATTTAAAAATGTGTTTTTTCTCTAAATAAGTCTGTTCAGACCCACTTTTTCTTTCTAATTTTGTCTTCTTAGATGGCATTACACTTATTGTTATAGGAGTCTGGACTTGAGTAGGGAGTATACAAATATAGAAATTCCTTAACTGTTACCTACATGGATCAGTGAATAGAATACAGAATTTGGAGTCAAGAAAAACAGAGTTTAAATCCAGCTTTAGACACTTACTTGCTATTTGACCATGTACTTAACCTCTGTGAATTTGGTTTTCTCTTTTGTAATAAGAGAATAATAATCACAATTGTTTCTCAAGGTGGTTGGGAAGATAAAATGAAATCATGTTATGAAAAAAAAATCACTTTGCAATTCTCAAAGGGCTATATAAATTCTAGTTTTATTACTGTTATCATTATTAATAAAATGACACTATAATATGTTTTACTGTTCTGTGGCACTTCTGATTTTTTTTTTTTATTTTTATGTTCTTTGTGATTTCATTTGCAAATATTCTTGAACTGATTTAGATCATTTGAGTTTTATGATAGAATGATAGGAACTATAAAATCTGATTTTCCATGAAACTTTTCTTTTTTCTATTAAGCACTCTTTAGTCATTGTTTCACTATTTTAATTCGATAATAAATTGTTCAACCAATTTTTATTAAATATTTATTGTTATAACATGTTATGCTAGGAATGCAAAGAAGCAAATGAATAGTCCCTGACTGTAAGAATTTTGCCTTCTATTAATGGGGATAAATATATATTTTTAAAATAAGTATTATTGATTTAAGTTTAGGAGTGAGTAGTTCAATGGAAATATTAGACAATGGGCTTTACCAATGAAGGAGAGTGAATACTAAAGGTTAATCTAAATTTAGGTTATTTGCATAATATAATTTGAAGATTTCTATGAATTGTCTTTTATCTATGTAACTTTATGGGTAGTAGTTGCTGTCAATATATTTATGGATAATTAAATTGTTGAGTGAAAAATTGCTTTCTAATATGTTACCACAAGAAAAAGGCATTCATATGTGAAAATCCAGAGCCTTTTGTAGATTTTCCTGGATGTAATGCATAAAAAAATAAATCATCCATTGGAGAAAATATATTCTCATGAATATAAACAAGAAATAAAAAAAAATCAAGATAATTAAGGAGAGTAAGCATACACAATTGGGAAATTACAAAAGGCAACCTGTCTAAAGTAATGTTTGAGTAGTTTCTTAAAGAAGGAAATTGTTTGAGCAGATATTAGGAAAGTGCACATTAAAGATATAGGCCATTGCCAATATAAATGCATAACAATTAGAGAAATAATGATATGAGAAAAGGACTGGTAAGATGGTAGGTTGGTAAATGTCAAGCTCCACATTTCTTCCACAAATAGAACAAATGGGGCAAACATGGACTGATGAAAAATCAAGACTTGGAGCTCAATGGGGTCATATAGATACAACCCAAGAAGATCTGAAAAGATCCTGGGCTGGGGATTAATCTGTTTGAAGTGCAGATACCTCCTGGCTAGCTCCACAAAACCATCAAGTAGGTACTCCTTCCTTATCTGGGTTGGACTGGAGCCTCAGCAGGAAGGAACCACAGATACTTTTACCTCACTGTTTGTGGAGTCCCAGAGGACTGAGGGAACCTTTGCTGATTGGAAACTACTTGGTCCTGGGCAAAAAGGAACCAGCATCCAGTGAAAATAGAAGCAGCAGGACAGGACACTGCTGGCTGTGGGCACTTGAAGGAGAGTGGAGCTCTTGCTTTGGAGTGCTTGGTCAAAGTGGAGAGCTAAAGGGAAGCTTGAGGCATCATCCCTCCACCCCACAATTAAAGATGCTTATACTATTTACCTCTTATTAAAAAAAAAAATAACAGTCAAAAAGAAGAAAAAACCTCACCATTGAAACATATTATGTGGACAGGGAAGACTGGGATTCATCTTCAGAGGAGGACACATTAGGAAAAACAAAACAAAACAAAACAAAAAACTTCTGTACCAAAGAGTAACATGAAATGGCTCCTTGCCCAGAGAGAATTTATAGAAGCACTCAAAAAAAGAATTTAAAAATCAAATGAGAGACATTGAGGAAAAACTAAAAAGAAAAAGAAAAATCATCCAAGAAAATGAAGATTATGGGGAAAAAAAGCTAACTAACCAGAAAGGAGGTACAGAGTATCAAAGAAGAAAATGATTCTTTGAAATTTAGAATTGGGAAAGGGGTATACTCATCTAATCATCCAGGTAGTGTTACTATCACCAAGTTTTAACAGCATGGGCACTGCCATTATGACTTTGAGAGATCAAAAAGCCTAGGGCAGAGCCAAAATGGCAGAGATGACACACATTTTATTAAAAAAAGAAAACAGGGTGGAAGAACAAGACCCAGTACTCCATGTCCAAAATGCAACAGAGGCTTCCATTGGGCATCAGAATGTAGACTGATTCAGGGAAACGGGATGAGGAGCCCAGCCCCAGGGCCCAAAGCAAAAAATACTTGGGGCATGATGGCAGCCAATGCTACACTCAGAGAGTGCCTAGACATTCAGTACCCAGACATGACCAATCAGCCAGGAAGCAACCTGATGGGAGAAGGGGATTACAACTGGGGAGAATAGGATTATATGCAGCTGGGACAACTAAGATATCCCCCAGGGAGGTAAAATCTGTTCCTCTCCTGCCTATGGATCCTTTGCCTCCAGGTACAATAGGCTTGACCATTTCACTTCCTGAGAGTACTTACAAAACAGTGTCCATCCATACAATGATGTGGGAAAGTAGGGAATGTGTGGATAATATCCCAGTCACTAATACAGTAGACAATGTGTGACTTGTCAACCAGGAGAAATAGTAGCATTTACTGATACAGACTCCTAATAGGCAATCTGGTAATAGTCGCCCAGATTCTGACTCCAAGCAACAAAATCCAGGAAAATTCAGGACAGCAGCTGTGACAGCTGATCAACCTATGCTCACTATCTATATAAATGGTATACTATTAGAAGGATTGGTAGACACAGGTGCAGATCATACAGTCATTAGAGGGGCCAACTAGCCCAGTCACTGGCCAAAGATTAAGGCAGACACCTACATGTCTGGCATAGGAGGATTAATAACAGCTGAAATTAGTGCTACCCCTTTGAGATGGACTTTTGAATGTGAAACAGGAGTTTTATCCTTTTGTAGTTGGAAAAAATCCCCATCAATCTTTGGGGAAGGGACATTTTACAACAATTAGGATTAAAAATGAGTACTTCAGTTTTTTAGGCAGGGCTGCTGTTGAAGGCCTGCCAACACTTTCACCTATTCTTATCCAATGGAAAACTGATACACCAGTGTATAAAGAACAGTGGCCCTTAGGTAGTGATAAAATTCAGGCCTTATTAGATATAGAACAGGAGCAACGTGACCAAGGACACTTACAACCTTCTCTAAGTCCTTGGAATTCTCCAGTATTTGTTGTAAGAAAGAAATCTGGAAAATGAAGGATGTTGACTAATTTAAGAAAGGTAAATGAACAGATGAAAACTATGAGAACTCTTCAGTCTGGACTTCCATCTCCTACTCAGTTGCCTAGAGAATGGCCTCTTTGGGTTATAGATATTAAGGATTGTTTCTATTCTATCACTCTAGATAAGGAGGGTATGACAAGATTTGCCTTTTCAGTGCCTAGTGTTAACTTAGATGAGCCTTATAAAATATAGGAATGGACAGTTTTGCCACGGAAATGAAAAACAGTCCTACTACGTGCCAAATGTATGTTACTGCTACTCTTACTCCACTAAGAAACTCCAGTAAGAAAAGCACTTCCAAAAGTAATGATATATTTGGATGTGCACCTGAAGAACATATGTTAGAAGCATGTCTACAAAAAAACATAGAAACACTAAGGAACTACAAATTGCACATAGCTCCAGAAAAAATTCAAAGACATGCTCCCTTTCAATATTTACGATATGAAGTATACCTTATGGTGCTTAAAGTATAGAAACTTTCCTTAAGAACAGAGAAGCTCAACACCTTAAATAACTTTCAGAAATTGATATATCCAATGGATGGGTCCAATGTTAGGCTTGACTACTTATCAATTGCAACCATTATATAACATTTTAAGGGGAGACAGTGCTTTAATCCCACCACATCAGCTTACAAAAGAAGCTCAAGAGGCTTTGAGAGAAGTTGAACTGGATTTTCCAATGTAGTTGAAAGAGTCACTCAAAAATCCTTGGAAATATCAGTTTTTGCTACACAAGAGACACCCACAGCAGTTTTTCATCAAGGAGATAGTGTGATAGAGTGGGTGAACCTCCCAACTCAACCAGACGAAAGCCTTACTTCTTACCCAGTGCTTGTGCCTAGAGTTTTATAAAAGGTCATTAAGTGAGCATTATAATTATCTGATATAAGACCTGACAAGATATATACCTTTTATACTAATGTCCCAATCAATGTATGCTGTGAAACCATCCCAGAGTGGCAGATTTTATTCTCTACAGCTAGAATTTTGTACATGGTTCTCTATTAAAGATAACCAGACTATTACATAGTTGGCCATGGATTCTTGAAGAAAAGGTTTCTAAAGTTCCTCTTAAAAGACCAACTATCTTACAGATGCATCTAAACATAATATTTGTGCTGTATACTCTCTTAAATTGACTATAAAAGAGTAGTAAAAACTCCTTTTCAATCCACTCAGCAGAATGAATTGTATGCAATCATTCTAGCTCTTATTATCCAAGAGATATAAATATAATATCTGATTCAGCCTATTCAGAAGATTTGCTACAAAGAATCGCCACAGCCCAAATAAAATTTGTAGTTTCCAATATATCTCAGTTCTTTAAGGAACTTCAAGAGCAAGTGAGAAAGCATCCAGGTAAGAATTATATCTTGCATATCCACTCTCATAGAGGACTTCCAGGTCCTATTTTTGATGGCAATTCAAAAACAGCCTTCTAACCATCTTGGCCAATACTTTATTTCAAGAAGCCCAAAAATCTCATTCTAAATATCATCAGGCTGCTCAAGCATTACATTTACAATTTGGAATAACTAGAGAGGTAGTTAGGAGCATAGTAAAAGCCTGTACAGCTTGCTTTCCTTTCCATGCTCCCATGCTCCCTCCAGGAACCCTCGTGGTTTGAGTCCCAATGAAATTTAGCTAATGGATGTGACCCATTATAAGTCTTTTGGTTGTCTTTCTTTTATCCATGTTGTGGTAGACACCTTTTCAGGATTCACTTTTGCCATACCAGCAGCAAAAGAGATAGCCCAAGTGGTCACTGAATTCCTTATACAACCATTTGCAATTATGGTTGTGCCACAAGCAATAAAAACAGATAATGGGCCTGCATATACTTTTAAATATTCTGCATACTTTTCTGCACGGTATAAGATTTTACACACCACTGTCATACCTTTTATTCCTCAAGGATAGGCAATAGTATAGAGGAGAAACAAAGAGATTAAGGCATTCCTCCAAAAACAAAAGAAAGAGGGAGCCACAGGTAACCCTAGAGAACTTCTAAATTTAGCTCTTTATACTATTAACTTCTTAATTTTTGACAAAGATGCACTGGCTCTGGCAGACAGGTTTTATAACCTACCGGAAGAGCAGTATCCAGTGTAAGCAGCTCCACTATCTTTAGATAATCTCCAGGTGATGTGGAGAGACCCAGAAAATGGTGAATGGAAGGGACCAGATAGGTTAACTGCTTGGGGCAGAGGGTTTGCTTGTGTCTCTATAGATGGGGAAGGAATCAGATGGGTGTCAACGAGCCTTATTCATCTTGTCCATCATAGAGAGATGGAGCAAACTCTTAAAACTAAGGAGAAGACCCAAGAAATATTGGGTGGTTCCATCACTGATTGTGCCCACCACTGATAGAGCATGAAAATTATGACAATTGACTCATGGACATCAAAAATTGTTGGACTTCAAAACCCTCAGGAATTATTGGAATCCCTGAGATATGAACAGATTGTTGTATGATTTGAAAACCCTTAGGAATCATTGGATTCTCTGAGACATAATGAGACTGTTGTTGCAGTTGAAAATCCTCAGGAATCATTGGATTTTCTGAGAAATTATAAAACTGTTGCAGGACTTCAGAATCTGCAGGAATCATTGTATTCCCTAACATATAAAAAGACTGTTACAGGTCTTCAAAACTTGTGGGGATCATTGGATTCCCTGACACATGAAGCAATGGACAATAGATTGGTTTTGGACTATCTCTTGGCTGCTAAAGAAGGCATATATGTGATTGTTGCTTATATACCTTCATTCTAGGACTTCTAGAAATCTTTTACAACACCATGTTGATTTATATTGTTTGTTATATCACTACTTGCAAGTACAATTCATGTTGGTTATACCACATTGAGCCTGCATTAGCTGTGGGGAGAGTCATCACTAATAAAATAGCCTGTGTGTTATTGCTATATGCTTGTGCAATATCTCCCATACTGATGGATTTGTGCATACCTGTTTCTAGTAAGACCCTTCAACCCAGAAACCTGCTAATAATATCTGGCTTGACTTCCCACTTCCCTTTGGTGTTTTTCATCTCTCTTCCTGAGAAATCAGGGAAGGCACGGTCATCTCCTTTTTAGTCCTTTCACCTCCCTTCCTGAGAAGTTGGGGGCAGGGCATGATCACCTCCTTTTTGGCGTTTTCACTTTCTTTCCTGTGAAGTCAAAGAGGGCATAATCACCTCATTTTTGGGGTTCTCACCTCCCTGAGAAATCAGGGATAGCAGGACTACCTGTGTTCTAAAACAAAAGAAAGAAGGAGATGTAAAGGGCTAAAACTTTGATAGGTGCACTGGGTTCAGACTGCTGAGCACTTATGGCTAATTACCCATTGGATAATACTCTATTGGCTTATGTTTGGAAAATGTCTCTTCCCACTATTCTATGCTGGCTCAAACTTATTCATGTATACAGATGATTGTAGGAGGGATTAGGGGGTGGAGTAAGACAAGCCAGAGTTACTTTGGTGGTAGATGAAGAGAAGGAAGGGTAGAGGAGATCTTTCATCCATTCCCTTCACTTCTACCCCTAAAGACCAAGAATAAACACGAAGGACTTTTGTTTATCCTGACTCTGGCTGATTCTAAGGTATCCAGGGTGCTAACTTGGTCTTCACGTAAAATATGTATAAAATCATGTGTATATGTATGTACATATGTTTACATAAATACACACACACACACACACACACACACACACACACATATATATATACAATCATTCTCTACACGTTTCTATTATCACTTCTTTCTCTGGATATAGATAATATTTTCCTTAACAGATAGCTTGTAGTTATTTTGAGTATTTATCATACTCAGAATGACTTAGTCACTGAAAGTTCTTCTTAAAACAATATTGCTTTATTTCTATACAATGTTCTATTGCCTCTGCTCATTTTGATCTTTATAATTTTCTTTAAGTCTATCCATGTTTTTTTCTAAAATCATCTAGCTCATCATTTCTTATATCACAGTAGTATTCCATTGCAATTATATAACACGACTCATTCAGTCATTCTCCAATTGATAAGAATTCTCTTAATTTCCAGTTCTTTGTCAATACAAAGAAAACTTCTCTAAACATACTAGAATATACAATCTAGGGTCTCTTTCTTTTCCCCTAAATATCTTCAGAAGTAGTCCTAAAACTGGTATTTTGGGGTCAAAGGATATAGACAGTTTCATAATTCTTTGGCCATAATTCCAAATTGCTCTTCAAATTTTTTGGATAAATTCACAGTTGGACCAACAGTGAATTGGTGTCCCAATTTTTTCCACATTCCCTCCAACATTTATTGTTTTCCTATTCACTTATGGTAGTCAATGTGATAAGTGTAAAATATTATCTCGAGGTTGTTTTACTTTGCATTTTTCTAATCAATAATTATTTAGAAAGTTTTTTCATTTCTATAAATTCTTTTGATTTTTTCATCAAAAACTATTTGTTCATATTGTTTGAACATTCATCAATAAGCAAGTGTTTTGCATTCTTATATATTTGACAAACTTCCTGATAGTTTGGAAATATGAAACCTTTACCTGAGAAACTGTCGGGAAACTCCCTCACAATTTTCTGCTTCCATTTTGATCTTACTTACATTCATTTTATTTCTACAAAAATTTTGTTTTTAATTTAAAGTACTAAAATCATCTTTTTTACATAATGTTTATTTCTATCATTGATAACTTTTTTGCCTGTCCATAAGTCTGATAAATAATATATTCCATATTCTTCAAATTTTCTTGTAGCATCTCTATTTTTATCAGACATCCATTTTAACTCTATATTAGGAAGTGGTTTCAGATATTATTCAGTGCTTAATTTCTGCCACACTGCCTTCCAGTTCCCCCCAAATTTTTAAACAAATAATGAATTCTGAACACCAAAATTTGTCTCTTATATTGTCAAACACAAGGTTTCTACCTTTCTATTTCTTAATCAGTTTTAGAATATTTAGATAATTACTTCCTTATAATCCAAATTAAGATCTGATATTATTAAATTTCCTTCCTTTACAATTTTTTTCATTAATTTTTGATACTATTGACTTTTTGTTGCATCATATTTTATGCCCACCCCTACATCAAATACTTTACAAATATTATTTCATTTGGTTTTCACAACATTCATGATAGATAGATTTTTAAAATTTGTATTTTATAATCAAAGCAACTGAGGCAGATTGTAGTTAAATGACTTGCCATGGGTCACACAATAAGACTATGCAGTTAAATATGATTTTCCTCCACATTCACAACCCAGCACTTTCTCTTTTTGGGTCATTTTGCTGCCTTGAGAGATCAAATTGTGAATCAGATGAATAGTTGTATCAGTGGAGACACACTCCATTATATCATACCACATCACATTACAAATATTTTTTAGATAGAACAAAGTTTAAAAATATATTAGATATGTGAAGGGAAAGGGAAAGGATGAGAATAAAATAGTAATAGTGAATTTGGATGAATGCAAATGTGGTGGTGCCCTTGGCAATCATAGTGAAATGTGGAAAAGATAAGGATTCAAGGAAATATAATTGGTTGAGATTTCTGACACAATGTATTCCATCTATTCCTAAAGCCAATAAACACTTAGAAGGGTGAATGTTGGGAACTTGAAGAGAGATTTAAGCAAGAAAATAATGAAGGAAACAGGAAGCATTAGTAGATAAGACTAGGTGTTTTCAATTTAGAAATAAATTCTCCTGGTCTCTGTGATAGGGAGGGTGAGATATAAGCCATGCAACTTCCCTATGATGATTTGGTTGGATTCCTTTCCCTTTCCACTTTGAGGAATACCCAAATGGTAATATAATGATTGTTCCTTTCTTTAGTGACTTAGGAACTCACACAATCCTCATTATGTTGCTCTGATAAATTGAAATTTTAGGAGCAGAAATAATTTTTCTTTAACAACTTTTCTTTTTTTCCCTATATTTATTTTAATACATATTGTCGTACAAATCATATGGGAGAGAAAAATCAAAACAAAAGACAAAAACTTTCCTCATGGGAGTGAAAAAAAATATTAAAAGAAAGAAATTAAGATAAGCATGTTTTGATTTACATTCAATCTCTATAGTTCATTTTCTGGAGGCAGATGGTGTTTTCTATTCAAAGGTTATTATAATTGCCTTAAACACAGAACCACTGAGAAGTATCAAGTCTTTCACAATTGATCATCGATCATTCTTACTGTTATTGTGTACAATGTATTCCTGTTGCTACAAACATTATTGCATATGTTTTTTCCCTCTTTTATGATTTCCTTGGGATACAGACCCAGTAATGACACTGCTGTGTCAAAGGATATGCGGAGTTTTATAGCCCTTTGGGCATAATTTCGGATTGGTTGGATCAATTCACAAGTCCACCAAGAATGCATTAGTGTTCCAGATTCCTCACATGCCCTCCAATATTTATCATTATATTTTCCTATCATCTTAACCAAACTGAGAGGTGTGACGTGGTACTTCAGAATTGTTTTACTTTGAATTTCTCTGATCAATAGTGACTTAGAGTATTTTTTCATACAGATATAGAGGGCTTTGATTTTGTCCTCTGAAAATTGTTCATATCCTTTGATTAATTATTAATTGGGGAAACCATTTATACTATTATAAATTTGACACAGTTCTTTATACATTTTAGAATTAAGGTCTTTAACAGAAAACTGGCTATATATATATATATATATTTACAGCTTGGTACTTCCCTTTTAATTTTCTTTCTGTTGTTTTTGCTTGTGCAAAAAACTTTTTAATTTAATGTAATCAAAGCTATCCATTTTGCCTTTCATAGTATAGTCTAGTGCTTCTTTAGTCATAAATTTCCCCCTTCTCCAAAGATCTGATAAGTAAATTATCCCTTATCCTAATTTGCTTATGGCATCATCCTTTATACCCAAATCATATTCCCATTTTAACTTTCTTTTGGAATGGAGAATGCGATGTAGTACTGTGCCAAGTTTCTAATATAGTATTTTCCATGTTTCCCAGCATTTTTCTCAGATAGTTAGTTCTTATCTCAGAAGCTGGATTTTGGAGATTTATCAGATACTAACTTATTATAGGCATTGGTTATTGTGTCATGTATATCTAATCTATTCAACTGATCCACTACTCTATTTCTTAACTAGTACCAAATGTTTTTGATAACTGCTGCTTTATAATATAATTTTAAGTCTGATACTGCTAAGTCGCCATTCTTTGTAGTTTTTTTTTTTTTTTTAATTAATTCATTTGATATTCTTGACCCTATGTTTTTCCAGATGAACTTTATCATTTTTTCTGGTTCTATAAAATAAGTTTTTGGCAATTTGATTGGTATAGCATTGAACAAGTAAACCAATTTAGGGAGAATTGTGATTTTTATTAGCTCTGCCTACAAGCAAGCAATTGATACTTTCCCAGTTGTTTAGATCTGACTTTATTTGTATGAGAAGTGTTTTGAAATTGTCTTCAATTTAGTAGTTGTGTATGTATTGGCAGGCAGATATCCAAATATTTAATTTTGTGTACAATTATTTTAAATTGAATTTCTCTTTGTATTGCTTCTTGCTGAGTTTAATCAGTAATATATAGAAATACTTATGATTTCTATGGATTTATTTTATACTCTGCAACTTTGCTAAAGCAATTATTTCAAGTAGGATTTTGGATGATTTTCTAGCATTGTCTAAGTATATCATCATGTCATGTGCAAAGAGTGATAGATTTATTTCCTCATTGACCATTTTAATTCATCTTTTTCTTTTCTTTTGCTAAAGCCAAAATTTCTAGTACAATATTGAATAATAGTGGTGATAATGGGAACCCTTGTTTCAACCCTGATCTCATTGGGAATGCATCCAGCTCCTCTCCATTACAAATAATGCTTGCTGTTGGTTTTAGATGGATACTACTTATTATTCTAAGGAAGGCTCCCTTTATCACTATGCTCTCTAGTGTTTTTAATAACATTTTTAAAATTCTTTTCTGCATCTATTAAGATTATCATATGGTTTTTATTGGTTTTGTTTTTGATATGGTCAGTTATGGTAATCGTTTTCCTGCATTTCTGCTATAAATCTCACTTGGTCATAACAAATCCTGCTGATACCTCGCTGTAATCTCTTTGCTAATACTTTGTTTAAAATTTTGGCATCAATATTCACTGGGGAGATGGGTCTGTAATTTTCTTTCTCTGAATTAGCTCTTCCTGGTTTAGGTATTAATACTATATTTATGTCATAGAAGGAATTTGGCAGATCTCCTCCTTTACCTATTTTCCCAAATAGTTTACATAGTTTTGGAATTAATTTTTCTTTAAATGTTTGATAGAATTCACTTGTAAATCCGTCTGTCTGTAAAGATTTTTTTCTTAGGGAGTGTCTTGATGACTTTAATTTGTTTTTTTCTAAAATAGAACTATTAAAGGAATTTAATTCCTCTTCTGTTAATCTGAACAATTTATATTTTTGGTAAATATCCATCCATTTCATTTAGATTGTCAGATTTGCTGGCATACAATTGGGCAAAATAGTTCCTGATTTTTCCTTTAATTTCTTTTTTATTGGTAGTAAGTTCATCCTTTTTCTTTTTGATGCTGGTAATTTTTTTTTTTTTTTAAGTTTCCTTTTTCTAATAAAAGGAACCAAAGGTTTATTGATTTTTTTAAAAAAAGAACATGTAGTTTTATTAATTAGTTTGAGGTTTCTCAGTTTCAATTTTATTAATCTCCCTTGAATTTCAAAATTTCTAATATGGCTTTAATTTTTTTCTAGCTTTTTTAGTTGCATGTCCAATTCCCTGATCTTTTTCTTCATTTTATTCATGTACCTATTTAGAGATATAAAATTTTCCCTAAGAACTGCTTTGGCTTTAACTCATAGAATTTGATCTGTTGCCTCATTATTGTCATTCTCTTCTATGAAACTGAGGATTGTTTCTGTGATTTGTTGTTTGATACACTCATTCCTTAGAATTAGATTATTTAATTTCCAATTTTTTTAAATCTATCTTTCCCTGGCCTATTATTGATTACAATTTTTATTGCAACATGGTCTGAAAAGGAAGCACTTATTATGTCTGTTTTTCTGCATTTGATTGTGAGATTTATACCCTAAATATATGGTCAGTTTTTGTATTGGTACCATGTACTACCAAGAAAGGGATAATTCCTTCCTGTTCCTATTCAGTTTTCTCCAGAGGACTATCATATGTAGGTTTTCTAGGATTTTATTAACTTCCCTAGCTTCTTATTTATTTATTTATTTTTATTTTGTAATTCAATTTTTAGGAATCTGAGAGGGGGAGGCTGAGGTTCCCCATTAATATATTTTTGATGTCTATTTTTTCCTGAAACAGACAATATCTTCTCTAGAAATTTTGCTGTTATACCACTTGGTATATATACATTAATATCTTCACCACTTCATTGTTTATGATATCTTCTAACAAGATGTGCTTTCCTTCCTTTTCACTTTTAATTGGATCTATTTATACTTTTGTTTTATATGATATCAGAATTGCTACCCCTGATTTTTTTTTTTTTATACTTCAGTTGAGGCATATTCTGCTGCAGCCTTTTCCCCCTTACTCTGTATGTGTTTCTTTGTGTCAAATGTGTTTCTTGTAAACAAATATTGTAGGATTCTGATTTTTAATCTACTCTGCTGTTCATTTCTATTTTATGGGAGAGTCCATCCCACTTACATTAACAGTTAAAATTTCCAATTCTGTATTTCCCTCAATTCTATTTTTCCCTTATATATTCTCTTGTTCTTTCTTTCCACCTTGTCCTTAGTAGTGTTTTTGTATCTACCCCACCTATTACCGTATCTTCTATCATCCCCCATCTCTTAGTATTTTTTTTTTACTCACTCCACTCACTACCTTATGGTCTATAAACTCTTCCTCCCTTCTCTTAGCTATCCCCTTAAGTGTTTCTACCCTCCCTTCTATCCTGTTCCATCCTTTTCTTTTCCTCTTTCTCCTCCTACTTCTTTATAGGGTTAGATACACTTCTATATCCAACTGAATGATTAAGTTATTCCCTCTTTGAGCCAAAATTGATTAGACATTTTCAGACAATGCTCATTTTCCTCTCTTCTTTCTCTCTATTGCAATAGTTCTCTTGTGCCTCTTCATGTGATTTACTTTGTCCCATTACACCTCTCATTTTTTCTTCTCTCAGTACAATTTCTCTTCCACCACTTAAAATCTTTTTCTTTGATGTCATCACATCTGAGACTATTCATATAACTTTGTCCTTTGTCCATGTAATACCCTCTTCTGTCTGCCCTAGAAAGAAGTGTATTTCTCAAGACTTACATATATCATTTTCTCATCTTGGAATGGAAACAGTTTTAATCTTAAAATAATATATATTTCCTTTATTTATATTTCTATGCTTCTCTTGAATCCTGTATTTGAAGATTAAATGTTCTATTTAGTTCTGCTTTTTTTTCAACAGAAATGATTAAATGTTTCTTACTTCATTGATTTCTCATAAAGCTTCCATTTGCTCAATTTTATTTTTTAAAGAATTATTTTCCTCGAGTTGGCAAATTTCCCTTTTTATGATATTCTTCTCCTCATTAGCTTTTTATATTTCTTTTTGCTCCTCTCTCAATTCTGTCCCTACTTTTTCCTCTATCTCTCTTACTTAGTTTTCAAACCTTTTGAGCTCTTCTGTGACCTGAACCCAATTCTTATTCTTCTTGTAAGCTTTAAATAGGAACTTTGACTTTGTTATCATCTTTTGAGTATATGTTTTGATCCTTCTTGTACCACAATAACTTTCAATGATCAGAATTTTGTGTGTGTGTGTGTGTGTGTGTGCTGATTTTCTTAGCCTATTACTCTATTTTTAACCCTTTGTTAAAGTAGGGCTCTGTATCAAGGAAGGATGCACTGTTCCCAGCTTCAGGGGTTTTGTGCAACTATTGTCAGAAACTCTTCTAGGAATCTGACCACAAGCACTCTTTCCTGGCCTGAAGCTATTAGGTGTGTCCCCAATGAAGTCAGAGGTCAGAGGAGGGGCTGTGGATGGATTCAGGGTTACACGCTGGAGTACCACCTTTTCTTCTTAGCTTCTAAGTTACCTTCAGCTGGAAAATGTTTTACTCAGTCTTTTGGGGTGTTCAGATGCTCTAAAATTTGTTTAGAGCCATTATTAAAAAGACTTTGGAACAGTTTAGGGGAGAGGTTGGGCAAATTCCTGCCTTTACTCCACCATCTTGGCTCTGCCTACTCTGATCCTCATCATAAATTGCTGTATACTCTTTGCTAATTTTATTTAATTTTTTTGCATCAATATTCATTAGGGAAACTGGTCTATAATTTTCTTTCTCCATCTTTTTTTTTTCTTAATTTAGGTATCACTACCATATTTATGTCATAAAAGGAATTCCTTCTTTGCCTTTTTTTTCTAAATATTTTATATCTAATTCAATTCTGCTAAGAATGATACTTTCTTTGATTTATAGCCATAAAACATCAGAAGGATATTGATCTTAGAAAAGATGGACCTTTGTTTCTGGGAAATGTTTAGAGGCATTAAAACACTAGTCAATTTTCTTTCTGGGCATCTGGATGACACTGTGTGTGAAGGGTGAGAGGAGGAGTGCAGGGGAAAGCAAGTGGGAGAGAGTTAGATGGCACAGTGGATAGAGCACTGACCCTAGAGTCAGGAGGGCTTAAATCTGGAGAGTTTAAATCTGGGCTCAGATACATAATACTTAACACTTACTAGCTGTGTAACCATGGGCAAGTCATTTAATCCCAGTTACCTCACCAAACCCAACCAAAACAAAGAGATTTAACTTTCTTTTTACCTGTTCAATTGCATACTCATTTTTTTTGCCCAGGAGCTCCCTAGATCATTGTCCCAACTGCAAACCCTGAAATTCTCGATAAACTTTCTTCTTTTTTCAAGATAAGCATAAAAAATGGTTTGAGATTTTAGCACAGAAGGTACTATGATTAATTAAATATTGTTTCTGCTATGGTGGTAACAGGTTATTGGGTATTTTGCATATTGGCTACTTTAGAAAATAGAATATTATTCAAAAGTTTTATCAGAGAACTTGCCATTGTTCAACAGAATGTTCTTCCATTTATTTTTATCCACTATCTCCCTCTCATATGCATATACTTCTCTTATATACTCATTCTTCTCCTTCCTGCTAAAGACCCTCACCTTTTCTTCCAAACCACAATTTAGTTTTTATTTCTCCAAGAAGCTTTTTTTTTTTTCTTTTCATAAATCTCCCTACTGAAATTGTTTGCTTTTGCTGTTAAAAGTCCTGGAACATCTTATTTGCTTCTTCTCCTTTATTCTTCTTATAGCTGCATTAGATTTGTTTGTGTAAATATCTGGTTGTTCCCAATTAAATGTACCAATGCATTTTCTTTTCATTTTTACATGCTTCTTGTCTACTTGCAGTGTTCCTTGTGAATGGGCATTTTAAGATATTTATTAAATTGAATTAAGTAGACAGAAAATTCCTTTTAAATACATTCTGAGAAGCATCTGTTTTATTTAATATATCCACACATCAAGTAAACTTAATGGGACATTTAACAATGTATTGCAAAGAATGCTGGATCTTAAGATCAGGAATGACCTAACTTGAAATACTACTTCTGACACTTTCTAACAATCAAATTTAGAAGTCATTACCTGTCATAAACTCAGTTCATTTTTTTTTTTTTGCAAGATGAGAACAATACTTGTTAATACTTGCTTCACATGGTAATTGTAAACAACAAATCAGCTAATTAATATATGCAAAGTGTGTCACAAATATAAAGCTACTCTTTAAATGTCATCTATGATTATCTTGTTTTGATCCTTTTACAATCAGTTATCATCCATATTATTATCACCCTCATCATTATAATTATTATTTCAATTAGCTTTTGCTTACTGGAAAATTTAAAGTTTATGTTCTACTGAATGGATGAATGTGAATAATAGTAAAAAGGGACTGGAAGGATTTTCTCTGGATGAGGAACAGTTCCCCAGAACCCCACAAAGCTTTACTCCCCTCAAGAATATTTCAATTGATAATTAGCAGCTGTATGCTAATTGCATCAAGGCTCCTTACTTCCTGAGTATGCAAATTTTGGATTCTCATTCAGTTGGAACTTTTTTTCATGAGGCTTTGTGGAAAATAGTTTTAGGTTATTCTACACATCTGATCCTAAAGACAAATCTTAAGGAGCAATAAATGAAGCACTTCTTTCTCATGACAAAGAGATATATTTTTGCATTATCATACTTTGGTTTCTATTCAGAAGTTATTTCAAGCCAAATAACCAAACAAAACATTCCTTTGTTGAACATGATAGATCCCTACCATGCATAATACACACCTGAATTTTGAAAGAAAATAAAGAGACAGCCAATAGTCACCATGAGTTAATTAATTCTGTTTAAATGAATTATAAACTGAGACAGTCCCTACTAAGCATAAATGGCTTAGCATGATGGTATACATATGTAACTTCTTACTATTCTTAAGGCTGAGTTTAGCAGATATCTTGAGCTCAGAATTTAGGAAATTCTATGAGTCAGGATGTTAAATCCGCTGATTATATATCACTTAATGTAGCATGAGTATAATGAGTGTACCACCTTCCTCCCACCATCAAGTAGGGGAAGCACTGGGTTGTCAAAAGGGGTAAATGAATCTTGCCCACAAATGAGGCAAATCAAGGCTTTTGAGTGGATCAATTGTGTAACGAACATCTATACTCTGTATTTCCAGTCTGGGTAAGACTTTAAAAAAAAATCAAATTTAGACCTGTTATGAAATACATCTGATAGACATCGTTAATGAGACAGAGCATAAGAAACTTCTTTTGAGCCTGAGATATGGGGACAAAAAAATTATAATGGTGTATGGTTCATTCTGATTAGATTTTTATTTTTATTGCTTTATTTGATTTCTACTACTATTAGTGATTTCCTAACCCTAAGAGCTCCTGGGGTGCCCACTTGGTTTAAACAAAAGGGAAACTGATGGTTTGAAACACTTCTTCCTTGATTGAGCATTTGATTAAGTGCTTCAGGCTTACACTTGAGCACTTGAGTTGAAAGTGCTCCGGAAATGGCAGTAGGCTGAGCAGGAGTTTACTCTTTTCACACAGCTGGATCTGAAAGATTGTTTTTTTTTTTCTTTTTGTTTGTTTGTTTTTTGCTTTTTTTGTTTTTTTTTTTATACATTTCTTATTTTCCCCAGGGGAGTCTTTTACCTCTAGTGATTTAAATAGACAAATAATTTTAATTAATCACCTCAGTTCTTTTGTGTTTTTTTGTAATTGCTAGCTCTAACACATATGTTCCTGGCCATCATTATCTACACTCTCTCAAGACTATGTTTAAATTTAGGGGAATGTTAAAAAATGTTCAGAGAATGAACACTAATACAAAGCAAAGATGTAAAAGATGTATCTTTGATAAAAAAGGGCAAAATGGAATTTACTATTGACCATTTGTTATATATTCTCTAAATTAAATGGTTTTGTTTTTGAATAGCCTGGTGAAAATCATAAGATTTTCTGACTGGATATAAGTTTAAAGGGTTTATATGTTTTATCATTTCAACATTAAAGCATGTAATTTATTGTTCTTTTCCATGACAAGGAGGCATATTTTTGCATTATCAGACTTTGGTGTCTATTCAGAAGTTATTTTAATCAGATAAACCAAATATTCCTTATAGATCCTTACCATACATAATACATACCTAAATTTTGAAGGAAAATAGACAATCAACAATTGGATGGAAAAATAGAAACACGGCTCTTCTTTCCCTTACCTATGTCTCCCCATCTTTATCTTAAGTTGCTTAATAGTATGTGTGATCTTATGCATTGATATCTTCTATGTTATATGTAGAGAAAATAAAAATAAACAGAAGAAGCAATGTTGCAAGTAAATAGAGTAATTTGGAATTATAACAAATAAAGCTCATAAAATGCAGGTAATCTCATACTTAAAATCATAAACAAGAGCTATCTATGAAGAATTTTCAGCTTCGAATCTTTTTTGGAAAGACTGATATGCAGGAGGTGTGGGGAGGGATTAAAGTTGTCATTGAGATCTTGATCCTCTTTCTCACAGAATCATATAATTTTAGAATTAGAATGGAACCCAATAAACCATCGACCAACTCACATTTCCCTACATGAAAGAAATTCCTAATATAACAACACGCTTGACATTTTATTCAAACTCTTGCAAAAATACATTGAGAGAGAGCCTAACACCTCTTGAGTCTGTCTATTACATTTATAAGTAGCTATTATTTTACTTTGACATCAAGTCTAAATTTATTTCTTTGTAACTTCTAAACACTGTCCCTCATTCTGTTTTCTTGGGATAGAGAATAAACCTAATCCCTCTTTCACATGACAATCCTTCAAATATAGATGGAATTGTATGTCATTCCTGAGTCTTCTTCAGATTAAGCATTTCCATTTTCTTCAACACAACATCATTTGACATAAACTCAAAGTTCTTCAGCATCCTGCTTGCTAAATTCTGGATGTTTGGAGCTGAGCAAAATACTTCTTATGTAGTTTTACAAGAGAAGAAGATAGGGAAACTAAAATGAGAGATATGTCTCACTTAATTCAGCCCAGCATTACATTAGCTTTTTTCAGTGTCATATGATGCTGAGTCATATTGAGTTTCCTTTTTAATATAACCTATATACCATTTTAAATAAACTACTTCCTTTACAAGTCACTCTAATTTTACAGATAAGAAAGTATTTTTTAGACTAAATATAGGAATTCTTGTTGGTCTCTATTAAATTTCATATTATTAGATTCAATCCTATAGTATAGCCTGTCAAAAACATTTTGAATTCTGACTCTAACATCTATGATGCTAGATTTATGTTTTCTCTTTATGCTTCCCCTATGGTGCTCAGCAACACAAGTGATGATTTAAATCAGAGGCTATAGAGTGAATCCTTTGCATGCCAAGCAAGGTTAAAACAAGTGATTCACTCTGTTAAATTCATAATATCATCTCTAGGAAGGAATATGTAGAAAAAATTGAGAATTAAGGACTGATCTGGGCATAACAATGCCTGAGACAAAACTATGTAATTTGTAAATAAATTTCTCTATGAAAAATAAATTGGGACAGGGCCTTTAAAAATTACTTTCAAGCTATTATTTAAATCTCCTCTCTATATTTTAAGGAGAAAATTTCTAATTATCTCCATATGTGTATAAGTGTGGGTGAGTACATGTGTATGTCTCTGGTGTGTGTGTGTGTGTGTGTGTGTGTGTGTGTGTGTGTGTGTAGGTGTGTGTGTTAAGTTTCTGCTTCAAGTTATATGGGAAAAACAAAAACAAAATCAAATGCATAAATTAAAAAAAAAACTTAACAAAAGAATTACATTAGTCCAAATGGGAGGAAATTTTACCTTGCAGTGATATCTATTGTGTGGAATAACATATAAGATGAGGAATAGAATGTGTTACTGGATCATTTAAATTTACGACTACATTAAAACAACATTCTAATCACCACAGTCCTTAGAAATTTGCTGAGAGTCCTTTCATCCTCAAATCTATAGTTTATAGCTAATAAATCTCAACTCTTTATTGTCTTTCAATCATGCTCTAATGACTGAATCATAGACAGAATGAATAATTTGCCAACAGTCTTGCAGCAAGTCACTTAGTTTCCCCAACTATAAATAAGTTAAGAAAGTTGAACTAAATGATATTTAGAATTCTGACATTTAAATTCTGACCTTTGAAATGTTGTGATTTTATATTTGGAATTAATGATGATATTGAAAGATGTTATTTTATGTATGTGTGTGTGTGTGTGTGGGGGGTAACTCTTTCCCCAGACACCAATTCTGGATTGTGCTCAATGTTTGATGGTTTTGTTCCTACATGAATGATGTTAATTGAAAGAGAAAATCACATAATCATACTGCCTCAGATTATTATAAAATTTGTTATTCAATTTTAACTGAACCTTCACTGATACTTATCAAACCTTTCATTCTACCCTGAGTAACTCTCATACTCCTTATAGTAACTGTTCAAACCTCTTCTCAAATCATGCATTATATCCTTTTTACTTCTCTCCCAGCAAAGTATCTCACTTTATATATCACTGAAAAAATGGAAGCTATCTCTAGTTAGCTCCCTCATATTACCAATTCTATATTTCATATCATCACAATATCTCCCCTTATCTTCTCCTCTTTTGCTCTAATATAAATGAGGTAGAATGAATGATGAATGAAGCAACTGTCATCATGCTTATTTTATATAGTTCTAGAAATTTTAGTTATTGGAATGACTAGATAAAAAAAAATTGAGATAACAACACAAGCAAAAAGAGACAAAGCCATTATTCTTTGAAAATAGTATAATTAGAAAACAAAAACTAATGAGTGAAAAATCATTGCATTAAATGCTCCAGAAAAAGTTTGGTCATGACTTCTGGTTCTGGAATCACAATGCCTGAGTGAGTCAGAAAGGTATTCAAGTTCTCCCAGTTTTCCTCAAAAAACACATGAAGCCAAATCTCTCTTTTTTTTTTTAATAATTTTTTTTTTATTGATAGAACGCATGCCAGGGTAATTTTTTTACAGCATTATCCCTTGCATTCACTTATGTTCCGATTTTTCCCCTCCCTCCCTCCACCCCTTCCCCCAGATGGCAAGAGTCCTTTACATGTTGAATGGGTTGCAGTATATCCTAGATACAATATACGTGTGCAGAACCAGTTTTCTTGTTGCACAGGGAGAATTGAATTCAGAAGGTATAAATAACCCGGGAAGAAAAACATAAATGCAAGCAGTTTATATTCATTTCCAGTGTTCTTTCTCTGGGTGTAGCTGCTTCTGTCCATCTTTGATCAATTAAGGCTCTCTTTATCAAAGAGGTCCACTTCCATCAGAATACATCCTCAAACAGTATCATTGTTCAGGTATATAATGATCTCCTGGTTCTGCTCATTTCACTCAGCATCAGTTCATGTAAGTCTCGCCAGTCCTCTCTGTATTCATCCTGCTGGTCGTTCCTTACAGAACAATAATATTCCATAACGTTCATATACCACAATTTACTCAACCATTCTCCAATTGATGGACATCCTTTCATTTTCCAGCTTCTAGCCCCTACAAACAGGGCTGCCACAAACATTTTGGGACGTACAGATCCCTTTCCTTTCTTTAGTATCTCTTTGGGGTATAAGCCCAGTAGAAACACTGCTGGATCAAAGGGTATGCACAGCTTGATAACTTTTTGAGCATAATTCCAAATTGCTCTCCAGAATGGCTGGATGTGTTCACAATTCCACCAACAATGTATCAGTGTCCCTGTTTTCCCACATCCCCTCCAACATTCTCCATTATCTTTCCCTGTCATTCTAGCCAACCTGACAGGTGTGTAGTGGTATCTCAGAGTTGTCTTAATTTGCATTTCTCTTATTAATAATGATTTGGAGCATATTTTCATATGTCTATAAATAGTTTCAATTTCTTCATCTGAGAATTGTCTGTTCATATCCTTTGACCATTTATCAATTGGAGAATAGTTTGATTTCTTATAGATTAGAGTAAATTCTCTATATATTTTGGAAATGAGGCCTTTATCAGAACCTTTGATTGTAAAAATGTTTTCCCAGTTTATTGTTTCCCTTCTAATCTTGTTTGCATTTGTTTTGTTTGTACAAAAACTTTTCAATTTGATATAATCAAAATTTTCTATGTTGTGGTCAATAGTGATCTCTAGTTCTTCTTTGGTCATAAATCCCTCCCTCTTCCACAGGTCTGACAGGTAAACTGACCTATGCTCTTCCAATTTATTTATCATCTCATTCTTTATGCCTAGATCATGAACCCATTTTGACCTTATCTTGGTGTACAGTGTTAAGTGTGGGTCAATGCCTAGTTTCTGCCATACTGATTTCCAATTTTCCCAGCAATTTTTGTCAAATAATGCATTCTTATCCCAGAAACTGGTGTCTTTGGGTTTCTCAAACACTATATTATTAAAGTTATTGGCTGTTTTGTCCTTTGAACCTAACCTATTCCATTGATCAACTAGTCTATTTCCTAGCCAATACCAGATGGTTTTAGTAACTGCTGCTTTATAATATAATTTTAGATCTGGTACAGCTAGGCCACCTTCATTTGATTTTTTTGTTCATTAATTCCCTTGAAATACTTGACCTTTTGTTTTTCCATATGAACTTTGTTGTTATTTTTTCTAATTCATCAAAGTAGTTTTTTGGGAGTCTGATTGGTATAGAGCTAAATAAGTAGATTAATTTAGGTAGTATTGTCATCTTTATTATATTTGCTCACCCAATCCAAGAGCATTTAATATTTTTCCAATTGGTTAGATCAGACTTAATTTGTGTGGAAAGTGTTTTGTAGTTTTGCTCATAAAGTTTCTGATTTTCCCTTGGCAGATAGATTCCTAAATATTTTATACAATCAGTAGTTACTTTAAATGGAATTTCTTTTTGTATCTCTAACTGTTGGGTTTTGTTAGTGATATATAAGAATGCTGATGACTTATGTGGGTTTATTTTATATCCTGCAACTTTGCTGAAGGTGTGGATTGTTTCTAATAACTTTTTGGTAGAATCTCTGGGGTTTTCTAGGTATACCATCATATCATCAGCAAAGAGTGATAATTTGGTTTCCTCATTGCCTATTCTTATTACTTTAATCTCTTTCTCAACTCTTATTGCCAAAGCTAGCATTTCTAATACAATATTAAATAGTAACAGTGATAGTGGGCAACCTTGTTTTACTCCTGATCTTATTGGGAATGGTTGCAGTTTGTCCCCATTGCATATGATGCTTACTGCTGGTTTTAAATAGATGCTACTGATTATTTTAAGGAAAAGTCTATTTATTCCTATACTCTCAAGAGTTTTTAATAGGAATGGATGTTGGAATTTATCAAATGCTTTTTCTGCATCAATTGAGATGATCATATGGTTTTTGTTAATCTGATTATTAATGTGGCCAATTATATTGATAGTTTTCCTAATATTTAACCAGCCCTGCATTCCTGGTATAAATCCTACTTGATCATGATGTATTATCCTGGGGATGATTTTCTGTAGTCTTTTTGCTAATATCTTATTTAAGATTTTAGCATCAATATTCATTAGGGAGATTGGTCTATAATTTTCTTTCTCTGTTTTCAACCTACCTGGTTTAGGTATCAGTACCATGTCTGTGTCATAAAAGGAGTTTGGTAGGACTCCTTCATTCCCTATTTTTTCAAATAGTTTATAAAGCATTGGGGCTAATTGATTTTTGAATGTTTGGTAGAATTCACATGCAAATCCATCTGGTCCCGGGGATTTATTTTTAGGGAGTTGATTAATATCTTGTTCTATTTCTTTTTCTGAAATGGGACTATTTAAGCAATTTACTTCCTCCTCTGATAATCTGGGAAGCCTATATTTTTGGAGGTAGTCATCCATTTCACTTAGGTTATCAAATTTATTGGCATAAAGTTGGGCAAAGTAACCCCTTATTATTTCTTTAATTTCCTCTTCATCAGTGGTAAGTTCTCCTTTTTCATTTTTAAGACTGCCAATTTGATTTCCCTCTCTCCTTTTTCTAATCAGATTTACCAAAGGTTTATCAATTTTATTGTTTTTTTTTTCATAAAACCAACTCTTAGTTTTATTTATTAGTTTAATTTTTTTACTTTCTATATTATTAATTTCTCCTTTTAATTTTAGAATTTCAAGTTTAGTAATTGATTGGGGGTTTTTAATTTGGTCTTTTTCTAACTTTTTAAGTTGCAGGCCCAATTCATTGATCTTCTCTTTTTCTATTTTATTCAAGTAAGCCTCTAAGGATATATAATTTCCCCTTATTACTGCTTTGGCTGCATCCCATAAATTTTGATATGATGTCTCATTGTTGCCATTATCTTGAGTGAAATTATTAATTGTGTCTATAATTTGCTGTTTCACCCAATCATTCTTTAAGATGAGATTATTTAGTTTCCAATTACTTTTTGGTCTATTTACACCTAACTTTTTGTTGAATGTGTTTTATTGCATTGTGGTCTGAAAAGAAGGCATTTACTATTTCTGCCTTCCTGCATTTAATTTTGAGGTCTTTATGTCCTAATATATGGTCAATTTTTGTATAGGTTCCATGAACTGCTGAGAAGAAAGTATACTCCTTTCTGTCACCATTCAGTTTTCTCCAGAGATCTATCATGTCTAATTTTTCTAGTATTCTATTTACCTCTTTAATTTCTTTCTTATTTGTTTTGTGATTTGATTTATCTAAATCTGAGAGTGCAAGATTGAGATCTCCCACTATTATAGTTTTGCTGTCTATTTCTTCTCGCAACTCTCTTAGCTTCTCTTTAAGGAAGTTAGATGCAATACCACTTGGTGCATATATGTTTAATACTGATATTTCTTCATTCTCTATAATACCCTTAAGCAAGATATAGTTTCCTTCCTTATCTTTTTTAATTAGATCAATCTTTGCTTTTGCTTGATCTGAGATAAGGATGGCTACCCCTGCTTTTTTGACTTCACCTGAAGCATAATAGATTCTGCTCCAGCCTTTTACCTTTAGTCTGTATGTATCTTCCTGTTTTAAATGTGTTTCCTGTAAACAACAGATTGTAGGGTTCTGACTTTTGATCCAGTCTGCTATCTGCCTCCACTTTATGGGAGAGTTCATCCCATTCACATTTGCGGTTAAAATAACCAATTCTGCATTTCCTGCCATCCTAATATCCCCAGATTATACTTTTCTTTTTCTTGCCCTACTTCCCTTCTTCCCTATTGGTCCCACTAATGTCGCACAGCTCTCCCTCTTTAGTATCCCTCCCTTCTCCCTTGGAATCCCTTCCCCTTTCTTGTACCCTTCCCTTATTACTCTTTTTCCTTCTCCCTTTTCCTCTCCCACTTTTTAATGAAGTGAGAGAAGAATCTATGTAAAACAAATATGTCAATTGTTTCCTCTTTGAGCCAACTCTGATGAGAGTAGGATTCACACAGTGTTCCTCCCCCTCTCTAAGTTCCCTCATATATGATAGGTTTCCTCTGCCTCATTGTCGCATGTAGTTTCCCTCTTTTTATCTCCCTTCTTCCCTTTTTCTGGCACTATCCCCTTTCCATTTCTACTTCCCTTTTTTATGTTATATCGGTAAAATCAAATTATACATATGATTTTTATGTATATTCACAACAGAAATACAGTTCTCTAGAGTTCCTTTTACCTTTTTCTACTTCTCTTGATTCCTGTTGTTGAAGATCAAATTTTTTGTTTAAGTCTGGTTTTTTCCTTAGAAACAGATGGAATTCCTCTATTTCATTAAATATCCATCTTCTTCCGTGGAAAAAAATACTCAGCTTAGCTGGATAGTTTATTCTTGGCTGCATTCCAAGTTCTTTTGCCTTTCGGAATATCTGATTCCAGGCCCTTTGATCCTTTAATGTTGAGGCAGCCAGATCTTGCGTGACCCTTATTGTGGCATTTCGGTATTTGAACTGTTTTTTCCTGGCTGCTTGTAAAATTTTTTCTTTAGTCTGGAAATTCTGAAGTTTGGCCACAATATTCCTGGAGTCTTTATTTTAGGGTCTTTTTCAGAAGGTGTCCGATGAATTCTTTCAACGCCTATTTTCCCTTCTGGTTCTATTACTTCTGGGCAGTTCTCTTTGATGATTTCCTGTAAAATAGTATCTAGGCTATTTTTTTCATCATAATTTTCGGGTAGTCCGATGATCCTCAGGTTATCTCTCCTAGATCTATTTTCCAGATCTGTTGTTTTTCCCAGTAAATATTTGACATTTTTTCCCAATCTTTCATTTTTTTGGTTTTGCTTGACTGATTCTTGATGTCTCAATGAATCAGTCATTTCTATTTGTTCAGTTCTAATTTTTAGTGAGTTATTTTCTTCATTAGCTTTTTTTACTTCTTTTTGTATATGTCCAATTGAGTTGTTTTGCTCTATGGAATTTTTTTCCATTTCACTAATTTTTTTTTTTTAGTGCGTCATTTTCTTTTTCCAATTCGCAAACTCTGTTTTTTACCTTTTCCAATTCACATTTCAGGAAGTTGTTTTCATTTTCCACTTTATCAAATTTTTCTTTTAATGAGTTATGTGCCTTTTCTGTACTCTTTTGCATAGCTTCTCTTTCCTTTCCCCATTTCTCTTCTAGCTCTCTTTTAAGGTTTTGAATAGTCTCTTCTAGGAGAGCCTTTTGTATTGAAGACCAACAATCGTCTGGAGACTGTCTGCTATTAGTCTCTTCAGGGTTGAAAAGCTGTTCTCTTTCTGTGTAGAAACTATCAATCGTTCTTTTGATTTTCTTACTCATTTTGTTAAAGCCTGTAAGGTCTGCCTTCAGAGCCAGGAGGTTACCAGCTTCCTCTGCAGAGCAGTGAAAGGTATATGGACAGGGTAGCTGTCCTGTGGACCAGCTACAAAAAGCAGTGAGGTACTGGAATGCTCTAGGAAAGAGTTCCCCACCCGAAAGTAACTCAGGCCTGCAGGGCTGGGCTGGGAAAGTGCCTTTCAAAGAACCTCAGCTGTGTGAGATAATGACTGCCCTGGGGCTAGACACTTAGCAGTGAGAGTTTCACTGCCCCAAGCCAAACCCTGCCCTGGGGCTGTGGGTATTAGCAGCTGAGCAGTGAATGGATTTGCAGGGACTGGAAGTGTCTGCCTGGGAAGCGCAGTCAGCTGGGGAGGTTCTATTGCCCCAGGCCGAGGCCCCCCTCCCCACCCCCCAAGCACTGCTGATTAGAGGCTGCCCAGGCTGTGCCCCCCTGCCGTGCAGATTAGTAACTGCCCCCGCAAAAGCCCCGAAATGCCGGATGTGGCCACAGGCCTGGGGTAAAGTCTGCCTGAGTCACTTCCGGGTTTGAGGGGTTACAGCCAGATCTCGTTAGGTTCTGGTGTTTTTTAGAGGACCCTCTGTTTTTGGCTTTAACTTCTCTGCCAGTTTACTGCTTTGTAATCAAGGCAGAGCAGTTAGCCTATAGCAGAGTCATCTCTATAACTTTTCTAACCACAGAAATCACCCCCGCCCCTGGTCTGCTCAGGATGCTAGCCTCTTGCTGCCTGTGCTAGTCTGTTCCTGGCCCCTCAGGACAAACCTTTCCTGGAAAGCTTCCGGATTGGCTGGTAAGATGTAGTGCTTCTAATCTTCATGAATTTAAGCAGTGAAGAGCTATTTTTGAGGCTGGATTAAATAGTTGGCTAGGAGGGGAACGAGAGGCGCTTAGAGAGTCGTGTGTGCCTTCTCGGCCATTTGGCTCTGCCCCGATGCAAAAATTTTCAATAAAATATTGGCAGAAAATACAACTTATCAGCAGCATAATATGTTATTATTATTATTATGTAAGATTTATACCAGAAATTTAAGGCTGGTTCAATATCAGGAAAACTATTGGCCTAATTAACCATGTCAATAACAAAATTAACAAGAATCATATGACAATTGCAATAGATACAGAAAAAAAAAGTTTTGACAAAATATAATATTCATTTCTATTAAAAACATTAATTAATTAAAAATATTAATGGATTTTTTTCTTAAAATAAAAAAAAAAAACAGCATCTATCAAGAACCATCAGCAAGCCTTAAATGTAGTTGGGAGTTGCTTATTTAATATTGTATTAGAAATGTTGATTCTGGCATTGAAAAAAGGAAAAGAAATAGAAGGAATTAGAGTAGATAATGGGGAGGTAAAAGTATTACCCTTTGCAGATGATATGATGATATAATCAAATAATCCTAGAGAATCTATCAAAAAGGTATTTAAAACAATTAACAACCTTATCAAAGTTACAGTATATAAAATAAACCCGCATACATCATCAACATTGCTATACTACCAACAAAACCCAGTAATAAGAGATAGAAAGAAAAATTCCATTTAAAATAACTGTAGACAAAATAAAATATTTGAGGGTCTATCTGCCAAGATAAACCTGGGAATAATATCTGTTCATATTCATGAATTAATCAGATTTCAATAACTGGAATATATTAATTGGTCATGAGTGAGCTGAGCTAATATAATAACAATGATAATTCTATTTTACTTAAAAACCACAATAAAACAATAAATAGCAATAACAGATAATAACAAAAAGAAAAAAAAATACCAAAATTCATCTGGAAAACAAAAACATCAAGAATAGCAAGGGAACTAGTGGGAAAAAATGTAAAGGTTGGTGGCCTAGGAACACTACACTTAACACTCTATTATAATAAAGCAACAGTCATAAAAATCATGTACTACTGACTAATACATAGATTGGTGGATCAGTGGAATAGGTTAAGTACACAAGACACATTAACTTATAGTAATTTATGTTTGATGAACCCAAAGACTCCAGCTTCTCAGATAAGGACTCACTTTTTGACAAAAATTGTTGGGAACACTGGAAAATATGTCAGAAACTCAACATACATCCATCTCATATCCTGTACAAAAATAAGGTCAAAACGGGTATGTGATGCAAGCATAAAGAGGGATAGTAAGCAAATTGAAGAACAATTATTAATTATACTATGCAATGTAAACAGCATAATTTTGATTATATTAAATTTTAAAAGTTTTTACACAAACAAAAACAATCAGCAATGTTTAAAAGGGAAGTACAAAGCTGGGGAAAATTTTTTACAGCCAGTACTTCTGAAAAAAAATTCATTTCTAAAATATATAGAAAACTGGCCAAATACATAAAAATACAAGCCATTCCCTGGTCAATAAATGGTCAAAGAATATGAACAGACAATTTTTAAATAAAGAAATTAAAGCCATCATAGTCACATGAAAAAACATTATAAATCACTACTTATCAAAGAAATGCAAATTAAAACAATTCTGAGGTACTATCTCACATCTATCAGTTTTGGTAAGATCATAGGAAATGATAATGATAAATCTTAGAAAAAATGTGTGAAGCCTGGAATATAAATAAATTGTGGGTGGAGTTGTGAATTGATCCAACTATTTTGAAGAATAATTTGGAACTATTACTTTCAATCTAGAGTACCACCACTGACCCTGTATCCCACAGAAATCATAAATACGGGGAAAGTCCCCACATGTGCAAAAATAATTTGTTTCTTTTTGTGTGGCAGGAAAGAATTTGAAAATGAGTGGATGTTCATCAATTAGGTAATGGTTTATGAGAGCAATGGCATATTTATTCTATAAAAATGGTGAATGGGGTAATTTTAGAAAAACCAGGAAAGATTTATATGAAATGATGCTAAATGATGCAAGCAAAATCAGAAAAACATTGTACACAACAAGATTATATAGTCATTAACTGTGATAGATTTAGCTCTTTCCAGTAATTCAGTAATTCAAGATAATTTCAATGAACTTTGAATAGAAATCACATTGCATCCAGAGTGACAACTACTATGGTTGAATGTGAATCAATGCATACTATTTTCACCTTCTTTTTTTTTTTTTCTAATGGTTTTTCCCTCTTGTTACGAATTTTTCTCCCAATATGACTTATATAAAATATGTTAAAATTAACACATATATATATATGTGTGTGTGTGTGTGTGTGTGTGTGTGTGTGTGTGTGTGTGTGTATAAAGTTAAAATAAATAAGTAAATAAAAATTTAAAATATTTGGTCATCCATGTTTAAGGAATCTATACAAGTATGTGAACATACATGCGTATGTATATAACTATATCTCTAGATAGATACAGATAGATAGATGTTTTATACATGTATATTTATCTGCATGCATACATAAAATATATGTATGTATTTTATATACCACACAATATTTGTGTGTGTATATATATGTGTGTGTGTGTGTGTGTGTGAATACACATCTTGTATGCATGAGAATGTGTGCATACATATGTATATATACATGCACATATGTATATGCATAGATATATGTATACACACATATATTTATGTATATATACACATATACACATGCATATCTATATCTATATCTATCTATCTATATCTCTATCTATCTATCTATCTATACACACACACACACACACACACAAACACAGGATACAGATATATGCATGGTGTATGTATGTTTTTCTATGCCCATAGACAATGTGCATAAGGTTATCATGTGTGTGCATATGGGTATACATATCTACTCATATATGTACATTTGTATATGTTTATGTATATGCACATATATCTATATACCTATGCATACTCATGCATGTATACAAAAACACAAAATAAATAACCTATATATAGATGAAGAATGGATATGTAATTTCTTTTTCAAAAGAATTCAATTACCAATAATAATATGAAAAAATGTTCTCCATCACTCATAAAGGGAAAATTAGCTGAAGGAATGCAAAATTCCAAAATCTATGCATGTGATAGGTAAAAATGATAAAAGAAATGACAAAATCAGAAATACTTAGCAAAGACATCCATAAAAGTGCATATTTGGTAGAGTAGTAAACTGATTCAAATCTTCAGGAAAGGAGTTTATAATTATTATCAAAAAATCACCAAATTACCTTCGCTCTTTAATATCAGAATTCTGGTATGAGTACAAACAAGTGAAAAATAGAAGAAAGTCCTCTACATATAAAAATATTTGTAGCAACATTTTTTTTTATTAGAGCAAAGAACTATAAACAAAGTGAGTTAGAGAATTACTTGAATATAATTGCATATTTCTCCACATAATATGTGACAAAAGCAACATGTACTATATGATAAAATTAAAAGACTTAATGAAACCTGAAATTACTTAAACAAGTTAAGAAGGACCAGGAAAAGTGACCAATTTTGACTTCAGACATAGTGAATTGAGTTCAAATCTGGTCTGAGACACTAGATGTCATTTAATCCTATTTGCCTCAATTTCCTCATCTGTAAAATAAGCTGGAGAAGGAAATGGGAAACCTCTCCAGTATCTTTGTCAAAAAAATCCCCCAAGTGGGGTCATAAACTGTTGGATATGACTGAAACACAAGAAATTTATGGGTATAGTCAACGTTTGTTTTGTTGATTTGACCATGCTTATTGATTACAAAAAATGAATTCTATTGGATATGGAGGTATTGAGGGCTAATGATAATTAGGAGAAAAGGAAAGAAAAAAAAAAAGAGGAGAGAAGAGGAGAGCAGAGAACAGAGTAGAAGAGAGGAGAGGAAAGGAGAGAAGAGGAGGAAAAAGGAGCTGAGAGTAGATGAGAAGTGAAGAGAGAAGAAGAGAGGAGAGAGGACAGAAATGAAGAGAAGAAGAAAGGAGAGGAAAGGAGGAGAGGGGAAAGGAGAGAAGGGGAGAGGAGAAGAGAAAGAAGAGAAGAGGAGAGAAAATAGTATCTATGAAATCTTTTAAAATATACAAAGAATAAAGAGAACTTTGAAAAGGGTGTTCATATGAGCAGAATAACATTAATACTATTATCCTATATTTCTATCTACTTCAAAAAAAGATGCAATAGAGTTTCACAATTTTATATGCAAGTTTTTTGTCTAGTTCTTTGTGAAAATTTAGGTTTATTGAATTTGTGATAAAATAATAAAGTTAAACATAAAAGAATAGATGAGAAAATATGCTTCCCCACTTTTTTTTTTTGAAGAGGAGGCAAACTATATGTATAGAACATTATTTATATTGTTATACTTGGTCATTGTGTTGATTTTGTATTTTATAATTTTTTTTTTCTTTCTTCCTCCTAATAATGTAATAATAATCATAGGCCCATACATATTTCCCTTCCTTGCCCCCCCCCTTTTCTCTCTTATTTCTTCCTTTATGACAAGGGATATCTTGATAGAAGAAATTAAAGTAAAATAATGTGAAAGATAATTAAACTTTAAATTAAAAATAAAAATGAAAGTTTTATAAAAGGCAATAAAAAGATGTCATCTAAAATGAAAGCCAATATAGATATTCTGCCATTTGCCTAATTAGCTACATGATTATCATCAACTCACTTAATTTCTCTCAGACTCGTATTTTTCCTCTAAAATTAAGGGTTAAGTTATAAAATACCTCAAATTCTTTGCAGTTTGGTGATTCTGTACCCAATAAAGAATGGAGAGAAAAAAATCTACAATGAAATACTATTGGCTTTGGGATTGCTAAGCAACCCAGAAAGATTCTTAATGACACTTATTTCATTTCCTTTGGATCAAAAGGACAGCTTACACAATTAGCTTTGTGTGCTGAAAAAGGAAAGAATGAAAGACAAGTCACTGGTTATATTTTACCTAGGCAATTTGTTTTTAAAAGATGGTACAATGTTCCATAAAACCAGCACTGTGCTTATTGTAATGGGAGCAGACAAATGGGACAACAAGAGGAAGCCCAGTTGACATAACCTCAATTATCCTTCAAAAATTCATAACCATAAATACAACATGAAGGAAATGGATTTGGAAGGAAAGACATGCAAGCAAAATTGCTTATTAGGAAACTTCAATCAAAAGGGAAAGAAAATATACTAGAATCCCAAATGTAATTATAGAATCACATCAATTGCAAAATTAGCCTGAATAAATACAATAAAATTAAGCTTGTTTTGCTCTATGAAAGCAAGGTTCAGGGAGTTTGGTAATAAAAAGATAAAAACAGGATAATCATATGAATTAAATAATTGAATAATAGAATATTTTCTTGAATGGTCAGGGAGGAAAGATATGAGATCTTAGACTGAGAGGGTACTAGCAAATAGAAGTGTTTGTTTACTGTAAAAATCAAGGTAATTTTAAAAAGTGATTTCTCCAACTTCTGGTTTAAATTTTGTTCTGAATTGCTTTATAATTTTAACTAATCAGAATTAGCATAAAGATATTTGGGATATCTAACATGAAGAAACAAACACTCAGGACAAGCATGATGGTTATTATATCATTAAGTATATTAAGAGCTATAAAATGGATTGTGAATTAACATGTTCTTCCTGACCCTAACAAGACAGAAATAAAAGGAAAAGATGGAAACTACAAAAAAAAATGTATATGAAGTCTTGCTAGAATATTCAGACCACTTTCAAATGAAATGTCTATTTTCTAGAGGAAATAGATTGTAGGGGATCCATTCCTAGAAGTTTTCAGGAAAAAAAAAATGATGGTGAACTGATAAATATGTTGTAAACAGGATTTTTGTTCAGGTACAGGTTGGTTCAGGAGATTTCAATGTTGCCTTCCAACTCTGAGATTTTGTGATTATACTGTGTTCTAACTTCCAGCTCAGTAATTATTTAAAAACTAAAAACTAGGTTTCATATAGAGACACATGGAATAAGTCAATAAAGATATAGTGGCTTATATTCAAAATTAATTTTTAGTGCTTGGATGATCAAACTTCTAGGAAAAAAATATTCTCCAAATAAAATCCAGATGCCCTATTAGAAATATAGATAAACCATATGACAATTAACATGAAAACCAGAATGGAATTTCCTACATTGCAGAAAAACAATGATATATTATCTGGAAATTGTTCGGACACAAGGTAAAAAAAATCAATAAATACACAAATTCACTCATTAAATATTGTTTTCCTATGAAAGTCTTTAATTACATCTTTTTCGAATTTATCTGTGTCGATTTTCTATAATATATATAGAACATAACCCATCTATATATTTTTAACTTGGATAAGTATTGTCTAGGTATTCCCTCAGTCATCCATGGTGGATCTACCCATGATATAAATGCAGTTACTTATGAAGGTATGAGAATTATTCTTTGCATACTTTCCTACATGAATTAAACTCATCAATTTAGTTTTCATATATCATGCTGAAATATTGACAGAAACATTTTAAATTACTTTCATACTTTTATCACCTAAGAAAATACATTCTAATAACACATATTGCTAACAGGTATGTTTGCAAAGTTAAGATCATTGCATCTTTTCTGATCTTACAAGGGCTTCTCTCTCCTGTTTATATCTGCAAAGTCTGTGCCTTTGCCTTCAGCTCCTTCCTCAAAGGAGAACAAAGGAAACCCCCACATAAAACATGTGTTCAAACGTTTTCAAATGGTAACTTCATACAATGCTAAATATAAAAGTGCATTCAAAATCTCAATCCAGATTGTGGTGATGTTCAGATAATTTTCTAAATTATGGTAGTATAAAAATTCCCAAAATGGTTACCTGTCTCTGTACCTGTAAAAATGCTTTTTTTTTTTTCTTGCCAAGGACAATTGGGATTAAGTGACTGTTGTGATCTGGTTCAGATGGATCTGAATCGGTCCCTGTTCGGGCGCCAAAATGTGGTGAGCTTTTTCTTCTCAAAACGCAGCCAGGTGATAAAAGTTCAGATCTTTTATTATCTCCAATATAGCCCGGTTAGCTTAGAGGCCTATCTCTCTGCTTGGTTCCAAGAGCTCTCTCCGAATGTCACCAAATCCAAAGGTCTGGTCCTTCAGCCTCTGCCTCTGCTTTCTTCAGCCTCCAGCCAGCTCCACTCTTCAATGTCATTCCGATGAAATCTTGACTTGTAGCTTCTTCCTCTGAAGAACTTCCTTGACTGGCCCATTGACTCTCTATTTATGCTCCCAAAGAGCTTCAAGGGAGGTGTGAATTCATTGAACTCCAATGAGTAAAGGTGTGAACACAAGCCTTGTATTAATTAGTTCTACTTAGTACCTTGTTTCAGGTTCTGCCCAAAACATCTTCTTGTAAGATTAGATCAACTCTAATTAGTTAGCAGTTAGTAAGGATTCCAACATCTCCCCCTTTCTTTTGTTAGATGAAAACACCAAAGAAAATAGGAAATCTAATCAGATTAGTGGATTTCTGAAGGGGTACACATAAATCCATCAATATGGGCCAGAACTTTGTAACCGATATACATGGTATACATAAATCCATCAATATGGGAGGCATTATACATAATTTACATAAGCACATAGCAATATAACACAGGCTAGTAGTAATGTAACAACATGAATCAACCTGAAGATTTACACATGTCCATAAGTCCTAGAAATAGTCCATAAGCAATCCATTGTCCATTAGTTCATGTGCCAGGAATCTAATAATTCCTGTAAGCTCTGAAGTACTGCAAAAGGTCTCATCAACAATTTTTCATCTCAGGGAACCCAATGATTCTTGCTGGTTTTTCAAGAACTAAAACAGTTTCCTCTTGTGTCAGGAAATCCAATGATTCCTGAAGATTTTAAAAGTCTTTTTTAACAGTCTCCTTGTCAGCCCTTTGATTCTTTCTCCATCTGTGGAAATATAAGCAGATCCTCTTCCCCAAGCAGTTAATCTAATTCCCTTCTATTTACCAAGTTTGGGATTTCTCCTCATCATCTGGTAATTACATTGGAGTTGTTTGCATTGGATATTGTCTTGTTGTCTTAAAAGGCCTGTATTCTTCCCAACTGTAATCCTGATTGCTTTTCTGTTGGTTGATGACATCAGAGTTCTGAATTTCTAAAGTCTCTCTGGGTGTAACCTCAGCTGCTATCATGCTCCACCTGTCCTTTGATTGATACTTTGGAGCTGGGCTTTGCCTCTCCTTCCTCTGGGTCAATATACATTTAGAAGCCCAATGAAAGCCTCGGTTACATTTTGGACATGGGGTTTTGGGTTTTCTCTCACCCTGTCTTCTCACTCTATCTCCATTTCTACATTGGGCTCTTAGATGTCCAACTTTTCCACATTGAAAACATCGACAAGTTTCTCCAGAATTCCTTTGCCAAGAAGGACCTTGTCTTTCCATGTTCATCATAGTTTGGGCATAATAAGCATTTGTGCCCACTGTGGCACAGCGTCTTATGATCTCCTCCAAAGGAGCATCTTTGTCTAGCTCCCATATAATTCTTTTGCAAACCTCATTGGCATTTTCCTTAGCCAAATGTCTAGTCATTATTTCTGTTGCTGCATTATCTCCAATGGTTCTTATTACAGCTGTTTGTAAACGCCCCACAAAATCTGCAAAAGGTTCATTGGGACCTTGCTCTATTTTTGTGAAAGCATTATTTCCATCTTTCTGTCCAGGGAGAGAATTCCAAGCTTTTATTGCAGCCTTAGAAATTTGTTCATACACTGTTATGGGATAATAAATCTGTTCTGAACTCTCTGCATACTGACCTTCTCCAGCTAGTTGGTCAAAAGCAACTTGTACAATAGCTCCTGTTTGCCTATTGCGTTGGGCTTGAATCCTACATAATTCATGAAACTCTGAAAGCCACAATAAATTTTGTCCCGGTTCAAGACATGTTTTAGTGATGGATTTCCAGTCATTCGGGGTTAAGATTTCATAAGACAAATTATCCAGTAACATCTTCACATAAGATGATGTAGTCCCATAAAGAGTGTAACCCTTTTTCAAATCTTTAATTTTTTCCAAATTAAAAGGAGTGTATTTTCTCTCTTTTTGACCTGAGGAGTTGAGCTCTTCAATCACAGGATATGCATTTATAAAATCAGATATATCTTCTCCTTCATTTTTTGCTTTAATTAATGCTTTTTCTAATCTTGTCAAATTCTGCTTTACAGGAGAAGCTGACTGTGTTTCTGTCTCTCTCCCTCCACCTTGTTCCACCCATGAAGGGTTAATTGTGGGCGGAGGGTCATGAGATGTGGAATCACCTAATTCCTCCTGCTGTGAAGTATCATGCTCAGAATTGTAATTAACTCCATTCTCATCTGATCCGTCCTCCTTTTCACCTAGTAAAGTTGGCACTTCTTCCTCCTGTACTTTCCTTTTCATCATTCTATCACTTAAATAACTTCTTATAGCCAATTGTATTACATTATATGTATTAATTATTGAGTTAGGCCCATTTTTATCATAGAATTGATAAAGATCCTCTCCAACCAATTTCCATTCATTTAGATCTAATTCCTTATCAAGAGAGAAACAAGGACATATGTCCTTTACAGTTTGTAAAAGTTCAGTGATTTGCTGTAAACTTATAATTAAACCTTGGCTTTCCATAACTTTGACAATCTTCTTGTAAGATTAGATCAACTCTAATTAGTTAGCAGTTAGTAAGGATTCCAACAAGTGACTTGCCCAGAGTCACACAGCTAGGAAGTATTAAATGACTGAGGTCAGATTTGAATTCAGGTCCTCCTGACTTAAAGGCTGATGCTCTAGCTACTGCACACTTAGCTGCACCTCACTAACACTTTCTTGCATGAAAAGTCCTACCTCTGGTTTGTGTTAAATATATCCAATCCCTTTGGTTGAGAAGAAAGCAGGGTTCAAGATACTGATCACAGGGAAAAAATGCTACTTCTGTATTCACATTTATGCCTTTGGTTTCTGAGTGAAGTAATTAACTGAGAATGAATTCTCCATGATTTATTCACTTTTTAAAAAGAAGTAGACATCTATCTATAAGATGAGATGCTTTGGGGCTATCAAAGTTGCTACAACTATGGGAGGAGGGAATAAAAAATTAAGTAAAAGTGAATGTTATATACTAAAATGAACAAGCTAGGCTTTTGAGAGGATGTAAAAAAAAAAGTGTATCTGCCTCCCAGAGGTGAGGATCTACTGGTATAAAATATATTTACCGTGTTCATTCATTCATTCATTCATTTATTTAGTTTGCATTTTTATATCTTTATTAGAACTTAAAACTATGTGGTAGAGCAGAAAGGTTATGTTTTAAAATGAAAATAATATAAATTTTAAAATATATCAATAAAAGTTTGCAATTTTCTTTTTAAGAAAAAGAGTCAACATTTGAACCCAGGCCTGGGGCAGAGCTAAAATTACTTGCTATTAAAAAAAATCTACTTCCCTCTGGCAAACAACTACCTTTTTTCTCTTTTTCAAACCATGTCATTCAAAGATGAAAAAGGACTCAGCAAAAACTTCATTTACTTATTTGTTTTTAAAGCTTTTTATTTTCAAAATGTATGCAGAGATAATTTTTCAACATTGAATCTCGCTTAGTTCTGTGTTTCAAATTTTCCCCTCCTTCCCACTCTCTCCCCTGGATAGCAAGTAATCTAATAGATGTTATACATGTTAAAATATAGGTTAAATCCAATATGTAGAAATGTATTTATACAAGTATTTTGCTGCACTAAAAAAATCAGCTCAAAAAGAAAAGTAAATCAATAAGAAAACAGAATGCAAGCAAACAACAACAAAAAGAGTAAGAATGTTATGTTGTGATCGACATTCAATTCCCACAGTCCTCTCTCTGGGTATAGATGGCTCTCTTCATCACAAAATAATTGGAACTGGTATTAGTTATCTCAGTGCTGGAAAGAGTCAAATTCATCGAATTGATCATTGTATAATATAGATGCTGTCATGCACAATGATCTTCTCTTTCTACTCATTTCATTTCTCATTAATTCATGCAAATCTCTCCAGGCCTCTCTAAAATCATCCTCCAGATCATTTCTTGTCGAACAATAATATTCCATAATATTCATATACCATAACTTATTCAGCCATTCTCCAACTGATGGAAATCCACTCAGTTTCCAGTTTCTTGCCACTACAACAAGAGCTGCCACAAACATTTTTGCACATGTGGATTCCTTTCCTTTTTTAAAGATCTGTTTGGGATATTAGCCCATAGAAACACTGCTGGATCACATGGTATGCACAGTTTCACAACTTTTTGAGCATAGTTCTAAATTGCTTTCCAAAATGTCTGGATCCATTCACAATTCCCACCAACAATGTATTAGTGTTCCACTTTTCCCACATCCCCACCAACATTCATCATTATCTTTTCCTGTCATCTTAGTCAATCTAGAGGTGTGTAGTGGTATCTCAGAGTTGTCTTTATTTGCATTTCTCTGATTAATAGTGATTTGGAGCACCTTTTCATATGACTAGAAATGGTTTTAATTTCTTCATCTGAAAATTGTCTGTTCATATCCTTTGACCACTTATCAATTGGAGAATGGCTTGAATTCTTACAAATTTGAGTCACTTCTTTATGTATTTTAGAAATTAAGCCTTTATCAGAACCCTTAAATATAAAAATCTTCTCCCAATTTATTGCTTCCTGTCTGATCTTGCCTGCATCACTTTTGTTTGTACAAAAACTTTTTAACTTAATATAATCAAAATTATCTATTTGGTGTTCAATTATGAATTCCAGGTCTTCTTTGGACTCAAATTCCTTCTTTCTCCACATATCTGAGAGATAAACTCTCATATGTTCTTCTAATTTGCTTATAATATCACTCTTTGTGATATCTAGAGATCATGAACCTATTTTGACCTTATATTGATATGTGATGTTAGCTTTGCATCAAAGCCTAATTTCTTCCATACTAGTTTCCAATTTTCCCAGCAGTTTTTGTCAAATAGTTTTTATCCCAAAAGCTGGGGTGTTGGGGTTTGTCAAACACTAGATTCCTATATTCATTGACTATTTTATCCTGTGAACCTAACCTGTTCCACTGATCAACTACTCTATTTCTTAGTCAGTACCAAATGGTTTTGATTATCACTGCTTTGTAACATAATTTTAGGTTGAATACAGCTGGACCACTTTCACAGGCATTTTTTTGTCATTTATTTTTTTAAAATTCTGGACCTTTTATTCTTCCAGAGGAATTTTGTTATTATTTTTTTCTAAGTTTGTAAAATAATTTCTTGTGAAGTTGATTGGTATGACACTAAATAAATAGATTAATTTAGGTAGTATTGCCATTTTCATTATATTCTTTCAGGCTAACCATGAGTACTTGATAGTTTTCCAATTGATTAGATCTGACTTTAGTTGTATGGAAAGTGTTTTGTAGTTTTACTCATATAGTTCCTGACTTTCCCTTGGCAGATAGATTCTCCAATATTTTATAAAATCAATGGTTATTTTGAATGGGATTTCTTTTTGTAGCTCTTGCTGCTGGACTTCATTAATAATATATAAAAATGCTGATGATTTATGTGGATTTATTTTGTGTCCTGCAACTTTGCTAAAGTTGTGAATTGTTTCTAGTAGTTTTTAGGTGATTCTGTAGGGTCCCCTAAGTATACCATCACATCATCTGCAAAGAGTAATAAGTTGGCCTCCTCATTACCTACTCTAATTCCTTTAGTCTCTTTTTCTTCTCTTATTGCCAAAGCTAAAATTTATAGTACCATATTGAATAATAAGGGGGATAGTGGGCAACATTGTTTCAAACCTGATCTTATTGGGAATGGTTCTAATATGTGCCCATTACATATTATGTTTGCTCTTGGTTTTAAATGGATGGAAAAGGTCCATTTATTCCTGTACTCTTTACTGTTTTTAATAGGAATGAGTTGGATTTTATCAAGCACTTTTTCTGCATCTATTAAGATAATCATATGATTTTTGGGTTTGGTTATTGATATAGTCAATTATGCTAATAGTTTTCCTACTATTGAACCAGCCCTGCCTGCTATAAATCCTACTTGGTCATGGTGTATTAACTTAGGGGTGAATTTCTGTAATTTCAGTGCTATTATTTTATTTAAGATTTTTCCATTAATATTTATAGAGAAATTGGTCCATAATTTCTTTTTCTTATTTTCACCATACTTGGTTTAGCTATCAGCACAATAACTGTATCATAAAAGGAATTTAGTAAGGTTGCTTCTTTTCCTATTTTTTCAAATGATTTATAAGGTATCGGAATTAATTGTTCTTTAAATGTTTGATGGAATTTACTTGTAAATCCATCTGGATCAGGATATTTTTTCTTAGGGACCTGATTAATAGCTTGTTCTATTTCTTTTCCTAAAATGGAACTATTTAAATAATTTATTATCTTTTTTGTTAAATCTATATTTTTGTAGATATGTCTCCATTTCATTTTATCAAATGTATTTGCATATACTCCTAATTATTGCTCAAATTTCCTCTTCATTTGGAGAAAGTTCTCCCTTTTCATTTTTGAGACTAACAATTTGATTTTCCTCTTTCCTTTTTCTAATCAATTAAACTAAAAATTAAGTATTTTTTGTTTTTTTTTTCATAAAACCAACTCTTAGTTTTATTCAATAATTCAATAGTTTTTTTCACTTTCAATTTTATTAATCTCCCCTTTTATTTTCAGAATTTCAAATTTGGTAGTTAATTGAGAGTTTTAATTTGCTCTTTATCTCGCTTTTTTCATTGTAATCCCAATTCATTGATGTTGTCTTTCTCTATTTTATGCAAGTAGGCATATAGAGACAACAATTTTCCCTTATAACCACTTTGGCTGCATCCCACAAATTTGGTATGTTGTCTCATTATCATCATTCCCTTGGATGAAGTTGTTTATTGTGTCAATGATTTGTTGTTTCACATGTTCATTCTTTAGGATTACACGATTTAATTTTCAATTGCTTTCTGATCTGTTTTCTATTGGCCTTATATTGCATTTGATTTTTATTGTAACATGATCTGAAAAAAATGCATTCACTATTTTTCCTTTTTGCATTTGATTATGAGTGTCTCATGGCCTACTTTATGGTTAATTTTTGTATAGGTTCCATGAACCACTAAGAAAAAAATAAGCTCCTTTCTGTCTCCATTCAATTTTCTTCAAAAATCTATCATATCTAACTTTTCTAGCATTCTGTTTACCTCATTAACTTATTTCTTATTTATTTTGTGGTTTGATTTATTTAGTTCTGTGTGAGCCAGGTTCAGATGCCCCACTAGTACAGTTTTGCTGTCAAATTCTTTTTGCAGCTCTATTAATTTCTCCTTTGGGAATTTGGATGCTATACCACTTGATGCATATATGTTTAGTATTGATATTACTTCATTATCTAAGGTACCCATTAGTAAAATATGATTTCCTTCCTTATCTCTTTTTATCAGCTCTATCTTTGCTTTTACTTAATCTAAGATCATGATCGCTACCCCTGCTTTATAATGATAAAATTCATCTGGAAGAGCAAAAGGTCAAGAATATCAAAGGAATTAATGAAAAAAGCAAACAAACAAATGAAGGTGGTCTATAATTATATTATAAAGCAGCGGTCATCAAAACCATTTAGTGCTGGCTAAGAAATAGAGAAGTTAATCAGTGGAATTAGTTAGATTCACAGAAAAAAAATGACTATAGCAATGTAGTGTTTGACAAACCCAAAGACTCCAACTTTGGGATAAGAAATCACTACTTGATAATAACTTCCTGGGAAAATTAAAAATGAGTATGGCAGAAACTACACATTGACCCACACATAACACCATATACCAAGATAAGGTCAAAATGGGTTCATGATTTAGACAGAATGAATGATACTATAAACAAACTAGAAGAACATAGGATAGTTTACCTCTCAGATTTATGGAGGAAAATGGGATTTGTGACACAAGAAGAACTAGAGATCATTATGGATCACAAAATAGATAATTTGGATTATATTAAGTTAAAAAGGTTTTGTACAAACAAAACTAATGTAGACAATATTAGAAGGGAAGCAATATAGTGGGAAAGCATTTTTACAGTCAAAGGTTCTGATAAAGGCCTCATTTCTAAAATATATAGAGAATTGACTCAATTTCATAAGAATTCAAATTATTCTTAAGTTGATAAATGGTCAAATTATATGAACAGATAATTTTCAGATGAAGAAATTGAAATTATCTGTAATCATATGAAAAGATGGTCCAAGTCATTATTGATCACAAAAATGCAAATTAAGACAACTTTGAGATACCACTACACAACTCTCAGATTGGCTAAAATGACAGAAGATGATGACAAATGTTAGAGGGGATATGGGAAAACTTGGGCACTGATACATTGTTAGTGGAACTTTGAATGGATCCAACCATGCGGGAGACCAATTTTGAACTATGCTCAAAAAGCTATCAAATTGTGCATATCCTTTGACCCAGCAGTGTTTTAACTAGGCCTATATCTCAAAGAGATCTTAAAGAGGGAAAGGGAAGCACATGTGCAAAAATGTTTGTGGCAGCCCTTTTTGTGGTGGCAAGAAACTGGAAACTGAATGGATGCCCAACAATTGAAGAATAGCTGGATAAGTTAGGGTACATGATTATGATGGAATATTATTGTTCTGTAAGAAACAACCGAAAGATTGATTTCAGAGGTGCCTGGACTGACATGAACTGATGCTAAGTAAAATGAGCAGAATCAGGAGATCATTATACACTGCAACAACAAAACTATATTATGATCAATTCTGATGGAAGTGGCTCTCTTTAACATTGACATGATTCAAACCAAGTCCAATTGTTCAGTGATAAAGAGAGTCATCTATACCCAATGAGAAGACCATGGGAGTTGAGGGTATATCACCACATAGCATTCTCATCTTTTCTATTGTTGTTTGCTTACATCTTGTTTTTTACCATTTTTTTTATTGATCTGATTGCCCTTTGCAGCAAGATAACTGTATACATAAGTATACATGTATTGAATTTAAAATATATTTTAGCACATTTTATATGCATTGGACTATCTGCCATAGAAGACAGGGGGTGAAGGGAAGGAGGGGATAATTTAAAATAGAAGGATTTTTAAAGGTCAATGTTGAAACATTCCCCATGCATCAGTTTTGTAAATAAAAAGCTTTATTAAAACAAAGTGAGAGAAAAGAGAAAATATGGTTTAGAACAGTGTTTGTAGAGAATAAGATAGAAAAAGAATTATAGAAGAATATTCTATTCTATTGTTTGGTAAATAATTTTTTGTCTAGCCATAGAAGTGAAAGATGCTGATCTCATTTTTTCCTGGATTTTTTATCTTTTTTTTTTTTTTAATTGTGTAATTTTGATGTATTCAAGTTAGTTTCTTGTGCCAGTACTGGGTATTAGTAAGGTATTTTACACAATTCAAAATTCCTTCAAGAATATATTATTGTTGGCAACCTCAATATTATACGATGACCAAGTCTGATGAACATGATTCTTTCCAAGAATGAGATGACTGATGCCAGTTACAAGGATCTTGTGATTAAGAGTGCAATCTACACCCAGAGAAAGGACTGTAGGAACTGAATGTGGATCACAATATAACTCTTTTCTTGTTGTTCACTTGCATTTTATTTTCTTGTTTACTTTCTTTTTTTGATCTGATTTTTCTTGTGCAGCAAGAGAATTGTATAAGTATGTTTATACATATAGGATTTAACATATATCTTAACACATTTACCATATATTGGAATGCTTGCCATCTCAGGGAGCAGTAGGGGAAAGGAGGAGAAAATATAATTTTCATCTATAACTCTTTTTTCCTCTTTTTTATTTATATAGCTTTATATTTACAAGATATATGCATGGGTAATTTTTTTCAGCATAGACAATTGCCAAACCTTTTGTTCCAACTTTTTCCCTCCTTGTCCCACCTCCTCCTCCAGATGGCAGGTAGCCCAATACATGTTAAATGTGTAAAAGTGTATGTTAAATACAATATATGTATACACAGGCATACAATTATTTTGCCGAACAAGAAGAATTGGACTTTGAAATAATGTACAATTACCCTGTGAGGGAAATCAAAAATGCAAGTGGACAAAAACAGAGGGATTGGAAATGCTATGCAGTGGTTCACACTCATTTCCCAGAGTTTTTTTTCCGCTGGGTATAACTGGTTTTATTTATTATTGAATAAATGAAATTGATTTGGTTCATCTTCTTGTTGAAGAGAACCACTCCATCAGAATTGATCATAATATAGTATTGTTGTTGAAGTATATGATGACCTCGTGGTCTTGCTCATTTTACTCATAATCAGTTCATATAAGTCTCTCCCAGCCTTGCTGAAATTCTCCTGCTAGTCATTTCTTACAGAACAATATAATGTTCTTTAACATTCATATACCACAATTAATTCAGCCATTCTCCAATTGATGGGCATCCACTCAGTTTCCAGTTTTTGGCCACTACAAAGAGGGCTGCCACAAACATTTTTGCACATACAGGTCCCTTTTCTTTCTTTAAGATATCTTTGGGATATAGGCCCAGTAGTAACACTGCTGGATCAAAGGGTATGCCCAGTTTGATAACTTTTTAAGCATATTTCCAAATTGCTCTCCAGAATGGCTGGATGTACTCACAATTCCACCAACAATGTATCAGAGTCCCAGTTTTACCACATCCCCTCCAACATTCAGCATTATCTTTCCCTGTCATCCTAGGCAATCTGACAAGTGTGTAATGGTATCTCAAAGTTGTCTTAATTTGAATTTCTCTGATTAATAATGACTTGGAGCATCTTTTCATATGGTTAGAAAAAAAATTCAATTTTTTTCATCTGAAAATTGTCTGTACATATTCTTTGACCATTTATCCACTGGAGAATGGCTTGATTTCTTACAAATTAGAGTCAATTCTCTATACATTTTGGAAATGAGTCTTTTGTCAGAATCTTTGAATGTAAAAAATGTTTTCCCACTTTATTGTTTCCCTTCCAATCTTGTCTGCATTAATTTTGTTGGTACAAAAGCTTTTCAACTTAATATAATCAAAATTTTCTATTTTGTGATCCATAATTATGTCTAGTTCTTCTTTGGTCACAGATTCTTTCCTCCTCCACAGGTCTGAGAGGTTAACTATCCTTCTTCTAATTTATTTATATTCTCATTCTCTATGCCTACATCATGAACACATTCTGACCTTATCTTGGTATATGGTGTTAAGTGTGGGTCAATGACTAGTTTCTGCCATTCTAATTTCTAATTTTCCCAGCAGTTTTTGTCAAACAGTGAATTCTTTTCCCAAAAGCTGGGGTCTTTGGGTTTGTCAAACACTAGGTAACTAAAATTATTGACTGTTTTGTCCTTTGAACCTAACCTATTTCACTGAACAATTAGTCTGTTTCTTAGCCAATACCAAATGGCCACCTTCATTTTTTTTTCATTAGTTACCTTGAAAGTCTTGACCTTTTATTCTTCAAATGAATTTTGTTATTTTTTTTTTAGGTCATTAATATAGTTTTTTGGGAGTCTGATTGGTATAGCACTGAATAAACACATCAGTTTAGGTAATACGGTCATCTTTATTATGTTTACTCGACCTATCCAAGAGCACTTAATATTTTTCCAATTGATTAGATCTGACTTTAATTGTGTGGAAAGTGTTTCGTAGTTTTGCTCATTCAGTTCCTGACTTTCCCTTGGCAGATAGGTTCCCAAATATTTTATACTATTGGCAGTTACTTTAAATGGAATTTCTCTTTGTAACTCTAACTGTTGGATTTTTTAAGTGATATATAAGAATGCTGATGACTTATATGGATTTATTTTGTATCCTGCAACTTTGCTAAAGCTGCAGATTATTTCTAATAGTTTGTTATTAGAATCTCTGGGGTTCTCTAAGTATACCATCATATCATCAGCAAAGAGTGAGAATTTGGCTTCCTCATTCTCTACTCCATTTCCTTTAATCTCTTTCTTAACTCATTGCCAAAGCTAACATTTCTAATAAAATATTGACTAGTAATGGTGATAGTGAGCAACCTTGTTCCACTCCTGATCTTATTGCGAATGGTTCTAGTTTATCCCCATTACATATGTTGCTTACTGATGTTTTTAAATTGATGCAACTGATTATTTTAAGGAAAAGTCCATTTATTCTTGTACTCTCAAGTATTTTTAAGAGGGTGAAATAGATATTGGATTTTATCAAATGCTTTTTCTGCATTTATTTAGATGATCATATTTTTTTTGTTAATTTGATTATTGATATGGTCAATTATGCCAATGGTTTTCTTAATATTGAACTAGCCCTACATTCCTGGTATAAAACCTACTTGGTCATGGTGTGTTATCTTGGGAATGATTTTCTGTAATCTTTTTGCCAATATTTTATTTAAGACGTTAGCATCAATATTCATTAGAGAGATTGGTCTATAATTTTCTTTCTCAGTTTTCAACCTACCTGGTTTAGATATTAGTACCATCCCTGTGTCATAAAAGGAATTTGGGAGGAGCCCTTCATTCCCTATTTTTTCAAATAGTTTATATAACATTGGAGTTAATTGTTCTTTCAATGTTTGGTAGAATTCACATGTAAAACCATCTAGAACTGGGGATTTTTTCTTAGGAAGTTGCTTAATAGATTGTTCTATTTCCTCTTCTGAGATGGGACTGTTTAGGATATTTACTTCTTCCTCTGTTAGTTTGGGCAAGCTATATTTTTGAAGGTAGTCATCCACTTCACTTAAGTTGTCAAATTTATTGGCATACAGTTTGGCAAAGTAACTCCTAATTAAGTTCTCCCTTTTCACTTTTAAGACTAACAATTTGATTTTCCTCTTTCTTTTTTCTAATGAAATTTACCAAAGTTTTATCTATTTTGTTGTTGTTTTTTCCACAAAACCAATTCTCAGTTTTATTTATTAATTCAATAGTTATTTTACTCTCAATTTTATTAATTTCTCCTTTCAATTTTAGAATTTCAAGTATAGTATTTGATTGGGGGGTTTTAATTTGCTCTGTTTCTAGCTTTTTAAGTTGCAAGCCCAATTTATTCATCTTTTCTTTCTCTATTTTATTTAAGTAAGCCTCTGGAAATAAAACATTTCCTCTTATTACTGCTTTGACTGCATCCCATAAATTTTGGTATGTTATTTCATTGTTGTCATTCTCTTGGATGAATTTTTTAATTGTGTCTATGATTAGCTGTTTCACCCATTCATTGTTTAGAATGAGATTATTTAGTTTCCAATTACTTTTTGTCCTATTTACCCCTAATTTTGTTAAATGTAGTTTTTATTGCATCATGATCTGAATAAAATACATTTACTATTTCTGCATTTAATTTTGAGGTATTTAAGTCCTAATATAAAGTCATTTTTGTATAGTTTCCATGAACTGCCAAGAAGAAAGTTTACTCCTTTCTGTCTCCAATTAGTTTTCTTCCAAGATCTATCATATCCAACTTTGATAATCTTCCACCTACCTCTTTAATTCTTTCATATTTGTTTTGAGGTTTGATTTATCCAATTCTGAGAGTGCAAGGTTGAGATCTCCCAGTATTATAGTTTTGCTGTGTATTTCTTCTTGCAACTCTCTTAACTCATCTTTTAGGAAGTTAGATACTACACCACTTGCTGTATATATCTTTAGTATTGATATTGCTTTATTGTCTATGCCATTTGATCATTTCCTGTAAAATAGTGGCTAGGCTGGCTCTTTTTTTCATCATAATTTTCAGGAAGTCCAATAATCCTCAGATTATCTGTCCCAGATGTATTTTCTAGATCTGTTGTTTTCAAAGTAGATATTTAACATTTTTTTCCTTATTTTTTAGGTTTTTGGTTTTGCTTGAATGATTCTTGATGTCTCAATGAATCATTCATTTCTATTTGTTCAGTTCTGATTTTTATGAGTTACTTTCTTCATTAGCTTTTAAAATTTCTTTTTATATATGTCCAATTAAGATTTTAAATGAGTTGTTTTGTTGCATGGAATTTTTTTTTTTCCATTTCATTTTTTTTAACTATTTTATTATTATTTTTTTTTATTTTTTAACTTATTTTTTATTTTTTATTTATTTTTTATTCTTTTTCCAATTCACAAATACTACTTTCTTGGGACTTCTTTATCTTTTCCAGGTCACCAGTCCTACTTTCCTGGGAATTCTTTATCTTTTCCAATTCACAAATTCACAAATTGTACTGCCTGGGAGTTGTTTACCTTTTTCAATTCAGATTTCAGGAAGTGGTTTCTTTTTCCACTTTATCAAATTCTTCTTTAAGTGACTTATAATAGTTTTCTGTACTCTCTTGTATAGCTTCTCTTTCCTTTCTCCATTTTTCTTCTAGCTCTTTTTAAAGATTACTTACAATTTCTTCTAGAAGATTCTTGTGTGATGGGGACTTGTGTGATGGGGGGTTACATCCTCCTTTGGGATTTTGTCTAGAGACTCTCTGATAATAGTTTCCTCAGGGTTGAAAACCTGCTTTCTTCATGTATAGAAGCTATAGATGGTTAGAGTTATCTTGGCCTTTTTATTCATTTTTTTAAAGCCCTTTGGGTCTGACTTCAGGGCAGTGATAGATAGATGAACAGCAGCTGTCCTGCAAATGAGCTGTTAAGAGCTGCCAAGTTGTGGGACTGCTCTGAGAACAGCCCAGCATGGGAAGTGTTTTTGCCCTGGCAATAGTCTCATGATCAGCCCTTGGCTAGCAGATGAGCTGTGAAAATGTCACTGCCTGGGGAGAACTCAATGGATTGGTGGTTGCCTTGGGGCTAGTGGCTGACCAGCAAAAGTGTTTCTGCCCTGGACAGAATCCCTCTGTATGCAGATTAGCTGCTGCCCTGGGAAGAGCCCCACACCAGAAGTATTTCTGCCCTGTGAAGCACAGCAACATTGTGGAAGTTCTATTGCCCTGGGAAGAACCCTCTTGCTATGCAGATTTGCAGCTGCCTTGGGCAAAGCATCCCCAAATACACACATTGTGCAGATTAGAGGCTGTCCCCTGCTTAGACCCCCTGCCTTGAAGAGGTTTGGCTGCCCAGGGCAAAAACTCCTCATTGTATACTGCATTTCTGTGCTGTGGTCTGTGCTGAGTCACTTCCGGTGTTATGTGGGCATAACCAGATCCTGTTAGATTCTTGCTTTTTCTGGAGTACATGCTATCTTTAGCCATTATGTAACTTCTTTGCTGGTCTACTAATTTGCAATCAAAGCAGAGCAGTCAATCTGTGGTAATGTCCTCCCTGTAAAATCTCCACTTGCGAAGATCGACTCGTCCAGTCCACTCAATATGCTAGCCTCTGGTTCTATCTCTCTGCCTGCACTAGCCTGTTCCCGCTGATCAGGACAAACCTTTTCTGGAGATCTTCCAGATTACCGTCTGCTGGTAAGCTGTTGTACTTCCAATATTTGTAGATTTTACCAGTCAAGCATTATTTTTAGATCAAACTTTTTGTTAAGTTCTGTTTTTTTTTTCATCAAAAACAGGTGAAATTTGCTTATTTCGTTGAATGTCTATCTTCTTCCCTGGAAAAAGATGCTAATTCTGGCTGGGTAAGTTATTTTTGGTGGCCTACCGAGTTCCTTAACTGTTGGAATCTTTACAAACTGCTAACTAATTAGAGTTGATCTAATCTTACAAGAAGATGTTTTGGGCAGAACCTGAAACAAGGTACTAAGTAGAACTAATTAGTACAATGTTTGTGTTTGCACCTTTACTCATTGGAGTTCATAAGTATGCCAGCTTCACAAAGTAAACTTTGCACCTTCATGAATTCACACCTCCTCGAAGCTCTTTGGGCCAGAGAGCACTGTGGGAGAAAACCCATAATCCCTCTCTCTCGTATTGCACAATTCATCCCTCTTGTATAAAAGAAACAGACAGAGGCTCTCGGTGAGATTTCAGTGGAATTACACCAGAAGTCCTCTCTCCAAGGCAAGAAGGAATATTTTCCACTTGGCTGGCTGGTGGCAGAAGAAGAGTTTTTCAGAGTGAAGAAGCTACAAGTCGAGATTTCAGCGGAATTATGCCAGAAGCCCTCTCTTTGAGGCAAGACAAGAGAGAATATATTCTACTTGGCTGGCTGGTCGCAGAAGAGAGTTCAGCTGAATTGGAGAGGAGTTGGTGGCTGGGCTCCTGCACTTCCCCCACTGAGACCAAGCTGGTCTGCAAGACTCACCAGAAAGCTAGCCGAGCCCCAAGTGAAGGAGACAAGAGATTCATTCCATCTCTGTGCTGGTTGGAGGCTGAAAAAAGCAGAGGCAGAGGCTGAAGGACAGAACATTTGGATTTGGAGACATTCGGAGGGCTCTAAGCTAAACCGGCTGTGTTTTGAGAAGAACAAGAACTCCAACATTTGAACTCCCCACAATTAACCTTTCAGAATATCACATTCCAGGGCCTTCCATCTTTTAATGTGGATGCTGCTAGATCCAATAAAGATAACGGCGGCTCCTCTATATTTCAATTGTTTTTTTCTAGCCACTTGAATTATTTTTTCCTTCATCTGAGGGTTCTGGAATTTGGCCACTATATTTCTTGGTGTTTTAATTTTAGGATCCTTTTCAGTAAATGATCGATGAATTCTTTCAATGTCTACCCTCTGTTTCTATGACTTCTGGGCAGTTCTCTTTGATAATTTCCTAGAAAATAGTGTCCATGGCACTTTTTTCATCGTATTTTTCTGGGAGTCTAATAATTCTCACATTGTCTCTCCTAGATTTATTTTCCAGGTCTGTTGTTTTCCCAAGAAGGTATTTCACATTTTTTCCATTGTTTGATTTTTTTGGTTTTGCTTGACTGATTCTTGTTGCTTGCTCAAGTCATTCAATTCCATTTGTCGATTCTGATTTTCTTTCTTTTTTTTTTAATTTAATATTTATTTAATAATTATATTGACACTCGTTTCTGTTCCGATTTTTTTTTCCCTCCTTCCCTCCACCCCCTCCCCTAGATGGCAAGCAGTCCTTTTTATGTTGGATATGTTGCAGTATATCCTAGATACAATATATGTTTGCAGAACCGAACAGTTCTCTTGTTACATAGGGAGAATTGGATTCAGAAGGTATAAATAACCCGGGAAGAAAAACAAAAATGCAGATAGTTCACATTCGTTTCCCAGTGTTCTTTCTTTGGGTGTAGCTGCTTTTGTCCGTCATTTATCAATTGAAACTCAGGTCTCTTTGTCAAAGAAATCCACTTCCATCAAAATATGTCCTCATACAATAACGTTGTCGAAGTGTAAAATGATCTCCTGGTTCTGCTCATTTCACTTAGCATCAGTTCATGTAAGTCTCGCCAGTCCTCTCTGTATTCATCCTGCTGGTCATTTCTTACAGAACAATAATATTCCATAACATTCATATACCACAATTTACCCAGCCATTCTCCAATTGATGGGCATCCATTCA
>MU174340.1:53415838-53471348 GCA_016696395.1 Antechinus stuartii
ACCTAACTGAGTTTCAGTCGATAAATGATGGACAGAAGCAGCTACACCCAAAGAAAGAACACTGGGAAACGAATGTGAACTATCTGCATTTTTGTTTTTCTTCCCGGGTTATTTATACCTTCTGAATCCAATTCTCCCTGTACAACAAGAGAACTATTTGGTTCTGCAAACATATATTTTATCTAGGATATACTGTAACATATCCAACATATATAGGACTGCTTGCCATCTAGGGGAGGAGGTGGAGGGAGGGAGGGGAAAAATCGGAACAGAAAGAGTGCAAGGGATAATGTTGTAAAAAAATTACCCTGGCATGGATTCTGTCAATATAAAAAAAAAAAAATAAAAAAAAAAAACCTACTTCACTATATTTCCTGTTACTAATTTGCAACCTTACTACATTTTATTCTTTTGTATGTACTGTTTTATCTAATGAGAGTGGCTTCCTTGTTGTTCTGCAGAACAAAAAACTCAATTTCTTGACTTCAAGTATCTTCATTGCCATTCTATAAGAGCAATATCCTTCTTCCTCATCTAAACTGCCATCTTTCCTGCTTTCCTTTGTGTCAGCTAAAATTTTACATTCTGCAAGAATATCTTTTGATTTTCCCTAATATTGGCATTTTCCTTCTAATATTACCTCAAATTTATCCTATACTAAATTTAATTTGTAACATAGTAGCTCTTCCAAAACTGTTTTACACAAAGCAATTGTCTCCATCTCAGTAGAAAACCTCCCCCTCATAATGTTTTTAAGGAAATGGAAAACAAGGGGTGGATCCAAGATAGTGGAGAGTAGAGATGTCTTTGCCTGAGTTCCTACTGTCTTCACTCAGAAACAAAACTGGATCAAGCTTCTGAACAAGTTTTGGAGTGACAGAACCCAAAAATATATGGAGAATAACAAATATCCAGCTGAAGATACTTTGGAAGAACTTCAGGAAAGTTCTGTCAGAATAGAGGAGGTGGGACTGGAGACCTGCCCAGTGCAGGCATAGCACAGTGAGGCTCAGAACAGAGAGGTCTTCATGCACTGGGGAAATCTAATGGAAGGTTCTTAGTTAAAATACAGCACTGTTTTCTACTGTCCTGGTTCAGAATCCAATTTATAATCATACTGTTTATGAGATTTCCAATGCAACTACAGAAGGAATATAGTGAATTGATTAACCCCAGCATACCAAACAATACTTTGCCACGCACACTCAGCCCCAGGAAGGAAGCCAGAAGCACAGATCCCAGAGCAGCATGAAGTCACTTTTGCCTATAAAGGAAACTTGGAGAATCTCTACTTTGGCTTTAGATCAGAACTCAATCTTTACAAATAAGCAAAAAGGCAAAAAGAGCTCTGACCATAAGTAGTTATCATAGAGACAGGGAAGAACAGATCTCAACCCCTATGAACACTAAAGGCAAAACTTCTCTACATGAAGCCTCAAAGAAGGCTATGAGTTGTTCTCAAACTCAAAAGGCTCTTGGAAGAATTTTTTTTAAAAAAGCTTAAAAGTGAGTTAGAAGAAAAATGGATTAAGGAAATTAACACTTTGCAGGAGACTTTGGGAAATGAAAGAGAAATTATCTGAAGAAATCTCCTGAAAATGAAATTGAAAGAAGGAAAAAAAAAAAAAAAACTCCTTGAAAAACAAAATTGATGGAGGTGAAACAAAGATAGTGTAAAAGACACACATACTTCTCAGCTCCCTTTCTACCATCACTACTAATGAACAAATTCAGCCTCAGAAATAGTGCTTGACTGATAAAATCCATGAATATTGGGAGTACAATAGATTACCAGCTGAAGATAATCTGAAAGATGACCAGAAAAGGTTTGTTCTGATATGCAGGAGCAGGCCAACACATGCAGGGAGGCAGAACCAGAGGGTTGCACACTGAGCAGACTGGGATGGGGGTAGTCTCCATCGGTAGAAAATTTGCAGGGAGGTCTCTACCACAGGTTGGCTGATCTGCTTTAGTTGCAAAGCAGTAGATCAGTGGAGAAGTTAAAGCCAAAAGTGGAGTGTAATCCAAAAAATGCCAGAATCTAAAAGAATCTATCACTAGAAGTGAGTCAGCACAGACCACAGCACAGCCATTCAACCCCATTCTGCAGCACAAAGCCTTTGCCTGGAGCACTCACACTTCTGATCACCAGGGGGGCTCTGCCCAGGGCAGCCACAAATCTGCACAGCAGGTAAGCTCTGCCTGGGGCAATAGAATTTCCTCAGGCTGGCTATCCTTCCCAGGGCAGAGACACTTCCAGTGCGGGGCTTTTCCCAGGGCACTTCTGCAGCTCAGCCATTCTTAGCAGGCCCTTTGCAGGACAGCTACTGTACATGTAGCTATTCCAACTCTGCAGAGGAAGGTAGTAACCTCTCTGCCCTGAAGGCAAACCTTAAGTGCTTTTTAAAAATAAGTAAAGAATCTATAGATTCTATACAGAAAGAGAACAGGTTTTCAACCCCTAGGAGACTAATAGTAGATAATCTTCAGACAAAACCACAAAAGGGTGTATAATCTGGTCCCCAGCACACAAGGTTCTCCTAGAAGAAATTATAAAAGAGCTTAAAAGAGAGCTGGAAGAAAAATGTGGAAAAGAAAGAACAGCTCTGCAAGAGACTACAGAAAAGGCATATAATTCACTGAAAGAAAAATTTGATAAAGTAGAAAATGAAAACAACTTCCTGAAATGTCAATTGGAAAAGGTAAAGTATTCCCAAAGAGGGCAGGGAAACAGAATTTGTGAATTGGAAAAGATAAAGAACTCCCAGGAACGTAGGATTTGTGAAATAGAAAAAGAAAACTCAGCAAAAATAAATAAATAAACATACAAACAAACAAACAAAAAAAAATGAAATGGAAAAAAAAAATCCATACAACAAAACAACTCATTTAAAAACTCAATTGAACATATACAAAAATCTAATGAAGAAAATAACTAATTAAAAATCAGTACTGAACAAATAGAAATGAATGATTTGTTGAGACATCAAGAATCATTCAAGCAAAACAAAAAAACTGAAAAAATAGAAAAAAAATGTTAAATATCTACTTAGAAAAACAACAGATCTGGAAACTAGATCTAGAACAGATAATCTGAGGATTATTGGACTTCCTGAAAATTATGATGAAAAAACAAAAAGATAGAGCCAGTCTAGATACTATTTTACAGGAAATGATCAAAGAGAACAACCCAGATATAATTGAATCAGAAGATAAAATAGAAATTGAAAGAATTCTTCCAACACCTTGTGAAAGAGACCCTAAAATAAAAACTCCAAGGAATATTATGGGTAAATTTCATAACTATCAGACTGAGGAAAAAATATTGCAAGCAGACAGAAAAAAAAATCAATTCATATACTGAGGAGCCACAATAAGAATCATTCAAGATCTAGCTGTTTCCACATTAAAGGACCAAAGGGCCTGGAATATGATATTCCCAAAGGCAAAAAAACTTGGAATACAGGCAAGAATAAACTACCCAACTAAGCTGAGCATTTTATTCCAGGGAAGAAGATGGACATATAATGAAACAGGTGAATTCCATTTGTTTCTAATGAAAAAAACAAAAAACAAAAAACAAAAAAACAAAAAAAAATAGAGCTAAACCAAAAAAAAAAAAAAAAAGGGGTTCCTCCAATAAAAAAAAAAAGAGGAAAAAAAAAAGAAAAAAAAAAAAAAAAAATCTCTTGAGAACTGTATTTCTATTATAGACATACATAAACAGTGCATGTATAATTTGAATTTACTGATATAATATGAAAAGGGGAAGTAGAAATGGAAAAGGGGTACTACCAGAAAAAGGGAAAAGGGGAACTACATCCCACAAAAAGGCAAAGGAAACCTAACTTATCTGAGGGAATTTAGGGAGGGGAAGGAACATTGTGTGAATCTTACTTTCATCAGATTTAGCTCAAAGAGAAAATAACTGACATTTTTTTCAGTTTCTCTCTACTCGTTAAAAAGTGGGAGAGGGAAAGGGAAAATGAAAAGAGTAATAAGGGAAAGGTGTAAGAAAGGGCAAAGGATTCAAAGGGGTGGGAGGGATTCTAAAGAGGGAGAGCTGCATGAGGCAAGTGGTGCCCATAAGTTTAATACTGGGGAGGGAGTCAAGGAGGTAAGAAAACGAAAAGCATAATCTGGGGATAATAAGATGGCAGGAAATACAGAATTAGTCATTATAACCATAAATGTGAATGGGATGAACTTTCCCATAAAGCAGAGTTGGATAGCAGACTGGATTAAAAGCCAGAACCCTACAATATGTTGTTTATAGAAACACATTTAAAGCAGGGAAATACATACATAGTAAAGGTAAAAGACTGGAAGAGGATCTATTATGCTTCAAGTGAAGTAAAAAAAAAAAGCAGATGTAGCCATTCTTATCTCAGATAAAGCAAAAGCAAAAATTGATCTAATTAAAAGAGATAAGGAAGGAAACTATGTCTTGCTAAAGGGTAGCATAGACAAAAGATCAATATAAATTCTCTCTCTCTCTCTCACTCACTCTCTCTCTCTCTCTCTCTCTCTCTCTCTCTCTCCATATATATATGCACCACGTGATGTAGCATTTAATTTCCTAAAGGAGAAGATAAGAAAGTGGCAAGAGCTCAACCTTACACTCTCAGAACTAGATAAACCAAACCACAAAACAAACTTCTCAGAAGTTCATGGAACCAATACAAAATTAACCATGTATTATGACATAAAAACCTCAAAATTAAATGCAGAAAGGCAGAAGTAGTAAATGCATTCTTTTCAGATCAAGATGCAATAAAAACTAAATTCAACAAAAAGCTAGGGGTTAAGAGACCAAAAAGTAATTGGAAACTAAATAATCTTATCCTAAAAAATGAATGCGTAAAACAGAAATTCATAGATGCAAATAACAATTTCACCAAGAGAATGACAGCAATGAGACAACTTACAAAAATTTGTGGGATGCAGCCAAAGCAGTAATGAAGGGAAATTTTATATCTCTAGAGGCGTTCTTGAATAAAATAGAGAATGAAAAAGTCAATGAATTGGGCTTGCAACTTAAAAAGCTAGAAAAAGACCAAATTAAAACCCCCCAATTAAATACTAAACTTGAAATTCTACAATTAAAAGGAGAAATTGATAAAACTGAAAATTAAAAAAAAAAAAACTCTTGAATTAATAAACCTAAGAGTTGTTTTTATGAAAAAAAAAAACAATAATATAGATGAACTTTTGGTAAATCTGATCAGAAAAAGGAAAGAGGAAAATCAAATAGTTAGTCTTAATAATGAAAATGGAGAACTTTCCACTAATGAAAAGGAAATTATAGCAATAATTAGGAGTTACTTTGCTCAACTTTATGCCAATAAATTTGATAATCAAAATGAAATAAATCCCTACATTCAAAAATATAGGCTTCCAAGATTAAGAGAGGAGGAAGTAAATTGCTTAAATAGTTTTTTTTTTAAAGAAAACTATTTTAGAAAAAGAAATAGAACAAACTATTAATCAACTGCTTAAGAAAAAAAAAAAAAAAAAAAAAACAAAATGGGTTTACACATGAAATTTCTCCAAAATATTAAAAGAACAATTAACTCCAAGGTTATGTAAACTATTTAAAAAAAAAAAGGAATGAAGGATTCTTACCAAATTCATTTTATGATATAGATATGGTAGTGATACCTAAACCAGGTTGATTGAAAACTGAGAAAGAAAATTATAGATGTATCTCCCTAATGAATATTGATGCAAAAATCTTAAAATATCAGGAGAAAGATTACAGAAAATGATCCCCAGGATAATACACCATGACCAAGTAGGATTTATACCAGTAATGCAGGGCTGGTTCAATATTAGGTAAACTATTAGCATAATTGACTATATCTATAACCAAATTAACAAGAAACATATGATCATCTCAATAGATGCAGAAAAAGCATTTGATAAAATCCAACATCCATTCCTATTAAAAACACTTGAAAGTATAGGAATAAATAGAATTTTCCTGAAAATAATCAGTAGCATCTATTTAAAACCATCAGTAAGTATCATATGTAATGGGGATAAACTGGAACCATTCCTGGTAAGATCAGGAGTGAAACAACATTGCCCACTATCACCATCACTATTCAATATTGTATTAGAAATGCTAGCTTTAGCAATAAGAGTTGAGAAAGAGATTTAAGGAATTGGAGTAGGTAATGAGGAAACCAAATTATCACTCTTTGCAGATGTTATGATAGTATACTTAGAGAACCCCAGAGATTCTAATAACAAGCTATTAGAAATAATCTACAACTTTAGCAAAGTTGCAAGATACAAAATAAACCCATGTAAGTCATCAGCATACTTATATAACACTAAAAAAACCCAACAGTTAGAGTTACAAAGAGAAATTCCATTTAAAGTAACTGCCAATGGTATAAAATATTTGGGAACATATCTGCCAAGGGAACGCAGGAACTGAATGAGCAAAACTACAAAACACTTTCCACACAAATAAAGTCAGATCTAACCAATTGGAAAAATATTAAGTGCTCTTGGATAGGTTGAGTAAATATAATAAAGATGACAATACTACCTAAACTAATGTATTTATTTAGTCCTATACTGATCAGACTCCCAAAAAACTATTTTAATGACCTAGAAAAAATAATAAAATTCATATGGAAGAATAAAAAATTAAGACTTTCAAGGGAACTAATGAAAAAAAAAATCACAGGAAGGTAGCCTAGCTGTATCAGATATAAAACTATATTGCAAAGCAGTCGTTACCAAAAACTATTTGATATTGGCTAAGAAATAAAATAGGTGCAGTGAAATAGGTTAGGTTCAAGGGACAAAATAGTTAATAACTTTAATAACCTAGTGTTTGACAAACACAAAGTCCCCAGCTTTTGGGATAAGAATTCACTGTTTGACAAAAACAGCTTGGAAAATTGGAAATTAGAATGGCAGAAACTAGTCATTGACCCACACTTAACACCATATACCAAGAGAAGGTCAATGTGTGTTCATGATCTAGGCATAAAGAATAAGATTACAAATAAATTAGAAGAACACAGCATAGTTTACCTCTCAGACCTGTGGAGGAGGAAGGAATCTGTGACTGAAGAAGAACTTGAGATCATTATGGATCACAAAATAGAAAATTTTGATTATGTTAAATTTAAAAGCTTTTGTATAAACAAAATTAATGCACACAAGATTGGAAGGGAAACAATAAATTGGAAAAAATTTTTACAATCAAAGGTTATGATAAAAGCCCCATTTAAGTTATTAAACTGTGCATACCCTTTCATCCAGCAGTGTTACTACTAGGCTTATATCCCAAAGAGATCTTTAAAAAGAGAAAGGGACCTTTATGTGCAAAAATGTTTCTGGCAGCTCTCTTTGTAGTGGCTAGAAACTGGAAACTGAGTGGATGCCTATCAATTAAAGAATGGCTGAATACATTGGGGTATATGAATGTTATGGAATAGTATTTTTCTGCAACAAATGACCAACAGGATGATTTCAGAAGGGCCTGGTGAGACTTATATGAACTGATGGTGAAAAGAGCAGGACTAGGGGTTCATTATATACTTCAACAACAATGCTATATGATGATCAATTCTGATGGATGTGGCTCTCTTCAACAATGAGATGAACCAAATCAGTTCCAATAGTCAATAATTAATAAAACAAGCTACACCCAGTGAAAAAACTCTGGGAAATGGGTGTGAACCACAACATAGCATTTGATTTCCTTCATAGGTTAATTGTATATTATTTCAAAGTCTAATTCTTCTTCAGCAAAATAACTTTAAGTCTATGTATACATATATTGTATTTAACATACTTTAACATATATGACATTTATTTGTCTACCTGTCATCTGGGGTAGGGTGTGGGGGAGAAATTGGAACAAAAGGTTTTCCAGTTATCCATGCTGAAATATTACCCATGCCTATATCTTGTAAATTAAATTTAAAAAACTATAATAATAAAAAAAGGGAAAAATGATGAAATGGAAAAATAAAACAACTTCCTCAAAATAGAATTGTTGATATGGGAAAAAATGACAAATGAACAAATTGATTTGTAGTGAGTTAAAAGTTCAATTAGCAGAGGTGAAGCCAAGATGGCAAATAACAGACAGGACTTTCTGTGACATCCTTTTACCTCTCAAATTGACAGCAGATTAAGCCTCCAAACTTTTTTTGGAATCAAAGTCCCCACAAATGTTTAGAGTACAACACATTCCTAAAAGAAGTTACTTTGGAAGAACATCAGAACAGGTTTGTTTCAAACCGGCAGGGAGATAGTCTGTTGAGCCGAAACTGCAACAAATAGAGATAGGGCAAAGAGCTGGGGTAGAGAGCCAAAGTATTGAAGCTTCCACTCACCTGGGAATCTTTTTTGGGTCTCTTAGGCTACTTTGTCCTGGTTGCAAGTAGATTGTTTGGCAGATTTGCCATATTTGGTAAATTGTAAACCACTGAGCCCCAGAACAATGGATCTACCTGCCATTACCTAGCACTGGAAATCAATCAGGAGAACTTTTGAATTAAAACAGCTGTTGCTTCTTTGCATTGAACAGATCTCAAGCCTTAAAAGAATGAATGAAAAACCAAAGAACTCTCACCATAGATAGCCTTTATGGAAAGAGACAAAACACACCTCTAATCCTGAGGTTCCTAAAGGTAAAGCAACTCCAGATGAAGCCCCAAAGGGAGATATAAGCTGGTTCCCATTTCACAAAGCTTTCTTGCAAGACTGCATAAAAGATCTTAAAAGGGATTTAGGAAAAAAAAAATGGGGAAATGAAATGAGATCATTGCAAGAAGGAATGGGAAAAGCATATAATGCCCTACCAAAAAATATGAAAAAGACACAAATTCACTGAAATACAAAATTTGTGAAATGAAAAAAGAATGCAATGAACAAAAAAATTCACTTGGCTAATTACAAAAGGAGCTAAAAAAGGTAACTGAAGAAGATAATATTAAAAAAAAAATAGAATTGAACAAATGGAATTGACAAAAACAAAAAAAGTGAAAAAAAGAAGAAAATATGAAATGTCTCCTAGGAAAAACAACTGACTTGGAAAATAGATTTAGGAAAGAAAATCTAAGGATTACTGAACTTCCTGAAAACCATGATTAAAAAAAAAAAAACAAAAAAACTAGACATTATCTTACAAGAAATCATAAAAAAATAAAAGCCTGTCCTTTTATTTTAGAATCAGAAGGTAAAATAGGCATCAAAAGAACTCACTGATCAACTCCTGAAAGATACCCCAATATTAAATCCCCAAGGAATATCATGGCTAAATTTCAGAACTATCACACCAAGGAAAAGATATTGCAAGCAGCCAGAAAGAAACAACTTAAACATTGATGAGCCACAATTAGGATTACCCAGGACTTTACAGCTTCCACCTTAAAGAAGCAAAGGGCCTGGAATCTGATATTCAGAAAGACAAAGAAACTTGAATTAGAGCCAAGAATAAGCTATCCAGTTAAAGAAGATGGACATTCAATGATATAGGTGAATTGTATCTATTTCTAATGAAAAGACCATAACTCAAAAAAAAAAAAAAATTGATCTCCAAACACAGAACTCAAGAGAAGTGCAAAAAGGTGAAAAGAACTCTTGAAAACTACATTTTGTTATACATAGAAAATGTGGGTATAATTTAATTTTGTTATGATGATATAAAAAAGAAACTAGAGATGTAAAGGGGTTCATAGTGGAAAAAGGAAAAAGGAGGTAAAATAAGGAAAATTACATTTCACAAAGAGGCAAAATATACCTATTACTAATGAGGAAAAGAATAGAGAGAGGTGAGCATTGTGTGAATCTTACTCTTATCAGATTTGGCTCAAAGAGAGAATATCAGACAAAAGTTTCACAGAAAAACTTTTCTCACATTATAGGGAAGTGGGAAGGAAAGGAAGAAAAGAAAGGGAAAGCCTAATAAAAGGGAAAATAGAAGCATTAGGAAATGGTGTAAAAAGGGGTAAAGGCTCTAAAGGGGGAGGACTATTTGAGAAAGGTGTAATCAAAACCAAAATACTGGGGAGAAGGGAAGGGAAAAGGAAAGAGAAAAACATAACTTAGGGTAAATAAGGTAGCAGTAAATGCAGAATTAGATATTTTGTATGAATGTGAATAGAATGAACTCTCCTATAAAACAGAAGTGAATAGCAGACTAGATTAAAAGCCCAAATTCTATAATATGTTGTTTACTTAGAAACACATTTAAAGCATAATGATACATACAGAGTGAAGGTAAAAGGCTGAAGCAGAATCTATTATGGTTCAGGTGAAGTAAAAAAAAAAAAAAAAAAAAAAAAAAAGCAGGGGTAGCAATCCTGATCTCAGATCAAGTAAAAGCAAAGAGAGATCTAATTAAAGAAAGGAAACTATATTTTATTAAAGGGTATCATAGATAATGTAGCAATATTGATACTAAACATATATGCACCAAGTGGTATAGCATCCAAATTCCTAGAGGAGAAGTTAAGAGAGATTCAAGAAGAAATAGCCAGCAAAACTACACTAGTTAGGGTCTCAACCTTGCTTTCTCAGAACTAGGTAAATCAAATCACAAAATAAATAAGAAAGATGTTAAGGAGGTAAACAAAATGTTAGAAAAGTCTGGTATGATAGATCTTTGGAGAAAATTGAATAGTGACAAAGGAGTTTCTTTTTTTCTCAATGGTTCATGGAACTTGTCCAAAAATTGACCCCATGCTTGGGCACAAAAACCTCAAAATCAAATGCAGAAAGGCCAAAATAGTAAATGCATTTTTTTTTCAGATTATGATGCAACAAAAACCACATGCAATATAATGCCAGGAGAAAATAGTTCTAAAGTTAATTGTAAATTAAACAATCTACTCCTAAAAAATGAATGGATGAAACAGCAAATCAAAGACACAATCAATAATTTCATCCAAGAGAATGACAATAATGGGACAAGCTAACAAAATTTTGGGGATACAGTCAAAGTCATTATAAAGGGAAATTTTATAGCTCTAGACCTTACTTCCAAGAATAGAGAAAGAGAAGATCAATGATTTGGAATTACAACAAAAAAAAAATTAGAAAAAAGAAACAAATTTTAAAAACTCTCAATTAAATAACAAGTTTGAAATTCTTAAAATAAAATGACATTAATAAAATTGAAAATAAGAAAATTATTGAATTAATAAGTAAAACTAAGAGTTGGTTTTGTAAAAAAGCCAACAAAATAGATAAAGCTTTAGCTAATTTGATTAGAAAAAGGAAAGGAGAAAATCAAATTGTTAGTGTCAAAAATGGAAAGGGAGAACTTTCCACAAATGAAGAGGAAATTAGAGCAATAATTAGAAGTTATTTTGCCCAACTTTATGCCAATAATCCAACTTTAGAAAAAGAAAATGAACAAGTTATTTCAACTCCATAAGAAAAAAAAATCTTCAGGGCCATATGGATTTACATGTGAGTTTTACCAAACATTTAAAGAACAATTCCAATACTATATAAATTGCTTTTTAAAAATAGGGAAAGAAAGAGTTCTACCAGCTTCCTTTTATGACAGATACGGTGTTGCTAGCTGTGATGACTGCGTTAACACCCTGGATACCTTAGAATCAACCAGAGTCATGATAAGCAAAAGTCTTTAGAGGTATGATTGAATTGGATGGATGCAGAATCTCTATGACCTTCCTTCTTTGTCTCCCACCCAGAAGTGACTCTGGCTAGTCTAACTCCACCCCCTAGCCCCTCCTACAATTCTCTGTATACAGCAATCTTAGAGCCAGCACAGAATAGTAGGAAGGACCATTTTCCAAGCATATGCTACTAGAGTATTGTCCATTTGGTAATTAACCTTAAGTGCTCAGTTGTCCAACCTCAGTGCATGAACTCAAGATTTTCAGCCCTTTACAACTAGCTAAACTAGGCAGGGTGAAAACAGAGAAAGAAAATTATAGACCAATTTCCCTAATGAATTTTGATACAAATATCTTAAATAAAGTATGAGCAATGAGATTACAAAAAGTCATCTCCAGGATAATACATTATGACAAAGTAGGATTTATATTAGGAATGCAGGGATGGTTTAATATTAGGACAACTATATCAATCACCAAACTAGCAAAAAATCATATGATTATCTCAATAGATGTAGAAAAAGCATTTGCTAAAATACAACATCCATTTCTATTAAAAAATGCTTGAGAATATAGAAATAAAAAGTAGAGGAATAAGAAAAAGGATGTTTTCTTAAAATGAACAGTAGCATCTATTTAAAACCATCAGCAAGCATATTATCTAATGGGGACAAACTAGAACCATTCCCAATAAGATCAGGAGTGAAAGAGGACTGCCTACTGTCACCATTAATATTCACTATTGTCTTAGGAATGTTAGTTTTGGCAATAAGAGAAGAAAAAGAGATTAAAAGAATTAGACTAGGTAATGAGGAAATCAAATTTTCACTTTTTGCAAATGATATGATGGTATACTTAGGGAACCCTAGAGGATCAACTAAAAAACTACTAGAAACAATTCACAATTTAGCAATGTTGAAGAATACAAAATAAATCCATATAAACCATGAATATTTTTATACATTACCAACAAAATCCAGCAACCAGAGATACAAAAAGAAATTCCTTTAAAATAATTGTTGATAACAAATGTCACCAACTTCTTATTATTTCCATAATCAAATATAAAACCCTCTGTTTGGCACTCAAAGCTCTTCAAAATATGGTTCCTTCCTAGTGTTCTATTTTTCTTATATTTTACTTCTTTCTACAATTATGGTTCAGCTATACTTATCTATTTGCCTTTCCTCTCACAGACATTCTATCCTGATTCTGAACCTTTTCAACTGGCTTTCCCCTCACTTGGAATGCTTTCCCTTCCTCATCTCTACCTGGCTTCTCTGCATTCTTTCAAAACAATTCAATTTTCACCTTCTGCAGGAGACTTTTCTCATACCATGCCCCAACCCATAAGCTTCCCCACAACTACCAGCACCTTGCCTCTAAGATTACCTTCCATTTATCCTGTCTTTCTCTTAAATACAGTTATTTGCATATTTACACCATTTGGATGTAAACTTCTTATAAGCAGAGATTGCTTTTGCTTTTCCTTTCTATCCTCAGCATTATATTCCTTATACAAGACACTCCATCTCCACATTGGAGGACACTTTCCCTGGCTATTCCTTATGCCTGGAATATTCTCTTTCCTTACCTTTGTTTCTTGACTTCCCTGGCTTCCTTCAAGTCCCAATTAAAAGCCCACCTTTTCTGGGAAGTCTTCCTTGATTCACCCTAATTTTAGTGTCTTTTCTCTGTTATTCCCAATTTATCCTTCATATAATTTATGTTTGTACAGAGTCATTTGCATGTTGTCTCTCTTCAGTCCCATTATACTATGAAGTCTTTTTGCCTTTGTATGCCCAGTATTTAGCACAGTGCTTGACAAATCCTAGCTTCTTAATAAAATAATTGTTGATAGTATAAAATATTTGGGAATTTATCCACCAAAGGAAAGTCAGTGCTCATAGAACACAATTACAAAACACTTTCCACACAAATAAAGTCACACCTAATCAGCTGAAAAATATCTAGTGCTCATGGGTAGACCGAGTGAATACAATAAAAATGTCAATACTACCTAAATTAATCTACTTAATTTGGTGCCATACCAAACAAACTCTCAAGAAATTATTTTACAGACCTAGAAAAAATAGTAACAAATTTGATCAGAAAGAACAAAAGTTCAAGAATTTCAAGGGAATTCATGAAAAAAAAATGCTAATTAAAATGGCCTAGCTGTGCCACACTTAAAACTATATGATAAAGCAGGGGTCATCAAAACCATTTGGTATTGGCTAAGAAATAGACTAGTTGATCTATGGAATAAGTTAAGATCACAGGACAAGTAAGGCAGTAACTATAGCAATCTAGTGTTTCACAAACCCAAAGAGTCTAGCTTTTGGCATAAGAACTAACTATTTGACAAAAACTGCTGGGAAAATTGGAAACTAGTATGGAAAAATAATTAGGACTTGCACCACATCTAACACCATATATCAAGATAAGATCTAAATGGATTCATGATGTAGACATAAAGAGTGGTATTCTGAGCAAATTAGAAGAACATAGGTTAGTTTACTTCTTAGATCTGTGGGGAAGGAAGGAATCTGTGTTCAAAGAACTGTAACTCATAACTGAACATCAGGCAGACAATTTTGATTATATTAAGTTAAAAAAAAAAAGGTTTTGTATAAACAAAACTAATGCAGACAAGATTAGAAGGAAAGCAATAAATTAGGAGATCATTTTCACATTTAAGGGTCTCACTTCACTTCTAAAATATATAAAGAATTGACTCAAATTTATAAGAATCCAAGGCATTCTTCAATTGATAAATGGTCAAAGAATATGAACAATTTTCAGATGAATAAATTAAAACTATTTCTGATTATATGAGAAGGTGCTCTAAATCTCTATTGATTGGAGAAATACAAACTAAGACAACATTGAGATACCACTACACACCTCTCAGATTGGCTAAGATGACAGGAAAAGGCAAGCATAAATGTTGGAGGGGATGTGGGAAAACTGGGACACTAATACATTGTTGGCAGAGTTGTGGACGGATCCAGCCATTCTGAAGAGCAATTTGGAGCTATGTTCAAAAAGTTATCAAACTGTGCATACCCTTTGACCCAGCAGTGTTTCTATTGGGCCTATATCCCAAAGAGATCTTAAAAGGGGGAAAGGGACCCACATGTGCAAAAATGTTAGCAGCAGTGCTTTCAATAGTGGCAAGAAACTGGGAACTGAGTGGATTCCCATAAGTTGGTGAATAGCTGAATAAGTGATGGTATATGAATATTTTGGAATATTACTGTTCTATAAGAAATGATCAGGAGGATGATTATAGGATTGAAAAGCCTGGAATATAATATTTTTGAGGGCAAAGGAACTTGAATTGCAGTTTAAAATCAATTCCACCAAAATTAGGCACTATATTTCAGGGGGAAAAGTAGACATTTAATGAAATAGGGGATTTTCATTTACTTTTGATAAAAATGGCTGAACAGAAAATTGATCTTCAAATAGAAAACTCATGAAAAGCATAAAAAAGCAAAAAGAGAATAAAAAAACCCTTTTTTTGAAAGGTTAAAATGTTTACATATTTCTATGGGAAGATGATATGTTTAACTGTTGTGAAGTGAATCTTTGTTAGGAGTATAAATGAAGGGTATTGGTATAATTTGATTTCACTGTGATGAAATAAAAAAGAATCTAGGGGTGGAAAATGGATTGTACTGAAAGAAGAAGAAAAGAGGTAAAATGGAGTAAATTACATCACATAAAATGGCAAAATAGACCTACAATGTGGATCACAACATAGAATTTTCACCTTTTTTGTTATTATTTGTCTGATTTTTGGTTTTGTTCTCAATTTTTTTCCTTTTTTGATCTGATTATTTGAAAAATTGAACTTGTTTAACGTAGATTCCTTGCTGTCTAGGACAATGGGTAGGGGAAAGAAGAGAGAAAAATATGTAACACAAGGTTTTGGAAAAAAAATGAATGTTGAAAAAATGACAATACTACCTAAATTAATCTACGTATTCTGTGCCATACCAATCAAACTACCAAGGAACAACTTTACAAATCTAGAAAAAAATAATATCCAAGTTCATCTGGAAGGAAAAAAGGTCAAGAATTTCAAGGAAATTAATGAAAAAAATCACATGAAGTTTGGCCTAGTTGTGCCAGATTGAAAATTATATTGCAAAGCAACGGTCATTAAAATCATTTGGTACTGGCTAAGAAATAAAGTAATCAATCAATGGAAAAGGAACAGGGCAAAATAGTCAATGACTATGGTAATAATGTAATCACAACTTTGGGGATAAAAACTCACTATTTGACAAAAAACAAACAAACAAACAAAAAAATAACTATTGGAAAAATTGGAAACAAGTAACCAGAAACTAGGCACTGGTCCACACCTAATGCCATATATATATCAAGATAAGTTTAAACAGGTTCATGATTTAGACAGTATGATATTATAAGCAAATTAGAATTTTAAAACGTGTAGTTTACCTCTCAGATCTGTGGAGAAGGAAGAGATTTGTGGCAAAAGAATTGGTAATCATTATTAAACAAAAATTAGATATTTTTGAGCATACTAAGTTAAAAAAGTTTTTGTAAAAAACAAAACTAATGCAAACAAGGTTAGAAGAGAAGCAATAAATTGGGAAAACATTTTTACATTCAAAGGTTCTGGTAAAAGCCTCATTTCTAAAATGTATAGAAAATTGACTCAATTTATAAGAATTTAAGCCACTTTTCAATTGATTTTCAGATGACAATTTTCAGATGAACAAGTTAAAATTATTCTAGTCATATGAAAAGATTCTCTAAATCACTATTGATAAGAGAAATGAAAATTAAAACAACTAAGCTACCACTTCAAACCTCTCAGATTGACTAAGATGACAGGAAATGACAATACTGAATCTTGGAGTAGATGTGGGAAAACTGAACCACTAATGCATTGTTGGTGGAGTTGTGAAGTGATACAACCAATTTAGAGCTATGGCGAAATGACTATCAAATTGTGCAAACCCTTTGAACTAGCAGTGTTTCTACTAGGTTTATACCCCAAAGAGATCTTAAAGGAGGGAAAGGGACATATGCAAAAATGTTTATGGCAGCCCTTTTTGTAGTGGCAAGAAACTGGAAAATGACTCCAACAGTTGGAGAATGGCTAGATAAGTTATGGTATATAAATATATAGAATATTATTGTTCTATAAGAACAATCAGCAGGATAATTTCATACAGGGCTAGAGAGATTTGCATGAAGTGATGCTAAATGAAATGAGCAGAACCAAGAGATCATTGTATACTGCAACAACAAAATTATATGATGATTGATTCTGATGGATGTGGCTCTTCTCAACAATGAAATAATTCAGACCATTTCCAAAAATCTTGTGATGAAGAAAACCATCTACACTCAGAGAGAGGACTGTGGGAACTGAGTGTGGATTTCAGCATACTATTTTCACTCCTTTTTATTGTTGTTTGCTTGCATGTTATTTTCTTTTTTTAATCTAATTTTTCTTTTGAAGCAAGATAATTATATAAATATGTATTCATATATTGGTTTTAACATATATTTTACAATGTTTAATATATTTTGGATTACTTGCTATCTAGAGAAGGAGGTAAAGGGGAAGGAGGAATATTGGAACCTAAGGTTTTCTAATGGTTAATGTTGAAAAATTATCCATGCATATATTAAAAAAAGCTATTATTAAAAAAATAGAAAATAAGTATCCTCAGTTCCCTCTTTTCTCCATTTTACATTTATATTTTAATATTATATTAATCATTCTTTTTCCTGTGCCAAACTAATTACTTATATCTTTCTTTGTCCTTCTCCAGTTTTCCTTCTTCAATATTCCATCCTTTCTTTTTTAAACTCTATTTCCTGATTCTCTCTTCTTTCTGTATTTCTCTGTTTCTTTCTTTGTCTTTTAAATTTCTCCTGCCCCCTTTTATCTAATCCTCATTCACTTTCTCTTGTCTTCTTTCCTGCTGCTTTGAAATCTACCCAGTTCTACAGCATCCTTTAAAAAATTTACTTGTTTCCCATTTTTTAAAGCTATTGTCATATATCTCTTATTTCTACCACCAAATTCCAAGAAGCACATTGTTTACTTCTTCAGATACTATTTATTCCAAAGCCATCAAACTACTTCTGACTCCTCCATTTTATTTAAGTTCTTCTTTCAAAATTATCAACATCTCTTAATTGATATATTCAGTCATCTTTTATCATTCCTCATCTTTACACATCTGTGACATTTGACAATGTTGGTAAGTCCCTCATCCTTTCTTTATCATGTTTCATGACACAATTATATTATCGTTTTTCTCCTGTTTCTGTTAGCACACTTCCATATCTTTTGTAATGTCATATTCATTCATGTTCTGAAAACTATGTGTAGGTATATCTCAGATTTCTATTCTGGAACTTCTTTTCTTCTCTCATTCTACCTATCTTGATGATCCCATCAGTTCCCATATTAATTATTATCATCTTAATGTAGATAACTCCCAAACTCAAACGTAACATTTGTCATGTTTTTTTTTTTCTTTCCCTAAAGCCATAGCTCTGCTTCATGAAGTACCAGCTAAACATCTCCAAGGTGATATCAATAGCATTTCAAATTTATAAGAATACCAAAAAAACGAACTCATACCTTTTCTCCCTACTAAGCACAGGCCTTCTTCTCTTTCCTGTTCCTTTCATGAGTATCACCAGCTTTTCAATCACTAACATTTGCAACCTTTGAGTTCATATTTAACTCATCCTTCTCACTTGTCACACATATCTAAATACTTTTTTAAACTTTTTATATTCTCTCTATATATCTCCTCTAACATAAGAATATGTTCGAGTATTCCAGGCATAGTGTACTGCTCAGTTTCCTGATTCTCAGCATTCCTAACTCTTGAGTATGTCATGATGAGTGGATAACAGAAGGGAACAAGAGTAATCAGTTTTTCTGCAATATAATGTTGGGGCAAGGAAGTTATATAAAATGTGGCTAGAAATGTAGTTGGAGCAAACTTTTATTATTCAATTTTCCTATTTCCAACTTCTTATCCTTTTGCTATATCTCTTTGATTACTGTCAGATTAGTTTTTCTACTTCAAAACTCTGCTCTCAAGGGTTTATTTTGATCAGCATACTATTTACTGTCTTCTTGGTTAGAATGTTTTTTTTCTTAAGCATGAGAGTCTCTTGAGATCTGTGATAATGAATTCATTGTAGTGAAATTGCCCATGAGTCTTTCAGGAGCATCCCCATGTTTTATATTATGGGAAGTTTCCAAACAAGGACAAAAAAGGCTTTAGAGATTGAGAAGGGATTAACACTGAAATCAAAGTATTTGTTCAGATGACTCCAATAGACTGTTCAATGAGTGATAGTTTTCATCACAGATGATTCACAAAGTTTTGCATCAGTAGGAAACACCTTTCTTTGGTCCATTAAAAAAAAAACAAATAAACAAACAAACAAACAAACCAAAAAAACCATGTCTAAACTAATTGCTTTAATTTACTTAGTGTTACATATATCACCTAAAAGGCAATGAAATTAAGAGAAAAAATAGGAAATTTTTCATCACTATCTTTGAAAGTACTATTTACTATAGACACATATCACACATCTTTCTGTGAAATTATGATAAAATGTATCACTGTATCACTATCATTGCCACATTGCTTACTGTACTTTAAAAGTTGGTATTTTGGCAAAATTTTAGTTATGGTATTGTTGATATTTTCCATAGTCAGTGTTTTACAGGTCAGAATTGATAAGCTTTATTGGTGTATTCTTGGTTAGAGTGGATGGATAATAGGTTAGAAGCATTCAGCCAATTAAAGCAAAAGAGATGGAAATAATGACTATGTGAATATTTGCAGTCTTCAAAACTGCATTTTTTAAGACTGTAGATTGGTTCTTTATATAAAAAAGAAAACTTGTTTTCTGTCTAATTTTCCAGCCATAAGGTACTTAGAGATGCCAAATAGATTGGCATATTTTTGAATGGCATGCTTGCTGAGATCACTGTGAAAATACCACATTCTATATGGCACCCTGAACCTTGAAAATTCAGCTACCTTCTGGATAACTGGCATTTAATATTCCCTTATATATCATCTGGAAAAAAATCTTAAAATAACTAGTTCTTGAGAGGCAAATCTTAAGTCCCCATTATTAAACTCCATTTATGTCTGTGAATTCCATCTGTAAGATGCAGTCTTATATAATGAATATGTAATTTATTAAAAAAAAGATACAGAAAAAGATGCTGTTCTGTTTGTCCTCATAATTTGGATTACAACAAGGACCTAGGTCAAGGACAATAGAAAATTAGTACTGAGGAAGCTGGCAAAAGCATGAATTTTTATTGCTATATGGCACAGCAAGAAGGCAAAAATGAAAATAACATATACATTTTCTAGGCAGTGGGTAGCCATTAAAGCTTTTTGTTCAGAATTCTGAATTATTACCATATTGTATTATAATAATCAATATTCTCAACAACAAGTACTACAAGAAGTAAAAAAAAAAAAGAATGTATAAAAGATGAATACCTGGAATCTTATAGCAATGATATGATTATACAGTAAAAAGTACACTGACAAGGGGGATATTGATGGAACTGGCAAAAGAGGAATGAACAATGAAGAAAAAAACTTGGTAATAAAGTGATTCTTTGAAGTGGGAAAAGCAAAGCAGGATTCATGGATGACTCCAATGATTCTGAACTTGGAAGAATAATGACTCTAATAATAATAATACTCTGGAGGTGGTGTTGGTTTGATGACAGATTTAGTTTTAAATATTTTGAGTTAGAGCTGATGGTAGGTCACCAAGTCGAGGTATACATTAAGCAGACAGAGATGCAGAACTGGTTCTCATGAGTTTAGTGATGTTCATATGTAGATTTGTGTATTTTGTTAAGAGTGAGAATGATTGATAAGACTAGTACTTGAAATATTCTTACTTAATGACACATTCTATGCAATGGTTTGTAGACATTTCTTACGATGTTTAATCTTACTACTTCTTCACTTCTGATAATTTTGTTCAATGCTTACTCTCTAATGAGATTCTTTATATTGTTGAATTCAAGGTTCAATAGCAACAGGATATAGCTCTCCTGAAACTCATAAGTGATTAATTAGCATTAATAGGATGCACAATGTTCAATACAGAAAAGTCAGTAGCTGTACTGTACTTTGCCTTCATGAGGATATACCTAGGGTACTATTGTTGATTCCAGATCCCAAATTAGGAGGACATTCTTAAGTTATAGCTTGTCCAGAGGTAGCTGGCTAGAATGGTAATGGGGATCAAAAACATGTCCCATAAGGATTGGCTGAATAAATTGAGAATTTTTCTGAGAAACCTTAACTAGTTCTAATTGTTAGTGCTCTTTCTTTTCTCCAATCACATTTTATGAATTTATCTGGGTCCATTCTGTAACTCACATACCCTTAATAGAAAGGAGAGGAATGCTTTTGTACCCATCACATAGCCCAGCACCTTGCTTATACTAAACACTAACTCAATACCTATTGAATTAAATTAATGGTATCATAAACCTAGAGCTGGTAGGACCTCAGAAGTCAGTAGGTTGAATGTTCTAATTTGATAGATATTGAAACTGAGTCCAGGGGAGGTGAAAATGACTTTTTGAGATATCTATATCTATATCTATCTATATATAGATAGATATAGATATAGATATATATTTATATATCTATATCTATATCTATCTCTCTCTCTATATGTGTGTATATATATATACATATATATATGTATATATATATATATATATATATATATATATATATATATATATCTCACATGCAATAGCTTAAGTAAGTTCCTTTGAGTCCAGAACTTTTTTTCACTGTATGAAAGATCCTAAAGAGAATTAAATATGTCTTAAATTTTTTAAGTGGCTTTTGTGTAGGTGAAACACACATATGGGTGAAAGATAAAGATAAGCAGGCATTCCTTCAATGTAAGGAAGAACTTTCTATCAATTAACATTATGAAAACATAAAATGTATTACCTCCTCTACGGGAAAAAATATTGAAACAAATATTTATTGAGCATCTGCTATTAGGCAGACATTATGCTAAATGATTTATAAATACAATTTCATGTGATATTCACAACTATATGGAGGTAGGTACTATAACATGCTTATATTGAATTTGACAAAATTAAAGTAAAATGAGATTCACCCAGATTAATATAGTTAAGATCTTTTTAATTCCAGCTTTTTTTCTGCTATGTAATTCTTACCTCTAACATATAATATTTGTGAGATTCTGGCCAAGTCTTTTAACATCTCAATGATATAAGCTGCTCTTTAAGACCCTTAAGCTACAGATATGATGTGATCTTTATTGGGAAAAGAAATCAATTCAAATTAGTAGTTCCCTGAACCAAAGAAATTACAGATTCCCCTTTCTTCAGTTCCCAAATATATGACTCATTGGGTATAGAAGTCATGTAAAATGGGCATGTTCAATCAGAAGTCACATGATGAATTATTTAACATGTTATAGAAGAGATTTATCAATTGTGCAGAGGATGAACTAGCTGACTTCTGAGGTATCTCCCAACTTAATATTTCCATGGATCTATGGTTCAACCTTTTGCTTGCTTTAATAATTCTTTGACCATCCACTGAAATTTTACAATTGGAAAACAACTCAGTGAAATTATATAAACTCAATAGTCAATATTAATAATGGTTTAGAAACAAAAAATGTGCATTTCAAATCTTTTTCCTTTCAATTTTTTGAACATAAAATTCATGCAAAAGGCAATATAATTAAGAAAACTTTGTTGCAAGTAACAAAAACAAATCCATTCTTGCACTTTTGAATAATAAAATGAATAAAAAATTATTTTATAGAGAAATATATAAAACATATAGAATGGAAAACAGAGGGAAAGAACAAGAATTAAGAGGAATGTGAAAATGTTTCCTGTAGTAGGTCAAATTTTATATGGGAACAAGGGAAGTTAGGAGTAAATGGAGAATATTGGATACATGGAGGAAACAGAGAAAATACATGAAACAGAGAGAAAGTCTTGTTCTTGGAACAACTAGAAGACTAATGTCACTGGATTCTTTTTTTCTCATTTTTATTATTTTTCAATAACTTTTTATTGATAGAACCAATGCCAGGGTAATTTTTTATAGCATTATCCCTTACATTCACTTCTGTTCTGATTTTTCCCCTCCCTCCCTCCACTCCCTCCCCCAGATGGCAAGCAGTCATTTACATGTTGAATAGGTTACAGTATAACCTAGATACAATATATGTGTGCAGAATCGAACAGTTTTCTTGTTGCACAGGGAGAATTGAATTCAGAAGGTATAAATAACCCGGGAAGAAAAACAAAAATGCAAGTAGTTAATATTCATTTCCCAGTGTTCTTTCTGTGAGTGTAGCTGCTTCTGTCCATCTTTGATCAATTAAAGCTCTCTTTATTGAAGAGATCCACTTCCATCAGAATACATCCTCAAACAGTATCATTGTTGAGGTATATAATGATCTCCTGGTTCTGCTCATTTCACTTAGCATCATTTCATGTATGTCTCACCAGTCCTCTCTGTATTCATCCTACTGGTCATTCCTTACAGAACAATAATATTCCATAACATTCATATACCACAATTTACTCAACCATTCTCCAATTGATGGGCATCCATTCATTTTCCAGCTTCTAGCCACTACAAACAGGGCTGCCACAAACATTTTGGCACATACAGGTCCCTTTCATTTCTTTAATATCTCTTTGGGGTGTAAGCCCAGTAGAAACACTGGCTGGATCAAAGGGTATGCACAGTTTGATAACTTTTTGAGCATAGTTCCAAATTGCTCTCCAGAATGGCTGGATGTGTTCACAATTCCACCAACAATGTATCAGTGTCCCTATTTTCCCACATCCCCTCCATGTCACTTGATTCAAGAGTAAGAAGGAGAATGGAAATAATATAAGCATTTTGAAAAATTGTGGGGAAGTACTAGATTATGAACACAAACTAGAGTGTTTTATACTTGATTCTAAATCAAGTCACTGGATATTATCAAGTATAGAAATGATATGGTCAGACAAGAGCTTTAGAAAAATCACTTTACTGGATGAATGCAGAATGGAGTAGAGTGGGAGAGACTATGTCAGGTAGACAAATCATAAGACTATTGCAATAGTCCAGGAATAAAGGGATGATACCTGTAGCAGGAGATGTCAGTATCAAAGGAGGGGAATAAACATATTTGACAAATATTGAAAAAGTGAAATCAAAAGACCTTGGCAACAGAATCAATATGGGTAGCAGTTGGTGAAAGAGAATGAGATATAATAAATATCTAGTTCATGAGCGTAGGATACTGAAAGGATGTAGTTTCCCACAAAAGCAAAATGAAAGTTTAGAAATGGAAGAAGGTAAGGGAAAAAAGAAACCATGAGTCAGTTTTAAGCTGTCTACTGTATATTCAGTTCAAGATATCTGACAGGCAGTCGTAGACAAACAACAACAACAACAACAACAATAACTATATGACTTAAGTAAGATAAGGCTTGGATAAGTATATCTGTGAATCATCAGTATAAAGATGACTATTTAATTCTATGAGAGCTGCAATAGTATAGAGAGAAAAGAGAAGAGGGTACAAAATAAAAGTTCTCTGAGACATCCATATGCAGCAGTTGTGATTTTGATAAGGATCCAGCAAAGAACCCTGAGAAAGAGTGGTCAGATAGGTAGGAGGAGAATCAGAAGATATAGTATCCAAAAGTAATAGCTAAGATTTATTTAACACTTACTATGATTTCAAGTACTATAGTTTTTTAAAATATTATTTTATTTGCTCTTTACAAAACTCTGATTGAGTAGTGCTACTGAGAAGGAGCTCCTATAATTATCCCCATTTTACAGATGAGAAGAAAAAATACAACAAACAGAAATTAACTGTCCAAGTGTCATACAACTAGTAAATATTTGATGTAGCCCAGCATTTTAGTTGCTATACAGCCTCACTATCTTGTAAAACTTAAAGAGAATATCAAGAAGACGGTGATTTGCAGTGTCAAAGGATACAGGAAACATCAAGAAGAATGAAGACTGAGGAAAAAAATGGGATTTTTCAATTAGAAATTGAATTCAATTATACTAATTGAATTGTTAAATAGTATCTGTTGCAAAGCAACTACAATTCAGCCTCTTTTTGATGTCAAAATTTGTTTAAAAAAAAAAAAAGAAAATTCATCTGAAATGGCAGTCTGTAAAATGCACACACATGCGCGCGCGCACACACACACACACACACACACACTACTCTTTGATAATATTCAGCATTTTAAAATTGAATGGCATAATATATAAATATATGGACATGGATCTGGAAAAAGAAGTCCTTGGGTGATATTTCCACTTTCCTATATGACATCCTATCCATTAAATTTTATTTGTAAATACTTGCAGAGATTTTTTCTTTCCATATTTCCACATTTAAATATTTATAACAATTGAGAACACTATGCTATATATCCTTGTTTCTCTAAATATTCCTCTTATTGATATAATTTCTGATTGTTGATATGACAAGTTCCTGGTAAAATGTTTTCTCTGTAGCTTTCTCTGAAAACCTTCAGTGTTTGAGACATATTATGAGAGATGTAGAGAATTAGCCTGTATACCTGAAGGATATACCTTGCTCATCTCCTTAATTTTGCAGAATTAATGACAGAGATTTAAACCATAGGTTTAAAGTAATTTTTATATTTTGTGGGAAAATATTTAAACAGATAAAGCTAATGAAATGATTCTATTTTCTGAGTGATAGAGCAGAATAATGGCAGTTGAGAGAGAGGGCATTTTCTCCTGCTACAAAAAAAAAAAAATGACCTGTTTTGCATCCAAATATAACTTACATCTAGTCTAATTTTGAACCTGCAATTTCTGTGGGGGAGAAAAGCACAACAGATCTGAATGTACAAATATTTCTGATATGGAGTGAGGCTTAGGTGCTTTGATGTAGCTAGGGATAGTAAATAACATTTTCTAACCAAATCCTGGCCTGTATCAAAAGTAAAATATTTGGATCCATTCTGAGCATCACTTGAAAGACACAGATTAACAGTAAACTATGAGACTGAATGAATTCAGCTTAATATGTGTCTGTAAGAATATAGAGTTCTACTTTTTTTTTTTGAGATTAGATTCATACCTTCAGTCAAACAGCCAGTCATTGTATTTTATCTTTCTATGTATATTAAAAATGATTGGTTCAATTTAGTTAGTGTTATACAAATGATGAATATAGTTTTAATTCTAGATTTATCTTCAAAAGAAACATACCTTGGAATATAATTGATTGTGTTATATATTCAACTTTATTTTAAAAAAAGGTATTTGATAATGTTGAATGAACTTCAAATTATGAACTACAATTATTTGGCATTTGCACATAAATTGTGAAATAAGTCTCTTAATGTTCTCTGAAAAGGGCAAGAAAAAAATATCAACTTGTTTTTACCAGGTTGCTGGCCTTCCTTAATATTTATTTAATTTGTTCTCTTCTCTCTCAGATAATGAACAATGCTCTAGTACTCTGAGCTTCTAAATTTTGCCACCCACCTTCCTTCTGCTTTGTAGCAAAAGGAAAAAAAGGCCCTAAGATTCTTGAACTAGTTAGTAAGCTAAGTTAACAAAATTCAATGAACTGTTGAAAACACTCTTGTTTCTGAGTATTGGACTTTCAAGGCCAGTATATTTTTCCAAACTTTTCTAAATTGGTGAATGGATATTAAATATTTATAGAATTCTTAGCTAAAATTTTCAATATGAACTGCATAATACTAGGTTGAAATGGATTGAAAATGGATTAAATGGATTGAAAAATGAAACGTTCAAGCTAATGGATTCTTTGTCTATGTGGTGCCATGGAAAGGATTGAACTACTTTTTCACTGAACTGATTTCATCATTCAATTTATTTCAGCAAACATGTATATGTATATGTTAGGGAAACAAATACAAAATGAAAAATAAAAAGTAGCTCTCTTTATGAAGCATATATTCTACTAGGGAAAACAACAATGTATGTGGATATAATTAGAGGTGCGCTGGTTGTTATTTCTTTTATTTTATTTATTTATTTATTTATTTATTTTTATCAATTTAACATCTTCATGGGATCCACATCATCAAAGGAATATATTTCTAGTGCACTCTAGAAAGGGGTTTACTCTGAATTTATTATTGTCCAATTAATTTACTCCTTACCATCAGGCTGAATCAAGACTTTACAATTGATGACTCAAAAAACTTATCTGGGAGAAAGATTCTGGGAAGATGGCAGAATAGATTGGTAAATTTCAACCTCTCCAGATTCCCCCCACAAATAGAACAAATTTGAACATCAGGTCAAACATAGACTGGTGAAAAATCAACTTTTGGCATAAAACATGGGTCTTCCAAGTACAACCCAAGAAAATCTGAAGAAAAAACCTGAACTGAGAATTAACCCATGTGAAGTACAAATATCTCTGGGATAACTCCACATAAAAGCCAAGTTGGTGGTCCTTGGAACTAGCAGGATTGGCTGGTGCCTCAGCACTACAGAAACTTTCTACTTCCAGATTGTTTGTAGAGTTAGAGTCTGAGTCCAGGAAAATTGAATAAATCTCAGCTGATTAGGAAAGCCAGATGCATTGTGCTGCAGAGATCTGACCTTGGATGAGAAAGAACCAGCCCACCTATTAGTACAGAAGCAATAGGACAGGGACGCTGCTGACTGTGGGTACTTGCTGGAGGTTGGAGCTCTTGGTTTGGGGTAAACCAACATAGGGGAGAGCTCAAGTGAAGCTAGAGGCACCTCTGCTCCATGTTTAGAGATGCTTTTACTAATACCTCATTTTTTTTTTTTAATTAACCAGCAAAGAAAAAAGAAACCTACCATTAATATATATATGAACAGGGAAGACCAGGGTTCCTATTTAGAGGACAGTAAAGTTAAAACAAACAAACAAACAAAAAAGCCTTCTACCTGAAAGAGCAATGTGAAATGGTTCATTGCCTAGAGTGAAAGAACTCAAAAAAGAATTTTAAAAATCAAATGAGAGACATTGAGAAAAAAGTTTTGAGAAATCCAAGAAAAACAAGGATTATGAAAGACAAAAAAAAGTCAACTAACAAGAAAATAATAATAGAGTCTCAAATATGAAAATAATTCTTTGCAAATTAGAATTGAGGGAGAGGAAAAACCAAGATGCCGGAGTAAAGGAAGAAACTTATCCAATCTCTCTCCCAAATTGCTTCAAATTCATTTAAATAATTACTCTAAATAAATTTTAGAGCATCAAAACACCCAAAAATATAGAGTACAATATTTTCCATCCAAAGGCAACTTAGAATCTCAGCAGAAAAAGTTTGTGACATGAGGATGTGAATCTAACATGTAGTCCTAGTGCAGGACACCCTAGTGAAGCTGGGGATCCAGCCTCAGCCTTGGTCCTGGTCCCATCTCTGAATCAGTGCAATACTGGTAGTTTCCATATCTCTCAGTTCAGAGACACCAAACAGGACCTGGAAGGTCAGCAGGAAACATCTGTGGAACTAGAATGAGACCCCAGGATGCAAACCCAGAATAGACTTATTCCAGCCCAGCTGTTGCCCTGAGCCCTGTTCAGTGAGGAAGGACTTCGGAATCAGTAGCAGTGCTAGAGGCTTCTGGATCTCTCACCCTGCAGACAACAGGGATGTGTTGGAAGGTCAGTAGAGAGGATCTGTGGCAACAACAAGGGAATCTAGTGTTCAGTCCCAATGTATCCCCAGTCAGCAGAAACCCAGCTTCAGCCAACATACTAGATCCTATAGCTATAGTGGTGCAGGGACATACGCAACAGATCCAGGGGAGACAAGAGTGCTTGTGGTTAGACTCTTAGAAGAATTTTTAAAACAGCTGCACAGAAAATTTGAGTAGTGCACCCTTTACCCTGGACATAGAGCACTACTTTATTTTGTTTTATTTTATATTTTATTTTTATTTTTTTTTTTAGTTAAAAAGTATTTTTTATTTTGAAAAAAAAATTCTTTACAACATTATCCCTTGCACTCACTTCTGTTCCGACTTTTTCCTCCACTCCCTCCCCCAGATGGCAAGCAGTCCTATACATGCTAAATATGTCACAGTATATCTTAGATAAACTATATGTGTGCAGAACCGAACAGTTCTCTTGTTGCAAAGGAAGACTTGGATTCAGAAGGTAAAAATAACCCGGGAAGAAAACAAAAATGCAAGTAATCCACATTCATTTACCAGTGTTCTTTCTTTGGGTGTAGCTGCTTCTGTCCATCATTGATCAACCGAAATTGAGTTAGATCTTCTCTTTGTCAAAGAAATCCACTTCCATCAGAATACATCCTCATACAATGTTGTTACTGAAGTATATAATGATCCCCTGGTTTTGCTCATTTCACTTAGCATCAGTTCATGTAAGTTTCTCTAAGCATCTCTGTATTCGTCCTGCTGGTCATTTCTTACAGTACAATAATATTCCATAACATTCATATATCACAATTTACCCAGCCATTCTCCAATTGAGGGGCATCCATTCATTTTCCAGTTTCTAGGCACTACAAACAGGGCTGCCACAAACATTTTGGCACATACAGATCCCTTTCCCTTGTTTAGTATCTCTTTGGGATATAAGCCCAGTAGTAGCACTGCTGGATCAAAGGGTATGCACAGTTTGATAACCTATTGGGCATAATTCCAGATTGTAGAGCACTACTTTAACAAAGAATTAAAAGCTGAGTAGTAGACTATAAAAATGAGCAGGAAAAAAAAAAAAAAAACCTTTCTGATCATGGAAAGTTACTAGTGACAAGGAAAATCAAAACACATACTCAGAAGAGGATAACAAAGTCAAAGCTCCTACATCAAAAGCCTCCAAGAAAAATAAGAATTGGGCTCATGCCTTGGAAAAGCTCAAAAGGAACTTTGAAAATTAAGTTAGAGAAATAGAGAGAAAATTAGGGAAAGAATTAAGAGAGATACAAAAGGAAATACAAAAAGCTAATGAGAAGAAGAATGCCTTAAAAAGCAAAATTGGTTAATTGGGAAAGACTGTACAAAAGCTTACTAAGAAAAATAATTATTTTTTGAATTTTATAGCTTTTTACTTACAAGACATATGCATGGGTAATTTTTCAGTATTGACCCTTGCAAAACCTTCTGTTCCAACTTGTCCCCTCCTTCCCCCCACACCCTCTCCTAGATGGCAGGTAGACCAATACATGTTAAATATGTTAAAGTATATGTTAAATACAATATATGTATATGTATTTATACAGTTATCTTGCTGAACAAGAAAAATCAGATTTAGAAATAAGATAAAAATTACTTGAGAAGGAAAATAAAAATGCAAGTGGACAAAAACAGAAGGAGTGGAAATGCTATGTTCTGGTCCACACTCATTTCCCATAGTTCTTTCGGTGGGTGTAACTGGTTCTTTTCTTTATTGAACAATTGGAACTGATTTGGTTCATCTCATTGTTAAAGAGAGCCACATCCATCAGAATTGATCATCATATAGTATTGTTGTTGAAGTGTATAATGATCTGGTTCTGCTCGTTTCACTCAGCATCAGTTCATGTAAGTCTCCAGGACTTTCTGAAAACATCCTGCTGGTCATTTATTATGGAAAAATAATAAGGAAAATGATTTCTTAAAAATAGAATTGAGTTAGTGGAAGCAAATGACTTTATGAGAAATCAAGATAAAATCAAGCAAAAACAACAAAAAAAATGAAACATCCCATTGGAAAAATGACTTGGAAAATAGATCCAGTGGATATGATTTAAAAATTATTGGTTAACTGAATTCATGATAAAAAAAACAGCCTAGATATCATCTTTCAAGAAATTATCAAGGAAAACTGTCCTGATATTCTAGAACCAGAGGGTAAATAGAAATTTGAAGAATGCACAGATCACTTCCTGAAAAAGAAACCAAAATAAAAACCTGCAGGAATATTATAGCCAAATTCTGCAACTCCCATGTCAGGGAGGAAATACTGCAAGCATCTAGAAAGAAACAATTCAAGTATAATGGAGCCACAATAGAAATAAGCATACAGCTCTTACATTAAAGGACTGGATGACTTGGAATATGTTATTCTGGAGAGCAATGGTCCAATGGCCATTTTCCAAATGTACTGACAACATCATCTTTTAGGATTTAAATTCTCAGCTAGAATTCTATCATCTCCACTAGTCTTATTGTAGTCATGATTCCTAAGACCAACTTGACTTCATTATACATGATGTCTAACTGTAGATCATTAACCATACTGTTGTGATAATTGGTTATGTTAAAACATTTTTGTATTTTTTGCATATTCTAAGATGTGTGCATCCTTGTCACTCTTTAATCTCTTCCATTTTGTTAAGTCCTTGCCATTTTTGGGCTTTGTCATGTTTGAACTTTAGATGATTTCTAAAATCCTTTCCATTCCTACTTGTATTAGAGTCATTCAATGTCTGTCACTTAAAACAACAGCAACAACAACAACAACAACAACAACAACAACAACAACAACAACAAACACCTGCTCTTGAGAGTCCCATTAACTTCCCAGAATTAGAGTTTGTAATTTCTGTCATGTTTCTGTCATGTAATTTCAAAGTCATGTTGATTTTACCTCCACATTTTTTTTCTCAGATCCATGGCTTTTTCTCCATTCAAACAGATCCAATCTTTATTAAGATTCCACTGTCCTCTCACCCTGTCTTTATCTTTCCTTAGCTTTAGGTTTTCTTATCTACAGTTTGCTTCACAAATGCAAAAATATCCTCTTTTTTTTTTCAGCCACTAGTCTAATCATCTTATATCACTGCTAAAAAAAAAAAAAAAATCATTATTTCTCTTTTAGATCTAGGAAAAAAATAAAACATTCCAGCATGATATTTAAGACTCCTTATAAGCTGGTTCCATTCTATCTATTACATTGTAATCACTGAGATGAAGTACTCAGTCACCTACAATTCTTACAATAAAATGAAGACTTTAACTTATTAGTTTATTTTCTAACATTATGCATAATTTTTAATTCATAAGCAGATATATTTTAAAATTTATTTCTACAAATGGAATAAGAAAAAGAAAAACATAAAGGGAATGCAAAACAATGTAAAACAAAATAAAATATAGCATTTAATGTGCCCACCAGAACATCAGGGAGGATTCAAAATAGATAAAAAATTATCATTTCAGGAAAATAAAAATATTAGTAGAAGAAATTATATTCATGAGGGTCTATCTTGTCTTTACTTCCTTGTAAATGATTCTTTTGTTGTCTGCTGTGTACCTTTTTATTTTATTCTTTTTTTCATCTTTCATTTCTCCTGACACCTAATAAGGCTATAGTTAAGAAAGAATATATTTATGTATACATATGTAGATATATACATATACATGAACACACACACACACACACACACACACACACACACACATACACCTTTTCTATCCCTGCTGAATCTTTTCTTTAATTTTTCCCTTTAACTTATGTTGGTATTACTTAAATCTCCCCCCATGCATGGATCCCTCCCTTGTCTAATTCCCTAACCTTTGCTTCCCCATTCACTCAACCTTCCCCCTTATTTCTTTATAAATTTTAGAGGATGTTATATATGTAGTGTTGCTATTTAACCTATTTCTAATATGAGTAGGTTTTCAGAATTCTGAGCCCCCCCCATCTAATGTCTCTGTGTCTATTTTTCCTATGCACCTCATTTGTATAACATCATTACTATTTTAAATTAAATTCTGCCCCAATCTTTCTTTTGCACTAACCTTTTGTTGACAGTCTTAAACATATAGTATACATTTCCCATGTTTAAAAAAACATAAAAATTTTCCATGTTGACCTTGAAATCTATTTTTGATATTGGTTCTTATATGTTAAATTTTCTGTTAACTTTGGGTTTGATTGATAGTCCTCAGAAATTTCAAAGTTCATTGAATGTCTCTTTTTTCTCATTCAATATTATAATTTTCTTGATTATGATATTTTTGACCACAGATCTAATTCTTTTGATTATCAGCAGATAAAATTCCAGGAGTTATGGCAATTTATGATAGCTACTGCTAAGACCTACACAATTCGAATTTTAGCCCTAGAGTATGTGGTTTGTTTTTATTTTATTGTTTCTTGCAAAACTTTCTCTTTGATCTGAGAGTTTTGAAACTTGGCAAAAATATCCCTATGTGTTTTCCACAAAAGAACTCTTTGAAGTGGTGATTGGTGCATTTTTTTTCTATTTCTACTTTCCCCTCATGTTCTATCACTTTAGAAAAATTTACTTCAATTATTTCTTGCATTATTGTGTCAAGGTTTTTATTTTGGTCACAACTTTCAAGCAGTCCAATTACTTATAAATTTTAGCTTCTAAATATGTTCTCCAGATCTTTTTTTTTTTTTAAGATGATTCACATTCTCTAGAAATAGCAATTCATTTTACACACCAGCAACGTCATTGTTAAGATTCTGCAAGGCAGGCTTCAGCCACTTTTGAATCAAGAATTACTAGAAGGGCAAGTTGGTTTTTTGAGGAGGTAGAGGAACAAGAGACCAAATTGTCAACCTTTGATGGATTATGGAGGAAAACAAGAAAGTTTCAGGAAACAAAACCAAAAATTACTTTTACTTCACTGACTACACTAAAGCCTTTGACCCTGAGGATCACAATAAAATGTGGTAAGTCCTCAAATAGATAAGAACACTAGATCATCTTACTTATTTCCTGATGAACCTTGTTGGAACAAGAAGCAACAGGTAGAATTGAACATAATACCACTGACTGATTTAAGATTGGAAAAAGAGTCCAGCAAGGATATACATGGTCACTTTATTTATCTTACAGGAGAGAGTACATCAAGTAAAAAGCCAAACTGGATAAATCAAAAGCTGGAATTAATATTTCCAAGAAAAATATTTCCAATCTTACATATGCAGATGCATACAACTCTGATGGTAGAAAGTGAAGAAGAATTATGAAGCATTTTGATGAGAATAGAAAACAACAACATAGAAGATAAAATCTGGCTTGAAGATTAATATTTTTAAAACAACTATTATCTTGGCAACTGGATTCATCAGGTTCTGCCAAATTGAGAAAGAAGAAATTGAAGCAATTTTAGATTTCATAGTTGTGGGCTCAAAGATCACAACACTCTGAAACTGCAACTTTGATATTAAAAGATACTTGTTCTTTGGAAGGAAAAATATTGTAAATCTGGGTAGCAAAGACATCACCATCCTGACAAAGTTTTATATAACAAAAGCTATGTGTTTTTTGTTTTTTTTCTAGTAGTTAATATATGATCTTGAGAATTGGATTATAAGAAAACTAAGAGTCAATCCATGGTGCTGGAGGCTTTTTAGCTCCTTTAAAAGAAAGATTAATCAAGTTATACTTAGATAAATTAATTTACTACAGAATTAGTAGTTGGACCGGTAAATGTAAATGAGGTGACCTCTCCCATAAAGTGGAGGCAAAGAGCAGACTGGAATAAAAGCCAGAATCCTATAATATGTTGTTTACAGGAAATACATTTAAAGCAGGGTACTATATACAGAGTAAACATAAAAGGCTGGAGCAGAATCTATTATGTTTCAAATGAAGTAAAACAAACAAACAAACAAAAAAACAGGGGAAATCATCCTGATCTCAGATCAAGCAAAAGCAAAAATTGATATAATTAAAAGAAATAAGGAAGGAAATTATATTTTGCTAAAGAGTCCCATATGTAAGAAAGCAATATCAAAACTAAACATATATGTACCAAGTGATATAGCCTCTAATTTCCTAATGGAGAAGAGAGTTGCAAGAAGAAATAAGCAGCAAAACTATAATAGTAGGAGATCTCAATCTTGTACTCTCAGAACTAGATAAATCAAACCACAAAATAAATAAGAAAGAAGTTAATGAGGTAAATAGAATACTAGAAAAGTTAGGTATGGTAGATCATTGGAGAAACCGAATAAAGACAGAAAGGAGTATACTTTCTTCTCAGCAGTTCATGGAACCTATACAAAAATTAACCATATATTAGGACAGAAAGACCTCAAAATCAAAAGCATAAAGGGAGAAATAGCAAATGTATTCTTTTCAGATAACAATGCAATAAAAACCACATTCAATACAAAGCCAGGGGAAAATAGACCATAAAGTAATTGGAAACTAAATAATGCCATCCTAACAAATAAATGGGTGAAATAGCAAGTCATAGACACAATTAATAATTTCATCCAAAAAATGGCAATAATGAGACAACATATCAAAATTGTGGGATGCAGCCAAAGTATAAGCCAAAGAATAAGGGGGAAATTTTATATCTCTAGAGACATATTTGCATAAAATAGAGAAAGAGAAGATCAATGAATTGGGTTTACAACTAAAAACACTAGAAAAAGAACAAACTAAACCCCCCAATCAAATACTAAACTTGAAAAAATAAAAATTGAAGGAGAGATTAATAAATTGAAAGTAAAAAAAGATATTAGATTAGTAAATAAAACTAAGAGTTGGTTTTATGAAAAAAACCTGACAAAATAGATAAACCTTTGGTAAATTTGATTATAAAAAGGAAAAAGGAAACTCAAATTGTTAGTCTTAAAAATGGAAAGGGAGAACTTTCCACTAATGAAGTGGAAATTACATCGACAATTAGGAGTTACTTTGCCCAACTTTACACCAATAAATTTGATATCCTAAATAAAATGGATGAATACTCACAAAAATATAGGTTGCCCAGATTAACAAAGGAGGAAGTAAATTGCTTAAATAGTCCCATTTCAGAAAAAGAAATAGAACAAGCTATTAATCAACTCCTTGAGGAAAAAATCCCCAGGACCAGAAGGATTTATATGTTAATTCTACCAAACATTTAAAGAACAATTAACCCCAATACTGTATAAACTTTTTTGAAAAAAATAGTGAATGAAGGACTCCTACCAAATTCCTTTTATGACACAAGCATGGTATTGCTACCTAAACCAAGTAGGATGAAAAGAGAGAAAGAAAATTATAGACCAATTTCCTTAATGAATATTGATGCAAAATCTAAAATAAAATATTTGCAAAGAGATTACAGAAAATCATTCCCAGGATAATACATCATGGCCAAGTAGGATTTATACCAGGAATGCAGGGCTGCTTCAATATTAGGAAAACTATTAGCATAATTGACTATATTAATAACCAAATTAACAAAAAAAATGATCATCTCAATACATGCAGAAAAAAAAATTGATAAAATGTTTAGGAGAATATAGGAATGAATGGACTTTTCCTTAAAATAGTCAGTAGTATCTATTTAAAATTATTAGTAAACATCATATATAATGGGGATAAACTGGAACTATTCCCAAAAAGATCAGGAGTGAAACAAGGTTGTCCACTATCACCATTACTATGTAATATTGTATTACAAATGCTAACTTTGGCAATGAGATGAAAAAAGATTAAAGGAATTAGAGTAAATAATGAGGAAACCAAATTATCACTCTTTGCAGAATATATGAGGGTATACTTAGAGAACCCTAGAGAATGTGCTAAAAAATATTAGGAAATAATCCACAACTTTAGCAAAGTTGCACGATACAAAATAAATCCATTGAAATCATAAGCATTTTTATACATTACTAACAAAATCCAATAGCAAGAGATACAAAGAGAAATTCCATTTAAAATAACTGTTGGTTGTATAAAATATTTGTGAATTTATATGTCAAGGGAAAGTCAGCAATATGAGCAAACTACAAAACACTTTCCATACAAATAAAATCACATCTAAACAATTGGAAAAATATCAAGTATACATAATATCAAGTCAAAATAAAGATGACAATACTACCTAAATGAATCTGTTTATTTAGTGGTATACCAAACACCCAAGAAACCATTTTATTGACCTAGAAAAAATAACAACAAAATTCATCTGCGAGAACAAAAGGTCAAGATTTTCAAGTGAACTAATGGGGGGAAAAAAGCAAATAAAGGTAGTCTAGCTGTACCAGACATAAAATCATATTATAAATTAGTGGTCATCAAAACAATGTGGTACTGACTAAGAAAAAGACTAATTGATCAGTAGAATAGTTAAGTTCACAGGACAAAATAGTCAATAACTACAGCAATCTAATGTTTGACAAGCTCAAAGACCTTAGTTTTTGGGTTAAGAATTCACTATTTGACAAAAACTGCTGGGAAATTGGAAACTAGTATGGCAAAAACTAGGCATTGACCCACAGTTAACACCATACACCAAGATGAGATTAAAATAGGTTCATGATTTAGGCATAAAGAATGAGATTATAAATAAATTAGAAGAAAATGGGACAGTTTACCTCTCAGACCTTTGGAGGAGAAAGGACTTTTTGATCAAAAAATAACTAGAGATCATTATTGATAACAAAATAAAAAATTTTTATTATATTAAGTGAAAAAGATTTTTGTACTAACAAAACTAATGAAGACAAGATTAAAAGGGAAGCAAGAAACTGGGAAACCAGTTTTACACTCAAAGGTTCTGATAAAGGTCTCATTTCCAAAACATATAGAGAACTGACTCAAATTTATAAGAAATCAAGCCACTGTCCAATTGATAATTTGGTCAAAGGATATGAACAGACAATTTTCAGATAAAGAAAATGAAACTATTTCTAGTCATAATGAAAAGGTGCTCCAAATCAATATCAGAGAAATGGAAACTAAGACAACTCTGAGATACCACTACACACCTGTCAGATTGACTAAAATGACAAGAAAAAATAATTATAAATGTTGGAGGGGATGTGGGATAACTGGGACACTGATACATTGTTGGTAGAATTGTGAACTAATCCAACCATTCTTGAGAGCATACCCTTTGATACAGCAGTGTTACTACTGAGTCTATATCCCAAAGAGATCTTAAAAAAGAGAAAGGGACCCACATGTGCAAAAATGTTTGTGACAACCCTTTTTGTAGTGGCTAGAAACTGGAAATTGAATGAATGCCCATCAATTGGAAAATGGCTGAATAAATTGTGGTTATGAATGTTATGGAATAATATTGTTGTGGTAAAAAAAAAAAAAAAAAGTAGCAGGATAATTTCAGGGAGGCCTGGAGAGATTTACATGAATTGATACTAAGTGAAATAAGCAGAATCAGGAGATGGCAACAACAAGATTATACGATTATCAACTCTGGTCAATGAGGCTCTCTTCAACAATGAGATGATTCAAATCAGTTCTAATTGTTCAGTAAAGAGAATCAGCTACATTCAGAGAGAACTATGGGAAATGAGTGTAGATCACAACATAGCATTTCCTCTCTTTCTATTATTGTTTGCTTGCATTTTTTTCCTTCTCAGGGTTTTTTTTTTCTTTCTTTCTAGATTAGATTTTTCTTGTGCAGCAAGATCACTGTGTAAATATGTATACATAAATTGGATTTAACATATTTAACATGTATTGGCCTACCTGTCATCTACAGGAAGAAGTTGGAGGAAGGAGGAGAAAAGTTTCAACAGAAGGTTTTACAAGGTCAATGTTGAAAAATTACCCATGCATATGTTTTGTAAATTAAAAAAAAAAAAAATCTAACAAAAAATAAATTAATTTAAATTATTCAGTAGAATACTAGAACACTAAATCTGAAGTTTAAATAATCTGACAATAGAAAGAGAAGATGGATTTCACTGGAAAATGGCATTGGAAAAGATTTATGGCAACAAGTAAAAAGGGATGGCAGAAGATGGGGATATATAGATGATGTCTTACAAACAACAAAATGATTTTAAATAGACTTTAGAAATTAATGGGAGTTAGAAGCACCTAGTTTGTGATAGTCCATGGAGTTATGAAGAGTCAGACACAATCAAATGACTCAACAACCAGAAGGGCCAGTCTCTCATTTTATAGATCCAGATAACTTAGGTCAAAACACACTGTTGATTGCAAGTGAATTTGACAAGATTCCACATGATGTACACAAATAGAAGAACTAGGATTCAAATTCTTCCCTTTAGGTTCTAAACCTAGAATTCAATCTATTGTACCATAAAGCCCCAAAAGAAATAATTATGAAGAAAAATTTCATATATAAATATGTGAAAATTCATGGCTTGATGTTTACAATTGAATGTCAAATTTATGTATCCTGCATCTTCAGCAAAGCACTCATTTGAAGGAATTTGTTGTTGTTTGTCCTTTATTGTCCAAGATCATGAAGTCAGGGAGATGATGTCATTACATGCAAATGAATTGGATGTGAGTGAGGGAGAGTTATACGAGATCATCAGGCTCACTTTTTTCTCTGAAACCATATCCTTCCAGTGGCCTGAAGATGGCCCTGCATACTGTGGGAAACTCTGTAACTCTGTTTTTTTTTTTTTTTTTTTTTTTAATTAATGTACTTAATAAGGCTCTGTTTGACTAGGACAGGTACCCGTTCTGTAATTAAGACTAGGTAAGACAAATGGCTTTTTTTTCCTATTAAAAACTATCAACTGGGAGGGGAAGATTCCCAGGGTATATTCCCCCAAATAGAAACAATTGATATTTACATTCCTTCTGAGGTAATTTAGGCCAAAACAAATAGCATGTGTATAGATTGGCCAACCAATGGAAGTCAGAATAACTTAGATTTGATGAATATCTTTAATAAACAAATCTACTCTGTGAACCTTAAAATACTGAGGAAGAAAGGAAGGGCAGCTGAGTTGAATGGTCCTCATCAGGGCAGGATTTATCCTTTTTTTTTTTTTTTTTGAATGTTCTGATGTTTTGGTCTTTGTAGACACAGGTTAAATTATTTGTCATAATAATATGTGTTCTTATTAAGACTCCAATCATAATTCTCATTATTCTGTAGAAGTAATTAAATGGCTCAGTGGATAGAGCAATTCCTAAAGTCAGGAGGACCTGTGTTCAAATATGACCTCAGATACTAAACACTTACTATTTTTTGATCCTGGGCAAATCACTTAACTTAATTGCCTCACAAAAATGGGGGAAAAGAAGGATTGTATTGCATTGTACAAATTTCATTGGAATAATAAGTTATACTCATCTGTTTTTTAAAGTTTAATTTGCATACACTATCTTTTATCCTGACATCAATCCTTTGAAGTAGGTAATAGATGTTATTATGGACATTTTATATATAAGAAAACTAACAGTCAGGGAGATTCAGTGGCCTGAATCATAAAATTTAGGACCTAGAACCTAGAGCTCATCTATGAAATGTTATCTATTTTTATATTAAAAAAATTACCCATATTAAAAAGATGGTAAATTAATTTGTCCCTCATGCAACAGAGCTGGGATTCAAACTGATATTTTCTGGCTCCCAAATTGTGTTTTTTTTTTTCCCTACCACACCAGTCTGTTACATAACACAAAATAATCAGCATTTAAATCATTACTTTTCCTTATTAATAAAGTTTGGGAATGCTGGAATAAATACATTAAAGTATAACATAAGACTAGATGGGGAAGTAATCTATCAAAAGTCAGCTTGAAATTCTGTGAATTGATGAAAATCTTCACTAATAAATCTCAATGACCAAAAATCAAAAATAATAAATTATAGCTTCTTAGGAATGATGGCATAAGTTATTTTGACCATTTTTTTTTCATTTTTTCCCTTGAGAAAAAGTTGTGATGGTGGAAGAATATTTTTGTGGTAGAATACTTTAAATGATGATAGTACTTAATGAGATGCCATTAGCTATTTGTTGGACCTGTTGTTTGTCCTTCATTTTCGAAGAGGACCATGATATCAGGGAGGTAATGCAATGGCATGTAAATGAGTTAGATATAAATTAGATTGGATTGTACAAAGTCAAAAGCCTTACTTTCTCTTCCAAAGCAATCTGAATCCAGTGACAACATATAAATCAAGGTTCCTGGAGATGCCCTGGATCATCAAGGAAGGTTATAGACAGCTAGATAGCAAGTATGCCATTACAACCTTATCCTTCAAGTTTCTTTACTTTCTCTCCCTCCCTTTCCCTTTCCCTCCCTCCCTCAATCCTTTTCTCCCTCCCTCCCTCCTTCTCTCTCTCTCTCTCTCTCTCTCTCTCTCTCTCTCTCTTTCTTTGTCTCTGTCCCTCTCTTTCTCTGTCTCTCTGGGTCTCTGTTTCTCCATCTCCTCTATCTCTCTGACTCTGTCTCTGTCCTTCCTTTTTAAAAAAAGATTTATAACCCCAAAATATTTAGAGATCATCCACTTTATTCTGATCTTAATCCAACTAATATACTTTATTTTACAGAGGTGGGAACAAAAATCAGATAATTTTGCAATGAATTGCATATAATATATATTTATTAGTTCTAATAATTTATATTTTAAGATTATTCAACAATAAATATTTAGTGGAATATCTGGAAGACATTGCGCTAGGGAGATGGAATACAAATATAAAAACCAAAGATGCCCCTCTCTCAAGAAGTTTAGATTGTACAGGGGAATTATAGAATGTAATCAAATAAGTAAAGATGGGGCTATTTGAGGAAGGAAAGATTTACCTAGACTTGACATGAGCCTTGAAGCTAATTAAATATTCAATATTCAAAGATTTTATTTCATATTTGGGATATAATCTATGCAAAAGGAGAAAGGTTGGAAATATAATGCCAAGTTAAAGAACTGCCAAGTAGACTAATTTTACCATATTTTTTAGTGTATAAAAGAAAATGATGGCGAATAGCTGAAGAAAAGTGGATTATATGTTGTAACTATAATGATTATCTTCTTAGGAGCCCATAATAGAATTATAAAGAATCCAAAAAAATCTTCTATTCCCTACTATCCATACAATCTCTGTTCTTCATTGAGGTTATGTTAACAGTTATGAGTCCAAATAGACTCTTTAGCAAAAACATTTTCTCTTGACAATGTAGACCAATGATGGATGAATGGAAAAGCTTTTATTAAGAGTTAGTTTACAAAAACTAAAACAAGCAACAACAACAACAACAACAACAAAAATACCAACTCTGTTACATAGGCTATGGAGATACAAATGGGAAAAAAAGTCAAGTTACTGTTCTCATGGAACTTGTATTCTAATGCATACAGAAAGAAAGTTTCCTAGGGTGAAAACAGAACTTACAAGGTGTACATAAAATTGAATTTCCCTCCTTCATATGCCTATTGTAACATTGTCAAAGTGTCGATTGAATGCACACACACACACACACACACACACACACACACACACACACACACATTCCCTTCCCCCCAAAAAAATGATGCCATAATAATTGGTAGCAATTACTGTTTTCTAAAAAAATAAAATCAGGCTATTTTCCTCAGATCCAATAGTGAGATGTGTAATTTAATAGAATTAAGCTTATATAAACAGATTGAAGAATTAAAGAAAAATTAAAATAAAATAAAAGCATGTATTTGAAAGAAAAACTATCTTCATAATAAAGTAGATAAACACAACTTATAATAGAAAAATTTTAACTCAATTCTAAATTCAATCTCTAATCCTTGTTTTCTTGCTTACCATAATTTTATTAAAGTGTATATATTACACATGATTTTAAATAAGATGACGTTGATGATGACAATAAAAATAAACTAAAATGGCACTGATTGTGTTCTCTACAATTTTAGGCAGTAAAACTAGATGTCTAGTTTCATTTAACTATATTAAATTAATTTTTACAAAGAAATGTTTACTTCAAAAATTCAAAAAGAACAAAGAAGAAAATATTTTCCCAATCCCTAGAAACAAAATACACTGATATTATCTCTCTATTTAGAAGAAAAGAGGGATTAAGTTTACCATTTAGCTCAGTTGTTACATGACATTAATCACACCAATTTCAAGTACAATGCCTGCTGGGCTAGAATTAGGAACTTCTCAGGACTTCCCTATTGGGCTGAGTACATTGTCTGCTCTGTATTGTTGATCTTTAGCCATTCTATGTCTTACATTCCTAGGTCCTAGATTCTTATCTTTATCCTTAGTACTTTTACTAATGACAATAACAATTAAAAACTCTAAGCCTGTTTCTCTGAGCTATATGAAGGCCTGGTTCTTAGGCTATCTTCTGTGAGTGAAGAGAGTCTTCATTTTTAGACCTGAACTTCAGAACAGAGCAGCTATACTTTAGGCAAAAACATGCTTCAAGGAAACACAGTGCCAGTTCTTATCTCCTGGAAACAATTCCCTAACTCCTTACATGGATGGTTCCATCTAAAGGGACATATACATGCTTATACAATTATGGATATTGGATTATATTCTTCCATTAGACACTGAAGTCATTGATAAAATACAAATGAATTTGTGGGGTGTGTGTGTGTGTGTGTGTGTGTGTGTGTGTGTGTGTATGTATGTGTCTGTGTGTCTGTGTCTGTGTCTGTGTGTGTACAGCCTGTATGTGTATGTATGTGTGTGTGTGAGAGAGAGAGAGAGAGAGACAGACAGACAGATAGACAGAGAGAATAAAAAATAATTAAAGCATAAAACATTTATAAAATATCTATTTGCTATTTATGAATATAGCTGCTTGTGTAGCAATGAGAATATCAAATGAAAGTTAGGAAATGATGGAAGATTTGAGTAGAAACAACATGATGTGATGAATTCTGTAGCTACAGTTGGTGTTGTTTATAAATGATAGTAGTCGTTTATGTATTTTTAAAAGACTTACAGAAACAATGTAGTATGTGTATATATACATATATATATATTTTTTCTAATTAATGCCAGAAGTCTGAATTTTTGGTTAAATTACTTCTGACATTTGAATAATAAACGAAAACAATAATAATAACAATAGTGTTGTGATGATTCTGCACATGTGAGAACATTTGAGATAGTATTATATGGCAGAATGATCCCTGGATTTGGAATTAAAGGACTTGATGTCAAATCTAAGTTCTTCTATTACAACTTGTATGACAAAGACCATAATATTTAAATTGTAAAGCAAAGTCTATGAACCGCAGAATCTTTTAGATGGAAGGATCAAGACATATGATCTCTTTAGTTTCAAATGTAAAGGACTACAGAAAATGATAACTTATCAAATTAATTCCTTAATCAAAAAAAAATACAATTATAAGAATAAGGAAATATTTTATTTTATTATTTGCAAAACCTATTTATTGATATTATTTGAACCTGACTTCGTATGTTTTCACAAACCAGTGGTCTCATATAAATGTAATTGAATATTCTTGTTCTATAAGAAATAATCATGAGGATGATTTCAGAAAGACCTGGAGAGACTTGCATGGACTGTTGCGAACTAAAGTGATTAGAACCAATATTATTTGATGATCAATTCTGATGGACATGAATCTTTTCAACAATGAGGTGATTCAGGCCAATTCCAATAGATTTGTGATGGAGAGCATCATCTGCATTCAGAGAGAGCAATATGTGGACTGAATGTAGATACCAACTAGTATCTTCATTTTTTATTGTTTGCTTTTCTTTCTCATTTTTTCCCCTTTTTGATCTGTTTTTTTCTTGTGCAACATGATAAATACAGAAATATATTTAGAAGAATTTTATATGTTTAATCTTCCTTGGATCACTTGTTATCTAGGGGAGGGGGTTGGGGGAATGAAGGGAGAAAAATTCAGAACACAAGGTTTTGCAAGATTGAATATTGAAAACTAATTTTGCTTGTATTTTGAAAATAAAAAAGCTATAAATACATTTAAAAAATAAAGTGGTGACCTTAGAGATACTCCCAAAGAAGCCAGATGGCTACAGAAATGCTGGGTACCATTTAGATCTGGGGTCAATCCAATGCTAGGGTTTGGATTCCCCAAATAGGAATATTTATTCATCATCTCAATTGATCTTAATTTGTATGTTTTTGCTTACTAACATTAAACTCAATAGATCCTGCCAGGAAATTGCCCTCTCTATAAAAGATCTTAAGTGCTAAATATGTTCTCGCACCAGTAATCTTCTCCAAAACCTTATATAATGTCAACCTTGCAAAGATTGGGGAGGTAGCCTTCTACAGGTTTTCTTCTCTAATAAATGACCTAATAAGTTTCTATCTGAAACTATTATATATTTTGAAGTTCATTCTCATGCTTAATACAGGAAGTTTCACTTTATTTGGAGACAATGAAGGGAGATAAATGTAAAAATGTTCACTGGTACTATATTGATTGTTTTTCAGAATATGGAGCAATGCTCTGAAACCTGTAGGATTAAGAATAGCTAACTTTCCCCTCAGTGGTCTATTAAATCTGGTTGGTCACATCTTTGTCCTTGTATGTCTATATACCAAGATCATATCAAAAACAGAACAAAATTTTATTCTAGAGGGTCTGGTAGTGACAGATGATTTTTCTAAAACCCCCTTGCCTTATCAGTAATAGTGACTTAAAGCAGTAGAACATCAGAATAGTAGACATATATTTGTATATGGCCCTAGAACTGAAGTGCAATGACACTGATTCTGGGATTCAATCTCTTAGCTACATGAGAAAGAATCTTGAATTCTACATGCAATATGATTATTCTTATGTTTATGAATTTACATGTTAAATATCATATTAATATATGTAAAGAGTGTATGTTAGTAAGATACTAAGGGAATTCAAATAGGGACAATGATTCAAAAATGAACTTTTTTGTAACAGGTCACCAGTGTTTTTTAGATCTAGTTCATATAGCCAATGGTCTTTGGACTTTGGATCTTATAGGGATTCAACATGATAATTTACCTATGGATGTTTTCAAGAGGCAGAATGTGGTATAAATTATGCCTCCTACCAAAGTTTACTCTATTATAGAATTATCATCTTTTTAATTTTAAATAAAGGCCCCAAACTCTGAAAAGTTAAATTTGACTGAGAGTAATAATCTTGTTTGAAATAGAGGATGTAATGGAATGTTTCCACAACTACTGTTGAACAATCAGACAATCCCTGATTTAAGGACCATGAATTTATATTTAGATGGCCAGTCTTACTCCATCCCTTACTCTGCCATAATCTCCACCTCAAATTGTCTGACTTTACTCTTAATGTTTCTATAGGAAACATGGGTAAAATTTCTGCCCAATATTAGGTTCAGAAAGATGCCTTATTATAAGTGTTCTAAGTAATCTACTTGCTAGATATAAGGTTATTTCATGAATTAGCCTTAGAAACTAACCATTACATGTAACATCTTTTCTCTTGGAAAATAAATTCCACATTTCACACAAGAAAGCAATATACTTTTGTAATTCAGATAATGTATACATTTACCAGGATCAAAAGCCAATTCATTGATCTAAAACTGAAAAATTTCACTGGTTTCTTTTGCTTAAAAAAATTAAGATACTTCATGTTCATCACTAATCAAGCAATTTCTCTTTGATTTTTCACAATATTTCAAAGGTTACAGCTCAGCAAAGAACTCACAGTTCCTTTGGTGATCAAAACTCATTGATACCAACTTGATTTATCGTTTATAGTGTTTTTGCTTATCTCCAATTTCAACTACATGTAAATAAATAAATCATTTTAAAGAATATTCCAGGACAAAAATTTTATCCTTAGTGGAGAAGACAGAAGCACAATTTTACTTGAGTAGTTTGGCCTTTTTTCCAATTACCTTGACCTGGAAACATCTCTAATTTCATTGCGAATTTTAACGTTTCTGATGTTATTCTAAAAATGAAACAAAATAAAATTATCATTTTTTGTATTCTTTCTAAAAAATAAAATTAGATCAATTAAGGTAATAATGGCTATACATGGCCTCATTGCCTGGATTAGTGCAAAACTCCATGTTTGAGAATTTACAAGAAATTCACATTGGGAAGCTCATTATACAAGCATAAGCTTCACTACATATGGCACATCAAATAGGGAAAAAAAATGCACAAAGAAACACAGAAATACACACACTATATGACAATACAGGCAGAAGTTCATCTCAACAGAAGCAAAATCCATCAGAAGAGAGAGAATTGTATGATAGTGAATATCTCAAGAGAGGGAACATGCTTGGTCATGGGTTCTGATTATGGAGATGTTAAGCATTGATGATAGGATTGGTTGGGAACAGGTAATAGATGACAGTTGTGGGAAGGAGACATACCAGATGTGGATAAAGTTTTTGAATCATTTATCAATACCAAACTCAGGTGGGAGAAAATTCCTTATTGGAATTAAAAACTTAGGTGAGGTGTTATTCAGAGACCCAGGAATGTATGATCTTGCAGCTATTTACTGCAACAACAACAACAACAAAAAGTCATATAATCAGAAATCATGATTCTTTAAGTGCTTGACACAGAATTTGAATGAGTATAGGATTTCTGTCATACTTTATATGTTTATAATTATGACCATTTAGCCTAGGTGATTCTATGTTGAAATCCTATCATTTATAACTACATCAAACAAAAATATTTCAAAAATCACAATTGTCACCATGATAATTGCATTTTTATCTTTGTGTAAATATGACTTTAATATTTATTTTCTTCAGAATTCAGTAGTTGTCAGATACAATTTTTAATTCTATAGGTTATAAAAAGAGCAATCTCTACTTTAAGTGAAATATGGCATAGTATCATTATTAATAGGACAATGCCCTTTCTCATTAACTAAGAGTGATGAAGAAATTTCTGTTTCCTGCATGAATGGCATCTCTCTAAAATTTTACGTAAGTTCTCTCCTTCTGTGGATGATACAATTTAGCTCTTGCTATATTAAATAAAATGAAATGATTTATTAAAACTTTTTTCTATATATGGATGTCATCTTTATTATTGAATTTATTATTAATATAACATTTGATTTTTGCTCAAGCCTTTCTACACTATTCTTTGCCTTTGAATAATTGTGGTTAAACCTACACTTGCAATAAATATTTTTAGAAGCTTTTGCATTAGTCATTCTATATGACTTTCTAGACTGTCTAAAGCTGTATGGTTCACTGAAAAGCCTAAGATACAACAATGAGGAAACATGAATTTCAGTTTCCATTCTGCCCCTAACTTGCCCCATGACTGAGCAATTAGCTTTACCTGTCTTTTCCTTAGATTTCTTATATGTAAAATAAGAAATCTGATCTAAATTACTGAAAGGGTTAATTCAGCCTCTAACAATGTTCAGGTGTATATTTTTAATCTTAACTAAGTACCATCATTTCTCAAAATGTTCAATGTCTTCCCATACCACTTTTTTTTTTTTTTATCAAATAATGTTCCTTATTCTGACATTCAAAAATCTATATAATTTAATTCCACCCACGTTCCCAGAACTATCTCATGCTACTCCTTAAGTATTCTGTATTGCAACGAGAATGAACTTCTTTAATTTCCCCACTCTTATCCTATCATCTCCCTCTTTAATTAAATTCAGTAAATGTTTTATTAAGCACCTTTTATGTGCCAGGTACTGTGCTGGCAATAAGAAAAAGAAAGACAATATCTTCCCTCAAGGAGTTTACAATATAATGGAAAGACAATGCAAAAAGATGCAAAAATTGGTGAAAAAGAACCTGGATATATCTGGCCAGACATGGAGTTGAAAACATGGATTGCCTCTGATGGAAAATGGTTATGCTATCATACTTTGAATGAATTCACACTCCCTGTTAATCTATCTAATCTTTTGAAATCTTACCCTTCCTCCAATGTTCAACTCAAGTATGTCTTCTGATCATAAAAAACTATTCTCCTCATCCCTACCTTTGCAATGTTGTGGGACTCTTGGTCTGTACCAAGGTTCTGGTTTCATTCGATAGAATGGTATTTGTTAAAGCTGCCAAGAAAAGGTCTACTTCAAGGTTCTACTTGAACAAAGGTTCTACTACAAACTGAAATTCCAGAGGAGAGAAGGAAAAACAGGTTATTAGTGCATAGGAACATTTAGCAATCCAGAATAAAAACAAATATAGCACAACAACAACAACAGCAAATGATAATCTCAGTCACCAATAGAAACATCATCTGCCAAATTGCTTCTATATAGAAGGGGATATGATTGTGAAGCTTATACTGAGTTACCAAAGTATGGTGTGAAAGTTGGCCTGACAAATTATGCTATCCCTTATTATACAAATCTGCTGGTAGCCTTCAGTCTTTTTAACAGATTTGGCATGGATAAGTGATCTATGAAATGGGAGTACCTAGAGATGAGTGCTGGTCAGCCTTATGCTTTTACATGCTAGCTGGCAGATCTTGCCAGAACTACCATTAGAAACAAAGTTTTTTGGGGTGCTTACAGGACCTGTGGATGGGGTCCTTACAGGACCTGTGGATCATGGCCTGTCTGTTTCTTACAGTATCAAACGCTTCCCTGGGTATGATTTAGAAATCAAGGAATTCAGTATTGGAATACATAATAAACACATTTTTAAACCAAAATATTACAGAGTATATATGTTATTTCATGGAAGAAGATACAGATATTAAAAATTATCATAGCACATGAAAATAATATAACTCCTGTCTTGATGGAAATATAAAAGAAAGATCTTGTTGGTATATGGAAGACTCTAGTATACAAAAAATAAACTCAAGAGGAAAGTTACAAAGATGAAACCTTCCCAAAATATCCCTTGCCAGAAGAAAGACCAATTGTTCAGAAGAAGCTGAATTTCCTCAGAGCCCAGGAACATGCAGCTGATAGTTAAAACATGGAAATTTAGGAAATTTTGGGGGATTAAAACAATAAACTTGCTGAACAATAATAGTAACAAAAAGAAAACCTTATTTCCTCTTTCCTTAAGTGTCTCATTGAAATTGTCACAGACATCAACTCTATGATAATAGCTTCTATCTTTATATCAACAGGATTTAGCACAATGTGTTGCACAGAAAAATACTTAATAATCATTTATCAAAGGCAAATTATTTAAATACTTTATAATTATTATTATCAACACCTTGGTTTTAAGTAGACATAGATTTTAAATCCTGCTTCAGATTTATATTTATTGTAGGATCTCTGGAAGTCACTTAATTCTGTCTGTTGTTAAATCTGTAAAAGGAGGGATCATAGCACCTATCTTTTGGGTTATTATCAGAAATAAATGAAATAATTTATATACAGCATTTTTAAACCCTTAAATGCAATGTACATTGTTTTAGAAAATAAAGACATTGATATATGAGCTTTTTAGTGATGATTTAATCCTCTTCTTATTTCTGCTCTTTTTTATTAGTTGATAGTAGTTTTTTTTCTGAATTAACTGCCATTAAAAAATCTTAGATGACCTATATTTATTTAATAGGGTCTGTCTTAGTTGTCCTATTCTATAACAGAGAAATAGTAATATATAGATAAATTCAAACTATTATTTATGTGACTCAGGTCTTTCTGAGTCAAGTACATCAATTTGGATGACACACATTATTATGTAATATCATTTTCTTTAGGACATACTTTTCTTCTTTCTCATTTGTACCACTCTAAAAACTCTAGTTTTTTTCATTAGAAACCATATTTTTCTTTTCCTTTTTTTTTTTTTTGGTAAAAAAAAAGAGTTTCAACATCTATAATAGAGTGGTCTTTCATTCCAATTCTATAAAACACTGAATTCACTTTGGGTTCATTTGGTAAGATTGTTATAGTTCTCATATTCATAATAATAAAATAACTTTAGTGTAACCTGTTCTTCCAAATTGCTTTATTGATTGAAAAAAAATGAGATAGTTCATAGGCATGGAATAAAAGCTAACAGACCAGTCACTACTAAGGGGAAAAATGAACTCTTCTATTAGCAAACCTTTCCAAAGATGATCAATTAAATATTTTAAAATGTGACATACTACAGAGGGCATTCATGAATAATGAATATGTTTGGTTAAGGAAACAAATGCTATTTCATGCTGTAATTTTTGTAGATAAATCACTGAAGAGAGCTACCAGGAACTTGAACTAAATGCTAAAAATAATGTTTCAATCACATATTCCTAGCAAAAGAGGGCATGTTAAGATACAATGTGAAACCCAGTGGAAAATGACTTCCTACATCTCTAAATTTTTACAACAGAAAAGTTCATAATTGTTATCCATTAGAACTATGTACTTTTCCAGCCTGTGAAGAGGATTGAATGAAAAAAAAATCTGCCCAGGAATGATTAAATCTTCATTACAGAGAGCCCTCATGCCACTTTCTCTAAGGTTGTCTAGCAGGAAAGAATTGATTTCTTTCTGCTTTTACCTGTACTCTCCAATGTGAAATATTATATGATCTCTATTGTTATGGCTTTTTCCAACTCCATCATTCATACACGAGGAAAATATATATGGGAAAATTGTTTCAAAATATTCTATCAAAAAGTAGAACTGAGCTTGAAACTTACTGTTTCTCAACGTTAATTAATTCTAGACATCTTCTATGACTTGCATAATAAAAATACTATTAATGAAAAATTCAGAATGTCAAATATATAAAAGTAAGACAATTTTATGCATGTAATATATGATATATTAGTAATTACACTAAGATAAATTCTTTGTTTTAATATATGTAGGGATTGTTGCTATCATTACAAATTTGGAATAGAAATTTTAATTCTGCAACTGGTTTAGATGATTGTCCATTCTGATTCATTCATTTTTCCCAGTAGAACTTTTAGGTCTCTAATACACACAATTAATATGCATAAGCAAATCATGTGAATTGCTCATGAACTTAGTCAGAAACTTAACTGATGGACATCTGTGATCAATCTCACGTGTACAAATGGCCTCCTTATTTCCAAGGTAATAGCAGATGGAGTAGCTGTTTCATTTTAAAATATAGTCTTTAACAAAAAGAAAAAAAATAATAATTTTAATGTGAAGATATGCTCAATTTGGTATACTTGAAGAAATCATGTTAAGAGAAACAAAAAAAAGTTTATATCAAATATATATGATTGATACAAAAATTAATTGATCAAAACACTTGATGAAATGGAAATATGAATTTGCATTATATTCATTATGTTCAGCAGCGTTGATCCTTACTTCATTCTTGTCATTAGTACTGCTCTGTAAGACTAAAGAATGATGAAAGTAATGGAGGAAGGGAGGAAGAAGAAAACAGCAGAGAAACAAAGAGAAACAAATGTAGACACAAAGAAAAAGAACAAGAGAGAGAGATAGAGAGTAGAGAAATAAATGTTTATTAAGTACCTGCTACATGCCAGGAATTAAATTAAACAGTTTATAAATATAATCTCATTTGATTTCCCCAACAACTTAAAAAGAAAAGTACTATTATTATACCAATTTTACAGTTGTTAAAACTGAAACAGACAAAGGTTAAGTGACTTACTTCATGAGAAATGACATTATTAGTAAGATCTTTAATTCAGGTTTGAATCTTCCTGACTTCAGATCCAATGCTCAATCAACTATGCCATTTAGCTGCCTATGAAGTAAAATAAACAAACAAACAAAACTTGCATGTGTTCATGTGTATATTTAAATATTAGAGAAACTGCTCACAATAATTCAAGACCATATCTTTTACAACATATACATACAGAATAATAAAAAAAAACTTATATATTGCTGTACATTGTAGGTGAAATTTGAGCTGTGTGAGTAGATCCCTATGCATAGTACTCACCCAAAACTAAAATATTCTAATCACTTAAAAGCTGAAGTTTCTCCTGTGTTATGTGTACCCTACATTGGTGATGAAGAACATGAAGATTGGCCCATCAGACTATATCGTATGAGTAGCCAGTTTTCAGGTAAAAACCTAAGATATTTTTCCTTGGTGATTCATTCCAGTTTTATGACCTCAATACAATATTCAATGAAGAATAAAGAGTATAGTGGTGTTTTTCTTTCTTTTTCTTTTTCTTTTTTTTGCCATTTAGAATAAGCAATACAATAATGTCACTTAGGGATTTCAGCATCAGAATTTTAATATAGATAGAAATACAGTACTAAATCAAATTTTGTAGTTCAAAAACAAACAAACATATTTTGGATGGTACTCACAGAAACGTCATTGAATCAATGTGGTTTTGAATTGGTACAAAACTCATGTTATTCATGAAAATTCATAGATGTTTGCTAAAATATATATCTATAACCAGAAACAACACTTGATCTTATGAAACATACAGTCTTCTTTTGCTGAGACATCAGCAGTCTACTGAATATATAAACTCATAATATCTTAGTATGCAAACTACTACCAAAATATTACCAGGTTCATGGCAGGATAGGTAGGAATCATTTAGTGAAATAAAATAAAATAAAAAAGAAATTGAATCAGAGAAATTGAGTTTAAACATAAGCTCTAATATGTGCTCCATATGTGATTCTACAAAAGTCACTTCATCTCTTGAGGACTCACTTTCATTATCTATAAAATGAAGGTGTTCAAATTAGATGGACCCCTTCTAATGTCTCTTATGACTCTACATTTGTGATTTTAACATTCCTATAGTCCTGTAGAGATAGGATGTTCATCTCTGTTCACCTCGCAGAAACCGTCATAACTTCTCTTATACTTTTACACAACCTTTCTCTACAGTATCAACTTCATTCTTCACCACTGTGTTCATTCTTCACCACTGTGTACATATAATAAAGATTTAGATGTGTCATGTACTTTGCCATCAGTACAACTAGAAGAAGAGATGGATCTAATAGATGTATTGAAACCACAATAGCAATTCAATTTAAAGGCAAAAAGGATTGATGTATAATGTCAATAACTGGGATGGATTTGAAAATATATAAAATTAAGCTAATATCTTAAAGAACTTAGATTAATTAATTAATGACAAAATCAGTATAGAATAATATGTTGTTGATTACTTATTGTATTACTGAGGAGAAGATTATATATATAATAATATATAGTTTCCCCCTGAGCCAGTTTTAAACTGAGAGTGAATGACATGTGTATTGGAAAATAGACAATGAACCTTACAAGCAGGTGCAATAATTAGTTGTTAGACTCTTCTAAGAGTGTAGTATCTATATGGAATAGATTGCTCCCATTCCAGTCTTACAAACTGACTCTTTGATAGTTTATTATAAATCTTTAGTCCATCTTTATCACCTAATTTCACTGGTGGTACTGAATTGTGGTTAGCTGAAGATTTATGCTACTCTTTCCTCCTGAAGTGATATAAAGCTCTTTCAGTTAGGGAAACAAATTTTAGTTTGGTAGTAGCAGAAATGTCTTTTATTTGATTCTTTCATAACTTCAACATGTTTATCATATCGTGGCAAAAAACAGGAGACTTCACTCCATAAGACACTCCAATTGCCTAAAGGTACTTAATTTTAGTCCAGTCACTTTTATTTCTTATACTTCTTTTGGAATCTTATACAGATTTATAAGTTAAGGACAAAAAGACAAATACAATCTTTGAACTGAAGGCACATTCATTGCCTTTTGGCCCCTTCTTATATAATTATAATTCAAGAATACCACTTTTTATGGAATGGAGAATATCTATTTTGCATCTTGAAGCTTATAACTTCACCCTTTAAAAAAATCAATTTGTAATCTGTTGATTAGAAGAGTTTCTATATACATTTCAAAAACAGCAAATTTGGGGACAGTTCTTTTATCTACAAAATGCATCTTTGCTTATGTAACACAATTGGACTTTTACAAAGAGGAATATTATTTCAAAATATAATCACAAATATATAAACACATTTTCCTCTAACATGTGGGAGGAATAATTCTTTTCCCACCCTATACTTTCTCAGTATCCAAAGAGAAGGAAGAAAAAAATTTAATTAGATTCCCATTCCTGCATCTTTCAATGTATCCATATTGTATCCTACAGCTTTTGCTAAGATCTCACTGGGAAACTTTCTGTCTTGTATTTTTATAATTATAATTATATCAAGATAACATCATATGAAAAATGAATATTTTAAATTTATATTGCTTTTTTACTTCCCCAAAACAGAATAGAGCAGGATTATAGAGTTATATCTATACATTCTAGAATTTCCAAAACAGTCTCAGAACCATCAATCATGCTGCCAAATGTGTCAATAAAGGACTTACCACAAATTCATTCCTTATTAGAAAACTTCTTGTTGACTCATCAAAAGTATATGCATCACACTAATTCTCCAACATCCTTCCCCAAGCACAGAAGACAAAATATTCACATCCATGTACATATGCGCACACACACACACACACACACACACATACATGCGCACACACACACACACGCACACACAAGCACTTGTGCACATACAAATCCAGGCAAGTTGTTTTTCTGTAAGTTGGTACTAAGCAAAGTTAGCTGATAATAAGCAAAGAGATGATAGGATCCTTGCATAATCACAAAATAGCAGAATATTTACATTTGAATATTCTTTAGATATTACTTTTTTTCCAACAAATATATCCACTCTGACAAAAGGAATCCCCACTGTGACATGCCACATAGCTGGTCAGAAGCTCTAATTAGGGGCAGCCCACTTCCTTTCAAAATAGCACATTCCATTTAAGAAGTTTCTTTTTAAAAACATTTTCTTGACAAAATATCTAATTTTACTTCATTAAAACTTCTAACCTGCTCTCTGAGATCAAAGTAAATACAAACAAGACATTTCAATATGCAAAAATACATATTCAGTTTTGCCTAAGTTGTATCTTCTCCAAACTAACTATCCCTTTAATGAATCACTATATGCAATAGTGTCAAAACACTTCCCTGTCCTGTTTTATGACACCAAAAACTGAACCTAATCTTCCAGAAGTGGTCTGAACAAAGATTAAGAGAGAACTATCCCATGGAGGAATTCTGTGTCTTTGACAATGTCTATTTGTTATAGGCATCTTTTTTTTCTTCTTTTCTCCCCAATGGGAAGGGGGAAAGTAGATTTTTGTTCATTGAAAAAAAAAAA
>MU174340.1:53481348-53538925 GCA_016696395.1 Antechinus stuartii
AGAAATCCACTTCCATCAGAATACATCCTCATACAATATCGTTGTCGAAGTGTATAATGATCTCCTGGTTCTGCTCATCTCACTTAGCATCAGTCCATGTAGGTCTCTCCAAGCCTCTCTGTATTCATCCTGCTGGTCATTCCTTACAGAGCAATAATATTCCATAACATTCATATACCACAATTTACTCAGCCATTCTCCAATTGATGGGCATCCATTCATTTTCCAGTTTCTAGTCACTACAAACAGGGCTGCTACAAACATTTTGGCACATACAGGTCCCTTTCCCTTTTTTAGTTCAGATAATATAACTGTGCATTCCTATCTTATCCTTATGAAAATTCTTTTCTTTTTTAAAATAACTTTTTATTGAAAGAACCCATGCCAGGGTAATTTTTTTACAACAATATCCCTTGCACTCACTTCTGTTACAATTTTTCCACTCCCTCCCTCCACCTCCTCCCCTAGGTGGCAAGCAGGCCTATATATGTTAAATCCGTTGCAGTATATCCTGGATACAATATATGTATGCAGAACTGAACATTTCTCTTGTTGCACAGGGAGAATTGGATTCAGAAAGTAAAGATAACCCGAGAAGAAAAACAAAAATGCAAATAATTTACATTCATTTCCCAGTGTTCTTTCTTTGGATGTTGCTGCTTCTGTCCATCCTTCATCAATTGAAACTGAATTAGATCTTCTTTATCAAAGAGATCGCCTTACATCAGAATATATCCTCATATACTATCATTGTTGAGGTATATAATGATTTCCTGGTTCTGCTCATTTCACTAAGCATCATTTCATGTAAGTCTCACCAGTCCTCTCTATATTCATCCTGCCGGTCATTTCTTATAGAACAATAATATTCCATAACGTTCATATACCACAATTTATTCAACCATTCTCCAATTGATGGGTATCCATTCATTTTCCAGCTTCTAGCCACTACAAACAGGGCTGCCACAAACATTTTGGCACATACAGGTCCCTTTCCCTTCTTTAGTATCTCTTTGGGGTATAAGCCCAGTAAAAGCACTGCTGGATCAAAGGGTATGCACAGTTTGATAACTTTTTGAGCATAGTTCCAAATTGCTCTCCAGAATGGCTGGATGTGTTCACAATTCCACCAACAATGTATCAATTTTCCCACATCCCCTCCAACATTGCACATTATCTTTCCCTGTCATCATAGTCAATCTGACAGGTTTGTAGTGTTATCTCAAAGTTGTCTTAATTTGCATTTCTCTGATTAATAATGATTTGGAGAATATTTTCATATAGCTAGAAATAGTTTTAATTTCTTCATCTGAGAATTGTATGTTCATATCCTTTGACCATTTATCAGTTGGAGAATGGCTTGATTTCTTAAAATTAGAGTCAATTCTCTATATATTTTGGAAATGATGCCTTTATCAGAACCTTTAATTGTAAAAATGTTTTCCCAGTTTATTGTTTACCTTCTAATCTTGTCTGCATTAGTTTTGTTTGTACAAAAACTTTTCAATTTGATATAATCAAAATTTTCTATTCTGTGGTCAATAGTGATCTCTAGTTCTTCTTTGGTCCTAAATTCCTTCCTCTTCCACAGGTCTGAGAGGTAAACTATCCTATGCTCTTCCAATTTATTTATAATCTCATTCTTTATGCCTAGGTCATGAACACATTTTGACCTTATCTTGGTGTATAGTGTTAAGTGTGGGTCAATGCCTAGTTTCTGCCATACTAATTTCCAGTTTTCCCAGCAATTTTTGTCAAATAATGCATTCTTATCCACAAAACTGGGGTCTTTGGGTTTGTCAAACACTAGATTATTAAAGTTGTTGGCTGTTTTTTCCTTTGAACTTAACCTATTCCATTCATCAACTAGTCTATTTCTTAGTTAATCCCAGATAGTTTTAGTAACTGCTGCTTTATAATATAATTTTAGATCTGGTACAGCTAGGTCACCTTAATTTGATTTTTTTTCATTATGAAAATTATTTTCAATCAATCACTTTTTAAATTCAAAAGTAATTCTGTTTATCAGACTCACTACAATACATTACTCTGTCAATATACTGTTGGGTCCTCATTCTGTCAGTGTGACTGAGATCCTTCCTGAATTTCTACACATTCAAATTCTAATGCAGCAAGACCAAATCTAATGTACTGGACATGTTGTTCTGATACTAAACATATGCTTGCCCCAAAATCCTTTTTAAAGACAACTTACTTAAGGTTAGTTAGATCCTCACATATTGATCAGATGAAGTGGTATAAGGCCATTCTCAAGGTGTTTCTGGAGAACTTTGCTATCAATAGTGAGACATGGGGGACATAGGAAAAGTTGACATAAGATCATCCAGTATGACCTGCCCATACGATGCTCTATAAACAAAGCAGATCTGTAGTATCTCAAAATTAATGTGAAAATTGGATAGAGGATTCTGGGAAAATGGCAGTCCATCAGAAAATCCCAAGCTCTCTCGATTCCCCACACAAACAAGAGCATTGAAAAAAATAGAGCAGTAAAAACAAACAAGAGTTGGGACAGAGAATAGGTACTCCTAAAGAGATCTGAGAAAATGGAAAGAAAGATACCAAGGTTGAGGTTTGACTCCAGTAAGTTTAAACCCCTCCAGACTCCTTCCACTGAAACAACCCTGGGGCTAGCTGGATTTGGAGATAGCCTTAACCAAAGTCACAAGAATTTTCACCTCACATACAGAGAAGGAACTTGGGCTTCTGAATCAGGGAAGCTGGGTAAAACTTCTTCTGATAAATTACTACAGTTCCAACTGCATTGCCCAGAGGAAACCCTGGATAAGAAGGAGCCAGAACATGCTCAGTGAATGCAGAAGTGGTGGTTCATGGAAGTGGCTGGCTGTGGTCACTTATACAAAGGTGGAGTTCTTTGTTTTGGGTTCCAGACCAAAGAGGAAAACTGAAAGAGAATCTGAGGCCAAAGGCATCATCATTATACTGCAGTCTATATATGGTTATATCAGAAATCTATTGTTTAAAAAAATGAGCAGGCAAAGGAGAAAAAAAAAAATCCCAACAGGGAAAGGTATTATAGAAATAGAAAAGACCAAAGTTCTTCAGATACAGATAAACAAAAAAAAAAGTTAAAAAGCAATATTAAATGGTTACCTGCTGTAAAGAATTATTAGAAGAACTCAAGAAAGATTTTTAAAATCAAATGACAGATACTGAGGAAAATTTTTTTTTAAAAATCTAAAAAAAAAAAAGATTATGAAAAGAAAGCCATCCAATTAGAAAAGGACATTCAGACTCTTATGGAATGAAACTATTCTTTGTAAACCAGAATTGGGTGAGAAGAAGCCAGTAAAGTTATAAGAGACTAAGAAATAATAAAACAAAATATAAAGAATGAAAAACAAAGAAAAAATGAAACATAAGGAAAACAATTGATCTAGAGAATAAATCAAGAAAATATAAGCATAATTCGACAACTTGAAAGTTATGATTTTAAAAAAAGACACTTGATACAATAGTCAAGGAAAAAAATAAAGAAATGATTGTGTTCAAACATGAAGGAAAGTAGAAATAGAAAACAATCCACTTATCACTATCTAGACCATCTGAACAATCCACTTATCACCATCTGAACAGTGAAATACAGTGAAAACCTAAGGAAGCATTGTAGCCAAACTTAAAAAAAAAAGATCAAGAAGAAAATATTATGATCAACAAGAAAGAAAATAATGAAAAAGTGGCAAAGACACAATAAGAATCATACAAGACATAGAAGTGACTACATTGATATCATAGGTCTTGGAACTCTCTATTGAAGAACAAAATAACTAAGATTATCCAAAAATATCATACCTAGCAAATATAAACATAATTCTAAATGAAAAACTAAATAGACATAAAATGAATTGCTAGACTTTCAGAATTTTGTTGCAAAAAACCTGAATTTAATACAAAAATTGACATATAATATCCATGAGAAATAAATAAGCTTCAAAGACTAATTATAAGGGATTCAGTAAAGACAAACTTTTTTTTTTATGTTTTATGTATGGAAATGTAAACCATATGTTTAAAATTGTCATTATCAAATTACTATTAGGTAGTTAGAAAGAAAAACTGGAGTAGAACTGAGTATTATGTGATTATAAAAAAGCAAAACTGTTTTGGAAAAGATAAAAAAGAGTAGTTATGTTATATAAAAATTTTTTTCGAGAAAGAATTGACCCAGGAGAACTAGATGGGGGAGAAGGGCTAGTAATCCTGAAACCCTACACTCCAGCGGAAGGCTTAAAGGGGAAACAGTATATATTTATTTAGAAAGGCATAAAAGTCTTCTAAATTCATAAAGAAATAAAAAGGGAACCAAATAGGATGGGAGAATATAGAAGGTATACAAATTACCAGGAATGGGATGAGATGTGTAGATTAAAGGAAATGCTATAGAGGGAAACAAAAGTTGGTAGGAAAAGATAAGGTGGGCATCCTTGGACTGGGGTGGGGGGGAAGAGGAGGGGAGGTCAAGTAATAGCAAAGGAAGGTAGTAGGTAGAAGTAAAATAGAGAAATCAGCAAGGATAGAAAATAAGTAATACACAAAAACATAATAATATGTGTATATGCATGGAGAAAGGGGAAAAAAAAAACAATAAAGTAAAAAGGGCACAATGGAGAACAAAAGAAGACCTACAAAGAAGCCAAGGACATCTCTGAATACAATGTGTTGTATTTATTATATAGACTTTCATGAAATGGGAATTTATTATTTCATATTTCCAATCTTCTTATGTTCTGCTAAACATATGATAATTTATTCTTTTTTCTATTTTGTATTTGTTTTATATAATATATATGTACATATATGTATATGTATATATATATATAAATTTAGAGACATCTCCCTCCTAAATGGTTATACAATTTGTGCGCAACATGTGGTAGAGCCTTCTAAACTTGTAATTGCTCTTATTAGCCACAGCCAGATATACTGAATATTGTCTCCAACATCATGATGTCATTCTTGTCCTCTTAGAGCACAAAGGATAAGAAATAGAAATAGCTATATCTCTCATCATTATATGGGGTATTCAGGAAAGACGGGCACTTCTGATGTGATGGCTTAGGTCTGCTTTTTACCTCTGGAATCCACTTGTCACCCTTCTCTCACCTGTGGCTTCACCAGGCATGTGACAGCTTTCCCTGGTGCAATGGGGAGATGAGAACGATTTATTCCAAGGGCTATGACACTTTAAGCAGGTATTATGGAAAACTCAGAACTTAGTGAGACATTAAAGAAACCAGGATTATCTATTGCATTGCCAGTTGTCCTGACTTTTTTATTGCCACTGGATTTTATGTCTTTGGAAGAGTGAGACTAAAGATTTCTTGCAATTCTGCTTTATTTAAATCCAATGCACATATAATCCAACACATCACCTTGTGATGTCATCCATCCTTCTCAAAAACAAATATGAATAACAAAAATGTCACCCTCACATAGGTGAGATCTATATGTTTTTATGTGTTTATCCAATATAAACATAAAAATCTTAAAGATCACAGGACCAACTATTATCAACTAGAGACCTCTTGTCACATTGAAATTAAATCATTAACCTTTCCTTTGTAATGCATCCATTTGACTAAATTCCCAGAATGATCTTTTTAAATGTATAAAAAAAAAAAAAAAAACTATGCACAAGATTACATAGGGAACAATTCTACAACATGTCCAAAATGTCTTAGAACAATTTTGATCTTTAACCATTTAAAAATTCAATAAGACTTTTGGTACTTCCCATATCAAAATAGTTACTCAAAATATTAAAGTAAATGAAAATATCACTGGATATAGATTAACAACCACTAGTTTGGACAAATTTTTGTCCAAAAAATAATGAAGGAAGTGAGGCATGTGAATTAGTAATGATTGCCAGAGTTGAGATTTTAATTCAAGTCTTTTGGCTCCAAGTTCTTTGCTTCAAATATACTTTGTTGTTTCAATTATCTCTATAAAGCCAGGTAGTATTCTGATTCTCTTCCCATTTAACAGAAACTTAAGGAAAATATTTAGTAAACATGACTAAACTTTATAGCTGAAAATAATACTCTGATTAAAAGTACGTGCTAATATAGAATATGCCTATAGGGATTCAAAAGAAAAAAAAAATAATTATCTGCAAAACATTAAATAAGACAAAAATAAAATCAATTTTATATATTAGAAAATAAAAGGTATTTTAATGGTTATTTTGAGTGATATAATTGTTAGGTTTATATAGAATAGCTCTGTTCTTCCAAACAAACTTTTAAGTTATCAGTCCCTTGAAGAACATTTTAAAAAATGATTGACTACTTTGTATCATTGGGTATACTTCTTATCTTTAAGCTGAGGATTTAACAGATTATATTTAACCTCTTTTCCAGATTAGAAGTTGTATAATTCTGTAATAGTTGTGTTACTATCTTGGAACACTGGTAATGTGAACCTATTCCTTGTTGCACCGTAATCTTACAATAATTAGTAGATGCTTCTATGTAACAGAGATATGATATGTATTTGCAACATAGTATGTAGAAATATTAAACAGGTGGTCACAGTTATCTTAAAGAAGCAAATATCAAGAGTGAAACAAAGAGAATCAGGAATTCATTGTGCACAGTTAACAGTAAGATTGTGTGATGATCAACTATGAAATACTTGGTTCTTCTTAGTAGTTCAGTGATCCAATGCAATCCCTAAAACTTTATAATAAACAATACCATCTGCATCCAAAAGGAGATTGGATGTAAATCAACACACCCCCTTTAATTTTTTTTCCCTTTTTTTTTTTTTTTTTCTCTTGTGTTTTTTTTTTTTTGTTGTTGTTGTTGTTGTTGTTCTAATTTTTTTCTCTTAATATGATTCATGAAGAAATGCGCATTACAAAAGGCAATATGCATATGTAAACAGACAAAACTAAAACAATTAAAAAAGGGAGAGGGAAAAAGGCTTCAGCATAGCTCTGGGAAAACAGGATGCCAATAACAGTCAGAGAACTTACATGCCTCAGTATAGAGAAAAGGCAGACACATCCCATTAACACACACTAGATGCCAATCCTTTGCAATACTAGGTAATCTACCAGATCTCTACATTTTCCATCAGTAGATGCCAAACCTCTTCTTATCCCCTCACCATAGCACCTGACACCAATGCACTCCATGGACCTGAGGCCAAGGGCAACATAGCACTAAATAAACAGGCAAGTGCTCCTGCCACTGCCATAGGAAGCCTAGAACAATGGTTCTTCAACCCCAGAAACAGAGTTCAAATTTAAAAGAAAGGAAAATATTTTTAAAATGTACAAATCAACAACAACAAAGTAAATTGACCAAGGAAATTTATTATTATTACAGGGAAGATCACGACAGAAACTCAGAAGAGGAAAGCAATGTCGAACAGCTATGAGAAAAACCACAAAGAAAGAATGGGAGGGAGTGCAAAGCCCAGAAATAACTCAAGGGGAAAAAAGAGTTTAAAATCATAAAAGAGAGGTAGAAGAGAAATTGGGAAAAGAGATGAGATGCAGGAATGGCATAAATATTTCACATGAAGAAGGGTGAAAGAGTTATTACAATGAAGAGGAAGATGGAAAGGTGTTGATGGGCATCAGTTAAATCTTATTCTCTTTGGTATTTGTTTAAAGATGGAATAATATATACAATCAATTGAATATAGAAATCTATCTTACCTGACAGAGAAATAGGTCAGGAGAAGATTATATGAAGGAGAGGAGGGCTGACAGAAGGAAGAGCAGATTGGGAGAGGTGATAGGCAGAAGCAAAATGCTGGTGAGGAGCGAAAAAAACAGAAGGAAAAATAGGATGGAGGGAAACACACAGTAATAATAATTGTGGAGATAAATGGGATGAACTCTCCCATAAAACAGAAGTGGATAGTAGAGTGGACCAAAAACCAGAATGATACTATATGTTGTTTACAAGAAACACACTTGAAGCAGGGAGACACACACAAAGTAAAATTAAGGGACTGGAATGAAATTTACCATACTTTAACTGAAGCAAAACAAAACAAAACAAACAAAAAAAAAAGCAGTGATAGAAATTTTGATCTCAGAAAAATGAAAAACAAAAGTAGACATGATGAAAAAAAGATAAAGGAAACTACTTCTTGACAAAAGATACCATAGACAATGAAGCAATGTAAATTCTAAATATACACACACCAACTGATAAGAAATATATAGTCCTAGAGAAGTTAAATAAGTTACAGACATGATAAAATATAAAATGGATAATTTTGATTGTAGTAAAATAAAAAGCTTTTGGACAAAATAAGCCAACGCAGCCAAGAGTAGAAGGGAAACAGAAAGCTGGAAAATAGTTCTGTAGCATGTATCTCAGTTAAAAACCTTATCTTTCAAACATCTAGGGAACTGGGTAAAATTTGTAAGAATAAAAATTATTCCCTAATTGGTGAATAGCCAAAGGACATGCATATCTGATGAAGAAACTAAAGCTATTTATAAAATACACACACACACACACACACACACACACACACACACACACACACACATATATATTTACAAGAAGACGTGCTCTAAATCCCTTTTGATTGAAGAAATGCAAATGAAAACAACTCTGAAGTATCACCTCAAACCTAACAGATTGACTAATATGACAAAAGAGGAAAATAATAAAGTTTGAAGAGGGGATTGGGAAATTGGGAAAACCTATAACAAATTGCCTAGCATTTAGGAAAGAGAAATAGAAGAAAAGGAGAAAGAAAAATTTGGAACTCAATCTCAGTGAAATAGTTGAGATATCTTGAGTCATCCCAATATTCACATTATGTTCTATTGCATTGTTGGCAGAATTGTGAACTGATCCAACCATTCTGGAAAACAATTTAGAACTATGTCCCAAAAGCAACCAAACTATTCATGTCCTTTATTTAGCAATAACCAGGTCTATATCTGAAAGACATCATAAAAGGGGAAAAGGACCTATTAGTGCAAAAATATTTATACTAGCCCTTTTCATTCTTCCAAAAAAATTGGAATTTGAAGGGATGCTCAATGACTGAACAAACTATAGTATATGAATATAATGGAATACTATTGTTCAATAAGAAATTGTGAACAGGCAAAAATACCTAGAAAGACTTTCAGGAACTGATGCAAAGCAAGATAAGCAAAACCAGGAAAACATTGTGAACAGTATCAGCAACACTGTGCAATGGCCAATTTGAATGACTCAGCTTTTCTCAGCATTATAAAGAAGCAAGGCAAGTGTCAAAGACTCATGAAGAAAAATGCTATATATCCAGATAAAGAACCAGTGAACTATGAATATAAAATGAAGACTTTTTTTCACTTTTTTTTTTTTTAGGTTTCTTTTGTTTCCACAACTGTGACTAATATGGAAATATGTTTTAAATGATAGCACATATATAACTTATATCAAATAGCCTACCATTTTAGGGAAAGGAGAAAGTAGAGAGAAAAATCTGTAACTCAAAGACTTGCAAAAGTGAATGCTAAGAATTGCCTTGACATGCAATTGGATAAAAACAAAACTATTAAAAGACTAAAAAGAAAAAAAAAATAACAAATGAACTTCTAAAGATATGTGTATATATGTACATATATACATACCAAGCTACACATATACGTGTTATGAGTTATTATTAACACAGAATGACTGACACTTCTGGTGAAAAGATACATTCAAAAATACAATGTTATTTAACTTTCTATGAATTAGGTGAAGCTTTATTAATGATATATGCTGTGGCATAAAACATTAAGAAATCCTTCTATTTTTTCTTCAATATTTTTAAGACAAAAATCTAGATTTTGATGGACTGCTTCCTAAATGGTATCAAATTGATTGACCACTATCAATATGCCACCTCCTTCAAATCAATTATTTTGAAGCTACTTCTCAGATTTGAGAATAGAGATCATATTTAATTGCTTATTATGACAGCTAGATAATGTAATTATACTGCACTGGTGATTGGGCTTAAAAGGAATTCCATCCCAGATCATAAGTTGTACTTTGTATCATGAAACAAATAGAATAAGCAAGTTTTCAAAGTAAGTGGACTTTATTGTTGGAAAACTTGGAGACAAAATCTTCATTCTAGGAATTACTACAAACATAAGAACAAGGGAACAAAATAATCAGAAATTCAAAAGAATTTAAGCTAACATTCATTATAATACTTTATAGTATATAAATATTTCTACTTTACCAAGGCATTGAGACCTTAGATGATTTATTAAAGATTAGCTAATTAATAACAGAAAGTGTAATTGCAAATATGAACTAAAATGCCCTTACCTCAAACTAGGAAAAGTTGAAGAGAGATAGATGGACAATTAATACAAAGGGTTCACAGATGATTATAAAAAGTAAATTCAATTTTTATTCTTTATCTGGGTTTAGTTGACAACTTTAGGACATATACTTTGATGAGTAAATTAATAGAACCAAAAAAGAGATCAACCAACAATAACCCATACAAATAAAAGATTCAAAATGGTTGTGTGATTATTTTATTTAATACTATAATTCCAAATTTCTAATCAGTTAAAACAGTTTGTATCTATAGCTGGAACCTGACAGATTATATACTGTCTAAAGTCCTGTCTTGTCAATTCCTGAAAGAGAAGCAGCTGTTGCTTTTCATAAGAATAGTCAAATAATCACATTCACTAAGTTTAGTCCTAAATGTTCTCTACATTTCCAAACTCATTCAGTTTGCCTTTGGTTGCTTGATCTCCTTTTTCAACAACTCTGTCTTACACTCAGTCACTAAGTTTATTTTTAGATGTTTATGGTGACTGTCCAATTTGTTATTTACATCACTAGATGTGAATCTCCTGTGATGTTCAAAGTTTCTATCTGACCTCATTTTTCAACATTTGTCTGGGATTTTTAAGCATATGCTAAAGCATTCCTTTTTTGTTGTATTTTTTTTTCAAATGCAAGATATAATTAATTCCTTTAAATAGGGCCTAGAACTTCCCAAGAGATGACGAAGAATTTAACAGCAAAAGAAATGTTGCACAGAACATATAATTTCTTTCTTTAATGTATCTGTAAATAGTCTAGTTTCTTAGCAAGAGGAAATGTTATTTTTGGTCAGTTGGGAAAATTATAAATTAATTTACCATGGTTCAGCAGCAGATCTGCAAGAATCCATACTTTGAATAGTAGTAGAAAAAATGATTTAATTTAATAAAAAGAGATTGTTGAGGGTCCTGCAATCCAAATAAGGATGTGGAATACATGGATTTTTTTTTCCAATTTAATTCTCTAGAAAACAGAAATAATAAGGAACTTTTAAATGAAGTTTTAAGAACTTTCTAAATACCATTTTCTGAATATATTTTATCTTAACAAAGGATTTTAGAATGGAAGCGACCTCAGAGATTTATCTTATATAGCAGACTGATTTTATACAAAATTTTTTAAAAATATATTCAGAACTTTTGATTTTTACAGACTCACAATTAGTAAGAAAGAATTAGTGGACATGTGGCTTAATTTCCTTTTTTCCCCTCTAAAATATACTGAACTTTCTTTGAATATTGAATGAGATTTGAATTATTGAATTATTGAATAAAACCAGATTTTAGTTAATCACATGCAGATATGGATATATTTTTGTCATATTATATCAGTTTTTTGCATATGTACATAGACACGACTATATGTATGCTGTATATATTTGTATTTTTTTCTAATCATGTTGATTAAGATTCTAATTTCAAAATGAGATTCAAAATAATTTCCAAATAGACATAATGAATCAAGTGTAAAATAAGATGAGATTTTACATCGACTAGTTGTGTCTACATAATGGTAAGAAATGAGTTCTGAAAATAATTTAATTATAATTTTTCATCAAATTATACATTACTTTCAATAGCACCAGATGATGAGTGGATGGTTGCCAAACTGAGAGGAGGTCTTCAATGTTCTTTTAACTTGGGTTCTGTCCTACTCAGGATTATTTGAATTTTTTTTTAAATAAATTTTCTTCCAAATCAATGCATCTGTACAAATTCACCAAATAATGAGGATTATTTCCCATTTGCATTTCACGAAAATAATAATAATGAGATTAAAGAGTGGGAATAAAGTCAGGGATAGTGGTACATGCGTATCTCAATACTTATCCTCTTTAATATCTCTATGACTTGTCCACTGTTGATTACCCTCACTGGCTTTACATTTTCTTCACTACAGGTTTTTGGGACACCATTATATCCTGATTCTCAACTTCTTCATCACTTCTTTCTCTAGGATGGATAGCATTTTTCATCATGAGCCCTTTGGAATTATTTTGGATCATTATATTGCTGAGAATAACTAAGTCATTCACAGTTGATCATTGTATAGTATTGCTGTAACTGTGTATGGTGTTTGGGTTCTGGTAACTTTGCATCAGTTCATGCAAGTCTTTCTGGTTTTTCTAAAATCATCATTCCTTATAGCACAAAATATTCCATTACAATGATACATCACAACTTCTTCAGACATTCCTCAATTGAACATCCTCTCAATTTCCAATTCTTTGCTACCACACTCAAAATAAGTGTTTAAATATTTTTGTACAAATAAATCCCTTCTCCTTTTTTTCTATATCTTTTAAATATAAACTTAGTAGTGGTATTCCTGGAACAAAGGATATGCCTAGTTCTATAACCCTTTGGATTAAGTTCCAAATTGCTCTCAAGAGCACCAAATGTGCGATTTCCCCTTAACCCCTCCAACATTAACCACTTTCCTTTTCTGTCATATTAATCAATCTGATAGGTTTGGAGTGGTGACAGAGAGTTCTTTTTTATTTGTATTACTCTAACCAATAGTGATTTAGAGCACTTTTATAAGAGTATAGATAGCTTTGATTTCTTTATCTGTTAATATCCTTTGACCATCATAACATTTATTCAATGATGTTGATGATGGAATTGTGACATGGATTGGAGAGGACAGCTAATACATGGATTTCAAAATATATAAATGTAGGTGAGTATGTGTACATATATGTATGTGTATTATATATATCTATGCATGTATGTTATTGTTGCTCATAGTGAATGACTGCATTTATTTTGGATTTTCTTGGCAAAGATACTGAAGTATTTTGTTATTTTCTTCTCTAGCTTTTTCTTTTATAGATGAGGAACTGAGGCAACTAGGATTAAGTGACTTTCCCAGAGTCACACAATCAGTAAATATTTGAGGCTGGATTTGAACTCCAGAAGATGAGTCTTATGGATTGTAAACCCAGTGTTTTCTCCACTGTGCCACCTGGCCACCTTGTATGTATTTGTTGTTTTATATGTATGTGTATTGGGTTGTTTTACTTCATTCTCAAAGCAACTAAAATTATATCACTATGGTGGAATCAAGGGATAGTGAGTCTGACTGTAACTGGTCAGACCCATAAGATCTTGGGAGGTTGTTCCACAGCTTGGGTATAAATATTGCACAGGAGCATTTGGAGTGGAATTGTATATAACTATGGTGGAATCAAGGGATAGTGAGTCTGACTGTAACTGGTCAGACCCATAAGATCTTGGGAGGTTGTTCCACAGCTTGGGTATAAATATTGCACAGGAACATTTGGAGTGGAGTTGTCTCTAAATTTATATACATCATGTTTCTTTTCAGTTACTGAAATTCTGCTTCATTCATAAAGTACAGAATATTTTTTTGAGGTGGGCATGCTATGTTAGCTAGATCTATACCAATATTTCTCATGTTTCACAACCAAGTCCAGTATTCTATAGAAAGAATTTGAGTGTCCTTTTAGTCCATTTTCTGACCTTCACATGAGTGTGTGTTTATCTTGTGTGAGTTATACATAAAAGAGGAAAATGTACATTTGGCATTTGAATAGTGTGGCCATACCATCAGGATAGTACTCTTTTCAGTAGAGTTTAATTGCTTTGCAGTTTAGCTAATAAAAGAACATCAGTCAGAAGGATTTGTAAAAGATGGTTGAGTAGGTCAGAAAATTCCAAGTTTTCCATATTTCCCCCACAAACCAAACATAATTGTGACTCAGGGTAAACATACTCATGAAAAACAAATAAGAGTTGGGGAAGAACAAGGATCTTCCTGGGCAACCTGAAAAGATCAGAAGAGAGACTACGGGATTGAGCTTTTACTAATGTTAGCTATGAATATCTGCAGTCCAGGTCAGCAGGAACAGTAAGCCAGGCTAGCTGGGTTTGGAGGAAGCCTTATTCAGAACCCCCAAAACTTTTACCTTGTGGACTGAAGGACATTTTCTTGATTAGAAGCTCTAGGAAAACTACACTGGAGAGACACTTTATTTCAGGCAATAAAGAAACAGCATACCCAATGAGTGCAGAAGCAATGGAGCAGAGACACTGTGAGCTTCTGGTAATATAGAAGGGAGCAGATTTGGTTTGAGCCTTCACATCAGAGAGGACAGTCAGAATGAAGCCAGAGGCACCATCTCTCTCACCTTAGGATTACAGATACTTACATTAATAAGTTCTCATTAAAAAAGAGGAAAAAATGAGCATGAAAAGGAGAAACAACCTAACCATAGAAACTAACAATGCAAACAAGAAAGACCAGGATTCATCTTGTGAGGAGGATACTGAATTAAAAAAAAATTCCCAAATATTAATGTTAAATACGTACCTGTCCCAAAAGAATCTAAAGAACTTTAAAAATCAAATAACAGAGATTGAAGAAAAACTAAAAAAAGAACTATACAAAGGGGGAAAAATATTATTGAAAAAAAGTCAGCCAACTAGAAAACAAAATCAAGTGTCTTAAAGATGAAAACAATTCTTTGAAAATTAGAATGCCCACGGGAGTGGATAGGTAGGTGGCACAGTGGATAGAGCACCAGCCCTGAAGTCAGGAGGACCTGCTCTCAGACACTTTTTTTTTAATTCTGTCTAAAATTTTATTTTGTTATTGTTTTTTTTTTATTTTTATAATAGCTTTTTATTGACAGAACCTATGCCAGAGTAATTTTTTTACATTATCCTTTGCACTCGCTTCTGTTCTGGTTTTCCCTTCCTTCCATTCTCTCCCCTAGATGGCAAGCAGTCCTATATATGTTAAATATGTTGCAGTATATCCTAGACAAAATATATGTTTGCAGAACTGAACAGTTCTCTTGTTGCACAGGGAGAATTGGATTTAGAAGGTAAAAATAACCCAGGAAGAAAAACAAAAATGCAAATAGTTTACATTCATTTCCCAGTGTTCTTTCTTTGGATGTAGCTGCTTCTGTCCATCATTGATGAATTGAAACTGAGTTAGGTCTCTTTGTCAAAGAAATCCACTTCCATCAGAATACATCCTCATAAAATATCGTTGTCGAAGTATATAATGATCTCCTGGTTCTGCTCATCTCACTTAGCATCAGTCCATATAGGTCTCTCCAAGCCTCTCTGTATTCATCCTGCTGGTCATTCCTTACAGAGCAATAATATTCCATAACATTCATATACCACAATTTACCCAGTCATTCTCCAATTGATGGGCATCCATTCAATTTCCAGTTTCTAGCCACTACAAACAGGGCTGCCACAAACATTTTGGCACATACAGGTCCCTTTCCCTTCTTTAGTATTTCTTTGGGATATAAGCCCAGAAATAACATTGCTGGATCAAAGGGTATGCACAGTTTGATAACTTTTGGGGGATAATTCCAGACTGCTCCCCAGAATGGTTGGATTCATTCACAACTCCACCAACAATGCATAAGTGTCCCAGTTTTCCTGCATCCCCTCCAACATTCATCATTATTTTTTTCCTGTCATCTTAGCCAATCTGACGGGTGTGTAGTGGTATCTCAGAGTTGTTTTAATTTGCATTTCTCTGATCAATAGTGATTTGGAACACTCTTTCATATGAGTGGTAATAGTTTCAATTTCATCATCTGAAAATTGTCTGTTCCTATCCTTTGATCATTTATCAATTGGAGAATGGCTTGATTTCTTATAAATTTGAGTCAATTCTCTATATATTTTGGAAATCAGGGGTTTATCAGAACCTTTAACTGTGAAGATGTTTTCCCAGTTTGTTGCTTCCCTTCTAATCTTGTTTGCATTAGTTTTGTTTGTACAAAGGCTTTTTAATTTGATATGATCAAAATTTTCTATTTTGTGATCAGTAATGGTCTCTAGTTCATCTTTGGTCACAGATTTCTTTCTCCTCCACAAGTCTGAGAGATAAACGATCCTATGTTCCTCTAATTTATTTCTAATCTCATTCTTTATGCCTAAATCATGGACCCATTTTGATCTTATCTTTGTATACGATGTTAAATGTGGGTCCATGCCTAATTTCTGCCATACTAATTTCCAGTTATCCCAGCAGTTTTTATCAAATAATGAATTCTTATCCCAAAAGTTAGGATCTTTGGGTTTGTCAAACACTAGATTGCTATAGTCTATTCTGTCTTGTGAACCTAACCTATTTCACTGATCAACTAATCTATTTCTTAGACAGTACCAAGTGGTTTTGGTGACTGCTGCTTTATAATATAATTTTAGATCAGGTACCGCTTGCTCTCAGACATTTAACATGTCCTCTCTGTGTGATATTGTGTAAGTCACTTAACCCCAATTGCCTCAGCAAAAAAAAAAGAAAGAAAAAAGAGAAAGAAAGAAAGAAAAAGAAGAAGAAAATAAGAATTGGGCAAGAGGAAGCCAGTGAAGCTTTATGAGACCAACAAACACAAAACAAAATATAAAGAATGAAAAAATAGAAGAGAATGTGAAACATCTTATTTAAAAAAAATCTGGAGAAGAGAGCAAGAAAACATAAAAATATTTGGTTTACCTGAACACTGTGACCAAAAAACAAACATTGACACAAAAATACAATAAATAATCAAAGAAAATTGTTCTGAAGTGATAGAACATAAGAAGGAAATAGAAATAGATCACCACCACAAAGAAACCCTATAAGGAAAACACATAGAAACATTACTACCAAATTTTGAAACCCATGAAACAGGAAAATATAGACACAATTAATAATTTCACTCAAGAAAATGACAATGATTAGACATCATACCAAAATTTGTAGGATACAGGCAAAGCAGTAATAAGGGGAAATTTTATATCTTTAGAGGTTTACTTGAATAAAATAGAAAAAGAGAAGATCAATGAAGTGGGCTTGCAACTTAAAGAGGTAGAAAAAACCAAATTAAATATCCCCAATCAAATATTAAACATGAAATTCTAAAATTAAAAGGAGAGATTAATAATATTGAAAGTAAAAAAAAAAAACCTTTTGAATTAATAAATAAACCTAAGAGTTGATTTTATGGAAAAAAAAAAAAAAAAACAATAGAATAGATAAAACTTTGGTAAATCTGATTAGAAAAAAAAAAAGGAAAACCAAATTGTTAGTCTTAAAAATGAAAAGGGAGAACTTTCCACCAATGAAGAGGAAATTAGAGCAAAAATAAGGAATTATTTTGCCCAGCTTTATGCCAACAAATTTGATAATCTAAGTGAAATGGATTACTGCCTCCAAAAATATAGGCCTCCCAGAACCAGAGGAGGAAGTAAATTGCTTAAATATTCCCATTTCAGAAAAAAAAAAATATAACAAGCTATTACTCAACTCCCTAAAAAAACATTCACAGGACCAGATGGATTTACATGTAAATTCTACCAAACATTTAAAGAACAATTAATCCCAATGCTATATAAATTATTTGAAAAAATAGGGAATGAATTCCTCTGTTATAAAATTCCTTTTATGACACAAACATGGTATTGATACCTAAACCAAGTAGACTGGAAACAGAGAAGGAAAATTACAGACCAATCTCCCTAATGAATATTGATGCTAAAATCTTAAATAAAATATTAGCAAAAAGACTACAGAAAATCATCCCTGGGATAATACACCATGACCAAGTAGGATTTACACCAGCAATGCAGGGCTGGTTCAGTATTAGGAAAAGTATTAATATTGACCATATCAATTACCAAATTAACAAAAACCATATGGTCATCTCAATAGATGCAGAAAAAGCATGTGATAAAATTAAACATCCATTCTTATTAAAAACACTTGAAAGATAGGAATAAATGGACTTTTCTTGAAATAGTCAGGCTCATCTATTTAAAATCAGCAGTAAACATCATATGCAATGGGGATAAACTGGAACCATTCCCAATAAGATCAGGAATGAAACAAGGTTGCCCACTATTGCCATTACTATACAACATTGTGTTATAATTGCTAGCTTTGGCAATAAGAGAAGAAAAAGAGATAAGGAAATAGAGTAGACAATGAGGAAACCAAATTATCACTCTTTGCTGATGATATGATGGTATACTTAGAGAACCCAGAGATTCTACTAAAAAGCTTTTAGAAAAAATTCACACCTTTTGTAAAGTTGCAGCATACAAAATAAACCCATATAAGTCATCAGCATTCTTATATATCACTAACAAAATCCAACAGTTAGAGTTACAAAAAGAAATCCCATTTAAAGTAACTACTGATAGTATAAAATATTTGGGAATCTATCTGTAAAGAGAAACTCAGGATCTATATAAGCAAAACTACAAAACACTTTCTACACAAATAAAGTCAGATCTAACCAATTAGAAAAATATTAAATGCTCTTGGATAGGGCAAGCAAATATAATAAAAATGATAATACAGCTTAAATTAATCTATTTATTTAGCATTATGCCAATAATACTCCCAAAAAACTATTGTAATGACCTAGAAAAAATAGCAACAAAGTTCATATGGAAAAACAAAAGGTCAAGAATTTCAAGGGAACTAATGAAAAAAAAAAAATCAAATGAAGGTGGCCTAGCTGTACCAGATCTAAAATTATATTATAAAGCAGCAGTTACCAAAACCATTCAGTATTGGCTAAGAAATAGAATAGTTGATCAGTGTAATAGGTTAGGTTCAAACCACAATCACTTTAGTTACCTTGTGTTTGACAAACCCAAAGACCCCTCCTTTTGTAATAAGAATTCACTGTTTGACAAAAACTGCTGGGAAAATTGGAAATTAGTATGACATAAACTAGGCACTGACCCACACTTAACACCATACACCAAGATAAGGTCAAAATGGGTTCATGACCTAGACATAAAGAATGAGATTATAAATAAATTAGAAGAACATAAGAGAGTTTACCTCTCATATTTGTGGAGGGGGAAGGAATTTGTGACCAAAGAAGAACTAGAGACCATTATTGCTCACAAAATAGAAAATTTTAATTATATCAAATTGAAAAGCTTTTTTACAAATAAAACTAATGCTGACAAGATTAAAAGAGAAACAATAAATAAAAGAGAAACATTTTACAGTCAAAGATTCTGATAAAGCCTTCATTTCCAAAATATATAGAGAATTGAGTCTAATTTATGAGAAATCATCCATTCTCCAATTGATAAATGGTTAAAGGATATGAACAGACAAATCTCAGACAAAGAAATTGAAACTATTTTTAGCCACAGGAAAAGATGCTCCAAGTCATTATTAATCAGAGAAATACAAATTAAGGCAACTCTGAGATACCACTACACATCTCTCAGATTGGCTAGGATGACAGGAAAAGATGATGCTTGGTGTTGGAGGGGATGTGGGAAAACTGGGACACTGATACATTGTTGGTGGAATTGTGAATACATCCAGCCATTCTGGAGAACAACATTTAACTATGCTCAAAAAGTTATCAAACTGTGCATTCCCTTTGATCCAGCAGTGTCACTATGGGGCTTATATCCCAAAGAAATCTTAAGCAAGGGAAAGTGACCTATGTGTGCAACAATATTTGTGGCAGCTAGAAACTGGAAACTGAGTGGATGCCCATCAATTGAAGAATGGCTGAATAAATTGTGGTATATGAATGTTATGGTATATTATTGTTATGTAAGAAATGACCAGCAGGATGAGTCCAGAAAGGCCTGGAGAGAAATGAATGGACTGTTATGTCTAATATTTACTTGAAAAAACAACAGATCTGGAAAATACATCTAGGAGAGATAATATGAGGATTATTGGACTTTCTGAAAATTATGGTGAAAAACAGCCTAGATACTTTTTATAGTAAATCATCAAAAAGAACTGTCCAGAGGTAATAGAATAAGAAGGTAAAATAGGCATTGAAAGAATTCATTGAACACCTTGTGAAAAAGATCCTAAAATAAAAACTCCAATGAATATTGTGGCCAAATTTCAAAACTATCCGATTAAAGAAAAAATGTTACAAGCAACCAGAAAAAAAAAAAAAAAAAGAAAGAAAGAAAGAAAAAAAAATTCAAATACCAAGGTGCAACAATAAGGATCATCCAAGATCTGGATGCCTCCACATTAAAGGATTGAAGGGCCTGGAATCTGATATTCCAAAAGGCAAAAGAACTTGGAATGCAGCCAAGAATAAACTACCCACCTAAGTTGAGCATTTTCTTCCAGGGAAGAAGATGGACATTTAATAAAACAGATGAATTCCATTTGTTTCTAAGGAAAAAAACAGAACTAAACAAAAAATTTGATCTCCAACCATAGGACTCAAGAGAAGCAGAAAAGGTAAAAGCAACTCTTGAGAATTTTATTTCTGTTGCAGATATACAAAAAGACTACATGTATAATTTGATTTTACTGATATAACATAAAAAAAGGGGAAGTAGAAGTGGAAAAGGGATAATGTCAGAAAAGGGGGAAGGGGGAACAAAAAGAGGGAAACTACATGCCATGAAGAGGCAAAGGAAACTTATCATATCTAAGGGAATTTAGAAAGGGGGAGGAACATTGTGTGAATCTTACTCTCATCAGACTTGGCTCAAAGAGAAAATAATTAACATACTTGTTTTCCAGAAAATCTTCTATCATCTCATTAAAAAGGGGCAGAGGAAAAGGGAAAAGGAAAAGAGTAATAAGGGAAGGATACAAGAAGGGGGAAGAGATTCCAAGGGGGGGAGAGAGGGATCCTAAAGTGGGTGAATGGCATGATACAAGTGGGGCACATAAGTTTAAAACTGGGAAAGAGGGTTGGGGGGGTAAGTAAAAGAAAAGCATAATCTGAGGATAATAAGATGGCAGGAAATACAGAATTAGTCATTTTAACCATAAATGTGAATGGGATGAACTCTCCCATAAAGCAGAGCTGGATAGCAGACTGGATTAAAAGTCAGAACCCTATAATATGTTGTTTACAGGAAACACATTTAAAGTGGATACATACAGAGTCAAGGTAAAAGGCTGGAGTAGAATCTATTATGCTTCAGGTGAAGTCAAAAAAGCAGGGATAGCCATCTTTATCTCAGATCAAGCAAAAGCAAAAATTGATCTAATTAAAAGAGATAAGGAAGGAAACTATATTGTGCTAAAGGGTAGTATAGACAGTGAAGCAATATCAACACTAAACATATATGCACCCCTCAGTATAGCATCTAACTTCCCAAAGGAGAAGTTAAGAGAGTTGCAAGAAGAAATAGACAGCAAAACTGTAATAGTGGAAGATGTCAACCTTGAACTCTCAGAATTAGATAAATCAAACCACAAAACAAAGAAGAAAGAAATTAAAGAGGTAAATAGAATATTAGAAAAATTAGGTATGATAAATCTTTGGAGAACACTGAATGGATACAGAAAGAAATATACTTTCTTCTCAGCAGTTCATGTAAGCTATACAAAAATTGACCACGTGTTAGGAGATAAAGACCTCAAAATTAAATGCAGGAAAGCAGAAATAGTAAATGCTTTCTTTTTAGATCACAATGCATTAAAAACTACATTCAACAAAAAGGGGTAAATAGACCAAAAAGTAATTGGAAACTAAATAATCTCAACTTAAATAATGTTTGGGTGAAACAGCAAATTATAGACATAATTAATAATTCCATTCAAGATAATGACAACAATGAGACATCATGACAAAATTTGTGGGAAGCAGCCAAAGCGGTAATAAGAGGAAATTTTATATCCTTAGAGGCTTACTTGAATAAAATAGAGAAAGAGAAGATCATTGAATTGGGCTTACAACTAAAAAAGCAAGAGAGAGACCAAATTAATAACCCCTAATCAAATACTAAATTTGAAAATCTAAAATTAAAAGAGAAATTAATAATATTGAGAGTTAAAAAAAAAAACTATTGAACTAATAAATAAAACGAAGAGTTTGTTTTATGGGAAAAAAAAAGGATAGAATAGATAAGCCTTTGGTAAATCTGATTAGAAAAAGGAGAGAGGAAAATCAAATTAGTAGTCTTAAAAATGAAAAGGGAGAACTTTCCACCAAGGAAGAGGAAATTAGAGAAATAATAAGGAGTTACTTTGCCCATCTTTATGCCAATAAATTTGATAACCTAAGTGAAATGGAGACTAACTCCAAAAATATAGGCTTCTCAGATTACCAGAGCAGGAAGTAAATTGCTTACATAGTCCCATTTCAGAAAAAGTAATAGAACAAGCTATTAATCAATTCCCTAAGAAAAAATCCCCAGGACCAGATGGATTTACATGTGATTTCTACCAAATATTTAAAGAACAATTAGCCCCAATGCTATAAAATCTATTTGAAAAAAGAGAAAGAAAATTATAGACCAATCTCCCTAATGAATATTGATGCTAAAATCTTAAATAAGATATTAGCAAAAAGAATACAGAAAATCATCCCTAAGATAATAAACCATGATCAAGTAGGATTTATACCAGAAATGCAAGTCTGGTTCAATATAAGGAAAACTATCAGTATAATTGGCCATATTAATCACCAAATTATATGATTATCTCAATAGATGCAGAAAAAACATTTGATAAAATTCAATATCCATTCCTATTAAAAACACTTGAAAGTATAGGAATAAATGGATTTTCCTTAAAATAATCAGTAGCATCTATTTAAAACCATCAGTAAGCATCATATGTAATCGGGACAAAGTACAACCATTCCCAATAAGATCAGCAGTGAATAAGGTTGCCCACTATCACCATTACTATTCAGTATTGTATTAGAAATGCTAGCTGTGGCAATAAGAGTTGAGAAAGAGGTTAAAGGAATTAGAGTAGGCAATAAGGAAACCAAATTATCACTCTTTGCTGATAATATGATGGCATATTGAGAGAACTCCAGAGATTCTACTAAAAAGTTATTGGAAATAATCCACAACTTTAGTAAAGTTGCAGGATACAAAACAAATCCACATAAGTCTTTAGCATTCTTATATTTCACTAACAAAATCCAATAGTCAGCGTTACAAAGAGAAATTCCATTTAAAGTAACTACTGACAGAAAATATTTAGGAATCTGCCAAGGGAACATCAGAAACTTTATGAGCAAAACTACAAAACACTTTCCACACAAATTAAGTCTGATCTAAGCAATTGGAAAAATATTAAATGCTCTTGGATAGGGTGAGCAAATATAATAAAGAGGACAATACTCCCTAAACAAGTCTATTTATTTAGTGCTATACCAATCAGATTCGCCTAAATTATTGTAATGACCTAGAAAAAATAAAAACAAAGTTCATATGGAAAAACAAAAGGTCAAGAATTTCAAAGGAATTAATGAAAAAAAAAATCAATGAAGGTGGCCTAGCTGTACCAGATCTAAAATTATATTATAAAGCAGCAGTTACCAAAACCATTTGGTATTGGTTAAGAAATAGATTAGTTGATCAGTGGGATAGGTTATGTTCAAAGGACAAAACAGTCAATATTTTTAATACTCTAGTGTTTGACAAACCCAAAGACCCCACCTTTTGGGATAAGAACTCACTGTTTGTCAAAAATTTCTGGGAAAATTGGAAACTAGTATGGTAGAAACTAGGCATCGACCCACACTTAATATTATACACCAAGATAAGGTCAAAATGGGTGCATGACCTAGGCATAAAGAATGAGATTATAAATAAATTAGAGGACCATGGCATACTTTACCTCTCAGACCTGTGGAAGAAGGAGGAATTTATGACCAAAGAATAACTAGAGATCATTACTGATCACAAAATAGAAAATTTTGATTATATCAAATTGAAAAGCTTTTGTAGAAACAAAACTAATGCAGACAATATTAGAAGGGAAGCAAGAAACTGGGAAAACATTTTTACAGTCAAAGGTTCTGATAAAGGCTTTATTTCCAAAATATATAGAGAATTGACTCTAATTTATAAGAAATCAAGCCATTCTCCAATTGATAAATGGTCAAAGGATATGAACAGACAATTCTCAGACGAAGAAATTGAAAGTATTTCTAGCCATATGAAAAGATGCTCCAAATCATTATTAATCAGAGAAATGCAAATTAAGACAATTCTGAGATACCACTACACAGCTGTCACACTGACTAGAATGACAGGGAAAGATAATGCAGAATGTTGGAGGGGATATGGGCAAACAGGGATACTAATACATTGTTAGTGGAATTGTGAATTCATCCGACCATTCTGGAGATCAATTTGGAACTATGCTCAAAAAGTTATCAAACTGTGCATACTCTTTGATCCATCAGTGTTATTACTGGGCTTATATCACAAAGAGATCTTAAAGAAGGGAAAGGGACCTGTATGCACAAGAATGTTTATGACAGCCCTCTTTGTAGTGTCCAGAAATGGAAAGTGAGTGGATGCCCCTCAGTTGTAGAATGGCTGAATAAATTGTGGCATGTGAATATTATGGAATATTATTGTTCTGTAAGAAATGACCAGCAGGATGATTTCTGAAAGGCCTGGAGAGACTTACATGATCTAATGCTGAGTAAAATGAGCAGGACCAAGACATCATTATATATTTCAAAAACAATACTATATAATGATCAATTCTGATGGATGTGGCCCTCTTCAACAATGAGATGAACCAAATGTGTTCCAATAGAGCAGTAATGAATTGAACCAGCTACACCCAGCAAAAGAACTCTGGGAAATGAGTATGAACCACTATGTAGAATTCCCAATCCCTCCATTTTTGTCTGCCTGCAGTTTTGATTTCCTTCACAGGTTAACTGTGCACTATTTCAAAGTCTGATTTTTTTTTTTTTTGCAGCAAAATATCTGTATGGACATGTATACATATATTGTATTTAACATATACTTTAACATATATAACATGTATTGGTCTACCTGCTATTTGGGGTAGGGGGCGGGGGGAAGGAGGGGAAAAATTGGACCAAAAGGTTTTGCAATTGTCAGTGCTGATATGCATATATCTTGTAAATGAAAAGCTATAATAAAAAATAAAATAAAATTTACCAACCTAAAAATTTTTTTTTGAAACCCTCAGATCAAAGAAAAAATTTCCAAGAAACAACAAGCCTACAAATGAAAACAATTGAAATATTCTAGAACTACATATACATATACACAGTCTTATTTCTTCTTCCAAAATATATGTCTTCTTCCAAATCTATAAAGAAATGAGAGGAATAGGATAAAGGGTGGTATAGAAGGGTATATAGATTTATATCACAGGGATAAGGTATATAGATTAATCAGAATGAAATAAAGAGGGAAGGAAAGCTCTAGGGAAGAAGATAAGAAGGATCCATATGTGGGTTGACATTAAATAATATCAAGTCAAGTTAAAGAGTAAAACTTAAGTAGAAGAGTTAGCAAGGATAGGAAACAAGAGATATATAGAAACATAACTGCAAGGATCAGGAGTAGAATTTATTTTTTAAAAAAAGTAGGAATTTTATCATTACTCTTAGACAAAGGAAAATTTCAAGATTTAATCAAGAGAGAAATTCACATTATTTGTCAGCAATAAAAATATGTATGTGTATGTATATATAGTTCTAGATGCATGTCTATATTTATGTAAATGCCTATGTAAATATTTATTCATATGTATGTGTGCATGCATGTAGGTATGTATATGGAGATATATGTATCTACATCTGTGTAAGGGGGAGATATAAATATAGATGTATATCTATCTATCTATCTACCTGTGTGTGTGTCTGTGTTTGTGTGTGTGTGTGTGTGTACAAATATACCTGTGTAGCTATGCTTAACTGTAGCTTGCTTGGAGGAGAGAAGAGATGGAATGGGAGGAGGGAGAATAAAGTAAAAATTACACAGCAGATAACAAAAAACAAAAGAATAACCTACAAGGAAGTTAAGAATATGATGTATTCTATTATATATTCTTTCTTGAGATGGAAATTTAATATCACAAATTATTATATTCCTTGATAGTCTGGTGGGCACAGGACAATATTTTTTTTTTGTTTTCTTTTTTTTTCCACTTTGTTTTTTCTTATTTTGTATTGAGTATAAGTACATAAATAAATGTTTAATAAAAGAAAAATAATAATAATAAAAAGGACATCAGTGTTTGGTAGTATTCTTTCTTGCCAGGTGGTCTCCAGAATCTTTCTAAACAATCCAAATAGAAGCAATTTCGCTTCCTGGCACACCATTGATATACCAGGCAGGTTTCAAAGAATCTGTAGATCTTCTACTTATAAGGCAGCCTCATACCTATTTTCTCCCAGACATTTCTTTGGAGTCTCTCAAACACTGAAGTAATTCTGGCAATGTTTGTATCACTTCAACATCTGTTTACACATCCCTGGATGGTATACTGCCAAAATAAGTAAACTTATCCAATGCATTCAGTATATCTTCATTTTCTGTACATGATGTTTGTATGTATGGCTGGTAGAGAATCTGTGTTTTCATGGTGTTTATTGTTAAGGCAAAATTAACATATTCAGCAAATAATTAATCCATACTTTGTTGCATTTTGACCCCAGAAGCTGCATTGAATGTATAGCATATAGCTACAAGTAGGACTTGATGGCTTCTAATATAGCTTCTCCTCTAACTAGGGGTGCCAAAAGAAAAAAAAAATTTATATTTATCTTTTTAATATCTAAGATTCTACTAATGTTAATTAAGATTCTACCATTAAAATGAGTCAAATATAATGATACTCATAATGAATCAAGTCATGAATAGCATGAGATTATATATGAACTGCTTGTGCCTTACTAATCTTACTAATCTTAGATCATACAGCAGCCAAGAATATGACATTAATCAATGGGAGCTAAATTGAGGGTTGAATTTAGAAAATATAGAGGGATTAGAAGAAATGCTGAAGCCTTTTGCAAAATTTCTTCAAGAGATATCAGTATAAGTGCACAACATCCTAGAAAAAGAATATGTGTTTTAATTTATTTTTTTAATAGCATATGTTTTCAGGCAAATCTATGTCCTCATTTTACTTTGCATTCTTTCAAAAAGGTAAATCCAAATTTGAAGGTTCTTGTGAGTGATGGCACTGAGACTATACACACACATACACACACATGTACACAGAAGAGACAGAAACAGAGAAAAAGAGACAGAGAGATACAATCAGAAAGAGGGAGAGAGAGAGACACTGAGACAGAAAGACAGAGAAAGACAGAGACAGAGAAAGATAGAGATAGAGACAGATAGACAGACAGAATGAAAAGTGGAATGACAAATTCCTGGTAAAGTCTTTAAATAATAGAGAGCAGAAGTTGGATTGAAAGCTCATGCCACTTTGTAATGGCTGTTCTGCCTAGTTTCAACTCCAAAGAACAAGATACCCAAGATGTCCTTACCTTTCTTGCCTCTTTTTGTTTATTGTTTTTCCTTATCAGATGGCGACCTCCTTGAGTCCCTGTATATAATTTTTCACTTTTTCTTAATGCTGTCCCCAAAGCTTAGCACAGTGTCTGATGCTTAATTGTTGCTTGATTAATGTTTATTGAATTGAATTGATTAGTAATAATCATAATCTCTAGGGTCTTGAGAAATGAGACAGAATAATGTCCTCACTATATTCTTGGTCAGTATATGTGCCCCTTTTCTTAGAGAATTAGTTAAAAGAAGTGTCTGGTAGTTAGAATATTGGTCAGTTACTTCTTCAGCACCTGACTGGAAAGAATTGGGACTGAATTTTGATAATTTTTGTCTCAAATAACTAGTAACACTTTTAATATCTAAAAACACCAAATTTCAAGCATCACATTTCCATCTTAAGTCTCATTGACTCATTTCACAATATGTTTGGATCAAAAAAAAAATATATTGCAGGTGGTGTGACTATTGGCCAAAGTAATTTCTCACATGTATTTTTTGTTCCCAACCTCACTGTGCCCATCTTGAAGTTAATTAATCACTACTTATTATCCTGAACCCTAGTACAGCACTGCTTTTATGTTCTTGGAATGAAACAAAGAAGCAAGTTGTGGAGGAGTGAGGGGAATGCTGAAGGGACAGACACATGGTATTTTCCATTATTCATGCATATCGTGTTATCTCTACAAAACACAAATTGGATTATTTTAATGTTATTATCATTTGTTGTTTGGTAAGTGCCAATGATATGTTTTGCTATTCAAACAAAAAGATAAGGAGATGACCACTGACCCTAAAGTTTAGACTTCAAATATCCTTTGTGTATTTCCCCATAATGTATTACATTTAAAAAGGTAAAAAAAAAAAAAAAAAAATATATATATATATATATATATATATATATATATATATACTTACTTATGATATTTTATTTTTTTTAATTTTTTTAATATTTTATTTAATTTTATAATAACTTTATATTGACAGAATCCATGCCAGGGTAATTTTTTTTACAACATTATCCCTTGAACTCGCTTCTGTTCCAATTTTTCCCCTCCCTCCCTCCACCCCCTCTCCTAGATGGCAAGCAGTCCTATATATATTAGATATGTTGCAGTATATCCTAGATACAATATATGTTTGCAGAACCGAACAGTTCTCTTCTTGCACAGGGAGAATTGGATTCAGAAAGTAAAAATAACCCGGGTAGAAAAACAAAAATGCAAATAGTTCACATTCTTTTCCCAGTGTTCTTTCTTTGGGTGTAGCTGCTTCTGTCCATCATTGATCAATTGAAACTGAGTTAGGTCTCTTTGTCAAAGAAATCCACTTCCATCAGAATATATCCTCATACAATATCGTTGTCGAAGTGTATAATGATGTCCTAGTTCTGCTCATTTCACTTAGCATCAGTTCATGTAAGTCTCGCCAAACCTCTCTGTATTCATCCTGCTGGTCATTTCTTACAGAACAATAATATTCCATAACATTCATATAACCACAATTTACCCAGCCATTCTCCAATTGATGGGCATCCATTCAATTTCCAGTTTCTAGCCACTACAAACAGGGCTGCCACAAACATTTTGGCACATACAGGTCCCTTTCCCTTCTTTAGTATTTCTTTGGGATATAAGCCCAATAGAAAAACTGCTGGATCAAAGGGCATGCACAATTTGATAACTTTTTGAGCATAATTCCAGATTGCTCTCCAGAATGGTTGGATTCATTCACAACTCCACCAACAGTGTATCAATGTCCCAGTTTTCCGGCATCCCCTCCAACATTCATCATTATTCTTTCCTGTCATTTTAGCCAATCTGACAGGTGTGTAGTGGTATCTCAGAATTGTCTTAATTTGAATTTCTCTGATCAGTAATGATTGGGAACACTCTTTCATATGAGTGGTAATAGTTTCAATTTCATCATCTGAAAATTGTCTGTTCATATCCTTTGACCATTTATTAATTGGAGAATGGCTTGATTTCTTATAAATTTGAGTCAGTTCTCTATATATTTTGGAAATGAGGCCTTTATCAGAACCTTTAACTGTGAAGATGTTTTCCCAGTTTGTTGCTTCCCTTCTAATCTTGTTTGCATTAGTTTTGTTTGTACAAAGGCTTTTTAATTTGATATAATCAAAATTTTCTATTTTGTGATCAGTAATGGTCTCTAGTTCATCTTTGGTCACAAATTTCTTTCTCCTCCACAAGTCTGAGAGATAAACTATCCTATGTTCCTCTAATTTATTTATAATCTCGTTCTTTATGCCTAAGTCATGGACCCATTTTGATCTTATCTTGGTATATGGTGTTAAGTGTGGGTCCATGCCTAATTTCTGCCATACTAATTTCCACTTATCCCAGCAGTTTTTATCGAATAATGAATTCTTATTGCAAAAGTTAGGATCTTTGGGTTTGTCAAACACTAGATAGCTATAGTCGACTATTCTGTCTTGCGAACCTAACCTTTTCCAATGATCAACTAATCTATTTCTTAGCCAATACCAAATGGTTTTGGTGACTGCTGCTTTATAATATAATTTTAGATCAGGTACAGCTAGGCCACCTTCAATTGATTTTTTTTTCATTAATTCCCTTGAGAATCTCGACTTTTTATTGTTCCATATGAATTTTGTTGTTATTTTTTCTAGATCATTAAAATATTTTCTTGGAAGTCTGATTGGTATAGCACTAAATAAATAGATTAGTTTAGGGAGCATTGTCATCTTTATTATATTCGCTCAGCCTATCCAAGAGCACTTAATACTTTTCCAATTATTTAAGACTGACTTTATTTGTGTGGAAACTTTTTTGTAATTTTGTTCATATAATTCCTGACTTTCCTTTGGTAGATAGATTCCCAAATATTTTATGGTATCAACAGTTATTCTGAATGGAATTTCTCTTTGTATCTCTTGCTGTTGGATTTTGTTGGTGATGTATAAAAATGCTGAGGATTTATGGGGATTTATTTTGTATCCAGCTACTTTGCTAAAATTGTGAATTATTTCTAATAGTTTTTTAGTAGAATCTCTGGGGTTCTCTAGGTATACCATCATATCATCTGCAAAGAGTGGTAGTTTGGTTTCCTCATTGCCTACTCTAATTCCTCTAATATCTTTCTCGACTCTTATTGCAGAGGCTAGTGTTTCTAATACGATATTGAATAATAATGGTGATAGTGGGCAACCTTGCTTCACTCCAGATCTTACTGGGAAGGATTCCAATTTTTCCCCATTACATATGATGCTTACTGATGGTTTTAAATATATGGTCCTGACTATTTTAAGGAAAAGTCCATTTATTCCTATGCTCTCAAGTGTTTTTATTAGGAATGGATGTTGAATTTTATCAAATGCTTTTTCTGCATCTATTGAGATGATCATATGGTTTTTGTTTGGTTGGTTATTGATATAGTCAATTATGCTAATAGTTTTCCTAATATTGAACCAGCCCTGCATTCCTGGTATAAATCCTACTTGGTCATAGTGTATTATCCTGGGGATGATTTTCTGTAATTTTTTTTGCTAATATTTTATTTAAGATTTTAGCATCAATATTCATTAGGGAGATTGGTCTATAATTTTTTTTCTCTGTTTTCAGCCTACCTGGTTTAGGTATCAGTACCATGTCTGTGTCATAAAAGGAGTTTGGTAGGACTCCTTCAATCCCTATTTTTTCAAATAGTTTATTTAGCATTGGAGTTAATTGTTCTTTAAAAGTGTGGTAGAATTCACATGTAAATCCATCTGGTCCTGGGGATTTTTTCTTAGGGAGTTGGTTGATAGTTTGTTCTATTTCTTTTTCTGAGATGGGACTGTTTAGGATATTTACTTCTTCCTCTGTTAGTTTGGGCAAGCTATATTTTTGGAGGTATTCTTCTATTTCATTTAACTTATCAAATTTATTGGCATAAAGTTGGGCAAAGTAACTCCTAATTATTGCTCTAATTTCCTCTTCGTTAGTGGCGAGTTCTCCCTTTTCATTTTTAAGACTAACAATTTGATTTTCCTCTTTCCTTTTTAAAATCAGATTTACTAAGGGTTTGTCTATTTTGTTGGTTTTTCATAGAACCAACTCTTAGTTTTATTAATTAATTCAATAGTTTTTTTTTTTTAACTTTCAATTTTATTGATCTCTCCTTTTATTTTTAGATTTTCAAGTTTAGTATTTGACTGGGGGTTTTTAATTTGTTCCTTTTCTAGCATTTTTATTTGCAAACCCAATTCATTGACCTCCTCTTTCTCTATTTTATGCAAATAGGCTTCTAGAGATATGAAATTTCCCCTTGTTACTGCTTTGGCTGCATCCCATACATTTTTGTATGATGTCTCATTATTATCGTTTTCTTGGGTGAAGTTATTAATTATGTCTATGATTTACTGTTTCACCCAATCATTCTTTAGTATGAGATTATTTAGTTTCCAATTATTTTTTGGTCTACTTTCCCTTGGCTTTTTGTTGAATGTAATTTTCATTGCATCGTGTTCTCAAAAGGATGCATTTACTATTTCTGCCTTACTGCATTTGAGTTTGAGGTTTTTATGTCCTAATATATGGTCAATTTTTGTATAGGATCCATGAACTGCTGAAAAGAAAGTGTACTCCTTTCTGTCTCCATTACATTTTCTCCAGAGATCTATCATATCTAATTTTTCTAGTATTCTATTTACCTCTTTGACTTCCTTCTTATTTATTTTGTGGTTTGATTTATCTAATTCTGAGAGTGCAAGGTTGAGATCTCCCACTATTATCGTTAACAAAGTATAATTAAATAATGGTTTGGGCACTTTCCTTTTTCACTCAAACTTAAAACTTTTTGAAAAGCCCTTTTAGACTTACCTTATTTCATATTAACAACAATCCTATTAGGAAAATACTTTGGCTTCTAAAAGAAGTAGGTGCTAGGGAGAAACTGTAATCTAGTTTGATGAGAGAGAGAGAGAGAGAGAGAGAGAGAGAGAGAGACAGAGAGAGAGACAGAGAGAGAGAGAAAGAGGAGAGAGAGAGTGTCTGCTAGCCCTGGGATGGAAAAAGTCTTTGTTTAAAACTAAACTAACACTAGCTGAATAACTCTAAATAATTTTTGTAATGGCCATGAAATTAATTTTCTTTTCTTTCTTTCTTTCTTTTTTTTGGCAAAGTGGAAATAATAATTCCACTCTCAAGGTATTTTGAGGAAAATGCATTATAATCAATTAAGAGCTGCATAAATGGGAATTATTATCAGTGTGAGGGGAATAGGAGTTAGTCTGATGTTATCATTACCATAGGAAACTTCTGTGTGAGATCTGTAGAAACATCTCTATTCGTGCAGATTGGCATTTTCCTTGAAATTTATATTCAAAGAAAGTAGTCTAGAGCAAGAAAAAAAAGTGGCTAAATAGTATTTTCAGAACTTCAGCCACTTACACATTTAAATATATATGTGTGTGTATACATATATGTACCTACATTTGCATATAATAATTACATATATGTATGCTTTAATTAAATATATATGCAATCCACTACACATATAAAATCAATTATTGTTGATTAATTAAATATATATAATTTACATATAATGCTTCTGATGCATTAAAGTTATGCAAATTCTTGTTGCAGTCAAATATTTGAGGTCTCCCTCAATCATCTCATACTTTTTTTTTGCATTGAGTCATAAACTACTAACAGAATGGGCTGTTATGTTGCCCTGTGATGTGTTTTGTAGTCTTCAACAATTGGTGTATCGAAAGAGAGTGGTTCAATTTCCCTGAAATTTCTAGTTTAATTCACAATTGTATCTACAAGAAGAATGTGTGAATAAAAATTCTGAGAGTGTACTAACATTAAAACTCATTCTACTTGAAATTCATTAATCTTGGATAATTGAAAATGAAGTAGGTGATATATATCTATACCCAAATCTGTATATCTGTATGTATATCTATTTATCTATCCATGTATCTATCTATCTATCTATCTATCTATCTATCTATCTGTCTATCTATCTATCTAATATATCTTTATCTAAGTAAATAGTAGGGAGAAAGTCTGAAGAATTCTTGACTAAAGGCCTATGAGAAATTTTGTGATCCTTTTCATGAAACTAAGAATAAGAAGCCTTAATTTAAATTGGAATTTTTCAATTCTTCATGAGTATTTGTCTATTATTGTGTTTATCATGGTGAGAATAATTAAATCGGATGGCCACAGAAGTCGATTCAGTCAGAATGCAAAATTTAATGGCCTTTCTTCAGTTCTACTTCTTTATACCTGTACAAGTTTTACTGGAGTATGTACATGGTGAGATCAAGGAAAACTAGTATCTCTAGTGTAAGATATGAGCCCTTTGGCTGAGTCCTTTTCAAGAATGCTATTCCAATTTTGGTGTCCATCTTTCACTCAATTCTTATCTGTGACTCCAAGAAGCTTTATTATGTGCAGTAGGTATGCCCTGGTAAAATAAAGCAAAAATTTGGGTAGATTAGCTTAACCAGCTGAATATCACTGATATTCAGCTCCAAACCTGGTGGCAAGTTATCTTCTCCAAGTATGTGAAAATTTCCTCCATCAGAATGAGCAGATGAGAGCAATTTGCACCAAGGAAGCACTTAAAGTTTTGTCAGACATAGAAGATGTTCAGGTCATTGCATCCTTCGCCATTGCCAATCATCTTAACATTTGTCTGGCCACTGAATTTTGATTACTTTGGGAGAGGCTAAGGAATTCATGCAACTCTGCCTCAATCTAATTCACACTGTGAATCATCACCCTATGATGTCATTTTTTTTCCCCAAAACGAAGGATAAAGAACAACAAGTTACACAACTGTTAACAGCTCACTGTCTATATTGAGAACTCTTTCAAACCTTGATTTCTATGATGTTATTACCTTCTACTTATACCTTTTGCCTGCCTAACTATTCCTTTTAATTTGCTGGTTTATTGTGCCCCATCTTTCTGTGAAAGAGTACATCAAGATTCTATTTTCAGCACTTTCCCCTATATACCCTTTCTCAGTGGTTTCTGCAGAACTTATGTGTTAATCATATCTAATAAGGCAGCACAAAATCCAATTCAAGTGACATCCACTTTCCTGAATCTCTGTTTTTTAGTGTTTTGTTTATGCTCAAATTATATTGTATTTGCATATATATTTGAAATGTTATTTGACCCCAATAGAAAGTAATCTCCTTGAGAGTAACTTTTTTTCTCCTTTTTCTCCTCAGTATCTCTAGTATTTGGGCATTGTTTTCTTAGCACAAAGTAGATGCTTAATATATTTTCAATGAATTGCATTAAGAATTCCTTAGTTGAAGTTCTAGCTCTAAAATGTAATAATAGTATGGTTACGGAAAAGTTACTTCAGCCTAAACTTTAGTTCTTACTCAGCAAAATGGAGATGATAATACTGGCACCATCTGCTTCAGAGTATGAGAAAAGTATATTATAAATTGCTTAACTAGATGTTATTAACATTAACAAGAAAATGTATTGATTAAATAATATGAGGACTGTTTTTCTCATGAAATAAGTCTTACACTCATCTGGCAATGCAGGTTTTGGGTAGATTTTCCAAAGTTGTGTATAGTCAGGAATACCTTGTCCCAGGGTGACCTCTGAATGTATGTGGTGTTTGTTTACTGACTCAATTTCTGGGAATAGTCTCAGACTTCCATCATTACTCAGCACTGGAAGTTGGCAGAGAAGGGCAAAAAAAAGTCCAAGGGAAAACAGTTCAATTTTCTCTCTTTTATCCTTCATACTTCTGCATCAGTTGCACGTATATATTACTGTAAGGTATTTGGAAAGTGATGTTTTTACCCTGGACTTCAAATATTAAGACTAATTCAAATATAAACTTGGAAACTCCCTACCGAAAATCATAGTCAAAGCAAAATCATGAATAATTATTCATTACATTTTAATATCTTTAATATTTAAATGGATCCTGCATTATAATATCCTCTCCCTGATGTAGTTATCTACTCATTCATATTTTCTTATCCTACATGATTCTTGAACATATCTCTGTACAATCCAGTTTTACTCAATAAAATAGAGGCCATTCTTCATTTCTTTTGATATCAGTGCTAAATGGGACTGATTGGATAGAATATTTCTGTTTTGTATATGATTCCTGGTTCCAGAACTGAGACCTTGGAGAGGTCATTTGATGTCTGGAAAAATGAACTTTGAAACTGGGATATAGGAAGTTGCAGGAAATGACATGACCTGTGGAAGGCAGCCGTCATTTGTGACCATTGGTCAAGGATTGTTGCATCCTAAAAGGATCCAATGAAAAGGCTCCAGTCTTTTGCTTTTAAACCCTGGACAAGCTGGAAGCTGGCTAGGTTCCGGAGCACATGGTGGAGTTCAGATGGCTCTCAGGTGTGTCTGGGCCTCTCCCTGCAGGGATTAAATAAATGCTTTCTCTTTGTACCTGATGCTGTCTCTGATTAGTTAATTGTGAAGGGGATCTTGCACCCTACCTGTCCCACACAGTGCAATAGCTGTTTATCTATTATTTTCCACTCTTAGTAATGACTAACTTACCTCTTTTTTTTGTCATATATGTCTGTAGTGAACTTAATAGAATTTTTTTAAATTACCTTTTTCAGAAATGTTCTACAGCTTTCTTATGTCCCCTATGGATATCACCATTATCCCTTGACTTATCTATGTTTATAATGTTCCTGGGAGAGTTAAAATTACCTGATTTATAACCATATAATATTACAGGGAGATGTTAGGTATTAAAAACAAAATTTTAGACAGAAACAATAAGAATTCTTGAAAAACTGCTGAAATTTTCCTGATATTATTCTTCTTATTATATTCTGGGCCAAGTTCCTTAACCTGAAAACTAAAAAAGGGTACAGCTATGGCTTTATAGCCAAATTTTAGTTTCTGAAAGACTAACTCAATATATTTCCAATTCAACTGCATGCCAATTTCATGGATGTGTGTTTTTTTGATATAGACAAAGAAAACTGCTATTTGTATTTTGGGCAACACTGCTTCCATGATATAGATGAACATCTTTGGTGAACATGATGGTACCTATTAGGTACCCCATATCTAGACCTCATCATGTTCACTCCCTAAATGTAATTAATGGTTTAATTGAGGTCTAGTGGCAGGTTCAGGGTACAGGGAGTCAAATAGAGCTCCCCTGCAACCCCTTTGGACTCGGTGCAAGGATACGGTATTAAATGAGGTCTAGTGGCAGTACTAGAGTTCCCTATAAAAAAAATTTATAGGCCTGAAAAGCTAGATTGATGAAAGAGGTTTATTATGGCATTTAGAAGTAAGGTTAAAGTCTAGTTAAGGAACTAGGTGAAGGTAGAGATAAGAGGACATCAGAAATAGGATTCCAGGGGACAGAGGGTCCTGGCATGCCAGGCATAAGGCTGGCATGTTTGGAACCTCTGCAAAGAGAGGATTCCAGCTTAACTCTTTTATAATGAGAGATTTAGCTAAAGGGGCTTGTAGATGGAGTCCCAAGTTGGCTCAGATCTGGATGGGGCTGGGACAAAGAACATTCTTAAGAAGATTTCCTATAAATGACTATGCAATTAAAAGGCCCATAAAGAATCAATTAACCAGCCTTCACCAAATTTCTGAATTTTCTTAAATACAGCACTCAGAGATACAAAAGCAAAAGTGAGTTTTTGAACTCTTGATATTTAATTTCTTGGAGAGAGAGCATATATTGTATTGAAAGTACATACAAAACAGAAATAAGTTAACCATAGCAGAAAAAGTATTGGTAAATGTTTTATACCTAAGATGAAATTCAAACTCTTACAGAAAACCAGGGAATCCAAAGTGGCAGATAAAAGGAAGCAGTACATTTTAAGAAAAAAAAAATTGGTCACTATATAGGCATAAATATAGGAGATTGATGTAATAGAACTTTGTACCCCTGAGAGTGGACCAGGGTTGGAAAAAACCCTGAGTCTCAAGTCCTCCTGGCCTTTGGGAGCATCCCCAGCCTCCTGCTTGATTCCCAAGTGATCTTGGCCTGGAGCATAATTACTATTCATTATTGACCTGGAAATTAGTCTCTCAATTCATCTGGAGATATCTTCCTATCCCCAGGCCATAGAAACCTAAATATAATCAAGGCTGTGCACACCAACCTTTGCTATTTTCCTAATCAGAAATTAACCACTGAGAGACTTCTCAATGTAATAAACCCATTTCTGCTAACGACCTCACTTGGAGACTGGGACTGAGACACTTTCTTTCACAAAACTTTTGACATTGGCCTATCAACCTGTGACACTGGCCTAAGGACCCTCTTACTGTTAGGGTATCCTCATCCCTCAACAAGATGGAGTTGCACATGTAACAAGCCACAATTATATCAGTTTTACTAGATTAGAGACTGTGTAGAAAAGAATAACATACCATAGTAGAGTGTGATTAGTATACAAACAACTATATAATTTAAACATAATGGTTTTATATTTGATCTTTCAGGTAAGAGGAATCTTACCTGAGATAGTCGAATGTGAAAGGAGTGAGGTGGTCAAGACTGCAGTTTTGAAAAATCCCTTAATCAACAAGATGGGAAGAGGAATTAAAATAGGGAAAAGTAGAAAGACCAAATAGAAGTCTGTTGCAACAATCCAGGTGCTTCATTGTGGGCAACGACTCAATGAGTAATGACTAAAAAATATAAAGGAGAAATGTTAAAAAGGTAGAAATAATAAGATTTAATAACATATTAGATGTTTAGGGTACATGGCTATGAAGAATTGAGAATGACAGGAAAGATGTAAATCTAATTAGTATAAAGAATAGATGGCCTCAACAATAATAATGAAGTTAAGAGAGAAAGTTTTTGAAGAAACATAATTGTGTTTGAGGTACTTATGGGGCATCAAGATTAATTGGGTAGGATAGTGAATACAGTTTCAGACCTAGAGTTAAGCAGACGTGGATTAAAATCTGACCTCAAACACTTATTATCTATATGACCCCAGACAAGTCATTTAATCTTGATTGCCTTAGTTTGATTATCTGTAAAGTGTTTCTTTATCTATAAAGTGAACTAGAAAAGGAAGTGGCAAACCATTACAGGATCTTTGCCAAGAAATCCCCTGAAATGCAGTCATGAAGAGTTGAATAACTATACAACAACAGAAATGGGATATAAGCTTCTTAATATCTGATAGGCAGCTGATACTATGAGAGTGGAGATCAATGGAAAGAATAGAATTAGATATCTGAGAGCCATCTGCATAAAGATGATAACTAAACCTATAGGAGAGGTTACTAAATGAGAGACAATAAGAAAAAAAAATAAAACAAATGAGAGTTTAGGACTCTGCTATTGATTAAATAGGCAATTGAATTTAGGTTTAAAGAGATCTTTTGTAGCTTTGTAGATCCATTTGAATAGGGTAAAAATCCAAATTATAAAATGTTTAGGGAAAAAAGAAAAGAAGTGAAATCAATGAAGATAAATTTGGAATTTGTCTGAAGCGCAAAAAAACAAAAAACAAAAAACAAAAACAAAAACAAACAAAAAAAAAAACACCAGAAGAAAATATTTCGCAGAGTTTGTAGGGTTTAAAGACAGGGTAGTAATTGGTCTTCTTCACTGGCTTTAAAAATAATATTATTATTATAGTATAAAAGCTATAACTAAGAGGATTTATGTCAGGAATGCTGGGCTGGTTTAATATTAAAAAAAAACTGGTAGCATAAATGATTATATCAATTACCAAACTAACTAACAGAAATCATATGATTATATCAATAGATGCAGAAACATCATTTGACAAAATCCAACACCCTTTCCTATTAAAAATAATATGATTGTGATTGAAATAGGCTGTTAAAACACTATGCTTTTTTTTTTTTTTTTTTTTGTCAGAAGAAGAGGACATGGACATGAAAGACAGAAACAGCCAAAAGCATATATGGTTTAACTATGCTAAATCCATAGTTTCTAATTGATGGAAGACACTGTAGGGATTAGAGTGAGCCTTTCTCATGGCTAGTATCTTCAAAAATATGATATGAGTATCTTATTTATTCTCTTTTATTATTAAATATCCTTTTGAGAGAGAGAGCCAGCCATTCAGACAGGTTTGGTCAGAGTTTGACAGGTCTATGATTAGACTTGATGTGGGTCATTATATAACCTGCAATCAGGAAAAAAGATGTTACTAACATTGGGTTTTGAGTAGCCATGTCTCAACTGTGTACCTTATTTTGTTATCAGTAAGTTTTGTGATATCAATAAATTGTGAATAAAAATCAATAGATGATTCCCTCAGGACTGATGTCCAAATCATCCAATAGCAAATGTGAGTTCTCAATTACATATATACAAGCTCCAACCTCAGGTACACAAAGAGGGGGTGGAGTTCAAACTCTGGTGAGCAGGAATCTTCAGGCAAGGGCCATCAATCTGGTTCTGACAGGTTGGGGGGGAGTAAGAGCATACATTCTTACTAACTAGGAATTAAGCAGATGTTCAGCTAGAGCCAGGAAGTCTAAAATTTAGAAATATAGACAATGCCAATTAGGTATCTAAGATAGGACATCTGGAGTCTTATCTTTTGGAATGCCAGATCTCCGCAGCCCTAATTATCTTAGTTCTAATAAATAGAAAAGGAGGGTTGCAATCAGAGAAACTGAGGCAGGACAATTTTGGGAAAGTGAGACAGAACAATTTAGGGAAACTGAGACAGGACAAAAAAAAAATGTGGCACAACATTGAGTAGAATTCAAGAAAGAGATATCACCAACCCTAAAAGAAAAGAAAAAGGAAAAAATATATATCATGCTAACTTGTATTTCCAATTGAGTAAGACAGGTGCCTATCATATGTGGAAGATGCAGTGCTAAATATATCTAAATTCAATTATGGTGGATACAATGAACTTCCATATGAAGAATATGAAAATTTAACAAGGAGATAAGGAGAGACACAGTATGAATATTTTTTTGCTGGATAATTCCAATAACAGATAGGAGCTACCACAGGTAGCTGTAGGACTACAGGCTTTGGCAAAGATGGCTCAGGAGACAAAACATAATAACAGGGCCAAGAAAAGGAGAAGGTAAAGAAGTGGTAATTCTATAACTTTTCCTGCTTCTAAGAATACCAGTCTTCTCTTAGATTAGTGATCTGAGAATGTGAAGGTATTTGGTGGAAAAGATTGAAGGAAGATGTCATGCTTATAGAAAGTTAAAAAAAAAAAAAAAAAAAAAACAGAATGGAAAGATAAATTTCAGTTCCTTTTGTTTTTAGGTAAAAAATTACATAAACTTGATTCATTTGCACATTAAGATATGAGTTTCTCTTTGTGATTTAATTTTTGTCTTTATAAAGGAGATATAGATATATACTTTAAAATGAGAAAAAATATTAAAATAGATTTTCTAAGCTTTTTTCTGTATTTTGAGATCTGTATAATTAATTAATTATATATATGTATATAGATGTATATATATATATATACACACATATTAGGAATCATTTTGCTTAATACGGATTGGTTGTTACCAAACTAATTTTGAGGAACAGTTGAAATCATTCTAATGAGCTCAACTTATATATAGTGCTTTGATTGGTAATCAATGGCATAGGAGATTTACTGTCATGTATAAGGAAAGGGAATCTCATCTATTTAGACGTAGAAAAAAAATAGGCACTTGATGTTATTTCTGCATTGGGGGAAATGTAATGGGGCAGATAAGTATAGAACTGATGTTTTATGTAAATTTATGAACATTTATAACTGAATTCAGTGGAACCTGAGTCAAGGATAATGACAGGGGAAGAAAGAGTTGCTGCTATACCATAAAAGTGTTGACCCTATACGGGAAATGGGTGGGTAAGATAGAGATTTTACTTGAATACATGCCACAAAGGGACAATTGTTTTGTTTTGTTTTGACTTACCTATGTGTGTGTATATGTGTGTTGCTTTCCACACAATACTTTCTTCTTCCTTAAGGTCAGAGAATGTTTTGATTATATGCTTATAGCCTCAGGACCTGCCACAGTGATTTAAATATGGAAGTACTTAGTAAAGAAATGTTTAATAGCAAATGAATGAAATAAATGTGAAGGAAATTGCTCCCAATGAGAAGAAATGGTTCTAGCTTAGGGGCCAGTGATGGTAACTGAGACAAAAGAAATGTGGGATAAAAAATGTATTGCATATATGAGTTGTTAAACCCCATTTAAGAATCAAAAATAAGTAGCTGGTGCTTCCAAAAGCAGAGAACAGAATCAGATAAGAAACTATTAGTTTATTTACCATGTCAGATAAGGATATTAATTCTCAGATGTCACTTTTAATGAGACCCTTTTAGGGGTCATTTCACATAGAAATCACTATTGATTTGATATGTGGAATAATGTCAGTCTGTGCTCTGAACAGAGTCTATGGGGAAGTTCATAGAATAATTGGAATATGGATATAAATGGTAACTATAATTAAAAATAGACTTTATTTTCTAAATATGTCACACTTTCTGTGAGACAAAGTTTGATTCTTGCCTTTGGTATTTATTAAACATGCCACCACAAATAGGTAGCTTATTACTTTTGGTCCATTTTTTTTTCACTTATAGAATGTGAAAAATAATACCAACAGTATCTATCTACATCATATTATTATGAGAATTGAATAAATTTTTAAATATAGATGAAAATCACATATATACATATAGAAAGAGAGATGATATGAATACATAAAAAGATGGATGATAGATAGTTATAGAGATAGATGATGAGATACAATACAGACAAATGATAGATAGCAATTGACAAATACAAGTTATAACAAGATTTTTAAATTTAATTTAAACTCTAAGAGCTTTAAATTGCACTATTTTTTCAAATGTTATAGATAAATAGACACATACATACATGGAAACATACATACACACATACTAATCTATTATGTTTATGTGAGCAAAGTGGATTTTTAAAATTTAATTCAATTCAATTAATTTAATTCAATATCAATGTCAAGCCTTGTTTTTGTACCTTATTTTGTAATTCCTTATTTTTCTTAAAGATGATTGCTATTGTTACAAGCTATTTGCTTGAATTTGCCTCCAGCTTATTGGGAACATAAAACTAACAGCATTAGAATAATGGGTATCAGTGGGCCCAACAATGAGAAATGTGGTTCAGAGAATTACCCAGACCACCATTACCTAACATTTAATATCTAACTTCCTTTCTTTGAGAATGTCAATGTGAAAGGAAAATCATAGAAACTCTACAAAATCTATGGAGGGGTGGGTTCTTTTTGTGTGACAGCAGGAAAATGGAATCATTAAATTATTGTATAACAATAGATCCTTTATTATTAATGAGGTGGCATGTGAGGCAGTATTTGTGTTCTTTGACTGAACTGAGAACATTTACCAAAGATTGCATATCATTTTTGCGATCTAAAAAAATATGGGAAGTAGGAATGAAAGAAAGACAGAAGGCAGGAAGGAAAGGAAAGAAGAAAGGAGGAAAATAGCAAGGCAGTAGGCAGGAAGGAATGAAGGAAGGAAGGAGAAGAAAGAAGAAAAAAAGAAGGAAAGGAGGGAGGAACTGAGGAAGAAAGGGAAGGGGGAATGGAGGGAAGGAAGAACAAAAGAATTAAGTGAGGTAAGAAAGAAGAGGAAGGGAGGAAAGAAGGAGAGGAAGATGAGGAGGAAAGAAGGAAGGCAGACAGGAAGGAAGGAAGAAAGGAAGGAAGGAAGGAAGGAAGGAAGGAAGGAAAGAAGGAAAGAAGGAAAGAAGGAAAGAGAAGGAAGGAAGGATGAGGGGGAAGAAAGAAGAACATTTGTTAAATGCTATGTGCCAATCAGGATGTTAAACTTAAATGAGAGTAATACAAATTTTGAAAAGTGAAATATTCTCTGTCTTCCATGCTTACATTGTAATAGGGAAGATAAAATCAAATATAGGGAAGTAGCTTTCTGGTGAAATAGTTTTGGTCAAGAGAATTCATCCTTAGGATAGTGAATTGATTCATTATGTCTAGGATAAAGTGGATGTTGATTGGATTGTTATCCAGATGAAAAAGACTGAAATAGGGGATAAAATAAGGGATTGGTATGGACACAAAGGCAAAATAGATGTTAAGATTCTGAAGGTCATTACTAGATGAGATATAAAGCCTAATGTAGTGATCTGTGGATAGATAGATGTAGTGTGCTAGGAAAATTTGCACATTTAGCTGCCATTCAAAGACCTCTTAAGATAGGGCTAGAGTTCTAAAACTAGAGGTGATTTTCCAAGGCTTCTGGTCCAATTAAAGGGAAATAGGAAAGCACTGACAAGCCAAAGAGCAAGATAGCTTGTGTAGTCATCTAGATGGAATTTTAAGTACAATCCAAATAATGGTCAATTCAGGTTAGGGGCTATGATGAAAATGATTTGGATATTCTTTCCTAGGTGAAATGAATTTAAACTCAAGTTGTTAAAATGAAAAGAATACAAATGACTCCATATTGGAGTTAGAAGTACTGACAAATTTCCACACTCATGCTGGTCATAAAAATAGAAAATTGGAGAACAGTTTAAGATAGGAAACAGTCCCTTAGATCCTTATATCTTTGTACCAGTAAAACACCATCAAACTAAAGTTAACAATGGTTTCCTATGGTGAGAATAAGAGAAATATAAAGTGCATTATGGTATCTAGCATGATGCTAGAAGCTTAGATAATTAGTTTCAAATCCTATTTCAGATACGTGCCAACTGTTTGACCATAGGAATTAATGGGACTAATTAATGGAACATGACTCTACTAAGTTACATGGATAGTTTGAGGAAAACATTTTAGACACCTTAAATAATAATAAAAGTTTTTAATATAATACTTTGGGTCTCTAAAATAGGAAGAGAGCTTAAACAAAAATAATTCCCAATGTTCCATGATCCTTGGCCTGTTGTATCTTTGGACTAGACAACCCAAGAGGAAATTCCCATTCACAGTTTGAAATGTCATTGAAACAAGATAATGATAGAATACCAAACAGTCTGATAGAATTCAGGGTCACACTGTCTACCTGCCTACAAATAAGGAGCAGTTCAGTGGTCTAGTGGATAGCGTACCAGACTTAGACTTAGAAAGACTCATCTTCTTGAGTTTAACTGTAGCCTCAGACACTAACTAGTTGTGTGACCTGGAGCAAGTCATTGAACTCTCTTTGTCTCAGTTTCCTCATTTTTAAAGCTAGTTGAGGAATCAAATGGCAAACCATACAAGTATCTTTGCCATGAATATCCCCAAAGGGATCACAAAGTGTTAGATGCCATTGCAAAATAACTAAAAAACAACAAAAATAGTGGAGAGAACACTAAATTTGAGCACACCTCACTTAACCTCACAAAGGCTCATCATCCTCATTTACAAATTAATATTATAAGACTGGCACCACTGGCTCCACATTGGAGTTGTGAAGAAATCTCTGTAGATATTGACCAAAATACTCAGTGACAGATATATTCATAAAATATAAACACCCAAGATGTGCAAAAGTGAGCATTAATTTCTTTTTGTGGCTTATTTATGATTGTGATTTATGATTATAATTATGGATATATGATTATACATAAAGCATGCAAATCATACCTAAATAGTTGGTTTATGTTCACATTTAAAGGAACGTGTATCCCCAGGGATATAAATCATGATGTGGTGATCTGCAGTCAGATAGATATAGTGTGGTAGAAGAGTTTGCAAACACTTCGTTGCTATTCAAGAACTCTCAAGATAAAGCAATAGTTCCAAAACTAGATGATTTTTTTTCCCCCAGGGATTCTTGTCCAAATGAAGGATTTCATTCACTCTTAGTCAATAGTATGGGAGACCCCAAGTTTCTGGTTATATTTAAACATGTATATCTCTGTGTTGGTTGGAGGCTGAAGAAAGCAGAGGCAGAGGCTGAAGGCCAGAACCTTTGGATTTGGAGACATCCAGAGGGCTCCAAGCCTCTAAACCGGCTGTGCTTTGAGAAGAACAAGAACTCCAACATTTGAACTCTAACATCTGGCGCCCAACATGGGGCTGCTCTTCATTCCCTGTGGCAAAACTGTCTATTCATATCTTTTATAAGGCTCAGCTAAGTTAATGCTGGGCACTGAAAAGGCAAATCTCTTCATATCCTCCTTATCCAGAGGAATGGAATAGAAACAATCCTTGATGTCTATAACCCAAAGAGGCCATTCTCTAGGAAGCTGAGTAGGAGATGGAAGTCCAGGCTGAAGAGTTCCCATAGTTTCCATCTGTTCATTCACTTTTCTTAAATCCATGAGCATCCTCCATTTTCCCGATTTCTTTTTTACAACAAACACTGGTGAATTCCAAGGACTTAGAGAAGGTTGTAAATGCCCTTGTTCAAGCTGCTCCTGTACTATATCTAATAAGGCCTGAATTTTATCGCTACTTAAGGACCACTGTTCTATCCACACTGGTGTATCAGTTTTCCATTGGATAGGAACAGGTGAAAGTGTTGGCAGGCCTTCAACAGCAGCCCTGCTTAAAAAACCGAAGTATTCATTTTTAACCCCAATTGTTGTAAAACGTCTCTTCCCCACAGATTGATGGGGATTTTTTCAACTATAAAAGGAGTAAAAACTCCTGTTTTGCCTTTAAAAGTCCATCTCATAGGGGCAGCACTAACTTCAGCTGCTATTGATCCTCCTACTCCAGACATATAGGTATCTGCTTTAATCTTTGGCCAGTGACTGGGCTAACTGGCACCTCTAATAACTGTATGATCCGCACCTGTGTCTACCAATCCTTCCAATGATAGGCCATTTATATAGATCGTGAGCATAGGTCGGTCAGCCGTTACAGCTGCTGTCCAGTATATTCCTGGATTTTGTGGTCTGGAGTCAGAACCTGGGTGACTATCACCAGGCTGCTTATTAGGATTCTGTATGAGTAAACCTGATGCTACTACGTCTCCTGGGTGATAAATCACACATTGTCTACCTGTATTAGTGACAGGGATATTATCTACACATTCCCCAGTTTCCCACATCAGTGTGTGGATGGACACTGTTTTGTACATACAAGGAGGTGAAATGGTCAAGCCTACTGTGCCTGGAGGTAGGAGATCCATAGGCTGGAGAGGAACAGATTTCACCTCTCCAGGGGGATCTCAGTTGTCCCAGCTGCATACAGCTCTATTCTCCCCAATTGTAATTCCCTTCTGCCATCAGGTTGCTTCCTGGCTGGTTGACTGTGTAATCCCCTTCTCCCATCATATGGCTTTCTGGCTGATTGGTCATGTCTGGGTACTGGACTTCTAGGCACTCTCTGGGTGCACCATTGGCTGCCATCATGCCCCAAGTGTTTTTTGTCTTGGGCCCTGGGGCTGGGCCCCTCATCCCGTTTCCCTGAATCTGTCTGCATTCTGAGGCCCAATGGAAGCCTCTGTTGCATTTTGGACATGGGGTTTGGGGTCTTGTTCTCCCACCTTGTTTTCCCATTCTATCTCTATACCAACATTGAGCTTTCAGATGTCCTACTTTTCCACACTGAAAGCATCTACGAGTCTCTCTGGAAGTCCCTTGCCAGGAGGGACTCTGTCTTCTCATGTTTGGATTTTGGGAAGTCGGCATCATAGCCTGGCTATAAAAGGCACCTGTGCCCACTGTGGCACAGCATCTTATGAGCTCCTCTAAAGGAGCATCCTTGCGCAGTCCTAGTATAATTCTTCTGCAAACCTCATTAGCATTTTCCTTAGCAAGTTGCCTTATCAAAATGTCTGTTATTGCATTTTCTCCATGTGTTCTTGTGATAGCTGTCTGCAAACGTCCCACAAAGTCAGCAAAGGGTTCATTTGGCCCTTGTGTTATTTTTGTGAAGGCCCCCACCTTGTCGTCTTTATTGTGAAGAGAAGCCCACACTTTGATAGCATTATCAGCAATTTGCTGATATGCTGCTGCAGAATAACCAATTTGTGCTGCGACATCTGCATAAGGACCTGTACCTGTTAGTAGGTCACAGGTGATTGCCGTATGAACTCCACTTTGACTATTTTGTTGGGCTTGTATCCTACAGAGCTCACTATATTCAGAAAGCCACAAGTAGTTCTGTCCAGGTTCTAGGCATATTCTTGCTATCGATTTCCAGTCATTAGGGGTCAAGATTTCAAAAGACAAATTTGGTAATAGCATCTTAACATAAGCTGATGTAGCCCCATAAAGAGTGCAAGCTTTTTTCAAGTCTTTAAGGATTTCTATATCAAAAGGTGAGTATCTTCTATTTTCTTGACCTGAAGAATTAAACTGTTGAATTACAGGAAAAATGTGGTGTTGAAATTCTGATACATTTTTCCCTTCTTCTCTGGCCTTAATTAGTCCCTTTTGCAATCTACTCAAAGGAGCAGCTGGATGCTGGGGGGGAGGTGCTGGATGCTGGGAGGGAGGTGCTGGTAGCTGGGGGGGGAGGTGCTGGTGCTGTCACTGCCCCCCCCACTACCCCTCCTCCCTCCATCCCGGAGGGTGGAGTTGATGGAGGAGAGTCAATTACCTGCTCCTCAGGTGGGGCTGAAGCTGCCTCAGATTCACCCCGCCCTTGAGCCTCACTTAAGTCTCCCTGCCCTGTGGGGATATGGCCATTAATCTGTTCTTTGTCTTCCTCCTTTATCTCAGGCTTCCCCCTTTGGCTATTCCTAGAGTTTTTTCCTTTTCTCCTAGAACTAGTACGGTATTTTAAGGCCAACTGTATCGTATTGTATAAAAATAATACTTCAATGGAAACTGAATGAGGACCGTTTTCATTGTTATATGCGGAGATCTGTTGACCAACCAATGCCCAGTTTTTTAGAGAGATTTGCTCTTCCTCTAAGAACCAAGGGGAGGTGCGTTTTAATGTAGCCAGAAGTCTAGCTGCCTGTCCCCAAGTTACAAGTAGCCCTTGATCTTCTATCAGCTTAAGCAGGCTTTCTATAGCACCACTCCTGGGTGGGGCTGGGGTTTGTGGGGTTGGGGTGGGGGATGGAGAATCTTTACCTAACATCTGTCCCATTTTCGACAAAAAAGGTTGTACTCACTCAGTTCCTGGTCACTGGAGACTTCTTCAGTGAAAGTACGGTCCTTGGTTCCCACTCTTGGGCGCGGTCTAAATACCATCAGGCTGCTCGAGCTTTGCGCTTACAGTTTGGGATTACAAAAGAAGAAGCTAGGAGCATAGTAAAAAGCTGTACAGCTTGCCTTCCCTTCCACGCTCCTACAGTGCCTCCAGGGAAGAACCCTCGTGGTTTGAGACCCAATGAAATCTGGCAAATGGATGTGACTCATTATAAATCTTTTGGTCATCTGTCTTTTATCCACGTTGTGGTAGACACCTTTTCAGGATTCACTTTTGCCATACCAGCAGCAAAAGAGACAGCCCGAGTGGTCACTGAATTCCTCATTCAAGCATTCGCAATTATGGGTGTGCCACAAGAAATAAAAACGGATAATGGACCGGCATATACCTCCAAACATTTTGAACACTTTTGTGCACAGTATAAGATTTTACACACTACTGTCATACCCTTTAATCCTCAAAGTCAAGCAATAGTAGAAAGAAGAAACAGAAACATTAAGACACTCCTCCAAAAACAAAAGAAAGGGGGAGCCACGGGTAACCCTAGAGAACTTCTAAATTTAGTTCTCTATACCATTAATTTTTTAATCTTTGATAAAGATGCACTGGCTCCAGCAGACAGGTTTTATAACCCACCAGAAGAGCAGTGTCCAGTGCGAGCAGCTCCACTATATTTAGATAATCGCCAGGTGATGTGGAGAGATCCAGAAAGTGGTGAATGGAAGGGACCAGATAGGCTAACTGCTTGGGGGAGAGGATTTGCTTGCATCTCTACATGTGGAGAAGGAATCAGATGGGTGCCTACGAGCCGCATTCGCCTTGTCCATCACAGAGAGATGGAACAGACCCTTGAAACAAAGGAGAAGACCCAAGAAATATCAGGTGGTTCTGTTGCTGATTGTGCTCACCATTGAAAGAGCATAGCTGACAAGGAGACTGTTAAAAAGACTTTTAAAATCTTCAGGAATCTTTGGATTTCCTAACACAAGATGAAACTGTTTTAGTTCTTGAAAAACCAGCGAGAATCATTGGATTCCTTAAGATGAAAAATTGTTGATGAGACTTTTTGCAGTACTTCAGAGCTTACAGGAGTTATTAGATTCCTGGCACATGAACTAATGGACAATGGATTGCTTATGGACTATTTCTAGGACTTATGGACATGCATAAATTTTCAGGTTGATTCTTGTTATTTGTTACATTACTACTAGCCTGTGTTATATTGCTATGTGCTTATGTAAATTATGTGTAATGCCTCCCATATTGATGGATTTATGTATACCATGTATATCTGTTACAAAGTTCTGGCCCATATTGATGGATTTATGTGTACCCCCTCAGAAACCCCCTATGTTTTAAAACAAAAGAAAAGGGGAGATTTTGGAGTCCTTACAAACTGCTAACTAATTAGAGTTGATCTAATCTTACAAGAAGATTTTGGGCAGAACCTGAAACAAGGTATTAAGTAGAACTAATTAATACAAGGCTTGTGTTCACACCTTTACTCATTGGAGTTCAATGAGTTCACACCTCCCTTGAAGCTCTTTGGGCCAGAGAGCACTATGGGAGAAAACCCATAATCCCATTCTCTCAGAAGATTCACATATAAGGGGAGACAGCCATTCCAGAATACTTTTTTCCTCTTGGGTGGCTGGTCGCAGAAGAGAATTCAGCTGGACTCGAGAGGAGCGACTCTGGTGGCAGACGAAGGGTTTTCAGAGGATAAAGCTATGAGTAGAGAGTTCAGTGGACAACCAGATTCATCTTCATCTCACACCACTGTAGTTGGTGGCTGGGCTCCCCAGAAGGAGACAAGAGAGACATTCCATCTCTGTGTTGGTTGGAGGCTGAAGAAAGCAGAGGCAGAGGCTGAAGGACAGAACCTTTGGATTTGGAGACATCCGGAGGGCTCCAAGCCTCTAAACCGGCTGTGCTTTGAGAAGAACAAGAACTCCAACATTTGAACTCTAACACATATGTATACATATATGCTATTAAAATTGCACAAACAGGCAAAATGTAGATTATGAATAGAAGTGCATAAGTTTTTGCAGTAACTTTAATTTGTTATTCACAGAATTATAATAACATGAATTTCATAAGCATGGTCCATATCTGTGCTCAATAAATCTACCAATAAAGAAATAATAGTTAATATTTATATAGGATTTATTACATGTAAGGCACTGTGTTAAATGCTTTATAGTTATTATCTCATTTGATCTTCACAAAACTTTTTGAGGAAACTGCTTTTATTTTCCCCATTTTTGCAGATGAAGAGACTGAGGCAGCAAAAAGTTAAGTAACTCCCCTGCTCACAATTTACTAACTGTCTGAATCTGAATTTGAACTAAGCTTTTTCTGACTCTGGCTTGGTACTCTATCCACTTAGTTGCAGTGATATTCTAACTTCTTTTGAAATCAGAGATATCTTGAAATTTGATCCTGGAACACTGTTAAAATCTTTCATCTCTATATTTGTTTAGTTCCACTCATTCTTTTCAAATTTTTCTATTAGATTGCTTTGACACTCCATAACATGGTACAACAAGTACAGAAAGAGTAGAGTCCAAATGCACTGCTTCTATTATTGTAACTGATGAAAATAATTTCACCATAGAAACATCCTGTAGTCTGTTTCATCTCATTTTTATTTGTCCTCCTTCCAGGTTCACATATAAATGCTTTCAGGATGATTAAGCTTAATTGTATCTCATGCCATGCTTTCTGTAAGCATGTCCTACCCCCACATCCCCCCGGCTGTTCTTTGTTGTGCAGTAATGCTATTCAAAATCATCTTTTATACACCTCTAAAAAAGCTGTGAAAATGGCTTGTGTGCCAAACCATTGATTATGGTGGCCTATTTAGTAAACAGATTGAATGTTTACTTATTGAGACAATTTCTCTTTTCCAGCTTTCTTGTTGTGTTATCTTAGGATAAAGATCATGAAAGAAGGAGATTGATGCTAATGGGAAAGGTTTAGAGATGGGGAGAGTGGAGAGGTCACTAAGTACAAATAATGGAGCTGGGGTCTAAAGGCAGAGGAAAAGATTGGAAATTTGGAGTTCAATGGATATGGAAGTGAATGATACTAAGATCAAGAGTATGATAATCTGCTTGTGTAGTTGAGGTGGTAATGACTAAATAAAGGGACTTAGAAATTAGCTTGCTTAAAGAATTTTCAACATATATGTTAAAATATTTCCATATAAGATAATGACATAACTCCTGAATTCATTGAGGAAGGAAAGTGAACTCTGTCTAGATAATAGCAACCAGGATTTTGATAGAATGATAAATCTCAATTGAATGAACCTTAAAGGAAAATAGGGTATTGTGAGTGATGATGCTCTAGGGGATTAAAAGATGAATATAATATTTCATCGGATAATTCAAATGTATCATTGTGTCCTCTTATTCTTTGGTCTTAAGTTCTTATATCATATGTGCATGTATTTTCTCTTTAACTGATTCCAGAGAGTTCTGTGTCCAGAGAAATAGAAAGTAGTTTATGAATTGAAGCAGTAGTTTAAAATTAGGTGTGTCTGGAATCTTATGTCTCAAAAATTGGCCATTTGTCATAGTCGTTAGCCACAAGGATGAAACAAGAGAGCTTTGAAAAATAAGATAAATGACTGTTAATCTTGCTTCAAGCAACTATGAAGGGCAAAAAGAATTTATGTTGACCTCCAAATAGTACCTTGTGCCCATACTTCTTCCAGAACTATGTAACACTTCTGTATGCCCAATAGAAAAGTTGAATTTTGCCCTAAACAAAAAAAATTGGAATGACTTGCACATTACTGGGGAGAAAATAATAGTCCTTGAAAGAATGGAAGAACTTTTTCAAGGAGAAAATACATATGAAAATGATACAAAGATAAATGAAGAAAATATTAAAAGTCTGCAACTTGAAGTTAGAGAATGAAGACTGAGAAGAAATGGAAGTTCTGAAAAGTCAGAGAACAACAGAAAGGGTAAGCAGACATTTTGTGAACAAATGGTTTGTATTCCACAAAGTGATATTATGTATTCACATTTCTATTCAATGAATCATCATTCAGTAATGGTCAAAACAAGAAAATAAGACTGATTGAGCTGACTTAGATTGTTTTCACATGCCTAATGCAGAGGCAAAACATAGGAATACTTCAGATTCTCCAGTCATTTCTTGGACTATTCTGTGAATTCAAAGCAAAGGAGTTACTAATTCCTTGATCCAACTTAATTATAATTCTACCCTTCAAAATGGAGGAAAATTCATTGAGAAACTTCCAACTTTGATCTGCTTTTCAACTACTAGCAGAAACTGATGACTTGGATAAAAATGAGAGAATACTTGTGAGTAAATATTGACTTTAATTTAAAATCATTATTTCCGTTCTCCTTTATTTTTTATCTTGTGATAGAAATTTTTTTTTTCCTAACTAAGGAGAAATGTAAAGAATAGAAGCCACTGAAGCCAGAGATTTCAGAAAATACAAAAATAAAGAGTTCCAAGATCACCTTGAAAAATTAGAAGTATCAGGTACAAATGCATTATATACTATGTGTTTGAGCTTTTGAAAATGTAATTATTTCACTTTTAAAAATAAAGACAACAAAATATTTAGAGAAATTAAATTAAATTGATGAAAACAACTAAATATGGTCTGTAATTATTTTCTTCATATTTTGGCTTTCAAAATGTTTCAGTTAGGTTATTTTATTTATTTATTTATTTTGTAGCAAGATAATTGGAGTTAAGTGACAAGCCCCAGGTCAGTAAGTGTTAAGTGTCTAAGGTCAAATTTGAATTTAGATCCTCCTGACTTCCAGGCTAATATTGCATCCATTGAGCCATCTAGCTTCCTTGTTTTTTTTTTTTTGTTTTGTTTTGTTTTTTTTTGTTTTGTTTTGTTTTGTTTTGTTTTTTGTTTTGTTTTTTTTTAACTAGCTCATTGTATTATATTTGCAAAAAGAAACTGAAAACTAGAAACTGAAAAGTAGAATATATATTATAGTATGTTTGACTTCCTCACAAAGATTTAGTTTACACATCACAGTCAAATGTTTCAAGCAGTGCTATGATAATACAACTTTCTGTCATGAGCCTATATCAATTTATTATTTTAATTCAGGTTTTCCTGACTGCACATATCAAGTGATTTGTACAACTATTTTTGTTGTTGTTAATTTGTGCATTTCAATAGTTTTATTAAAAGGTCAATCTCCTGGTACCAGAACATAATGGCACTTTGTTAGGCTACTCCAGACAACTTGTTTGATAATTAGAAAAGAAATTCTTTTTAAAATTTTTACTAACTTATTTTATTTTTTAAAAAAGACAGAGTAAGGGGGGAAAAAAAGGAAAAGAGAAAAGGAAGATAAAATCAAAGAAAACAAAAGAAGACGCTGTCATGTGCCCAGCAGAAGATTAGGGAGGATTCAAAATATATAACAACAAATCATCAGTTTAAAAAAATATGTGTGTGTGTGTGTGTGTGTGTGTGTGTGTGTGTGTGTGTGTGTATGTGTAGAAGAAATTATATTCATGAGTGTCTATTTTTTCTTTACTTCCTTGGAAATTTTTCTTTTGTTCTCTGTTGCATATCTTTTTTAGTTTATTCGTTTTTCCCTCTTTTACCCCCCAAGCAGGCTATAGTTAAGAAAGAATATATTTATGTGTACCTATATAGATACATACATACACATACATACCCAGATATTCCACCTATACACACAACATATCTTTCCTAACCCTGATCATTCTTTGCTTTAATTCTGCTCCATAACATGTCTTGCTATTATTTAACCTCAATCCGCCCATGGATACCTCTCTTGTCTTCTCTCATCCTTTGCTTCCCCCTTATTTCTTTATGGATTTTGAAGGGTACCATATATTTCATGGTATATATGTATTGTTGTTTATTTAACCCATTTCCAATGTGACATATGTTTTCAGAACTATGAATCTCCTCCCCGCCTCTAATGCTCATGTCTCTATTTTTCCTCTGCACCTCATTTATATAACATGACTACTATTTTTATCTTAAATCTGCCCCAATCATTCTTTTGAGCTATCCTATTGTTGATATCAATCTTAAATATATGGTATACATTTCTCATGTAACAAAAAACAAAAATAATTTATCTATATTGAGTTCTTTGAAACTGATTTTTTGATATTGGCTCTTATATGTTACATTTTCTAGTAAGTTCAAGTTTGGTTGATAGAAAATCCTGAAAATCTCCAAGTTTGCTGAATGTCAATTTTTTCTTATTTCATAATATAGATAATTTTGTTGGATATGGAATTTTTGGTAACAGGTCAAATTCTTTTGATTATCAATAGATATGATTCCAGAATGTGCAGTCTTTTATTGTGGCTACTAAATCCTGCACCATTCTGATTGTAGCCCCAGCATATTTTAATAATTTTTTCTTCTTTTTTTTTTTTTTTCAAAATTTTCTCTTTGATTTGTTTTTTTTTTTTTAATTTGGTAATAGTATTTCTATATGATTTCCCCAAAGGATCTCATCGAGGTTGCAATCAGTGGATTTTTTTTTTTTTCTATTTCTGCTTTCCCCTGGTGTTCTATCATTGCAGGATGATTTTTTGTGGATTCTTTCTTGCATTATTGTCTCAACATTCTTTTTTTGGTCACAACTTTCAGGCTGTCCAATTATTCTTATATTTTTTCTTCTTGATCTGTTCTCCACATCTGTTGTTTTTCATATAAAATTTTTCGCATTCTGTTCTATTTTTTCATTTCATATAATGTTTTGTTATTTCTTGTTCTATTATTTGCATCTTTGAGACTTCATATGTCATTTTCTAGTTGATTATTTTTTTCATAATCTTCTTGTTTTTCTTGGATTTTTTTTTTTAGTTTTAGTTTTTCCTCAATGTTTCTCATTTGATTTTTAAATTCTTTTTAGAATTCTTCTATATATGTCCTCTTCTGAAGGTGAATCCCAGTCTTCTCTGTTCTTGTAATACATTTCTAGAATGGGGTTCTTATTTTTTTTACTCGTTGGTTTCTTAAAAAAAGAAAAAGAAGTATTTGTGTAAGCACCTCAAATTGTGGGATAGGGGAAAGATGACTTAAACTTGCCTTCAATTCTCCTATCTGAGATGGAACCCCAAACCAAGAATACCCCCTCCAGCAAATCCCAGCAGCCAGCATCATCCTTGCCCCACTGCCTCTGTACTCACAGAGTATTCTGCTTCATTCTCACCCAGGCCACCTCTTCGGCATTTGGGCCTAGCATTCCTAATCCTCAATTTTCCTGAACTCAGACCCCCACTCTACAAACAGTCTGGGAGGTGAAAGTTTCTGCTCAGGGTCTTTCTTCAGATTTTTTGGGTCATACTTGGCAAACTCCTGTTCTGCTTCAAGTCTTCTTGATTTTTCATCAGTCTATATTTGCCCTGAATGACAAATTTGTTCTATTTGTGGGGGAAGCCTGGAGAGCTTCAAATTTACTAACTTCACTATCTTCCCAGAATCCATAAGAATTAATTCTTAAAAGAAATCCTTCAATGAATCAGATGCTTAGGAGTAATTAAACATTGAAAGAAAATTGAAGAGAGCATTTGCAAAATTCTTTACAAAATAAAGTATTAAAATATGAGATACACTGTGATTGTGGTTCTTTAATTTTCTATAAGGGGAAGAGTTCTCCCACCATCAATAAAAAGATGATGCAAAAGGGAACTTTGAACTAAGCATAGCTATTGTGGAAGTTGAGCTATATATTGCACCGATTAATTTATGATTTTCCAATGCTATATGTTAATTTAGCTTATTAATCTACAACTAGCCTTAAGTGCTCAAACTACCCCTTAATTAATCAATTAAATTGCTGCTTATTTTAATCTGGATAGATAACTCACTTTAGTCTCTTTAAATTGAATTGTTACAGGAACATTATAAAAATAGCAAACTCCAAATATACTGCTTTTCATTACAATACAAACTCTATAGTAAAGGTCCAATTTCATACCAACAATAATCTTTATTTACATCTAATTCACTTACATATCACATCATCACCATCCACTTGCCCAATTATAATTTTTAAGGTGCTGTTTTCCTCCATTAGTTTTTGTACTGTCTTTTCCATTTGACCAATTAAAATTTTAAGAAGTTGTTTTCCTCAGTAGATTTTTATATCTTCTATGACACCTGATATCATAGTCCTCTTTAAGGACCAAGGACAAGAACCTGACAAAAAAACAAAACAAAAAAAGTGTCTGTAAATATTCTAAAAGGAATTTCTCTTTTTATATTTTCCTGCTGGTTTTGTTGAAAATATTTAGAAATACTGATGTTTTATTGCTTTATTTTATATTCTGCAACTTTGCTAAAATTATTGTTTCAATCAGCTTTCTAATTGATTCAATAGAGTTCTCTCAGTGTAACATCATCTCAAATGCAAAGAGTAAAAAGTCCTCATCCCCGTCCCAGCCCATGTTGGGATAGTGTTACTCAATTTTTTTCTTGACTTTTTGGTAGAGGTAACATAATTCATAAAATATTGAATAATAAGGATGGTAAGAGACATCCTTGCTTCCAACCCAATTTTATTGGGAAAACTTTTAGCTTATGATACTATTTACATTTTAAGAAAGGCTCCATTTATTCTTTTTTTTTAATTTTTATTTAATAATTACTTTATATTGACAGAATCCATGCGAGGGTAATTTTTTTTTTTACAACATTATCCCTTGCACTCGTTTCTGTTCCGATTTTTTCCCCCTCCCTCCTTCCACCCCCTCCCCTAGATGGCAAGCGGTCCTTTATATGTTGGATATGTTGCAGTATATCCTAGATACAATATTTGTTTGCAGAACCGAACAGTTCTCTTGTTGCATAGGGAGAATTGGATTCAGAAGGTATAAATAACC
>MU174340.1:53550100-53588539 GCA_016696395.1 Antechinus stuartii
CCCCCCCCCCCCCCCCCCCCCCCCCCCCCCCCCCCCCCCAACAACGAGGCACTAGCCCTACTGTTCTGCGCCTGTGCTCTGAGATCCCAGAGCATGCTGAATCACTGTGGGGGTGGTGGGGGGAGGTGGCCAGGTCCTGAGAGACTCCAGATGTTTGGGGTTGTATTCTTCGCCCTGGTGTTTTTAGCTTCTCTGCTGGGCTGCTGGCTTGCTGCTGGAGCAAAGTATTCAAACCTGTAGTAAAGCTCTCTCCGCAGAGACGGCTGTGATCACACCCCACCCCCTGTCCAGTCTGCTCGGCTGTGAGCTGCCTTCTGTGCTCTCAGCTGCCTGCCCGCACCCTGCGCCTGATCCAAAACCATCCCAGCCCTTGCGCAAAAACAGACCTTTCTTGGCGAATCTCAAGGATGGCTTCTCTTGGTAACTATTTGTGGGTTTTTTTCAGTCAAGCATCAATTCAGAGGCTTGTAATGAAATGGATAGTGAGAGAAAAAAGCGGAGCTACACAGCTATGTGCCTCCTCTCCGCCATCTTGACCAGAAGTCCTCCCATAGAAACATTAAAAAAATTATTGGATTCTTTCCCCTTTGCCTGTTATTTTTTTAAATAGCAACTTATTATTATCACTTCCTGTCATTCTGAAGTGAGGTGCTTCTGGTCTCAGATTTTCCCTCAGTTCTTCCATCTGTTCTGGAACTGAAACCAAAAACTCTACTCTCCTATAAGTACTCACAACCAGCAGCTTCCTTGCCTGTTGCCACCATCATTGGGCATTTGCTGGTTCCTTCTCACCCATAACTTCTTCTTGACATCATAGCTGGCCTTGGCATCCCTCATCAGCAGAAGTTCCCTCTATATTCCACTGCTCATACACCAACTTCCTACTGTGTCCAGGAGATGAAAATTTCTATGGCTGAGGCTGAAGCCACCTGCTAACACAGCTAACTGCAGGGAGCACAACTTGCTATTTCAGGGGAACTTGCTTAGAGGGGTTTACACTTCACAGGGCCTGAATCCTAGTATCTTTCTTTGGATCTTCTTCAGTTATCCCAGGAGGACCATTTTTTCTGCTCCAAATCTTATTTATTTTTACAATTCTGTGCTTTTTATAAGGTACTATTGTGTGTGTGTGTGTGTGTGTGTGTGTGTGTGTGTGTGTGTGTATTTGTGGGGGAGAGTTAGAAAGCTTATAATTTTCTGACCTAGAAATCTTCCCAAAATCTTCTGTCTATAAATTTCTACTTTACAATTTTTTGATCCAGTAGTATTTGTTCATTATATTGCGAGATTTTAATTTTTTATTCCCTTTCCTTTAGACTTTTCTGCTTCCTTTCCATCTTTTCCCTGTTATGAGTTCAAATGTTGGAGTTCTTGTTCTTCTCAAAACACAGCCGGTTTAGAGGCTTAGAGCCTCCGAATATCTCCAAATCCAAAGGTTCTGTCCTTCAGCCTCTGCCTCTGCTTTCTTCAGCCTCCAACCAACACAAAGATGGAATGTCTCTCTTGTATCCTTCTGGGGAGCCCAGCCACCAACTTGCCGCGGAGAGAGGGCTTCTGGACTCTCTTCTGCGACCAGCCAGCCAAGAGGAAAAAATGTATTCTGGAATGGCTGTCTCGCCTTATATGTGAATCTTCTGAGAGAATGGGATTATGGGTTTTCTCCCATAGTGCTCTCTGGCCCAAAGAGCTTTAAGGGAGGTGTGGACTCCCTTGAAGTTAGAAAGTGAACTTTGTGAAGCTGGCATACTTGTGGACTCCAATGAGTAAAGGTGTGAACACAAGCCTTGTATTAATTAGTTCTACTTAGTACCTTGTTTCAGGTTCTGGCCAAAATCTTCTTGTAAGATTAGATCAACTCTAATTAGTTAGCAGTTAGTAAGGATTCCAACATTTCCCAAACTCTAAATGTTGTGAGGATTGTGAACAAAGCTTTGTTATCCTTCACCCTACATGTGCAGTTTTAATTTATTTTTTATCATTAGTTTAAGGTTATAAAGGGTATCTAGTCACAGAAAAAATAATTCATTTAAACTTTTTGTGATGATTGTTTAAATAACATCTAATCAAGTACCTTATTTCTCATTTTTCTCATGGATATACTTTCTTCTATCTAAACTAGAACTGTAACAATTTTCTCAATTTGTTCAATATGTGCAATTTTTATTGCCTTTTTATTATTCTTTTTAATTTGGCTTCCATCTTCGTTTATTGAAAGCTTAACTATTTCTCCAAAACCACATCAAATGCCATATCCTTCATGCAACTGTCTCTAATTCCTTAAATTGAAGTAATTTCTCTGCCCTTTATTCTCCCATAACATTTTGCATCATTATGAATTATTCATGTTCTGTTTTATAATATAGTTATTATGCTATATATATATATATAATAACTTCTATTAAATTCTAAACTTTTTGAGAAAGTAAGAATTTATCTCATTCCCTTTTTTCTTCTAATAATGAGATGAGTGTCTTATATAATTGATTTCAATTGTTAGCTGAATTCATTGATTCAGGATATTGTATTCAAATCTTTATTAATTAAATTAGAGTCATAATATCAAAGGTGGAATTATACTTAATATTTTAAAATAATATCTATTTAAACCTAAATGTGAAATTAAAGAAAAAAACAATAGAAAAATAAAGGCATAAAGGAAAATAAACAAAACATTGTCATGTGCCCGGCAGAATATCAGGAAGGATTCAGAATAAGTAGCAATAAATTTCCATTTATTTCCATTCTTGCTTTCTCGCGAAAGTATATATAAAATTGGAAGAGATTATATTCATCTGTCCATTTTTTCTTTGCTTCCTTGTAGGTCTGCTTAATATTAATATTATCTAATATTGATCCCAACAAAAAATTCTTTCTAGAACATCTCTGAGTATATCAGTGAACCTCAGTTTCAACATCCTCAAAAACAAACAAACCAAAACAAACAAACAAACAAACAAACAAAACAACAACAACAACAACAACAACAAAAACATTAAAAAATGGGTCACTCAGCTAGGAAGTATTAAGTGTCTGAGGCTGGATTTGAACTCAGTTCCTTCTAACTTCAGTGCTGGCACTCTATCCATTACACCATCCAGCTGCCCCTCCTTTATGTTTTAATTTTTGTTTGTTTATTTGTCAATGCTGAAAAATTACCCATGCATATATCTTGCAAATAAAAAGCTATAATAAAAAAATTAAAAATACTATGTTCATTTATGTACATTTTAAGTAAGGTATTAAAAAAAAAGTTGATTTCCATAATTGGAATAACAAGATTTCAAAAATAAGTCTATTAAAAAAAATATGTGAGGTGGGGTCAGATGATCTGGATTTGATTTCTACCTTTCATGTCTATGACTTGTGTGACCTTAGGCTATAATGTCTCTTGGCTAGCTCTCTGGAAGACCTCAGGATCAGTCAGAGTCAGGATCAGTCAAAGTCCTTGGTCTTTAGAGGAGAAGTGAAGGAGACAGGCAAGCTGCCACAAAGCTTGCCAAAGATCCATTCTGGACCCTGGAGTCTGCAGCCTAAGGTTTCTCTACTCCTTGTCCTTTTGTTGAGCGACTCTGACCTCTCTCCATCAGCCCTCCAATCCTTGCCCATGATTACCTTACCACCACACATTCATCAAGCACCAATGGTGAGAATAACTATCACATCACCATCTCATTTAAATATATGTATATAGAACCCTTTTCTCACATCAAATAGGTAATTAGCCTTAAGTGCTCTGCTGTCTCAGATTCAAGTGCACCTTTTCAGAGTTTCAGCCCTCTATATTGGGCAAACCACTGAGTTTTCCTAAGCTTTATGTACTATTTTGCAAAATGAGAGATTTGGACTATGTAACTTCTGAGATGTCTTTTGATATTAATATCAATTATTCTAAGTGGGAGCATTCATTAATATACAATGGAAACATTCTAGAGACCCAAATACTGAGATTATTTATTTGGTATTTTCAAATTTTTGAAAAATTGTTTGTGTCCCTTCAGAAAGCAAAATTGCTATTTGCAATTAAAGTTATAAGTAGGAATGATATTAGTTCAGCATAAAAAAAAAAAACAGAACTCTTTGAAAAAAAGAATTTTATTATCTACTGAAAGAGTTATTGCTGTTTCCCTAGAAATATTTAAGCTTTGGTGAAGGATCACATGACTTTAATCTTGTTTGTATGGTTATGGTTGAGTTATTTTATATACATGCATATATATATATATATATATTTTTTTTTTTCCCCTAAATCACTACCAATTAACAAAACACAAAATAACTCTGAGATTCCATATTATACCTATCAGATGGGCTAACATGACAGAAATGGAAAATGAAAATTGCTGAAGAAAATGTGGGAAAATGGTATACTAATATATTTTTAGTGGAATTGTGAATTAATTCAAACATTGTTAAGATTAATTTGGAACTGAGCCCAAAATTGCTAATAAACTGTGCCTACCTTTGATTCAGTAATACCACTATTAGATCTCTATTCCAAAGAAACCATAAAAATGGGGAAAGTATTTACAAGGACAAAAATGTTTATAGCAGCTTTTGTATGTGTGTGTGTGCATGTGTGTGTGTGTGTTGGCAAAGAATTAGAAACTGAGAGGATGCTCCTTTATTGGGTAATGGTTCATCAAATTGAGCTATATGAACGTAATGGAATACTATTGTTCTATAAGAAATGTTCAATAAGCAGATTTCAGCAAATTCTGGAAAGACAGACATAAACTGAGTGAAGTAAACAGAACCAGAATATTATACACAGCTCTGTACCATCTGTATCACAGCATGGTACACAGTAACAGCAATATTGTACAACGGTCAACTTTGACAGACTCGACTTTTCTAAGCAATACAAGGACCTAATACTATTCAAAAAGACTCATGATGAAAAATGCTATTCACATCTAGAGAAAGAACAATGGAATATGAATGCAGATCAAAGCATTCTATTTTCAGGTTTTTTTTTTCCTTTTTTATGTTTTGCTCATTTTGTTCTAATTTTTTTCTTGCATCACATTGATTAATATGGAAATATGTTTAACATAATTGAATATAGATAAATTACATTAGATTACCTGCTTTATTTGGGAGATGTATGAAGAAGGAAAATGGAAGAAAAAAAACTGCAACTCAAAATATTGGGACCTGAAAAATAATTTAAAAGTTTAAATTCTATAGTCACAGCCATAATTTGTATCATATTGTTTGTCTTCTCAGTCAGTGGGGATGGGGCTGAAGAGAGGAAGAAACTTTGTAATTCAAAAGAAATAGTTATAAAGAAATGATTTTAAAATTTTAAATACATAAAAATAAATGTTATGTTGGAGACTTCTCGCTTATAGGGATATTCAAGATGCAGGTCCTCAGTAGAGAGGTATTATTTTACACAGTAAGAACTAGAAGAAATTGGATTCAGAAATCAGTAGAACTGTATGTGTTGGAACATGCCACATCTTAGAGAAGTAAGGCTGATAATTAAGTTCAAATAGAATCACAAGTTTACCTATCTAAACTCAAAAGAGACCTCAGTGGCCAACTTATTTGATTGCCTTTATGTTATAGTTCAAGGAACTGAGACCTGGAAAATTTAAATTAATTGATTGTGGTCACACAATTAATATATGGCATAAGTGGAATTTGAAACCATATCCTCTCACACCAGAGACAATACTCATTCTACTGAACCATGTAACCTGCAAATTCAGAAATAATGATTTTTAAAGTACCAGTCTTATATTTTCTAATCTTTATCATTATTCTGCATATTATTCTGATTTTCTGAACTGTTCCATACATGTACCACAAGGGAATTGAGGCCTCATGAGACTAATGATAGTCAAAAATGCACAACTCGTAAGTAACCACAGTGGGCAAGAAAGGGGGAAGCTTGTGATGTCATTCCAAGGCCAAGTAGAGAAGCCAAGGGCAAAAATATGTTATGCATAATCATGATTGTTTCATCTCACTGGACCTAAATTTCTTCCTTTAAAAAATGAAGGGTTTAGCCGAGGTTCCTTCACATATAAACTTCTGAAGTCTAGAGTGGAAATGGAGTATTTAGTGAAATAACTGGATAAGGGGTCCAAAAATGGTGAAATATTATAATGAGTCTAAGGGTAAAAAAACACTTTTGAAGAATCTCCCCAAGGTTTCCTAGAACTAAATCTAAAAAAGAAATTTAATCCCTAAATAAGATGAGACTAAAGTGAGTCCTCATAACATCTGTTTTATAATTCCAAAATACTTTATTATGTTCAAAATTCAAGATTCCTGTAAAATTATTCAAAAGTGGTATGTTCTCTTTAAAATAACTTTATAATAAAAATGTAATAAATATAAAAGTAAGATGTTATAATAGGAACAAACATTGAATTTGTTTCTCCTTAGCTTTGTTTCTCCATAGCTCAATGTACTATACCACTTATTTAAATCCACTTTCAACCTCTGTACTGTATTCTATTCAAGATTTTATTCTACTCTATGAACATATATAAGGAAATATAAAATACATTAAATAAAAATTGAAGGAAACTTTTTTTTTAAAGTGGGAAAAGTACTAGCACTACCCTGAAGGGCCAGGATGGAACAGGATGGAACCTTCAATGGAAATAGCAAGGCTTTAAAGAAAAGGTGGTTTGGAGAAAAAGAAGATAAACTGTTTGGAACCTGTTGAGTTTGAAATGCCTCTAGGATATTCAGTTTGAAATTTTTAATAGGCAATTGGCAATATCAGTCTAAAAATCAGGCAGGGCAAGGACTAAGGCAAGATATAAAGACCCATAAGTCATTCACATAGACTTAATAATTAATCACATAGAAATTCATGTAATTACTGGGAGTATGCAGTAAAAGGCAAGAAGAGGTCCTACGGCAGAATTTTTGAATAACACACACGATTAGATCCCATGATATAGATGATGAATCATACAGAGATACCCAGAATAAGTGATTTGAGTAGTAAGAGGAATACCAGAGAAAATAATTACAAAAACCCAGGGAGGAAAGCATTTTAAAGAAAAGGATAATTAGTAGTGGCAATTAAGGATTAAGTAACTTTTCTTTTTTTATATTTTTTAAAATTTTTTCTCCATTATCTATATCATTGTTATTTTATATTCATTTTTTATTATAGATTTTTAAATAAAAAGCATATGCATAGGTAATTTTTCAACATTGACCCTTGCAAAAACTTCTGTTTCAACTTTTCTCCTCCTTCCCTCCACCCCTTACCCCCCACCATGGCAGGTAGTCCTGTATATGTTAAATATGTTAAAGTATATGTTTGTTTGTTTGTTTTTTAATTATAACTTTTTATTGACAGAACCCATGCCTGGGTAATTTTTTGCAACATTATCCCATGCACTCACTTCTGTTCTGACTTTTCCCCTTCCTCCCTCCACCCCCTCTCCCAGATGGCAAGCAGTCCTATACATGTTAAATATGTCACAGGATATTCTAGATACAATATATTTGTGCAGAACCAAAAAGTTGTCTTGTTGCAAAGGAAGACTTGGATTTGGAAAGTAAAAATAATCCAGGAAGAAAACAAAAATGCAAGTATTCCACATTTATTTCCCAGTGTTCTTTCTTTGGGTGCAACTGCTTCTGTTCATCATTGATCAATTGAAATTGAGTTAGATCTTATTTTTGTGGAAGTAATCTACTTCCATCAGAATACATCCTCATACAGTATGGTTGTTGATGTATATAATGATCTCCTGGTTTTGCTCATTTCACTTAGTATCAGTTCATGTAATTCTCTCCAAGCCTCTCTTATTCGTCCTTCTGGTCATTTCTTACAGAACAATAATATTCCATAACATTCATATACCACAATTTACCCAACCATTTTCCAATTGATGGACATCTGTTCATTTTCCAGTTTCTAGCCACTACAAACAGGGCTGCCACAAACATTTTGGCACATACAGGTGCCTTTCCCTTCTTTAGCATCTCTTTGGGGCATAAGCTCAGTAGTAACACTGCTGGATCAAAGGGTATGCACAGTTTGATAACTTTTTGGGCATAATTCCAAATTGCTCTCCAGAATGATTAGATTCATTCACAACTCCACCAACAATACATCAATGTCCCAGTTTTCCCACATCCCCTCCAACATTTGTCATTATTTTTTCCTGTCATCTTAACCAATCTGACAGGTGTGTAGTGGTATCTCAGAGTTATCTTAATTTGCATTTCTCTGATCAATAGTGATTTGGAGCACTCTTTCATATGAGTGGAAATAATTTCAGTTTCATCATCTGAAAATAGTCTGTTCATATCCTTTGACCATTTATCAATTGGAGAATGGCTTGATTTCTTATAAATTAGAGTCAATTCTCTGTATATTTTGGAAATGAGGCCTTTATCAGAATCTTTAAATATGAAAATGTTTTCCCAGTGTTGCTTCCCTTTTAATCTTGTTTGCATTAGTTTTGTTTGTACAAAGGCTTTTTAATTTGATATAATCAAAATTTTCTATTTTGTGATCAATAATGATCTCCATTTCATCTTTGGTCACAAATCTCTTCCTTCTCCACAAGTCTGAGAGGTAAACTATCCTATTTTCCTCTAATTTATTTATAATCTTGTTCTTTATGCCTAAATCATGAACTCATTTTGATCTTATCTTGGTATACGGTGTTAAGTGTGGGTCCATGCCTAATTTCTGCCATACTGATTTCCAGTTATCCCAGCAGTTTTTGTCAAATAATGAATTCTTATACCTAAAGTTAGGATCTATGGATTTGTAAAACACTAGATTGCTATAGTTGACTATTTTGTCTTGTGAACCTAACCTATTCCACTGATCAACTAATCTATTTCTTAGCCAATACCAAATGGTTTTGGTGACTGCTGCTTTATAATTTAGTTTTAGATTAGGTATAGCAAGGCCATCTTCATTTGATTTTTTTTTCATTAATTCCCTTGATATTCTCAACCTTTTGTTCTTCCATATGAATTTTTTTTTCCTAGATCATTAAAATATTTTCTTGGGAGTCTGATTGGTATAGCATTAAATAAATAGATTAGTTTAGGGATTATTGTCATCTTTATTATATTCGTTTGGCCTATCCAGGAACTCTTAATATTTTTCCAATTATTTAAATCTGACTTTATTTGTGTGGAAAGTGTTTTGTAATTTTGCCCATGTATTTCCTGACTTTGCTTTGGTAGATAGATTCCCAAATATTTTATGCTATTGACAGTTATTCTGAATGGAAGTTCTCTTTATATCTCTTGCTGTTGGATTTTGTTGGTGATGTATAAAAATGCTGAGGATTTATGGGGATTTATTTTGTATCTTGCAACTTTGCTAAAGTTAGGAATTATTTCTAATACCTTTTTAGTAGAATCTCTGGGATTCTCTAAGTATACCATCATATCAACTGCAAAGAATGAAAATTTTATTTACTCTTTAACTATTCTAATTCCTTTAATCTCTTTCTCGAGTCTTATTGCAACTTATATGGTCAATTTTTGTATAGGTTCCATGACCTGCTGAGAAGAAAGCATACTCCTTTCTGTCTCCATTTAGTTTTCTCCAGAGATCTATCATATCTAACTTTTCTAGTATTCTATTTATCTCTTTGACTTCTTCCTTATTTATTTTGTGGTTTCATTTATCTAATTCTGAGAGTGCAAGTTTTAGATCTCTCCCACTATGATAATTTTTCTGTCTATTTCTTCTTGCAGCTCTCTTAATTTCTCTTTTAAGAAGTTAGATGCTACACCACTTGGTGCATATATGTTTAATATTGATATTGCTTCATTATCTATGTTACCCTTTAGTAAGATATAGTTCCCTCCCTTATCTCTTTTAATTAGATCAATTTTTGCTTTTGCTTGATCTGATATAAGGATGGCTACCCCTGTTTTTTTGACTTCACCTGAAGTGTAGTAGATTCTGCTCCAACCTTGTACTGTTACTCTGTATGTATCTTCCTGCTTCAGGTATGTTTCCTGTAAACAACATATTGTAGGATTCTGTCTTTTAATCCTTTCTGCTAACTACTTCCTCTTTATGGGGGAGTTTACCCCATATACATTTATGGTTAAAATTATCAATTTTGTGTTACTTGCCATCTTGTTAACCCCTATTTATGCTTTTCTCCCTTTCTTCCTCTTTACTCCCCTCCGCAGTATTAAACTTGTGAGCACAGTTGCTTCTCACAGCCCTCCCTTTTTAGTATCCCCCCCACAGTAGAGTTCCTTCACCATCTTACTCCTTTTCTTCACAATTTCTGTATCTCATTCCACTTAGTTTATTCCTTCTGTTTTCACTTTTCTTTTTCCACTTTTCAATGAGGTGGGAGAAGTTTCACCATAAATCAAACATGTCTAAATTTTTTCTCTTTAAGCCAATTCTGATGGCAGCAAGATACACACTATATTCTTTGCCCTCCATTCTTTCTCTCAGATATAATAGGTTTCCTGTGCCTCTTCATGAAATGTAGAGGCAACCCCCACTTTCCCCTTTTTCTAGTACAATTCCCTTTCCACCTCTAGTTTCTAGAAAAAGGTACAAAGTATACATGTATTCTTTATACATCTTTAGAGCAGAAATATAGTTCCCAAGATTTCTTTTTACCTTTATAGGTTTCTCTTGAGTTCTATGTTTGTAGATCAAACTTTTTGTTAAGTTCTGTGTTTTTCATCAAAAATAGGTGAAATTAGCTTGTTTCATTGAATGACATTCCGAAAGGCTAAGGAACTTGGTATGCTCATTTTGGCTAAGTTGTTTTGTTTGCATACCAAGTATTCTTGGTATTCTTTCAGAATATCATATTCCAGAACCTTTGATCCTTTAATGTTGATGCTGCTAAATCTTGTGTATTCCTTATTGTGGCTCCTCTATATTTGAATTGTTCTTTTCTAGCCACTTGCAGGATTATTTTCCTTTATCTGATAGTTCTGGCATTTGGCCACTATATTTCTTGGTGTTTTGGTTTTAGGATCCCTTTCAGTAGGTGATCAATTAATTTTTTCAATTTCTATTTTACTCTCTGTTTCTATGACTTCTGGACAATTCTCTTTGATAATTTCCTCGAAAATAGTATCCAGGCTCTATTATTCATTATATTTTTCAGGGAGTCCAATTATTCTCAGATTGTCTCTCCTGGATCTATTTTCCAGGTTTGTTGTTTTCTCAAGAATGTATTTGACATTTTTTTCAATGATTCATTTTTTGTTTTTGTTTTTGTTTTGTTTTGTTTTGTTTTGTTTTGTTTTGCTTGACTAATTCTTGGTGTCTCCATTTGCTCAATTCTGATTTTCTTCACTTACTCTTTTATATCTTTTTCTAATTGTCCAATTGTGTTTTTAAGTGTGTTGTTTTGTTCTATGGAATTTTTCCCATTTCACCAATTTTATTTTTTAGAGAGCTATTTTTTTTCCAATTCGCTAATTCTATTTTTCAAGGATTTGATTTCTTTATCCACTCTTTAAATGAGTGTGATGACTTCTCCAGATTCTCTTGCTAAGCCTCCCTTTCCTTTTCCTATTTTTCTTCTAGCTCTTTTATGAGAGCCTTTTTAATTTCTTCTATGAGAGTCATCTGTGCTGAGGACCTGATCATATCCCTCTTTGGGGATTCATCTGGAGACTGTCTGTTTTTAATCTCCTCAGGGTTTAAAGTGTGCTATCTATCCATATAGAAGCTATCAATAGTTAAAGTCAGTTTAAATTTTTTGCTCATTTTGTCAGGGAAGAATCAAAGAAGACAAACTAGCAAAAAAACACAAAGAAAACAAATGGAATTTTTTAAGGGGGGGGGAGGGAAGGGGGAGCTGGGCGGTGTTACCAACCTTCCTCTACAGACTGTGGTGGGCAGCAGCAAGGCACTAGCAGGACATCAATGGCTGTGTTGTGCCTGTGCTCTGAGACTCTGAGAGCATGCTGGGAAACTGAGGGTGGGGGTGTGGGGGGTGTGGCCAGTTCCCAAGAGACCCTAGCTATTCAGGGATATATTCTTCACCCCCTGTGTTTTTAGCTTCTCTGCTTGTCTACTGGCTTGCTGCCTGGGCAAAATATGGAATAATGTAGTAAATCTCTCTCTGCAGAGACAGCTGAGATTACACCCCACCCCCTCAGGTCTGCTCAGCAGCTCAGGTGTGCTGCCTGCCGTGCTCTTGCCTGTCCTCAAACTGCACCAGATCTAAAACTGTCCCTGCCTGAAGCAAAAACAGACCTTTTCTGTAAAATTTCAAGGATGTCTTCTCTTGGTAATTATTTGTGGTTTATTTTTTTTTTTTTTTTTCAGTCAAGCATTAATTCCAAGGCTTGTCATGAAATGAATTCAGAGAGAAAATGTGGAGCTTATGCACATGTTTGCCTCTTCTCTGCCATCTTGGCCAGAAGTCTGATTAAATAACTTTTCAAAAAGCCTTCAAGTAAATGATAAGATTAGAAGTGAGATTTCAAGTATTGATAAGTGAAAGAACTAGTGTAGGCAGTGGATATGGACAAAAGATTCTAAGAGTTTGAGAAAAAGAATCATCAAGACTTTACAAAATAATGAAAATTTGGAGAGGGTATTGCAAGGGAAGAGGTGACAAGACCTTCAGGTTTGTTAACTTAGATGACTCAACCATAGAGAAGTCCTCAATAGAATTGGAGAATTATAGGAGATGGTAAAAAAAATTTGTTTTGGAAATACTTGAATTTAAACTACCCAGCAGGACAGCTAGATGATAATGTTATTTAGCAATATAGGCAATAGGTGATAGGGAAATAGTATATAGGCAATTGGTGATAGGGAAATAGGAAACAGTAACTAGTGCCTGATATATATATATATCTTCAGAAAAGCTTGAATCCACTCTATTTCCAATCTGAGCCAGCTGATTCATTCTCTTCCATAGCTTCAAGTATGATTTCTCTGTGGTTAAATACTTGAAGCTATGGAAGAGAATGAATCAGCTGGCTCAGATTGGAAATAGAGTGGATTCAAGCTTTTCTGAAGATCCATAGTGAGATTGATTTGGCGAGTGGCTATTGCATTTCCAAAATGAACAAAAAATACGAAGAGTCAGTCTTTTTAAAAATAATGACAGAATAAAAGGTAATTTAGGGGTCAAGTTTCAGAGAATGTTGAATGGAGTGAGATCAAAGTCCCAAATAAAATGGCTGTCATGAAGGAGGATCATTTCTTCAATAGAACAAAGGTTGTTCGGATGCCAAAAATTTAGGAGAGATAAAAGAGAGAAAAAATAGAGAGCTCATAGAGAATTGCTTCTATTTTCTTAGTTAAATATGATAGCAAATCATATGATAAGGAGAGCAGGGACAGATGTGGGAAGCTTGAGTATAGAATAAAGGTTTTGAAACAGTTGTTTTGGGGAGTATTTTACAAAATTAAGTTGAAAGGAATAAAAGATTTGCTTTGTTCTATGATGAATTGCTTCTCCTTGGAAGATTTTGAAAGTAAATATAGAACGCTTTGAGTAAATAGCTACTGATGTCCATCCTGTCAATTATTTTTGTTTTGCTTTTTTTTTTTTTTTTTTTTTTTTACTATGACTTAAGATGTAAGAATGAAAGGCCCTTGATTAGAGAAGATGTTATTTTTCACAAAGTATCAGAAAATTGTCTTGGGCCAAAGCCCTAACATTATGATTAATGTGATTGTCTTTTGGAAAATAATAAGTGGAGAGAAAAAAAGGAACTCAGATAAAACTATATATCTAAATACATTGGGGAAGATCAGAAATGAAATAGAAAAGAATAATAGAAGAGGCATGTCATAATTCACAGAAGAAAGTTACCAGAAAGACAGCAAATAATAATACTTATTCCTTCATAGGTCATCAATAATACTTACTGCCTCAGATTTTTTCTGTTGTCCTTTTACATATTTTTACAATATGACCTCTTCCTATCTTTCCAATTATCTTACATTTTAATCTCCTTGGGGTAATCTAGGATCCAGCAAGTCTGGAGTAATTTTTTATTACTTGTAAAATATAATCTGTATTATAACTTCATTCTTTTGCATTAGCTGCCCCCTTCTATCATGTCTGGAAGTGTCCTTATTTTCACCTCCTGTGTTCCCTCCTCAATATTTCTTCAAATTCTGCATTATATGGCAAGCTTTTCTCATTTCTTTCATTAGTAATTCCTTACTATTAAGATACCTTCAATTTGCCCTGTATATTATTGAACATACATAGTTGTATTTTGATCCATAACAAGTTGTGAACTCCTGAAAGCAAGGATTACTTAAAGTAGCACATTGTCTTGCACATAGCAAATGCTTTTTGGCTTTATTTATTTATTTCTCGGGTTAGTTTTATAGTGTACTGAGTATGGTTCAACAGTAAGGCAACATAGACTTTAAAACAAATGGAAATATACAACTGTCTATTTGGAACTATACCTACTGTGATGGTAACTTAATGGCCAGAATAAGTCAACAAAAGCATACACTTTGTATAAAATCATGAGATATAATATAAGAGGTGGCAGAATTGTGTTGCTTGTCACAATGGTACATACATTTGTGTTAAAATCTGTGAGTATGAGATGAAAAACACAATTCAGATCATTTCAGTGGGAATAAGAAAGAAATATAAATAATATGTTTTTGGAAGTTTTCAGAAGACAAAATAAGTCAAATGGTGAATAAAATTATGATGATTGTTGATGATAGCATATACATGTGTGTGTGTATATATATGTGTGTATATATATATATACATATATATATGTGTGTATATATATATACACACACACACATATAGACATATATAGGCAGACATATACATACAGCACAAACATGTGTGTATGTACACACACACACACAAACACATAAAGTAAGTTCCTGAAAGTTTATAACATTAATTCCAAGGCTTCTTTTGGAAAATATCAGAAACCAGAGCCCTTCTGTTCTCATTACTGATCTCAGAGAAGAACCCATCTGTTTGGTAACTTCAAGTACACAACAATAGTTAAGTTAAGAAAGCAACTTTTTAAATTTTGTTTTGTAAAGATATTTTTCTTGATGATAAAACTATCTACTTTGTCTATCATTGCTACCTTATCTCATACAGAATTTTCAGAGGCCTTTTTCCCCGAGGAAACCAGAGACAGGAAACATTCCTAAGTATCCATTAAAATTTATGGAATATCTAGAAAGCTATGGAGTATCATCAGTGAGGTTTTGGATCTCAGAATCTTATCATTGAGTCTGAATTTACTTGGATTATCAGGGTCACAGATGAATCATAATAGATAAGTGGTTTAATAGTAGACTGAGATTCAAATGGAAGATTATCAGATTCATTCATTTAATTATGCTCACTCTTTGCACATATTGCATCTCAAAATATTGAGGGAGATGTGAGCATTTTGTGAGTAAAAGGGAAATGTCCTTTTTTTTGGAGGAGAAAGATATTCATAAAACCTCTTAAAATAAAATAGGTAAAATGGGCACCATATAAATATGTATATAAGGAATTGAAAATTACACACATACATACACATACTGAATATAAGCATTTAAATAACTATTAATTATTACTAAATATTGTTCTTAACTATTATTTTTAAAATTAAATATTTAATTTAAATTTAATCTAAATATTTTAAGGATTATAAAAAGATTGCTATTGATCAAACACAATAAATAGTCGTTAAATTATTTTTTTACATGTCAAGCAATTATTACATACTACATAATTACTAAAAAGTCTTTCAAACAATTTAGTTATTTAATCAAATGGGTTAACTGATTTTTTTCCCAGAGAAAATCAGTGCTTTTACAAGTGTGGGGGACAGAAGGGATTTGAATTTTTTTATCATAAAGCTACCCTTTACAAGTACACAGAAATACAATTACTTCACATTCTATTTCCTTTAGAATCAAAACTATCTAGGAAAAATGTGTACCAGAAAATCTATAAATTATTTTCCTACTTTAGATGAAATATGGATCAAGGCGAAATAGGAATGATAGAAGAGGAGTTTGTGAGTAAAGGCAGTCTTTTATTGGAAGAGAAGATTTATCTTTTTAAATATAATATATTTTAAGAGTCCATCAATCAACTGAAGAAAAAATATTAAATGTTCATAATGTGCCAAACATTGAAGGAATCAATAAGAATCAAAAAAAAAAAAAAAAAACCCTCAAAAAGATTGTGTTTTAATGGAGATCATTACATACATACCAGATGTATAGTGCAAATGGTAGATAACCTCAACTCATTTAGATTCCAGTTTGTTTTGCATACTTTAATTTTTTTTTCTTCATGATTGTGAATATTGTTTTGCTTGTGACTTTTCCTTTCCTCATAAATCCTCTATTTCAACCATGTCCCATATGCTCCCTTGTTTGTTTTTTCTATAAACATCAAGTGTGTGTGTATGTGTTCTATCCTATTTTGTTGTTCTTAGATAAGAAAAAGGTCATTTTATATCTACCTCTTCTCCTTTTTCTAAATGATTTTATATTCTTTTTCTAATTTGCTACAATTATAATAAAGTTCTACAATAAGATTATGTGATAATCAACTATGATAGACTTGGATCTTTTCAATAATGAGGTGATTCAAAGCAATTTCAATAGATTTGTGATGGAAAGAGCCATTGACATCCAGAGAGAGAAATATAGAGACTGAATGTGGATCAAAGCACAGCATTTTCACTTTTTTTTGGTTGTTAATTTGCTTGTTTTTTCTTTTCCTTTCTTGTGTTTTTCCCCTTTTTAATCTGGTATTTTTCATGTAGTATGACATATATAAATATGTTTACAAGAATTACACATATTTAAACCTATATTAAATTACTTATTGTCTTGGGAAGTTTTCCCTGGGGAAGGAAAGGGTGAAAAATTTGGAACACAGGGTTTTGCAAAGGTGAATGTTGAAATATATCTTTGCATGTATATGGAAAAATAAAATATTATTAAAAAAGAAAAGAAATGAAATTAATTTCTACCTTCTTCTTCTTCATTTCTTCACTAGTGTATTATTTTTATTTTTCCTTCTCTTTCTCCTGTAATGATTCTGAAAAGAAAATGAATCCATCTCCCATTTTAAAATTATTTTCCTTATTATCACTTGAAAATACTGATATCCTAAAATTATCTCTTCAATGTTACTATTAAATATACAGCATTAAATAATACTAATATATGTTAGTATAAAATAAATTAAATATAAATATTAAACATAAATACATACAATATAAATATACATTAAATATACTTCCCAATTGTTCATATAAATTCATTTATCCATGTTTCTCTAAATTTTTATGTTTATATTTTAGAGTTTCTATTTAGCTGTGTCCATTAAAGACATCTCCTCATTCAGCCCCATAGACTCTACTAAGCTTTCTTAAGTTATTGTTGCTGTAAATCCCTTTCTTTCTTTCCTACAAATCTTCCTCATTTTTTGTCATCTTTATTAGTTTTGTGGATATAAAGTTAAACTGCAAAGTTAATTTTATTTTAATTACTCTAATTATTAGTGATTTGTAACATTTGTACATATAATTGTTTGATGTTTTGCAAAGTGTTTTAAATATATTATCTCGATTTTTCCTCAAAGAAACTCTGTGGATTAACTACTCTAATTATTTTACTTTACAGATAAAAAAAATTTAAATATGGAGAGATTAATTTATTTTTCCACAGTCACACTGATAACAAATGTCTTAGGCTAGATTTGAACTATTCTATTCAGCATTCTATTTCCCTAAGGTACATCTCCATTTATAGTCTTCAATAGATCATTATCAAGGAAAATGATCATAAATAACAATTTATTCAGTTCCCTAAAATTAATTTTCCATTACCCTAATTGGGTAGAAGCTAGACTTAAATTTCTTAATTGAGGTAACAAATTTCTTTCAACTGTTTTTTTTTTTTCTCTCCTTCATCATATAACAATCATCACTGAGACTTGGGTGAGGGAGGAGGAGAAAGAGAGTTGAGTAGTTCTGCCTACTATTCACCATCTGATATTTTTTATCTTTCTATTTCAAGTACTTGTACTAGTCTTTTGCTAGTTTTTATTAAACTTTTAAAAGCCCTTTTCTTTTTGTTCTTATCATTCACTATCAACCTCAAATTATTTTAAATTTTAGCATTCCTGGCACAGTTCTTAAATGACTCTTCTACTGAATTAACTTTTCTTACTTTCATTATATTTATGCATCTTTCAGAAATTCAACTTGGTTAACAAGTTTCCTATTTATGCTTACTGACTTCTTCAGACAAGTATTTCTTTTCCTAAAATTTTCAAATTATATCAATTGAAATTCAATAGTCACAGCTTCCTGTCACTTCTGACCAATTTCTCCTTTCAAATTTTAGGTCATGGGGCTCATGTTTTCTCTGAAGCATACTCTCTCAAATTATGTTATTTATATGAATAGGTTGGACTTTGTACTCTTCTTATTACAGATTCTAATATAATCAATTAATCCAAGTTTCCTACTTTTCTATCATTTATACTTCAGTCACACTTCCATCCAGATAGAGTAGGATTTAGAATAACATTCAAAATAGCAACGGTCCTCATTGCTTTTTCTACTTTTAGAATGATAAAATTTCCAGCAATGTATATTTGAAATTGATCATGTACACGACTTTTCTGAGTAAAACTAGAACCAGATAAAAATATAACTGGGAAATTTAAAAAAAATAAACATATGCTGGAATATAGATAATGTTAATATATATTTCTAAGTTAAATATGGCCTTCAGGGATCTTTTAGATTTTGTGGTCCTTTTTTCTATATGAGTTTGATACCATTTTTTAAGATGATTTCATTTTAGATTTGGTAAAATATTTTAGCCTTTGGAATATTATTCTGAAACTAAAATGAAATGAAAAGATCCTAATAGTTGAATTAGAAAATTACCCTTACAATGCTTATCCGAAAATGATTTGGGTTTTCTTACGCATAGCAAAGCTCAATATGCCTCAACAGTGTATTATAGCACTCTAAAATGCCAATTTGAGATTTGGGGTTGTATTTATAACTATCAGCATAATATCCAACAACATAGAAGTGATTGTTCTCCTCTAACTGGGCTGGATCAAACTCCAGATAAAAGATGCTATTTGTTTCTGGGCTTCACATTGTAAGGTTAATGATTAGCCAGAGAATAAATAATGAACGGCAATAAGGATAATAAAGAGATTTGAACTATTTGGAAAAATGGATGAAGAAGGAATCCTATTAAATTCCTTTTATGACAGAGATATGATTCTCATGCCTAAACCAGAAAAGATCAAAACAGAGAAAGAAAATTATAGACCAATCCCCTAAAGAGTATTGATGTGAAACACTTAAATAGAATGTTAGCAAAGAGATTACAATAATTTATCATGAGGATGACTCATTTTGACCAACTGTGATTTATACCAGCAATTTTGGGCTAGTTCAATATCAGGAAAACTATCAGCATAATTGATTACACACACACAGACACACACACACACACACACACACACACACACACACACACACATCTGTTTATCTATATACACACACATATAAAAATACAAACAGAAATACTCTAAATTGCCATTGATTAAAGAAATGCAAATCAAGATAACTGTAATGTACCACTTCACACTTCTCAGACTGGCTAAAATTATAGGAAAAATGTTGTTGTAGCTAAATGTTGGAGGGAATATGGGAAAACCATAACACTATAACCACTAATCATTGCTGGAGTTGTGTGAAATGATTCAACGATTCTGGAGAGAAATTTGATACTATGCCCAAAGGGTTATAAAACTGTACATATTCTTTAATCCAGCACTCTCACTACTGGGTCTGTATTTCAAAGAAATAATAAAAAATGGAAAAGGATCTATATGTGCAAAAAATGTTTGTAGCAGCTCTTTTTTGTGATGACAAGGAATTGGAAACTGGGTGGATATTCATTAGTTGAGGAATAGCTGAATAAATTATGGTATATAAAGGTAATGGAATCTGATTATTCTATAAGAAATAATGAATAGGATAATTTCAGAAAATCCTAAAAAGATCTACATGAACAGATGCTGAATGAAGTGAGCAGAACAAGGAAAACATTGTATACAGTAACAATAAAATTATATGATAATCATTGTCATGGACTTTACTCTTCTCAACAATGTGGTGATTCAAGGCAATTCCAATAGACTTTGGGATGGAAAATACCATCAATATCTAAAGAGAGAAATATAAAGACTAAATATGAATCATTGCATACTATTATCACCTTTTGTTTGTTTCCTTTCTCATGCTTTTTCCCCCATTGGGGGAAATTTTTCATATACAACATGATAAATATGGAAATGTATTTAAAAGAATTGCACATGTTTAACCTATATCAGATTGCTTGCTATATTTGGGAGGGAGAAGGTAAAGGAGGGGAGGTGAAAAATTTAGAACACAAAGTTTACAAACGAGAATGTTGAAAACTATATATGTGTTTGGAAAAAATACTATTAAAATTAAATTTTTTAAAAATAAATTGAGAGATTTTTATCCTGACAAAAAAGGAAATATATAAATTATATGATAGCACTTTTCAGGTAGCAGAGAAACTATCATATGGAAGAGTAATTAATCTTGTTTCATTTGACCCTTAAATGTTTTTATTTTATTCTTCTTTATGCTTACACTAAGTATATGTTCAGTATTGTTCTAGGATTCAGAATACATCCATAATTATGCATATAAATATGTATGCTTATATACATACAAATATATATACACACACGCCTATATGCATACACATTATTTATGTAACTATATATACTGAATTCAAATATGTGTGTGTTTGTGTATACAGAGAGCTGTACACAAATATCATACACCTCCTCCCAAAACTAATCACTGTTTTTATCTCTGGGATTCTTAAGTTATCTGCAAATATTAGGGGATGACTACTAATCATCTGCTTTCTCTTTTCTTACTAATTTATTGCTAAACAAGTTAGGAAAAATTTACAAAATCCTATTTACTGAATCCATTCAAGAGTGGTTCTATATTTTTTTGGTATCAGGAACCACTAAATTTTAAACTTTTAAAATTATTGAAAACCCCAAAGAATTTCTCTTTATATAGATTAAATCTATTTATTGTATTAGACATTAAAATATATACTTTTGAATATTAATTCATTAAAAATCATCTTATATAATAAATTATTCATGAAATGACTATTCTTTAAATTAAAATAAAAGTTTAAATAGTGGAACTGTTTTACAAATTTTTGGTGATCTCAAGGATAACAATTCTCATACGTGTTTCTGCTTTTAATCTTTTGAAATATGCTATTTTGGTTGAAATGTATGAAGAAAATTCAGCCTTGTACAGATATATAGTTGGCAAAGGAAAAGATATTTTAACAAGGAAATAATCAGGGAAGTGATGCCATGACATGCAAGTGAATTGAATTTAAGGAAGAAAGGACTGTACAAGGTCATCTACCTCAGTTTTTCATCCAGAGCAATTGAAGCAAAGAAGTAACTCTTTGTCCTAGTCAAAAAAATAAATAAATCTAATAGGAAAGCCTCAGGAGTAGAGAAATTGAGAAGGTATTATTAAAAATAACACTCGACACTGAAAATCAGATATCAAGGAAATTTTATTAAAGAAGAATCATAAGGAATTGTCTTAATTCTTTTGGCCAGAAGCAGGCCCCACTCTTCTTCTGGAAGAGGGAGCACTGAGTACAAAAATGGAATCTTTATACTTACTGATGTAGCTCCTTCCTTCAGAAAATGGATTGATCTGTTTATTTTTGGGTTCCAATCTTTCTGATATGCCCACTATATGTTTTCCTTTAAGATGTATAAAACATCCCCCCCCCCCATACATTCTATGTTCAAAAATGATGAAAAACTCCTCCTTTGGGATGTGTTGTTTAATATTCAATTAGCTATTAAGCAAGCTCAGTAGTGATTGGTCAAGTAAAGTCACTGACCCTACCTAGTTTGGGCTTGATGGTCTATTTTCTTAAGTTTGCAGTTTTTCTCAAAACCACAAGATACTTTGTGATTGGCTGAATCCACCTGTGCCTTCCTAGATCCCTCCACCCCCTTCCTGTTTGTTCAGACTTTTATTGATCACTTAGTTTTCTGTGAATCTTAACTAACCTTAACTTCTCATATTCTGAAAACCTCTTTTCAATGGTACCCACTATCCCACATTACCTCAAAGCTTGTAACACTGTGGAGACTCAATTTTTCAGCATTTTTCACAGTGTGGATTATAGAGTCGAGTTCCTTTAGCAAAATGATCAGTTTCTTGAAGACAATGACAAAGTTTAGTGGAGCAGCCACATGAGGAATGATGAACTGTCTGATTGACTTCCCCCTAGCCTCTTTAAATAGAGGATCTGAGAAGAGCTGTCAAATGTAGAACCTTCACCCCTTTCAATCAAAAAGAGGGCAGGGCCTAAAAGACAGGGTGCTGAGGAGTTATGAATTAGAGTTTAATTTGTCTTGCAGAATTACAAGTGTCTGGAGACAATGATGAATACAGTGGAGTACCAAATAGGAAAGGGAGGAAGGGTAATTGTTAAGATTAAAAAATGTATAGAGATGTGAGAAAATCCCCAACCTATACCTTTTTGGAGGTAGAATGTCCACATAGTTTGTATGTTGCTCATTTTTACAATCTTTTTCAATCAACAATCAATCAGTTGATATTTTTTCCTCTTTAAAAGACAATATTTCTTATATGGGATGGTTCTCTGGGAGGTAGATTGTGAGGGGAATTAATGAGATTTTTTTTTAATGGAAGACCAGTTTAAAAACTAAATTTATAATGGTAATATGACTGATGTAAACTCAGATGATGGGAGATACCAAATGATTAGAGTTCTGTCATGTAAAGAATTCACAATAACCATTCTCTTTGGCAAAAGCTATGTTTATTTAGGGAAAGAAGTTACAGACAAAATGATGGGATATAATAGACAGAAATGGTAAATATGAAATAGAGTTGGGAGAGCATAGAAAGGAGTTTTAACAACTAATAATGGAAAGAACAAGTTTTCTAGTAAAACTTGCCATTTACTAGGAGAAAGGAAGCACCCCATGAGGTGGTGTTGAGGTTGAGAGAGGAACCCTAAAAGTTTGGGGCCACAGATCAGTATCCCAATGCATCTCAAAAGAATTTGCAAGCTTGAACCCATTACCTGATCAAAAGGCAAAGTTTATTGTAATTGTAATGCCATTACAAGCAGTCTAAATTCCAAGAGAATATAGCAAAGAAACAGAAGCAAGGAGACACATTTTTCTAGTTCTTCATGATATAGATATGCTAATTTTTTGGCACAGAAGTAGGAGCAAGGAGTGTCTCTCAAATTTGGTTATACTTGATTATAATGTTTATTGACAGATTGTTATTCTTAGATTGGGTGTGGGAATTCCCTGAGGCAGACTCCAAAGCCAAAAATTTAGAATCACTTATTGATTGTTAGAATAGAAGCTCTCTAAGGTCAGGGGACCTCAATCATTCTTGTCTCTCCTAGAAGCTATATTACAACAGTATGGAGAATGACTTTAGATGTCAGATTAAATTTTGAAAGGGACTTAGCTCCCTAAAATAATTAGTTAGCTAAAGGAGAAGTGGTGTCAGGAGAAGTATAGTGGAGTTAGGGGAGATACCAAGTGGCATGGGAAGAGGTAAAGAGAAAGACACTATGGGTAGTGCCATGGCATGGGCCTTAGACTAAATTTATAGGGAAATTTTCACCTCAGGAACAAGAGTGGGATTTCTGACAGGATGTGCAAAGGTGAGACTGACAAGATCCCTACAGAGGGTATGCTTCAGCAATTTGACAAAATTTATATTTCTGACTGGAGGACCTCCTCAAGGGGTAAGACCACAGAACTAGAGTCGTCTTCCTGCTTGCCTTAGGAAACAGTTTTATCAATGTTCTAATTTGTCTTCCAATCACATCCATTATTCAAGACTTCTTCTATGGTATCCTCACTTGCTAGATTTTGGGGAGAATTTTTAACAATAACTGTTATATTTTGTAAAACTTTTTCTAAACATTTTAGCAATATTATACTTTTATTATTTTTTATTATTTCTATTAGTATTTTATTATGAGGCTATTTTTTTTTTTATTTTAATACTGTGCTGTGATGACCATGTTAGCATCCTGGATACTTTAGAATCAGCCAGAGTCAGGATCAGCAAAAGTCCTTGATCTTTATTCTTTGTGGAGGTGAACAGAATGGCCACAAGAATCTGGCCAAGAGTGACTCTGGCTTTCTCACTCCACTATACGCCAAATAGTTCAAACCTGCACAGAGTAATGGGGCAGGGCTATTCTTTTCTCCAAGCATATGCTAATAGAGTATTGTCCAATTGGTAATTAACCTTAAGTGCTCAGACCTCAGTGCATCTGATCAGTTTCAGCTTATTACATCACCCGCTTTCTTTTGTTTTAGGATACAGGTGGTCATGCCATCCCTGACCTCTCAGGGAGGTGAGAGCCCCCAGGGGGAGGTGCTTACGCCTTCCCTGACATCTCAGGGAAGAAGATGAAAAAACCAAAAGGAGGTGATCATGTGCCCCCTGACTTCTCAGGAAGGGAGGTGAAAGCACTAAAAAGGAGATGATCATGCCCTCCCTGAAATCTCAGGAAGGGAGATGAAAAGCACCAAAGGGAAGTGAGGGTTGCTAGCAGGTTTCTGGGCTGAAGGGTCTGATTAGAAACAGGTTTACACAAATCCATCAGCATGGGAGGTATTACACAAGCACATAGCAATAACTTTCTCCACAGCCAGTGCAGGCTCAATATGGTGTAACAAACATGAATTGTACATGCAAGTAGTAATAATAACAAAGAATATTAATCAACATGGTCTTGTAAAAGATTTCCAGAAGTCCTAGAAGGAGGGTATGTAAACAACAATCACACATACGCCTTCTTCAGCAGCCAAGAGATAATTCAAAACCAATCTATTGTCCATTACGTCATGCATCAGGGAATTCAATGATCCCCACCAATTTTGAAGTCCTGCAACAGTCTTATCATTTCTCAGAAAATCCAATGATTCCTGAGAGTTTTCAAGTCCTACAACATCCTTATGTCTCAGAGAATCCAAAATGAGGGTTTGAAGTCCAACAATTTTTGATGTCCATGATTCAAATGCCATAACTGCCATGCTCTTTCAGTGGTGGGCACAGTCAGCAGTGGATGTTTCTTGGATCTTCTCCTTCATTTCAAGGGTCTGCTCTGTCTCTCTCTGATGGACAAGGCAAATATGGCTCATTGGCACTCTTCTGATTCCTTCTCCACCTGTAAAGATACAAGCAAACCCTCTCCCCCAAGTAGTTAGCCTATCTGGTTCCTTCCATTCACCACTTTCTGGCTCTCTCCAAATCACCTGGCAATTATCTAAAGATAGTGGAACCGCTCGCACTGGACACTGCCTTTCAGGTGGGTTATAAAACCTGTCTGCTGGAGCCAGTGCATCTTTGTCAAAAATCAAGAAGTTAATAATATAAAGGGCTAGATTTAGAAGTTCTCTAGGGTTACCTGTGGCTCCTCCTTTCTTTTGTTTTTGGAGGAGCATCTTAATGTCTCTGTTTCTCCTCTCTACTATTGCCTGTCCTAGAGGATTAAAAGGTATGTCAGTGGTGTATAAAATCTTATACTGTGCACAAAAGTGTGCAAAATGTTTAGAAGTATATGTAGGTCTATTATCTGTTTTTATTGTCTGTGGCACACCCATAATTGCAAATGCGTGGATAAGGAATTCAGTGATCACTTGGGCTATCTCTTTTGCTGCTGGGAATGCAAAAGTGAATCCTAAAAATGTGTCCACCACAACATGGATAAAAGACAGGTGACCAAAAAATGGGTCACATCCATTTACCAAATTTCAATGGGTCTCAAACCACAGGGGTTCTTCCCTAGAACCAGTGTAAGAGTGTGGAAAGGAATGCAAGTTGTACAGGATTTTACTATGCTCCTAGCTTCCTTTCTTGTTATTCCAAATTGTAAATATAAAGGTCGAGCAGCCTGATGATATTTAAAATGACATACTTGGGATTCCTGAAATAAACATACATCTTATTTGGATGATTTCTCACTCTCTCTTGAAGTTTTTTAAAGAGCTGATACACACACACACACACACACACACACACACACACACACACACATATATATATTAGAGGCTACAAATAGAGGCTACAAATTTTATTTGGGCTGTGGCAATTCTTTGTACCACACCTAATGAATAGGTAGAATTAAATATTATATTTATATCTCCTGGATAATAAGTAAGAGCTAGAATGATTGCAAACAATTCATTCTGCTGAGTGGGGTTCTGACTATTCTCTTTATAGTAAAATCACGAGAGTATAAAGGGCAAATATTATGTTTGGATGCATCTATAAAGATAGTTAGTCCTTTAAGAGGAACTTTAGAAACCTTTTCTTCAAGAATCCATTGCCAATTATGTAATAGTCTGATTATCTTTAATGGAGACCCGTGTGTAAAATTTGGAGCTGTGGCTAATAAAAATTGCCACTCTGGGATGGTTTCACAGCACACATTAATTTGTGTATTGGTATAAAAGATGTATATCTTGTAGGTCTTAGCTCAGATAATTGTACTGCTTGCTTAATGGCCTTTAATAAAATTCTAGCCACAAGTACTGGGTAAGGAGTAAGGCTTTGTTCTGGTTGTGTGCTGGGAGGTTCACTCACTCTATCACACTGTCTCCTTGATGAAGGACTGCTGTGGGTGCCTCTTGTGTAGCAAAAACTGATATTTCCAAGGGTTTTTGAGTGATTCTCAACCACATTGGATAAAGCCAGTTTAACTTCTCTCAAGGTCTTTTGAGCTTCTTTTGTAGCCTGACATGGTGAATTTAAAGCACTGTCATATAATGGTTGCAATTGATAGGTAGTCAAGTCTAACACTGGTTGCATTCATTGGATGTCTCCTATCAATTTCTGAAAGTCATTTAAGGTGTTTAGCTTCTCTGTTCATAAGGACAGTGTTTGTACTGTAAGCACCTTAGGGAATACTTCACATCCTAAATATTGAAAAGGATTATGTCTTTGAATTTTGTCTGGAGCTATGTACAAGTTGAAGTTCCTTAGTGTTTCTATGGTCTTTTGTAGACATGCTTCTAACGTTTGTTCCTCAGGTGCACATCCCAATATATCCTCTTCTCCTTCTTTTTTTTTTTTTCCTGAGGCATTTGGGGTTAAGTGACTTGCCCAGGGTCACACAGCTAGGAAGTGCTAAGTGTCTGAGGCCAGATTTGAACTCAGGTCCTCCTGACTTCAGGGCTGGTACTCTATCCATTGTGCTACCTAGCTGCCCCCCAATATATCCTCCATGTAATGTCATAACATTACTTTTGGAAATGCTTTTCTTACTGTTAAGAGCAGCGGCAACATACATTTGGTACATAGTAGGGTTGTTTTTCATTCCCTGTGGCAAAACTATCCATTCATATCTTTTATAAGGCTCAGCTAAGTTAATGCTGGGCACTGAAAAGGCAAATCTTTTCATATCCTCCTTATCTAGAAGGATAGAATAGAAACAATCCTTAATGTCTATATAGAGAATTGCCATTCTCTAGGCAATTGAGTAGGAGATGGAAGTCCAGACTGAAGAGTGCCCATAGTTTCATCTGTTCATTTACTTTCTTAAATCAGTCAACATCCTAAATTTTCCAGATTTCTTTTTTACAACAAATACTGGGGAATTCTAAGGACTTAGAGAAGGTTGTAAGTGTCCTTGGTCAAGTTGCTCCTGTATTGTATCTAATAAGACCCGAATTTTATCACTAGCTAAGGGCCACTGTTCTATCCACACTGGTGTATCAGTTTTCTATTGGATAGGAACAGGTGCAAGTGTTGGCAGGCCTTCAACAGCAGCCCTACCTAAAAAAAAACGGAGTACTAATTTTTAACCCCAATTGTTGTAAAATGTCTCTTCCCCACAGATTGATGGGAATGTTTTCAACTATTAAAGGAGTAAAACTCCTCTTTCACCTTCAAAAGTCCATCTCAGAGGAGTAGCGCTAACTTCAGCTGCTATTGATCCTCCTATGCCAGACATGGGTATCTGCCTTAATCTTTGGACAGTGACTGGACCAGTTGGCACCTCTAATGACTCTATGATCTGCACCTGTGTCTACCAATCCTTCTAATAGTATGCCATTTGTATAGATAGTGAGCATAGGTTGGTCAGCTGTTACAGCTGCTGTCCAGTATATTCCTGGATTTTGTGTTCTGGAGTCAGAATCTGGGTGACTATCACCAGATTGCTTATTAGGAGTCTGTATCAGTGAACCTGATACTTCTCCTGGGTGATAAGTCACACATTGTCTACCTATATTAGTGATTGGGATATTATCTACACATTCCCCAGTTTCCCACACCAGTATATGGATGGACACTGTTTTGTACATACTCTCAGGAGGGGAAATGGTCAAGCCTACTATTCCTGGAGGCAAGGGATCCATAAGCTGGTGAGGAACAAATTTCACATCTCTGGGGGGTATCTCAGTTGTTTCAACTGCATACAACTCTATTCTCCCCAATTGTAATCACTTTCTCCCATAAGATTGCTTCCTGGCTGATTGATTGTGTAATCCCTTTCTCCCATCAGATTGCTTCCTGGCTGATTGTTCATGTCTGGGTACTGGATTTCTAGGCACTCTCTGTGTTTAGCATTGGCTACCATCATGCCCCAAGTGTTTTTTGCCTGGGGCCCTGGAGCTGGGCCCCTCATCTTGTTTCCCTGAATCAGTCTACATTCTGAAACACAATGGAAGCCTCCATTGTATTTTGAACATGGGGTATCGGGTCTTGTTCTCCCACCCTCTTTTCCCACTTTATCTCTATGCCAACATTGAACTTTCTGATGCCCTACTTTACCACATTGAAAGCATTGACGAGTCTCTCTGGAAATCCTTTGCCAGAAGGGACCCTGTCTTCCCATGTTGGGATCTTGGGAAGTCTGCATCATAGCCTGGCTATAAAAGGCATTTGGGCCCAGTGTGGCACAGTGTCTTATGATCTCCTCTAAAGGAGCATCTTTGTGTAGTCCTAGTATAATTCTTCTGCATATCTCATTAGCATTTTCTTTAGCAAGTTGCCTTATCAAAATGCCTGTTACTGTATTTTCACCATTAGTTCCTATGATAGCTGTTTGCAAAATTAGCAAAGGGTTCATTTGGCTGTTGTGTTATTTTTGTGAAGACTTCACCCTTGTCGTCTTTATGGGGAAGAGAAGCCCATGCTTCGATAGCAGCAGCAACAATTTGCTCATATGCTGTTATGGGGTAATTAATCTGTACTGAGATATCTGCATAAGAACCTACACCTGTTAGTTGGTCAAAGGTGATTGAAATATGAACTCCACTTTGACTATTTTGTTGGGCTTATATCCTACAGAGCTCACTATATTCAGAAAGCCACAACAAGTTTTGTCCAAGTTCTAAGCATATCCTTGCTATATATTTCCAGTCAGTAGTGGTTAAGACTTCATAAGCCAAATTCTGTAATAACATCTTAACATAAGCTGATGCAGCCCCATAAAGAGAGCAAGCTTTTTTCAGGTCTTTGAGGATTTCTATATCAAAAGAAGCGTATCTTCTACTTTCTTGATCTGAAGAGTTAAACTGTTGAAGCACAGGATAAATTTATAGTTTTAACTCACCTATACCCTTCCCATCCTCAGTGGCTTTGAGTACTGCCTTTTGCAATCTAGTCATAGGAGGGGGTGGTTTCTGGTGGGGAGGTATTGGTGGTGTCACTGCCCCTCCCACTAGTCTTCTTCCCTTCATCCCTGAAGGTGGAGTTGATGGGGGAGGGTCAATTATCTGCTCCATAGGCAGGGTTGAAGCTTCCTGGTGAGATGTAAAGTCACCACATCCTTGAACCTTGTTTAAATCTCCATACCCTGTGGGGATATGGTCATTAATCTGTTCATTGTTTTCTTCTAATCATCTTGGCTTCCTAGAACTATTCTTTTTTCTATAACTTCAGGATTCTTTAAGGCCAACTGTATTATACATAGAATGCTTTGATGAAAATTGAACAAGGACCTTTATCATTGTAGTATTCACAAAGTTGTTGTCCCACCAATTCCCAGTTGTCTGGCACAATTTCTTCTTCCTCTAAGAATCAAGGGGACGTGTTGTAATGTACCCAAGAGTCTCGCTATCTGCTCCCAAGATAATTAAGCCTAGTACCTTGATCAAATTTACCATGCTTTCTATAGCACCCCATTCAGGGTGGGGCTGGGGATGGAGGAGAATCTTTTCCTAACATTTGCCCCATTTCAGCCAGAAAAGGTTACTAGTTTAGCCCTCAACAAAGTAAGTTCCCTGTTTGTCTATTAAAATACTCACCTAATTTCCTGGTCACTAGATTTTAGAGTTAAAAATCACCAGGTCCTGGTCACTGATCAGTAAAAGTAGAGTCCTTGGTTGATTCCATGATGGGCGCCAAATGTGATGACCATGTTAGCGCTCTGGATACTTTAGAATCAGCCAGAGTCAGGATCAACAAAAGTCCTTGATCTGTTTTCTTTGTGGAGGTGAACAGAATGGCAATATGAAGTGAGTGGAATGGCAACACAAATCAAGCCAGGAGTGACTCTGGCTTTCTTGCTCCACCTCCTAAATCCTGCCTCAATCTCCCCATATGCCAAACATCTCAAACCTGCACAGAGTAGTGGGGCAGGGTCATTCTTTTTTCCAAGCATATGCTAATGAAATATTGTCCAATTGGTAAATAGCCTTAAGTGCTTGGACCTCAGTGCATCTGCTCAGTTCCAGCCCATTACACTGAGCTACCTTTTAACTCTGGCATAAACCCAAGTGGATCATTCTTAATTATTTTCTTGATATATTATTCTCCTCAAATGCCTTTTAACAAAACTTTGCACATTTTCTTTTTGCTTCTATTCCTTTTTCTTATTTTAAAAATTTATTTATATAGTTACAATCTAAATACAAAATAGAAAAAATATTGCCATGTATATAGAATATTAAAAATATAAAGCAATAAATTTTGATTTGAATTAAGTCCATATACTGAATACTACACATTGTGTTTAGAACTGTCCATATTTTGGTTTGTTTGTTTGTTTGGCTTCCTTATAGATTTTCTTTTCTTCTCTGCTGTGATACTTTTTATTTATTCTTTTCTCCCCTTTCTTCCCCTACTGCTTGACAGCTACAATTAAGACAAATACATATACACATACACATATAAACCTATATATAAAACACATAATCACAGACATACACAGACATAGATATGGAATCATACTGTATATATGCCTTCAAATATATCTGTAATGGGCTGAGGCTCAAGTTGATGCACTGAGGTCCCAAGCATGTGAGGCTAAATAGTAATTTGACCATAGGACCATACTTTATTAATATATATATATATTATATATATATAAAAGCTTGGAGATAGAATGGCCCCTGCCCACTCTTTGTGCAAGTCCTGATGTGTTGTATGGGAAATGACGTTTTTGGTGGATGGAGGCAGGGAAGTGGAAAGGGAAGTGGAAAGAGAGACTGCTGGATGGTTTCTTGACACAGTTGCTTGCATTGCTATTGCAACCGTCCTTCACCTGCAATCCCTCTTCACCTCTGCTGGCTGGCTTCTTGTCACAGCTGCCCATATTGCTATCTCAATCCCCCTTCATCTCAAAAAGAATAAAGATTGAAGATTTTTCCCTTAACCTGAATTCCTGACTCTGGCTGATTTTAAATACCCGGTCATCACATATATCTAAATAAATCATACAATACTTGTTGGTTCTGTTTTTTCTGAGGTAAGATAATATCTTTGTTCATAAGCTCAAATTTTTTCATATTTTTCTAAATCTAACTCATTTTCTACGCCACAGCAATATTCCAACCTTATACTGTCTAATCAGTTTAAATAGTCTAAAACAATATTGATTAATATGACTGTCATATAGTGAAGTTACTCTATTGTTTCTTTTGATTAAATCTATTTTAGCTTTAAGTTTTTCTGAGATTATGATTACTATTCCTGCTTTTTTTTTTTTTTAACATGATAAATTCTACTCCTAATCTTTATTTTGTTTGTGTCTATCTCTTATTTCCTGTCCCTTCTGGCTCCTGTGCTTTACTTCTGCCCACTACCTTGTTGTCCTCCTACTTATCCTGTAATCCCTCTGCTTCACAACAATCCCTCCCTTAGAAGATAAATTTTATAACCACGTTTTTCATTATCCTTTGAAGGGTAATATAAATTATTTATAAATTCATTTGGCCCAGAATTATTTTTGTCTTTTTGTTCAATTGAAAATTCATTTATGTAATGCTTTATTTTTTTTTCTGAAATAAGATTGATTAAGATCAGTATTTTTTGTCTTCCTAATTTGACAGTTCCTTCTCAGTCTGCTTTGCCAGATATTCATTCAGGTCATGCCTGTGATGTGTGGCTGAACTTTAAACCTTGTTGTATCCCTGTTTCTCTTCTCTCTACATACTATGTCACCAGCTCCCATTAAATAAAATACATAATTATAAAATATATTAAATGCAATTTTATAATAAAATTAATTTTATTGAAATTTAGTTATCAAAAAGAATGTTTTTAAAGTCCACATAGGAACCTTTTTCTTAAGCTTATTTTAAAATTGTCTTTAATGATTTGTTCTTAGACTAATGTATACTCTAAATGCTTTTAGTATCCATTAAACTGTATTTTTTGCTCATATTTCCTTTAACAAATGCTATTTTATTAAATTATTATCTTGAATGGTTTAATGGATATTTAGTATCAAAGGGTCACTGAACAAAGTTATTTGTGGTGCTGCACTTTTCCAAAGAATATCAGCAATCTTGAAGTAAAGAATTTTGTTGAAGAATTTGCTGCTTCATTTTTTAAAATAATCAATAAACAATAGCACAATTTTTTTTTTATTGTGAAATTTTATAAATCACGTGAGCTCAAAATCCCTCTCCTGAATAACCAACAATAGGTTGCTAGGACAAGCCTCAAGATTGGTCATTGTTTGGGTCCTGATTGACTCAGAATGAAAGTAAGCAGCAATGTTTTGACAGAAATTGTGGATTTATTTATTTATTCGAATAGATGTATGTGTACATATATAATTTTTTTGACTTAGTGAAAGAGACCATTTCTTGCCTCAGTTACGACCTGGCCTTAATTACTAGATGAATATGGCCTCAATCAAATTGAGACCTGTTGAAAATATTAATTTAAAAAGGCAAAGGTTTCCCGTTTCATCCAGGGCCTTCTCAAAGTGTCCTGATCTCTATCTGGCCACTGGACCCAAATGACTCTGAAGGGGAAAATGAGGAAGGTGACCTTGCCCAACTCTCTCACTTACATTTAATTCATTTGCATGTCATAGCATCAAATCTCTGATTTTCTGTTCCTCTTGAAGAATGAAGGACAAATAGCAAAAATCACTTGCAAAATCCTGCCTGTTGTTTCTGATATCTTCAATGGCTATACTGTCAACTACACAAAACTGTGGTTAATTGTTGAAATTCACTCAAGTACTTTTTTTATATTAGTAAGGTCTCATTTTGCCTTATATCTCAAACATCTTCTCCTCCTTCAATTTCCTACGTTTGTGCTCTGCCCTACTCAAATCCAATTCCCATGAACGTCAAGAAATCAGCATTGGTCCTCCTTGAGAATAAAGAATAAACAACAACAAGGGTTCTGCATAAGGTGTCTACACAGAGAGGACTTCCAAAGCAACTGTTGTCAGTAGAACTTTGGAATCCATATTTATTAAATGCTTGCCTCACTACAGTTGTGGCTACAGTTATGGGGCTTACGTTTAAACTTACTCCTCCCACAAAACCTGCATTTGTGAGAAGTTGTGAATGACTTATGAATTTTGTGTCTGAGAGCCCTGGTCATCATTGTTGTTTTCTCCTTCTTCTTTACCTTCCTTTCCTCCTCCTCCTTCTCCTACTCTTCTTCTTCCTCTTTTTTTCTTCTTTCTCTTCTCCTCCTTCCCTTTCCCATCCTCCTTTCCCTCTCTTCTTCCTTTTTATCCCCACCTCCTCCTTTTGCTCTCCTTCTTTGGTCCTGTATGGTTTATATTTGATTTCTAGAAATATAACTCTAAAAAGTCCTGGTGATTTAATGGAAAATAGTTGACTCTAAGAAAAAAAAAAATTACTCCAGCTTTCCTTAAAAGTTCAATAATAGACCCACCCAAAACTCTATGATTCATGATTTAAGTTTTGAAGGCTTAGAATCAATGTAAATGTGTTGAGGGTCTTCCCCTCCCAGATTAACATCTTTGTAATGATAAATTGAGCTATCTTTTGTCTCAACTCGTACTCAAATCTCAGTCATTGAATGGATATAGCCTAAGAAAAACTGAGACCTGGAAAAGATTAATTTATAAAGTCCAAGTCATCCATTGGACCCTGGTTCATTTCCATTCATCTTGGTCTTTGTTTTCCATAGGACTAAGATGACTCTGGAGGAGAAAGATGATGACTTTGCACAGCTATACTGTACAGAAATTCAGTTCACATGCAAGTAAAGACATCACAGTCATAATGTCATTGATCCTCTTCAAGAATGAAAGACAAAATATAACATCTGCCCATCAGCATCCTTGCAACTGTATTTTATGTAGCACAGATGTCCTCTCTTTATATTTGGTCCAAATGGGTTTAATTTTGTTCTCTGTAGTGCTATTTTGATTTCTGATAAAAGTACATTCTAGACTGTGATATTAAGGTTTAAATAGAGTTATGCTCTACCCAATGGACAGAGTATTTTGCTATACTATATTTGTGTTTTCAAATATCCTTTTTTATCTCTGAAATGAAACTAGATTGTGAGATTCTAGAGAATTTTTGGTGGGGGAGGAAAGGAAAAAAAAAGCTGTAAATGCACAATTGATTTCTTTTTTTTTTTGAAGCAAGTGTTACACATCAGTTATATTGATGTAATTTTGTAATTTTTCATTTGTTGAATGTTTAACTATTAAATATTAATAAATTTATATTATTGAATTTTGTATAGGCATCAACATATTGATACATTCTGTATTATTGAGTGCTATGTAAGTATTGATATTAAATTTAATGGGAAAAATCTATTATCTCATATCATTATATATATGTACATACATATATATCATATATATACATACACACACACACACACACACACACACACACACATATATATATATATATTTTTGCTTTGAACTTAACCACTTTCTCCTATCAAGAGATTAACAAGGCAGGGAGAAGGATTATGCCTCCCACATATTGGGGTATTAAATTGATATATTAATACTTTCTTGAAAACTATTTTGTTAATGACTAAAACTGAAGTTCAGTGGACCCCACATCCTAAAATTAAAGGATCACAATTATTGGAGGCTGGAATCATTAAAAGAGAGTGTAAACATTCTCTATCTTCCTTAAAACTAGTGGATAAACCTGTGGAAAGAGTGAAGTGTAACACTCTTGTACTTCAGGTGGTAGGAACAAGAGTGGTAGGTGTTATAGTAGCTCTCTTTATATATTTATTCTTGAATACCTGTGGAATGACTTTGATTGGTCTACCTTACTAGACTTTCTTTAAATTGCTTTTAAAAAAAAAAAAAAAAAAAAAAAAAAAAAAAGGACTTTTTTTTTTTTACAAAAAGCTTCTCTTTGTTTAGTGAGCTGATACTGTTCATAATGCTCTATCATTCTAACTTGTAAGATTTTATAAATACAATTATATTATTTTTTTTCCCTCCTGAGGCAATTGGGGTTAAGAGACTTGCCCAAGGTCACTCGGCTAGAAAGTATTAAGTGTCTGAGACCAGATTTGAACTCAAATCCTCCTGACTTCAGGGCTGGTGTTCTATCCACTGTGCCACCTAGCTGACCCCAATGCAATTATATTCTAGCACAAAGTTAACCTTTGCAGCTCTTTTCATTTGCTAACAAAGGCCGAGATTTGCTAACTAAGGTACTTCTTTGTTTTGTTTTTGACATGATTTTTGTGGAAACTAATTTACCAAGGCTAAAATTCTGGAAAAAAGCATTATAGTTAGTGTTGTCATCTATTTCCCAGATTTGATTTTCAATTAATTGGTTCAGATAATCCAAGGATTAAGCTGGTTTGATCATATACTTTCCCCAACACCTCATCACTGAGGGGATTATATGCTCACAAAGAATATTTTCAAATGTGATGAAAGAAAAGAGATCAAGTCTGAGAAAATTCCTCAATGGTTACTGAATGCCTCTAGCTTCTCCATTATGTGGATAATATTGTGATGAATGCATAAATCCCTATAACTTTGCATAGCCTCCCTGAGCAAATTTCTACTCATAGGCATTTGGTCTGTTTATCCATGCAGGAAAAACCAAGTAGATAAGGAATGTCTATTGACAGATTTGAACATGCCTTTGTATTTATACACAATAACACATAAACAAATAACGCATAAACATATATTTAAACCCAGAATAAATAGTACAGCTGAACAAAGAACTGGGTCCATAGTTGAATACATGAAACAAAATGAGGGAGATGCATTTTGAGAAATATTAAAGCTGATTGATGTTATTGTTGATGTTATTGCTGTCTCTAAACTTTCCATGGCATCAAATACTGATCTTTTTAGTGCTAATATTATACTGGATTTGAGATATGTCATTTGGACGTGGAATACCACTCCCTTCATAAAATTACAATCTTTTCAATTCTCTATACTTCTTCTTACTGATCTTTTTGTTAAATGTATCCTTTGGGAAAGACATATTAAAGTCTCTTTTTAGTACAATATTTTGAGAATTCTGATAAGGATTGAAATGTATGGCAGACTGTTTGTAGTGGCTAGAAACTGGAAAATGAATGGATGCCCATCAATTGGAGAATGGTTGAGTAAATTGTGGTATATGAACATTATGGAATATTATTGTTCTGTAAGGAATGACCAGCAGGATGAATACAGAGAGGACTGGCGAGACTTACATGAACTGATGTTAAGTGAAATGAGCAGAACCAGGAGATCATTATATACCTCAACAATGATACTGTTTGAGGATGTATTCTGATGGAAGTGAATCTCTTCGAGAAAGAGAACTAATTCAGTTTCAATTGATCAAAGATGGACAAAAGCAGCTACACCCAAAGATAGAACACTGGGAGATGAATATAAACTGCTTGCATTTTTGTTTTTCTTCCCGAATTATTTATACCTTCTGAATACAATTCTCCCTGTGCAATAAGAAAACTGTTCGGTTCTGCACACATATATTGTATCCAGGATATACTGTAACCTATTCAACATGTAAAGGATTGTTTGCCATCTGGGGGAGGGGGTGGAGGGAAGGAGGGGAAAAATCGGAACAGAAGTGAATGCAAGGGATAATGTTGTAAAAAATTACCCTGGCATGAGTTCTATCAATAAAAAGTTATTAAAAAAAAAAAAAAGAAAAGAAATAAAATAGCCTACAAGATGTCCTTAGTGGGATATGGTGGGGTGGAGGGAGCAATGTAGAGGGTAAATAAAAGTATATTATTGGCTTGATTAAAAAAAAAATAAAAAAATTTAAAAAAAAAGTAATGTATGGCAGATAAAAAATGAAATGATTGAGAAAAAGAAGAGTTCCGTCTTCCTAAGCTGAGTAAGGAGTATGGTTACTATTTGTTAGTTAATTTGCATGAACTGCTTTAATAAATCAATATGCTTGAAGAGCCACAATAAAAGACCACAGGTCTTGGATTCATATCTACCAACAATCAAAAGAACTAGGTTTGTGGTAAAAAATATCATATTCTGCAAAATTATCCATAAATTGAATGAGAAAAAAATATAGGTTCAATGAACTTGCAGATTTTCAGTATTTTCTATTAATCAAACCTGAACTCAATAGAAAATTTAACATATAAGAACCAATATTAAAGATCAATTTCAAGGAATTTGACATGGACAAATTATTTATTTTTATATGGGACATATATACCATATGTTTAAGATTCATCTGCAATAGACCATAAGTATAATACATGTTTAAGATACATCTGCAATAGCATAACTCAAAAGAAAGATTGGCGTAGAGGTAAGGTAAAAATAGTAATTATGTTATACAATGAAGTACAAAGAAAATAGAGGGTTAGCGAGGGGAAGAGAGCTCATAGTTCTGAAAACCTACTCACATGGGGAATGGATTTAGTAGGCAACACTTCATATATATATCAGAAATGGCAGGGTTAAGATGGCGGAGAGGAGGCACACACTTGTGTAAGCTCCACGCTTTCTCTCACTATCCATTTCATCACAAGCCTCTGAATTAATGCTTGACTGAAAAAAAACCCACAAATAGTTACCAAGAGAAACCATCCTTGAGATTCGCCAAGAAAGGTCTGTCTTTACTGGAGGGCTGGGACGGTTTTAGATCGGGCGCAGGCGGCAGGCAG
>MU174340.1:53591572-53614008 GCA_016696395.1 Antechinus stuartii
TTCTGGAGAGCAATCTGGAATTATGCCCAAAAAATTATCAAATTGTGCATACCCTTTGATCCAGCAGTGTTTCTATTGGGCTTATATCCCAAAGAAATACTAAAGAAGGGAAAGGGACCTGTATGTGCCAAAATGTTTGTAGCAGCCCTGTTTGTAGTGGCTAGAAACTGGAAAATGAATGGATGCCCATCAATTGGAGAATGGCTGGGTAAATTGTGGTATATGAATGTTTGGAATATTATTGTTCTGTAAGAAATGACCAGCAGGATGAATACAGAGAGGACTGGCGAGACTTACATGAACTGATGCTAAGTGAAATGAGCAGAACCAGGAGATCATTATACACTTCGACAATGATATTGTATGAGGACATATTTTGATGGAAGTGGATTTCTTTGACAAAGAGACCTAACTGAGTTTCAATTGATAAATGACAGACAAAAGCAGCTACACCCAAAGAAAGAACACTGGGAAACGAATGTGAACTATCTGCATTTTTGTTTTTCTTCCCGGGTTATTTATACCTTCTGAATCCAATTCTCCCTATGCAACAAGAGAACTGTTCGGTTCTGCAAACATATATTGTATCTAGGATATACTGCAACATATCCAACATATAAAGGACTGCTTGCCATCTAGGGGAGGGGGTGGAGAGAGGGAGGGGAAAAAAATTGGAACAGAAACGAGTGCAAAGGATAATGTTGTAAAAAAAAAAAAATTACCCTGGCATGGATTCTGTCAATATAAAGTAATTATTAAATAAAAATTAAAAAATAAATAAAAAAAATAAAAGAACATTGGCTTTAAAGTCAGAAAAAAAAAGAAATGGCAGATCACCCTCCAAAATCTAAATAGAAATAAAAGGGAAGGGACAGGTGGAGAGGGAGAGAAAGGGTTTTAGAAAAAGATAAGGGAGGGGTCCAAGTGTAAGAGTAGGTTAAGTAATAGCAAGGAAAGTTTAGGAACAGAATTAAAGCAAAGAGTGAGCAGGGATAGGAAAGATATGTGTGTGTGTGGGTATATGTATATGTGTATATATCTATATATGTATTCATAAATATATCTTTTCTTAAATCTTAAATTTTCTATTTGTTAGACAAGTCCTTTTAGAACATTGCCACAAGCAGCTGGATAGCCTTTAAAAAAAATTTAGAACATGTTGCATTTAAAATTTATATTTTCTCATTTATAATTCCAAAGAGAAAACAAAAATAGCATTATTTTTTTGGCTGATTTTATATTCATGGACATGGCTTGTTTTTCCAGTATGATGCAAAAGGCCAAACAGGCTAGTTCATACCTGGATGAAAATAAACTTGATTATCCATCTTCTCTTTATTCCCAAACTAAGATGTTAATATTATCTGCTTATCAATAAAATATCATGTCAATATCAAAAGAGATCCTTATTAATTTACTCTGAGTAATGAGTTTGATCTGACCCACCCTGTAACCTGACATATTATTTTCAATCATATTCAGGCAAAATTAGAACATCTTTAGTTTCAGTGTCTCACATTAATTCTCTCTATAGCTCTCATAATTTGTATTATCAGGCCCAGAAGTCCCAAGTCAAGTATTTTTTTTTTCCCAATGTGTTTGCTTCTTTTAGACATGAAATAAATTCAGCATACAACTCCAGATTGTCAGTGCCCACTGACTGGTTAATATTCATGTGGCACAGTAGAAAGTCCATCTTCATTTGCAGTAAAGGGAATAGAATGTATTCTCTTTGGAGGGAACTATGTGCAGTCAGAGGACTGGGTCAAAGAAATGTGGTAGCCTTGATGACAAAGAGGGCTCTAATAATTTTTTTAAAGACTTGTCTAAGGTTGGTTTTTGAATAAAGATGTGAGCCTTCTCTGTTCAGCCCTTTAATGAACAGCATGAAGCGTTCACTGCCCTCAAGAGAAAGGGCTCTTTTTTTTCATTATAAAGAACTTTAGCCGGATGTTCAATAATGAGATGCAAGAGCCCTTTAACAGTGTCTCTTTTCTTATGTTCCTAAAATGAAAGTGTTTGCTATCTGCATTACTGTTATTCCTCACTAGACAGAATACTGTTGAGCTATAATGTAGCACTAAAGGTCATAAGTGAATTGGTGAAATACTTCTTAGTGAATGAAATTGGGATTGGAATCTAGAAGTGATGTGTGGACAATTTAGACAACACATGATTAAAATCGATCTCAAAATGCAGATGGAGTGGAAAATAAAGGCAAGTACCATGAGTAAATGCCTCCTCCTAGGACTACATAGGAATAAAGGAATTGGGAGGAGAAAATAAAGAAAAAAAACTTTCTTAGTCTTCTTAGAGGTTTTTTCTGAAATGGAAGCTCTCTTGATGACCCTAAACAAAAAGCGATTGAAATGTGTCACCCTTGGTGGATATAACTTTAGATATCCTTGTCAAAATGAGCACAAGGAATTAAGTCAAAAAGAGACTGACTGCTCACTGTGGACTTGGGAGCTGAAATTTATTAATGATCTTCTATTAAGAGATGGGCAGACATTCTCCACTCATTTTAGGGCTTTTAAAAAATATTGGTAATTGTGCAATTGCAAATTGCTTTATTTAACCCCATTAATGACATAGTCTATAGGGGTACAATTGCATATAATACATGTAATGCAGAATAATACTGTTTCCTTTGTTGGCTTGTCTATCAACTTCCTATCAACCTTTTCTTGTGAGAGTATGAAGCTTTTTGAATTGTGTTTAATCTACCTTTATGATTCAGTACATAGGCTTCTTGAGAGATTAAGTTAAATGCAACAATCAGCAAGATGATTGTTCCTCAGACAATAGATAGAGAATCTGTGATCAGTCTTGGACATGAAACTTTTGTAGTTCCACAGGACTTCCAGAACTGGCTACTGGCTTAGCCTTCAGGAACCCTAGACTATTGCCACATTAATAGCACTTAAGAGAAATTATTTAAACTATAGCCTTAATTCTCCTATGATCCAGATGAAGCTAGAGTTTTCAGATGCTGACAAACATACAAAAAACAGGTCTAAAATTTAGTCCTGGTCATTCTTAAGGGACAAGAATAGGCTAAAAGTGTTTGTGGATACCAGCAAATTAAGCCTTAAATACTAAAAGAAACCTGTCTTATTTATTTATTTAGATATTGGCAGTTGCTACTTGTGCTTTTCTTTGTATTCCCATCAATTAAAACAATTCTTGGTACAAAATAGGCACTTAATAAATAAAAGTTGACTTAACTTTCATTATTTAGAATTGTGAAATCACTCATCCTGATTCTATCTTAGAGAAACTGAATCTATTCATAATGTTATTATGTAACTATATTCCTACATAAATCAGAATTATAAATGTATATATGTATAATAAATATATCTAAAATATAAGTACTATATAAATTATACGTACAATATAAACTATAAATACTTTTCTACAATTGACTAAATCCTTTAACATATATATTGGAGGATTAAGTGGAGAGTATTAAATCCTTACTGGTACGGAAACTTTCTTTATTTGCAGAATTAGTTAATATATTTTCTTAATGATCCATGGAACTGATATAACCTGGTTCCTGCTTCCAATTGTTAAATGTTAAAAATGGCAAGGCAGTAGGCCAGTCTCCCCAAATCAACTGATCATGATTAGAATTATTCTCTTAACTAAATGTGTAGAAGTCAAGGAAATCTTTCCTAAGTAATGGAAAGTAATGTGAAAGGAGGCACCATTAGAATAAATCTATGTGGTATAGGGCAAAATATCTTTTGCTATGATGTTCCTATTTCTCACTTTCTATTCTGCTATAAGTATACTAAAATTTAGCTATAAAAGTTATGTTGTTCTGCATAGAAACCTTGAGATTATCAACAGTAATTTTCTCTTTAAGAATGAAGTTAGGTAAAAGAGACTTTCCATAATCACCCAGTTAATTAATAGCTCCCCCAAACTGCTCCACTTTTTAAAAAAATAATGATGTCAAAAAATTTTAGTACAAGACTGAGTAGAACACTTTGCAGCTGAAGAAAATTTAGGTCAGCAGAGAAGGCCTGTGATACTAAGGTGAAAGTCCAGTGCACAGTCCCAATGCAAAACATTCAAGTGCAGCCCTGGACCCAGCCTCATGTCCATCTCTGAATGAGCAGCAGTACTGGAAGCTTCTGAATCTCTCAGCCCAGTGACACCAGGGAGGACTGATAAGGTCAGTGGAGAAAGTCTGTGGCAATGGAGTGAGAGTCCAGTGTGCAATCCCAGCTCAGGCCAAGGCAGCACACACCCTGCATCAAGCCCAGCAGTCCCAGCATCAGCAAAATAAAGGATTTCATTTCTTCAGCATACTAGATCTTACAGCTACAGTGGGGTGGGAACATTCCTAACAACATCAGGGCAAAAAAGAGTGCTTGCAGTCAGGTCCTTAGAAAGATCTCTGAAAAGATTTGCATAAAAATCCTGAAGCTTGGGACACTGTATCCTCCATTCTGGAAACACAACCCTACTAAGAAGGAATTTAAAACTGGGTAATAGGCTAAGATAATGAGCAGACAACAAAAAAGTTTCTGACCATAGAAAGTTATTATGATGACAAGGAAGATGATAACAAAGTCAAAGACTCCAAGAAAAATGAAAATTGGACTCGGATTATGAAAGGGCTCAAAAGGGATTTTGAAAGTCAATTAAAAGAGACAGAGGAAAATTAGGAAAAGAATTGAGAGTGGTACAAAAGGAAGTACAAGAAGCTAATGATAAGAATGCCTTAAATAGCAAAATTTGCCAATTGGGAAAGGAGGTACAAAAGCTCAATGAAAGAAAAATAATTCCTTAAAAAATATAATTCAGCGAATGGGAGCTAATGACCTTATGAGAAATCCAGATATAATAAAGCAAAACAAAAAAATGAAAAAAAAATAGGGGGAAAATGTGAAATATCTCATTAGGGAAAAACAACTGATCTGGAAAATAGATCCAGGAGAAATAATTCAAAAATTATTGGTCTACCTGAAAGTCATGATTAAAAAAAAGTGCTTGAACATCATTTTTCAAGAAATTATCAAGGAGAAACTTTTTCTGATATTCTAGAACCAGAGGGTAAAATAGGAATAGAAAGACTCTACCAACAACCTCCTGAAAGAGATCCCCAAATTAAAATTCCCAGAAATGTTATAGCCAAATTCCAAAACTCCCAAGTCAGGGAGGAAATACTGCAAACATACAGAAAGAAGCAATTCAAGTATAGTGGAGCCACAGTCAGAATAACACAAGATGCAGAAACTTCTACATTAAAAGACTGGAGGTTTTGGATTATGATATTCCAGAAAGCAAGGATTGCAACTGAGAATCACCTACCTGGCAAGACTGAGTATAATCCTTCAGAGGAAAAAGTGGTTAATTCAATGAAATACAGGATTTTTTTTTTTAAGCATTCATAATGAAAAGACCAGAGCTGAATGGAAAATTTGATTTTCATTTAAATACAGGACTCTGGAGAAATATAAGGAGATAATCAGAAAAGTTATATCATAAGAGATTTAATAAGGTTTATCTGTTTAACATTCCTACATGAAAGGATGATACTTGTAAATCATTAAAACTTTCTTATTGCTATGACAGTTAGAAAAATGTAGACAGAGATCATAGGTGTGAGTTGAATGTGAAGGGATAAAAAAAATGATGAAATTTAAAGATGAAAGAAGAAGGCACTGGGAGAAAGGAAAAATGAGAAATAGAATGGTATAAATTATCTCCAATAAAAGAGAGGCAAGAAAAAGCTTTTACAGTGGAGGGGAAAGGGATAGGGAAGAGAGTGAATAGTTGAACCTTGTTCTCATCAGAATTAGTTCAAAGAGGAAATAAGATACATATCAATAGAAATGTAGAAATCTATCTTTAAAAGCAGGAAAATAAAAGGGAAATGGAATATGGGACAAAGGGGAAGGTGATAAGAGAGAGGTCATATTGGGCTATGAAGTAGTCAATTCAAAAACACTGGAGAATTCAGTTACAATAGCAACTGTGTAAAAAAAAAAAAAAAAAATTCCAGAGCAAGTTTCTCTGATAAGGCCTTATTTCTCAGACACAGAGTGAATTGAATCAAATTTATTAGGAAAAAAAAAAAAAAGATCCATGCCCCATTTGATAAATAATTAAAAGATATGATCTGTGACAAGAATGCTTTGTATAAATCTATCCATATTCTTTTATCTAACAACACCACCACTAAGCATAAATACCAAAAGAGATTCAGGGGAAAACAAAAAACAAAAAAACAAAAACAAAAACAAAAACAAAACGGAAAATGATCTATATGTATAAAAAACATCAGCACATTTCTCAGGACAAAAAAAAAATTGGAAATTGGGGAATGTCCATCAATTGGACAATGATTCAATAAACTTTGGTATATGTCCGTGATGGAATATTATTGTTCTGTAAGAATTAATGAGCAAGATGTTCTCAGGAAAAAAAACAAACAAACAAACAACAACAAACCAAGAAGAAAAACTCCCTGGAAAATCCTCCATGAACTCAAGCACAATGAAATATATTGTTTACAAAGTTATAGCAATGTTCAGGGATGACCAGCTGTAAATGACTTTTATTCTCAATAATACAATCATCACAACTACTCTGAAGAGCTTAATGATGAAAAGGCCTATCCATACCCAGAGAACAAACTAATTGTGTCCAAATATGACTGAAACATGCTCTCTTTCTCTATCTCTCTTTTGCTTTTCAATTTAATTTTTCTGAGATTTTTATTTTCATTAGGATGGGTGATCTGTGTTTTCTTTTGCAATTTGACTTTTATGGAAATATTTTGCATAACTTTAAGTGTGGTTTCTTAATTATGAGTGAGGATAAGGGAGAGAACCTAGAATTTTTTTTTTTTTGCATAATTATAACTTTTTATTGACAGAACCCATATCTGGATAATTTTTAACAACATTATCCCTTGCACTCTCTTCTGTTCCGACTTTTCCCCTCCCTCCCTCCACCCCCTCCCCCAGATGGCAAGCAGTCCTATACATGTTAAATATGTCACAGTATATCCTAGATACAATATATGTATGCAGAACCAAACAGTTCTCTTATTGCATAGGAAGAATTTGATTCAGAAGGTAAAAAATAACCTGGGAAGAAAAACAAAAATGCAAACAGTTTATAGAATTTAAATTTTTTTTAATATAAAATGTTTTCAGTATAACTGGGGAAAATATTAAATACACACAAAAAATGTTACAAGGTATATAAAATCATGGCAATTTGTGAGAGCTTACCCTCAGTTAGGAGTAAGGGACTAAGAAATATGTAAATTAAGTAATTGATTGAGTACACAAAAAATCCCTGTCTTTCTCCCTTCCTCTCTCTTTCTTTTCTTCTGCCACTCTCCCCTTCCTTCCACTCCTCTCTCTCTCCTCTCTCTCTCTCTCTCTCTCTCTCTCTCTCATAATTCTTATGTCCAGGGATAATTCACTGAGTCCAGGAAGAGGAAGAAATGCATTTGAAAATGACCATTATATAAATACAAAAAATTAATAATTTAAAAATAAAATGCAAAAACCTCACAAGGTAAACTATTAAAGTCATTTTTTTTAAAAAAAATCCTTTTGTTTTTAGCAGAAAAATAAATTTCAATACTACAGGAAGTAAAGATAAAAAAAAAAATTTCTACCATTGCTATATGTCAGTCCCTCCTATGCTATATGTAATCTTAGAAAGTTAAGTGAGTTGAAGCAGGAAAATAATTTATTCAGTAGCAATGGAACACAGTATTTATTTGCAGAAAGAGAACTAATGATAATAACTAGCATTTACATAGCACTTAATATGTACCAAGCCTGGTGGTATGCAGTTTCCAATTATATATCTCATTCAGTCTTCACAACAACCCTTGGGTGTAAGAGCTGATATAATCCCCATTTTATAGATTAAGAAACTGAGGCAAATAATAGTTAAGTGCTTTCCTCAGGATTACAGCTTTTACATTTAAGACCACGTATGAAATCAGGTCTTCTTAACTCTATGCACATTACTCCCTCCACTAAGTCACCTACCTACTTCTCCTAATGGAGAGAATAAGAAATTTTCTTCTCTTTCATGTTTTTGTTGGAACATGGAAAATATTAAAATCTGTGTTTTTTAAATTCTTGCCTTTTCAATAGTTCAAGAAGAAATAAAGGAAGGAGACAAAACATTTTAAAATGAGGGAGAAGGTTTAAAAAATTATCTTAGTGGTAGCCTTGATAACTCAAAGAGAGAGATAGATCTATTTTATGATGCTGCAGTGAAGTGGCATAGTGTGCAGAGTTCTTAAAGTCAGAAGATCTGAGTTCAAAAACTGCCTCTGACACAACTTTTGAGACCCTAAGGAAGTCACAATCTCTCTGAGCTTTAGTTTTCTCATATATAAAAATGGAATAATATAATGTATATTTCAGGGCTTTTGTGAAAATGGAATGAAATAACTTGTATAAAGTACTTTGCAAGACTTAAGGTTCTAGTTTTAATAATGCTAATGCATCTAGGTTGCACAGTGGATAAAGTACCAGACCTAGAATGAGGAACACCCATCTTCCTAAGTTTTGATTTCAGACTTTAGACATGTATTAGTTGTATGACCCTGGACAATTTACTTAACTGTATTTGCCTCAGTTTCCTAATTTGTAAAATACATCAGAGAAAGAAATGGCAAACCACTCCATTATTTTTGTCAAGAAAATTCCAAATAGTGTAATGAAGAGTTAGAGATGATTGATTAACAACATATAAATGATAGCTATTGACATTAGTGTATCAGTGTAATGGAGCACTTTTTTTTTCTTTCTTTTTTCTAAACAGCACAAAATTAGATATACATTTTTTAGCTTTGTTTACAACTATGTTTTAGAGATGTAGTGAGTTGTTAAAATACATAGTCATATGAAGAAACTGAAACCTTTACTATTCATATGAAAAAATACTCTAAATCACTATTGATTAGAGAAATACAAATTAAGATAACTCTGAGGTAGCTCCTCATACTTCTCAGATTGCCTAAGATGACAATAAAAGATAAAGATAAATGTTGAAAGGGATGTGGGAAAACTGGCTCACTAATGCGTTGTTGGTGCATTTGTGAACTGATCTAACCATTCTGGAGAGCAATTGGCATTATGCCTAAAGAGTTATAAAATTGTGAATATCTTTTGATTCAGCAGTGTCTCCACTAAGTCTGTGTCCCAAAGAGGAAAAAGGACTCACATTTATAAAGATGTTTGTAACAGCTCTTTTTGTAGTGACAAGGACCTGGAAATTGAGTGAATGTCCATCAGTTGGGGAATGACTGAATAAATTGTACTATGTACAAGTAATGAAATATTATTGGTCTGTAAGAAATGATGAGCAGACTGATTTCAGAAAAGCCTGGAAAGAGTTACATCAACAGATCCTGGGTAAAGCAAGCAGAACCAAGAAAACATTGTAAACAATAACAAGTTTATGTGATGATCAACTATGATGGATTTGGCTCTTTTCAACAATGTGGTGATCCAAAAGAATTCCAATAGACTTGGAATGGAAAATACCATTTGCATCCAGACAGAGAATATGGAAACTACATGTGGATCAAAGCATACTGTTTTCACTTTTTGTTATTTTTATTGTTGTTTATTTGCTTCTGTTCTTTCTCTTCCTCATAATTTTCCCTTTTGATATGATTTTTTTCTTGCACAACATGACAAATATGGAATATTGCTTATGAGATTACTCCTTTAGAGAGGGGGGAGTCAAGAGAGGAAGAGAAAACTAAAGAAAAACAATGTTTTTTAAAAAATGAACATTGAAAACTATCTTTAGATGTATTTGGAAAAATAAAATACTATTTAAAAAAAGGAGAAACATGAAAAAAAACATATAGTCATGTGCATCTCATTTTCTTAAGGTTAAATGACTTTGGGAGATCGTTTCAGACAAATTAAGTATGGAATTCTAAAACAATCTAAATTCCTGCTCTCTCCCTCCCCATTAAAAGAACATTATTGTATCTTTGGGTTTTTAGACAACCTAATATAATTTTAAATTTCTCAGGGGAAAAAAAGGCAGGCATTTTCGTCAACCTCCTTTAGCAAATATAGAATAACAAAATGTTGACTTAGACTTTCTTTTATTTTTAAAATTTCTAGATTTATACCAAAAATATCCTCAATTTATATTACTTTCATGAGTTTTAATAAGAGAAGAATGCTGCAATGGGCTAAAAGTAGGATTGGGGAGTCAGAGATACTTAGTTATTCTACTTTGTACATTGGAGTACTTGGCAATTTATGAAGTGTTTACACTGAAAATATAACAATTGAGCCTTCTGACACTCCTATGGAGGTGGATCGTATTATTTACATGTTAGAAACTAGAAAAGAGAGGTTATTATTGTAGGTGGTACAATAACTGTTTGAGCCAAAACTTAAATTGTGATCTCTAGGATCTTATTCCATTGATCTGTGCATTAATTCACATTAAATTAATTCAAACATTTGATTTTGCAAGTAAGAATAATAATATTTATTTGTAAATACAATAGAAGCATTTTGTAAATACACTCATGGTAATAAATGTATCATGGAAATACCTAGGTTTGAGAAAATATCCCTCTTGTATTATTAAGGAAAATGTATCTTGGTCATGGAAGAAATAAAATTTATTTCCAAGGAAGAAAATCTAAGTGAAATTAATGTGTAGCCAATATATAAATGAAAGAAAATTATAAATGCAAACATTTGAATTTATGTGGCAGCATCAATTCAGTTTCCTAAAAAGAATCCTGTATTTTTCAGAACAAATTTAACCCTATAATTCTCCGAGCTAAATGATTATCTAGACATTACATCCACAGCTATTAAGTAAAAACAAATAAATAAATAAAAGTACTTTAGTCCAAAGCTCCTAAAGCAAAGGTTGTGACTCCATATGGATTGTGAGAATTAATAGATTATGATTTATTATCAATAAATGTTTGATTTGTGTACTTATTTTATATACCTATACAACCAGGATTGCAGAAAAATTTCTTAGACAAAAAGAGGTCAAAAGTGGAAAATGTCTAAAAAGCCCAGCTTTAGCCTAAAACCTGAATCTGTAAATGTTTTGTTTTGTTTTGTTTTTGAAGCCCATTGAAGGCAAAATGTGGCATATGGTATAGACCAGGAATCTAAAGATTAATCCTTTTTTCCATTTGCATCAAAGTACTTCTTATCTAGGACATAGAACATGAATTTTGCATTACTCACTAGCCATGTTCTTAAATTTTTCATTAAAGAAAGAAAAAAAAAATAGGACTAATGGGCCTATACCCCATTTATACAATCTGGTATCTCATTTGAATGTTCTCTAAATTAAAACATGCTGTTATAATAATAATAATAGTGATAATACACAATGCTAATAATAATCATTTATGATTATCTTATAAGTTATAAGAACTATTTGGTTCAAAGATGTGTTCAATATATTTTGTCATCTTATAACTCAATAGATTACATATTATAAGTTTTATTAGCCCAGGTTTTCTACCCCCTAAGTCAGTGTGCCATCCAGTATAACTTGCCAGAACCAACATAATGTATCTCCTACTCCTATAGCATTTAATGACTTGCTAACCATGTTTCTCTCAAATTTAGAACTTTTATGGACTAGGGTTAACCCTAAAAGGTAGACCCCAAATCATATATGTATATATGTACATATACATATTTATTTATTTATTTAATCCATACCCAAAGTTGACTGATGCTACTGCAAAGGACAACACAATTTTCTACCTTTGGCTCCACACAGAAGCTAGGTGGTTTTCAACATTATTCTTCCTAAATTTTCTATTCACTTGTACCTATCCATATATGTCCCATCTGTAGAATATTTCTATTCTAGTTTTCCTTACCCTTTCAATGTTCTCTGAGACCCCAGTTAATAAATATTACCCTTACAATATTATTTGATCACAATTTTTGGCAAATAGTAAGTGCATAATAAATGCTGATGGATTTGTTGGTTACATTTTGCAGTTACTTATGTGTGCATGTATATATACATATATGTGTGTATATGTACACACATATATGTATATATATACATGCCTACTATATAATAGGAGCTTTTAAATATTTCTTGAATTTTTGTGAATGAGGATACTCATATGACAGGTTTCTTGTATTATAAAGGTTATGATAATAATGTTTGGGCTAAGATCATCCTTTACTTTTGGGTTGCAAGCCATTTCCAGAGCTTCTGAAATCATCCTGGGTTTTACCCAAAAATTCCTATGTACTATAAGAAAGATCCAGAAAATCCGTTTTCATTTAGGAGGTCTATTCTAATCCAGGATTACTTCCTAATCTTTCAGGTTTAGTTTAACAAATGAAGGGAAGGTATTATCACATTATACCTAAAAGCAGAATATGATCTTCCTTAAGTAGGGACTGAAGTAAAGTAAGAGCCAAGCAAGAGTGTGGATTTGAGCTGAAGATTTGAGATTAGAAAGCACTCAGTTCACTTGAGGTCTCAAAGTGGTATTCATTTACGTGAATTATGTTATCTTTTTAATATTTCCCCTTTACTCTGTAAACACACAAGTATTTCTATATATTTATATGTTTGTGCATGTACATGATATCTTTTTACCAAGACCATTCTTCTCAGACACTTCTAAACAAAACGAGTCTAAACAGCAAACTGCTTATTCCATCCCAGAGGGATTTTTTGTATTGGGATCTACTCCTTATAAACTTCCCAATAACTGAAATCAGATAATTCATTGACTTGGGAAGAAATGCAAAATGGACCCTTTTTTTAACTGGACTTTGAACAGTTTGGAATGAATCATAAAGGCTTTCAGAATAATCTATATTTGCTTGAGAAGCAAAAGATATTTTTTTCTTTCTTTCTTATGTTATGCAAAAAAAAAAAAAAAAAGTTATGGCTTTTTATGCCATAAAAGCTTGCTTGTCAAAAGTCTAGGTACAATGATGAATAAATACATAAACATAAAGGTAGAATCAAAATCAAATATTGCTTGAGATTCTGAGTTCATGTTGTATATTTTTCAATTTTACTTTTTAACTATCACAAGAAATGGCAATACTGAAATATGACAAAGGCTGTGTTAGCAATTGTGGTGATCTTCTTCCCAAATGCAGCCAGGTGATGAAAGTTCAGATCTTTTATTATCTCCAATATAGCCCGGTTAGCTTAGAGGCCTATCTCTCTGCTTGGTTCCAAGAGCTCTTGCCGCTTTGTCCTTTGCTTCTGCCTCTGCTTTCTTCAGCCTCCAGAGCCAGTACCAAGTTGAATCTGTCTTGCCTTGAAGAGAGGGCTTCTGGCGTAATTCTGCTGAAATCCCGACTTGTAACTTCTTCCTCTGAAGAACTTCTTCGACTTGCCCATTGGCCTATTTATGCTCCTTCCAGAGAGAGGGATTATGGGTTTTCACCCATAGTGCTCTCTGGCCCAAAGCTTCAAGGGAGGTGTGAACTCATTGAACTCCAATGAGTAAAGGTGTGAACACAAGCCTTGTATTAATTAGTTCTACTTAGTACCTTGTTTCAGGTTCTGCCCAAAACATCTTCTTGTAAGATTAGATCAACTCTAATCAGTTAGCAGTTAGTAAGGATTCCAACAAGCAATATTTCTGGAATCTTAAAGAGACAACACTGTAGCATCCACTCAATGCTAGGTAACAATTGAAGCAATGAATATCCTCTTTCATCAAGTTCAAAAAAAAATTTAAATAAATGAATGGATCTGGTAGGGAAAGACCTTCAGGGTTTCTGGCCAAAGCAGAAATGAGGTGTTCTTAAAGGACACCTCAGAAGAAATAAAAACTTATAGACCACAAGAATTAACTCTTAAAACATCTGTGCATAAAATGTGAAGATTGGGACAGTGCTAGCTCTCCCTAGGAGGAGAGACCAATTTTAACATAAAACTAAAATCAAGAATTAAACTGAAACAATGAGCAAATAGAAAAAAATAAATAAATAAAAATAACTGAGAATATGACCATGGGAAGCTACTCTAGTAATAGCCAAAATTGAAATACAAACTCAAAAAGAAGACCACTCCCCCCCAAAAAAAAAAAAATGCTACATTTAAAACTTGAAAGAAAAATGTGAATTAGTCTAAGGCTTAAAACAAATTCCTGCAAAGCTCAAAGAGAATTTTAAAAATCAAATAGGAGATATAAAGAAAAAAATTGGGAAAAGAAATGGGAATGATGCAATGAAATCAAGAAAAAAGGTGTCAACAGCTTGGTTAAGGTGACACCAAAAGCAGTGGAAAAAATCATAATTAAATCATAATTAAAATCATAATAAATGGTAAAAGAAAGACACAATTTCACTGAAGAAAAGAACAATTAAAATCAGAATTGGTGAAATGGAAAAGAAGGTACAAAAACTCACCAAAGCAAATAACTTCTCTCAAATATTAGTAGCCAATTAACATTAGGAAATCCAGGTTTTATTTTATTTTATTTTATTTTATTTTTCCCCTTTCCATTTCTTTCTTCCCCACTAGGTCAAACCAGCCTCTAAAGAATAGGGCTGATGATATCTGATTAACATTCTCCTAAAGTTGTTCAAGACCCCACTCAACAGTGTGTTCTGATTAAAGAGTAAAGCCAATCTATGTAAATTCTCGTCTATTGTATCCTATTCAAACAGAAGTTGATCCCTTTGTCTAGACTACTTGAGGCTTCAGCAGTCTGGGTAGAGAGGAATAAAAGTGAAGTAATTAAAATCATATCCTTTGTGCCCTTATTAAAATACATCTACTTTTCATTGCAAATTCATTCTCATTAATTATTATCTAATCATATTTGATTGCTGTCTGTTAGTAATACCCATTCTTTCAAGGGTATATAAGTATAGAGAGGATTGCCTTTGTCTTTGGTTTATAAGATAAAGTCAAATGACCATTCTTTTCTTGATTATTTGTTAATCATAATTTGTAAAATAGTTAGTCAGAAATTATGTTTCCTGTACTTTTCATATGTCATATTTCTTAAAAATTAGAATTGGACAAATGGAAGCTGATGCCACTATGAGACTACAAAATTTAAAAAAAAATTAATAAATAAAAAGAGAAAAATAGAAGAAATTGAAATATATCACTGGAAAAATAATTGCTTTAGGAAATACAAGCGAGATATCTTAAGAATTGTTGGACTGCATGAAATCCATAATAATAATAAAAAAAAAATCCTAGACATCATCTTTCAAGAAATTATCAAGGAAAATTGTCTCTATATCTTAGAACCAGAAAATAAAATAAAAACTGAAAAAGTACACTGATCAACTCCTGAAAGAGATCCCAAATGAAAACTTCCAAGATTGTTATAGCCAGCTCCTAGAATTTTCAGGCCAAGAAGAAAATGCAATAAACAGTCAGAAACAATTCAAATACATACAGCCGAAGTCAAGATAATGCAAAACTTCACAGATTCTATGTCAAAGACTTGCAATATGTTGTTTTGGAGGACAAAGGAACTAGGATTACAATAAAGAATCACCTATGCAGGGAATAGAGGCAAGATGGTATAGAGTAGACACATTCCTATGTAACCTCCTCCAAGCTTCCCTCAAATAAAGAGCATATTATGCCTCAGAATTTGTTTGCAAGTGACAAAAACCACAAATATTTGGAGTACAACAAATTTCCAGATGAAGATACTTTGAAAGAACTTCAGAAAAGATCTGTTTCAATAGAGTAGGGGGAGAAGCTGCAAAGCCCACTTTAGTGCCTCAAAGAATCTATTTCAAGGCTCCTAGACTACTCTGTCCTGGTTGCAAGCTGGTAATTTAGCAGATTTGTTGGAAGACACCCAAGGCAAATTCAAAAGGCAGATAGTGAGCCTTTGAAGCTCAAAAGGACATGGAACCTGCTCTCAGCTACTCAGCACTAGAAATCAGTCAGCAGAACCACCCCAGAGCAAATTGAAACTTCTGGCCCCTCTTTGTCTTAAGAGAAGATCTCAAATTAAAAAAAAAAAAAAAAAAAAGAATAAAATAAGGGACAATAACTCTGATGATGGACAGCTTTTGGGTAGAAAGACAAGAACAGACCTCAAACACTGAGGGTTCTAAAGGCAAAGCAGCTCCAGATGAAATCCCAAAGGGTGATATGAGTTGGTCCCTATTTCAGAAGGCTCTCTTGGAAGAATCCAAAAGGGATCTTTAAAAAGAGTTAGAAGAAAAATGGAGAAAGAAAATTAGCTCCTTGAAAGAGAGTATAGAGAAGGAAAACTAGAAATTATCTGAAGAAAACACCATAAAAATAGACCTGATGAAATGGAAAAAGAATATACTCCTTACAAAATAGTTATGGAAAAGAAAACAATTCATTGAAAAACAGAATTTGTGAAATGGAAAAATATGCAATAAATAAAACACCTCAATTGGCCAAATGAAAAAGGAGGTTTAAAAAGAGTTAGTTGAAGAAAATAATTCAGTAAAAATTAGAAACAGAACAAATGGAAGTGAATGAATCAATGAGACTTCAAGAATCAGTCAAACCAAATTAAAAACAGAAATAAAAATAGAACAAAATGTAAAGTACCTCACTGGAAAAAAAAATAACTGACCTGGAATTTAGATCTAGAAGAGACAATCTAAGAAATATTGGACTTCCTAAAAACCATGATGATCAAAAGAGACTAAACATCACCTTTCAGGAAATCAGAGAGGACTGGATGTCATAGAAAAAGAAGGTAAAATAGCCATTGAAAGAATTCACTGGTCACCTCCTGAGAGAGACTCCCAAATGAAAACTTCAAGGAAGATTGTAGCTAAATTTCAGAATTATTAAATCAAGGACAAAATATTGCAAGCAGCCAGAAGGAAACAATTTGAATATCAAGAAGCCACAATCAGGGTTACCCAAGACGTAACAGCTTCCATGTTAAAAGATAAAAGAACATGGAAAATGACATTCAAAAGACAAAGGAACTTGGATTGCAGTCAAGAATCACTTTTTAAATTATTATTATAGCTTTTTTATTGACAGAACATATGGATGGGAAACACTGTCCCTTGCAATCACTCCTATTCCAACTTTTCCCTTCCTTCCCTCTACCCCCTCCCTTAGAGTTAGGCAGTCTCATACATGTTAAAGATATAAAAGTATATCTTAGATACAATATATGTGTGCAGATGTGTACAGTTCTCTTGTTGCATAAGAACAATCAAATTCAAGAGGTAAAAAATAACTTAGAGGAGAAAAATGCAAGTAGTCCACATTCATTTCCCAGTGTTCCTTCTCTGGGTGTAGTTGATTCTGTCCATTTGATCAATTGGAATTGAATTGGATCTTCTCTTTGTCAAAGATATACACTTTCATCAGAGTACAGCCTCATACAGTATTGTTTTTGAAATGTATAATGATCTCCTGGTTCTGTTCATTTCACTCAGCATCAGTTCATGTAAGTCTCTCCAAGCCTCTCTGTATTCATCCTGCTGGTCATCTCTTACATAAAAATAACATTCCATAACATTCATATACCACAATTTACCCAATCATTCTACAATTGATGGGCATCAATTCAATTTCCAGTTTCTAGCTACTATAAAAAGGGCTGCCACAAACATATTGGAACATCCCTTTCCCTTCTTTAATATCTCTTTAAGATATAATCCCAGTACTAACACTGCTGGATAAAAGAGTATACACAGGTTGATAACTTTTTGAGCATAATTCCAAATTGCTCTCCAGAATGGTTGGATCCATTCACAACTCCACCAACAATGTAGTAGTATCCCCGTTTTCCCACATTCCCTCCAACATTCGTCATTATCTTTTCCTGTCATCTTAGCCAATCAGAGAATTAGGTAGTGGTATCTCAGAGTTGTCTTAATTTGCATTTCTCAGTGATAATGATTTGGAACACCCTTTCATATGAGTAGAAAGAGTTTCAATTTCATCATCTGAAAATTGTCTGTTCATATCCTTTGACCACTTATCAATAGGATAATGACTTTATTTCTTATAAAGTAGAATCAATTATATATATATATATATATATATATATATATATGAAATGAGGCATTTATCAGAACCTTTAACTGTAAAAATGTTTTTCCAGTTTATTGTTTCCCTTCTAATCTTGTTTACATTAGTTTGATTTGTACAAAAATGGTTTTTTTAAACTTGATATAATCAAAATTTTCTATTTTGTCATCAATAATGATCTCCAGTTTTTCTTGGGTTACAAATTGCTTCCTCCTCCACAAGTCTGGGAAGTAAACTATCCTATGTTCCTCTAATTTATTTATAATCTGGTTCTTTATGCCTAAATTATGAACCTATTTTGATTTTATCTCGGTATATGGTGTTAAGTGTGGGTCTATGCCTAGTTTCCCCCATATTAATTTCCAGTTTTCCCAGCAGTTTTTGTCAAATAGTGAATTCTTATCCCAAAAGTTGGGAGCTTTGGGTTTGTCTAGATTGTTATAGTTATTGACTATCTTATCCTGTGAATCTAACTTATTTGACTAGTCTATTTCTTAGCCAATACCAAATGGTTTTGGTAATCACTGCTTTATAATATAGTTTTAGATCAGGTACAGATAGGCTGCCTTTATTTGATTTTTTTTTTCATTAGTTCACCTGAAATTCTAAAATTTCTTTCATATGGAATATGGATATTTCTTCCATATTATATGGAATTTCTTCCATATCAATTTTGTTGTAATTTTTTCTAGGTCATTAAAATAGTTTATTGGGAGTTTGGTATGGCACTAAATAAATAGATTAGTTTAGGTAGTATTGTCATCTTTATTATATTTGCTCGACCTATCCAAGCACTTAATATTTTTCCAATCATGTACATCAGATTATATCTGTGTGGAAAGTGTCTTGTAGTTTTGTTCATATAATTCCTGACTTTCCTTTCGCAGACAGTTTTCCAAATATTTTATGCTATCAACAGTTATTTTGAATTAAATTTCTCTTTGTATTTCAATGCTGTTAGATTTTGCTGATGATGTATAAAAATGCTGAGCATTTATGTGGATTTGTTTTGTATCCTGTAACTTTGCTAAAGTTTTTGATTATTTCTAATAGCTTTTTAGTAGAATATCTGGGGTTCTTGAAGTATACCATTATATCATCTGCAAAGAGTGATACTTTGGTTTCCTTATTACCTACTCTAATTCCTTTAATCTCTTTCTCAACTCTTATTGCTGAAGCATTTTTAATACAATATTGAATAGTAATGATGACAAGATCACTCCTGATCTTATTGGGAATGGTTCCAGTTTATCCCCATTACATATAATGCTGACTGATGGTTTTAAATAGATGCTCCTGACTATTTTAAGGAGAAGTCCATTTATTTCTATATTCTCAAATGTTTTTATTAGGAATGGATGTTGGATTTTATCAAATGCTTTTTTTGCATCTATTGAGATATCATATGTTTTTTGTTAATTTGGTTATTGATATAGTCAATTATGCTAATAATTTTCCTAATTTCAACCAGCCCTGCATTCCTGGTAAAAATCCTACATGGTTCTGGTATATTATCCTGGGGATGATTTCCTGTAATCTTTTTGCTAATATTTTATTTAAATTTTTGCACTAATATTTATTAGGGAGATTGGGCTATAATTTTCTTTCTCTGTTTTCAACTTATCTGCTTTAGGTATCAGTACAATGTCTATGTCATAAAAGGATTTTGGTAGGACTCTTTCAATCCCTACTTTTTCTAATAGTTTCCACAGCATTGGGTTAATTGTTCTTTAAATTTTTAGTAGAATTCTCATGTAAATCCATCTGGTCCTGGGGATTTTTTCTTGGGGAATTGATTAATAGCTTTTCCTATTTCTTTTTCTAAAATGGAACTGTTTAACCAATTTACTTCTTCCTCAGTTAATCTGGGAAAGCTATATTTTTAAAGGTATTCTTCCATTACATTTAAGTTATCTAATTTATTGTCATAAAGTTGGACAAAGTATCTCCTAATTATTGCTCTAATTTCTTCTTAATTACTGGCAAGTTTTCTCTTTTCATTTTTAAGATAAACAATTTGATTTTCCTCTTTCTTTTTTTTTTTAAATCAAATTTACTAGGGGGTTTATCTATTTTATTGGTTTTTTTCATAAAACAAATTCTTAGTTGTCTTTATTAATTCAATAGGGTTTTTTTTGTTTGTTTTTTGGGGCTTTTTTGTTTGTTTGTTTGTTTGTTTGTTTGTTTTTACTTTCAGTTTTATTAAGCTTTCCCTTTATTTTTAGATTTTTAAGTTTAATGTTTGACTGGGAGTTTTTAATTTGTTTCTTTTCTAGCTATTTTAGCTGCAAGCCCAATTCATTGACCTTCTCTTTCTCTAATTTATGCAAGTAGGCTTCTAGAGATATAAAATTTCTCCTTATTACTGCTTTGATTGGGTCCTACACATTTTGGTATGACATCTCATCATTATCATTTTCTTTGGTGAAGTTATTAATTTTGTTTATATTTTGATGATTCACCCAATCATTCTTTAATATGAGATTATTTAGTTTCCAACTATTTTTTAGTCTATTTTCCCCTTGCTTTTTGTTGAATGTCATTTTCATTGCATAGTAGTCTGAAAAGGATGTATTTACTATTTCTGCTTGTCTAACTTTGAATTTGAGGTTTCTATCTCCTGATATATGGTCATTTTTTGTATAGCTTCCATGAACTGCTGAAATGAAAGTATATTCCTTTTTATCTCCATTTAGTTTTCTCCAAAGGTCTATCATGTCTAATTTTTTTTTTTTTTATTATTCTATTTACCTCTTTGGATTCTTTTTTATTTATTTTGTGGTTTGATTTATCTAGTTCTGATAGTACAAGGTTGAGATCTCTCTTATTATAGTTTTGCTGTCTATTTCTTCTTGCAACTCTCTTAATTTCTCTATTAAGAATTTAGATGCTACATCACTTGGTGAAAATATGTTAAATATTCCCCTGCTTCAAGTGTATTTTCTGTAAATAACATATTGAAGGATTCTGGCTTTTAATCCAGTATGCTAACGACTTCCTCTTTTGGGGGGTGCTTACCCCATTCACATTTATGGTTAACATCACCAATTCTGTATTACTTGCCATCTTATTAACTCCTGCTTATGCTTTTTTTTCCCTTTCCTTTCCCATTACCCCACTCTCAGTATGAAACTTGTGAGGACCACTTGCCTCTCACAGCCCTCCTTCTTAGAATCACCTTCCTCACCTTAGAGTTCTTCCCCCTTTTTTACCCCCTTTCCTCACAATTTCTGTATTCCCTTCTGCTTAGCTTACTCCATTCCTTTTCACTTTTACCTCTGCTCCCACTTTTCAATGAGGTGGGAGAAGTTTCTCTGTAAATTGAATATGTCTAATATTTTTCTCTTTAAACCAATTCTGATGACAGAAAGATACACACTATATTCACCCCCCCCCTTCTTTCTCTCAGATATAATAGGTTTCCTTTGCCTATTCTTCAGATGTAGTACCCCACTTTACTCTTTTCCTGGTACAATTTTCTTTCCACCTCTACTTTCTTTTTTACATTATAAAAGTATAAACTAAATTATACATGCTTTCTTTATGGATATTCATTACAAAAACATAGTTTCCAAGATTTCTTTTTACCTTTTTTATGCTTCTCTTGAGTCCTCTATTTGGAGATCAAGCTTTTTATTTAGTTCCATTTTTTGTCAGAAATAGATGAAATTCACTTATATTCATTAAATGTCTATCTTCTTCCCTAGGGAAAAAAAAATGTTCATTTTGGCTGGGTAAGTAATTCTTGGCTGCACATTAAGTTCCTTAGCCCTTGGGAATATTAGATTAAATCCTTTAATGTGGACAGTGCTACATCCTGAGTAATCCTTATTGTGGCTTCTCTATATTTGGATTTTTTTCCCTAGATACTTTTAGTATTTTGTACTTAGTCTGATAGTTCTGGAATTTAGCCACAACATTTCTTGGAGTTTTGATTTTGGGGTCTCTTTCAGTAGTTGACCGATGAATTCTTTCAATGTCTATTTCACTCCCTGTTTCTATACCATCTGGGGAGTTCTCTTTGATGATTTCCTGAAAAATAATATCTAGATTCTTTTTTTCATCATAATTTTCAGGAAGTCCAACAATTCTCAGATTATCTCTCCTAGATCTATTTTCCAGGTCTGTTGTTTTTCCAAGTAGGTATTTAACAATTTTTCCCATTGTTTCTTTTTTGTTTTGTTTTGTTTTGTTTTGTTTTGCTTGACTGATTGTTGGTGTCTGCTTGGGTCATTCATTTCCATTTGTTCAGTTCTGATTTTTAGTGAATTTTTTTCTTCATTTATTTTTTTAAATTTCTTTTTGTAATTGTCCAATTGGGTTTTTAAATTAGTTGTTTTGTTCTATGGATTTTTTTTTCCCATTTCATCAATTTTATTTTATTTTATTTTATTTTTATGTTCACCATGTGATTTTTTTTT
>MU174340.1:53614408-53629651 GCA_016696395.1 Antechinus stuartii
TATAGTTGACTATTCTGTCTTGTGAACCTAGCCTTTTCCACTGATCCCACCATGTGATTTTTAATGACTCATTCATTGTAGGATATTCTTTGTTTTTTTTTTAATATTTTATTTTATTTTATTTAATAATAACTTTATATTGACAGAATCCATGCCAGAGTAATTTTTTTTTTTACAACATTATCACTTGCACTCGTTTCTGTTCCGATTTTTCCCCTCCCTCCCTCCACCCTCTCCCCTAGATGGCAAGCAGTCCTATATATGTTAGATATGTTACAGTATATCCTAGATACAATATATGTTTGCAGAACTGAACAGTTCTCTTGTTGCACAGGGAGAATTGGATTCAGAAGGTAAAAATAACCTGGAAAAACAAAAATGCAGATAGTTCACATTTGTTTCCCAGTGTTCTTTCTTTGGGTGTAGCTGGTTCTGTCCATCATTTATCAATTGAAACTCAGTTAGGTCTCTTTGTCAAAGAAATCCACTTCCATCAGAATACATCCTCATACATTATCGTTGTCGAAGTGTATAATGATCTCCTGATTCTGCTCATTTTACTTAGCTTCAGTTCATGTAAGTCTCTCCAAGACTCTCTGTATTCATCCTGCTGGTCATTTCTTACAGAACAATAATATTCCCTAACATTCATATACCACAATTTACCCAGCTATTCTCCAATTGATGGGCATCCATTCAATTTCCAGTTTCTAGCCACTACAAACAGAGCTGCCACAAACATTTTGGCACATACAGGTCCCTTTCCCTTCTTTAGCATTTCTTTGGGATATAAGCCCAATAGAAACACTGCTGGATCAAAGGGTATGCACAGTTTGATAACATTTTGGGCATAATTCCAGATTGCTCCCCAGAATGGTTGGATTCATTCACAACTTCACCAACAGTGTATCAATGTCTCTTAATGTGATGTAATTTCCCTCATTTTACTTCCACTTTCTCCTTTTTCTATCCCCTTTCTACCTCTAGTTTCTTTTTTTATATTATAGCAAGGAGACCAAATTATACCTTTAATCTCTAAGTATATTCATGGCAGAGATATAGTTCTCAAGAATTCTTTTCTTTTTAGCTTTTTATGCTTCTCTTGAGAATTGTATTTGGAGATCAATTTTTTTGTTCAGCTCTTGTCTTTTCATCAGAATTAAATGAAATTCACCTATTTCATTGAATGTCCATCTTCTTCCCTGAAAGAGCATGTTCAATTTAATGCGGTAATTTATTCTTGGCTTCATTTCAAGTTCTTTTGCCTTTTAGAATATCAGATTTCAGGCCCTAGATTTCTCCCAGTAGTTTCTCCTGCTCTCGAAGCCCACATCTCCCCAGGACTGTTTACTGCTTGCTCTTAGTGTCTATACTGTGCTTGCTTTTACTTGACTTGCCTCCCTCTGTGCCCAATTGAAACAGACATTTTTTGGAGAAATTTAAAATTATCTTCTGCTGGCATTTTATTACATTCCAAATATTCATGTGGTCTACCACTCTAAAATTAATTCAGAGGCTGAATTTACTACTATTGTGAGGGTTGTGGGGAGAGCTCAGAGAAAAAGACTCACTCTGCCCACTCCATGCAAAAATCTTAAATAAAATATTAGCAAGGAGATTACAAAAAGGCATTCCCTAATAATATACAACAAACAAATATGATTTATATCTGAATTGCAGGGATGGGTCAATATTATTTTTAGCATAATTGACCATATCAATAACTAAATTAACAAAAAATATTCTCTCAATAGATGCAAAAAAAAAGCATTTGATAAAATCCAACATCCATTCCTATTTAAAAAGCAATTAGAAAATAAAGTAATACATGGTCTTTTCCTTAAAATGACCAGTAGCATCTATCTATTTAAAACCATCAGTAAGCATCATAGGCAATGGGAACAAACTAGGCCATCCCCAGTAAAATCAGTGCTGACACAAGGTTGCCCATGATCACAATTACTATTAAATATTGTATTGGAAATGTTAGCTTTGGCAATAAGAGAAGAAAAAGAGATTAAAGGAATTAGAGTAAGTAATGAGGAATCCAAATTATCATACTTTGCAGATGATATGATGATGTATACATAGAGAACCTTAGAAAATCAACTAAAATTTTGTAGAAATAATTCACAAGTTTTGCAGTTTCACAATACAAAATAAATCTACATAAATTATCAGCATTTTTATATATTACAAACTAAGTCCAACAGCAAAAGATAGAGAAAATCCATTTAAAATAACTGTTGGTAAATATATATATATTTACATTTATATTTATATTTATATTTATATTTATATATTATATGGGAATCTACTTGCCATGGCAAAGTCAGGAACTATATAAACACAACTACAAAACACTTTCCACACAAATAAAGTCAGAGCTAATCAATTGGAAAAATACCAAGTACTCATGGATGGGCTGAGCAAATATATTAAAAATGATATCAATCAATTAAGAAATTATTTTACAGATCCATAAACTAACAATAAATAAGTTCAGCTGGAAGAAAAGGTCAAGAATTTCAAGTGAATTAATGAAAAAAATGCAAATGAAAGTGACCTAGCTGCACTCAACCTAAAATTATATTACAAAAAAGCAGTAATCAAAACCATTTGGTACTGGCTAAGAAATAGAGTAGTCGACCAGTGGAATAGGTTATATTCACAGGACAAAATCTTCAATGACCATAGGAATCTAAGTTTTGGGAAACCTCAAAACCCCAGATTTAAGGATAAAAACTCACTATCTGACAAAAACTGCTGGGAGAATTGGACACTAGTATGGCAGAAACTACACATTGACCCACACCTGTAATGGGCTGAGGCTTGAGTTGATGCACTGAAGTCCCAAGTATGTGAGGCTAAATAGTAATTGGACCATACTCTATTAATATATATGCTTGGAGAAAGAATGGCCCCTGCCTACTCTTTGGGCAAGTCCTGATGTGTTGTATAGGAAATGACGATTTTGGTGGGTGGAGGCAGGGGAGTGGAAAGGAAAGCAGAAAGAGAGGCTGCTGGTCAGTGTCTTGTCACAGCTTTTCACATTGCTATTGCCACCCCCTCTTTACCTCCAATCCCCCTTTCACCTGCAATGCCCCTTCACCTCTGTTGGCTGGCTTCCTGTCGCTGCTGCCCATCTTGCTATTGCAATCCCCCTTCACTTCAAAAAGAATAAAGTTTGAAGATTTTTCCCTTAACCTGAATTTCTGATTCCGGATAATTTTAAATAAACGGTCATCACACACACCTAACACCTTGTACAAAGATAAGTTCAAAATGGGTTCATGATGTAGACATAAAGAGTAATATTATAAGTAAATTAGAAAAACAAAGGATAATTTACCTCTCAAAAATCTGAAGAAGGAAGGAATTTATGATCAAAGAAGAAACTGAAAATCATTATTGAACACAAAATAGATAATTTTGATTATATTAAGTTAAAAAAATTTATAAACAAAACTAACAGACAAGATTAGAATGTAAACAATAAACTGGGAAACATTTTTACATTCAAATGTTCTGATAAAGGCATCATTTCTAAAATATATAATAAAATAATAATATAAAAATAAAAAAATAATAAAAATGTATAATCAACTCAAATTTAGAAGAATTCAAACCATTCTACAACTGATAAGTGTCCAAAGGATGTGAACAAATAATTTTCAGATGAAGAAACTAAAACTATTTTTAATCATATGAAAATGTGCTCTAATTCACTATTGATCAGAGAAATGCAAATTAAGATAATTGAGATTAAGACAACTTCATACCTCTCAGATTGGCTAAGATGACAAGAAAAGAGAATGATGAATGTTGGAGGGGATGTGGGAAAACTGGGACACTAATATATTGTTGTTCAAACTGTGAACCGATCCAGCCATTCTGGAGAGCAATTTGCAACTACACCCAAAAGGCTATCAAACTGTCAATACCCTTTGATCCAGCAGTGTTTCTATTGGGCTTATATCCCAAAGAGACCTTAAAGAATGGAAATGTACCTACACGTACAAAAATGTTTGTGGAAGCCCTTTTAGTAATGTCAAGAGACTGAAAACTGTAATAATGTCAATCAATTGGAGAATGACTTGTAAGTTATGGTATATGAATGTTATGGAATATTATTGTTCTGTATGAAATGATCAGCAGGGTGATTTTATAGAGACCTGAAGAAACTTACATGAAATAATCCTAAATGCAATGAGCAGAACCAGGAGCTCATTATATATGGCAACAACAATTCTGATGGATGTGACTCTTTTCAACAATGAGATGATTCAGACCAGTTCCAAAGATTTTGTGATGAAGAAATCCCTCACCAACCTAGAGAAAGTATTGTGGCAACTGAGTAAATCACAAAATAGCATTTCCACTCTTTTCATTATTGCTTGCTTGCATTTTTTCTCATTTCTTTTTCCTTTTTGATTTGATTTTTCTTGTTCAGGAAGATATTTGTATAAATATATGCTTTATATTGGATTTAACACATATTTTGCCATGTTTACCTTATGTTTGATTTACTTGCCATTGAGGAAAGGGTGTGGGGAAAGGAGGGGGAGAAACTTGGAACACAAAATTTTGAAAGAGTTAATATTAAAAATTATGCATGTATTTGTTTTGAAAATGAAAACTTTAATAATAAAAAAGAATCACCTATGTAGAAAAATTGAGTATAAACTTTTAGAGGATGATTGCCATTTAACCAAATTGAAGGATTCCTAATGAAAAAACTAGAGTTAAAAAAAAAAAAACATAAATCCTAAACAAAGCAATTAAAGGTAAGCAGAAAAGAGGAAGTATAAGGGTTTGAATAAGGTTAAACTTTTTACATTCCAATACAGGAAAATGAAATCTTAAGAATTTTATCATTATTATGTCAGAAGGAATATTCACAAACAGAAGATATGGGTATGGCTTGAATATAATAAAATTATACCATAAAAACTAAAATTAAAGAGTGATAAATATCTCACATAAAAAGATGTGAAAGAGCTTTTATAGTAGAGAAGAATATAAAGGGTTTGTGAGCAATGTTGATCATAATTTACCTAAAAATGGAATTAACATATACATTCAGTTGGCTATAGAAATCTGTTTTACCTTACAGGAAAGTAGGAAAGGAAATGCATAAGAGAAGGGGTTGAGCTGATAAAAGGGGTGAAAGATTGGTGAAAATTTTAGTCAGAAACAAAACACTTCAGAGCATGAACAGAATGAAGAGGATAAGAGGGAAATAGGGAGGAATACACAAAGAGAGACAGATACAGTGAGATAGAAACTGAGAGAGACAGAGACAGAGACACACAAACAGAGACAGCACAAACAAATGGAGGGACAGGATTGAAGGAAGTACATAGTAATCATGAGTGTAAAAGAATCACATTTTTGGTTAAAAACTAATTTCTCAAATATTTAGGGAGCTGAATCAAATTTATAACAATACTAGTCATTTCCCAGTTGATAAATGGTCATGTCATATGAACAGACAATTTTCAGATAATCAAAACTATATCTGGCCATAGAAAACAATGGCATAATTCACTATTAATTAGAGAAATGTAAATCAAAACAATTCTGAGGTATAACCCTGCAACTAATGGATTTTCCTACAATACAGTAAAAGAAAATGATAAATTTTAGAAGGGTGGGAAATAATTGAGATACTAATGCATTATTGATGGAGTTGTGAACTGATTCAACTCTTCTGCAGAGCAAATTAAAATTATGTTCTGTCCTTTGAGGCCACAATAACATTACTAGGTTTCTATCCCATGGAGATTTGTTTTTAATGGAAAAGAACCTTTATGTACAAAAATATTCATATAAAGTCTTTTTGAGATAGCAAAGAATTAGAAATTTAGGGGATGATCATCTGTTGAAGAGCAATTTAAAAAGTTGGGGTATAGTATTGTGATGAACTATTATTGGGTACATAAAAGTATCAGTAGGATACTTTCCAAAAAAATCTGGAATGATTTATATGAACTGATCCAAAGTGAAATGAGCAGAACTAGAAAAACATTGTACACAATAATAACAGTATTGTTTGATTATCAATTTTGAATGACTTAGCTCTTCACAACAATATTGTGATCGAAGACAATTCAAAGGACTCATGATTAAAAATGCTATTCACTACCAGAGGAAGAACTTATTCAGTTTGAATGGAGATTGAAGAATACTTTTTAAACTTTATTTTTCTTATTTTTTGTCTGTCCATGACTAACATGGAAATGTTTTGCATAACTGCCATGTATAACAATATCAAATTGCTTGCCTTCTCAATGAGGTATTAAGGAAGAGAAAGAGGGAGAGAATTTGGAACTCAAAATGTTTTTTATATATAATTGAGCAAATAGAAAATATTAAATATTTTAAAAGCAAGAATTAAGAGCTAATTTTAAAGGGTTATTTTTATTCCTTTAAAAGTTGCTTTTAAAAAATGTTAAAAATAAATTACAATTTGCCGAGAGAGAGAGAGAGAGAGAGAGAGAGAGAGAGAGAGAGATTCCTTTGAATATGATTTGCTTCCTTCAATATCTCTTTCTCCATTATTATTCTGGCCCAACAAATTATTCTAGTATATATTTCCATCTTTTCTTCTTCTCCTTATTTTAAATGGACAAATGATGCAATAAAAAAGAACACTGGAGATGGAGTCAAGAAGGAAATAATTTAAATTTTTCTCTATATTAACCATGTAACTTTTAGCAAATTCCTTAACCTCTCTCAACCTCTGCTTCATCTTTAAAATGTGAATGATGATTATACCTATTTCAAAGGTTTTCTAGGAAAGTCAAATGAGTTATCACATCATAAGTACTTGTAAATCTTAAAGTGATGTATGAATGCTAGCTATCAGTGTTATTTTGGATCCCCAGAAGCCTCTTTATAAATTGAAATACCCATAAACAACTGGTCACTCCCTTCTCTTTTTCCCCTCAACCCTAACACCTTTACTATCCATTTAAAAATCAAACTTTCCTTTCAACTGTTATGGATCCACCTTCTAGTGGCTGCTAGGGATCAAATTCTGACCAGCAGAATAGATCCCTTCATGAGAGAAGATGATAACTATATAAGGAGACTGAGAGGTAGTTATGTTCCCTGACCTCTCTCCTCTTCCCTCTTTCCTCTGATTTATTTCATTCTCAATCCACAAGCAACTCCTGAGACAATAAAGACTGATTTGCAATCCCTTCAAGTGTGTTATGATTCACAGCTGGAAATTTTTTGGAGAACCAACCCAGCCCTTAATGATACAGTTCCTTTAATCCATTACACACTTTCTGGGTGTCACAATTAGACATGGTCCACAACATTCTACTATGCTCTTAAGAACACTACTTCATAATTAATAGCTCAGTTTCTTCTTAATTTATTTTTCTCACTCCTCTATTTTCTGCCACTCACTGAGATCTGTCTTTCTCTTGATAACTGTAGACCTGACCATCAAGGTCATGTTCACTCACCATGGCTAATGTTTTTGTCCCAGGTATTTTCCTTTCTGCCTTTATACCACTGGTTTTTACATTTTGAATTTAAGGACATCTTAAAACCTTTAAAAACAATTGTGGGGACAGAGAGGTGGTACAGGGAATAGAGAACCACCCTGGAGTCAGGAAAACCTGAATTCAAATCTGGTCTCAGGCACTTAATACTTCCTAGCTGATGAACCTGAACAAGTCACTTAACCCCATTCAACTTATTAAAAAAAAAAATGTGGATTCTCAAAAATGTGGTCTATATGAGTCATATATACCAAATTCACTGTACTAGAAATGTAAACTGATAAATGAAAAAAAAAAATTCCTGTCCCATATCCTTGCTTTGGCTTTTTATGGCAGAGCAGTGTGTATGGGTCAGTGAAACCATGAATTATGCAATACAAGCTTATCCAAGATAGACAGGTCATAGTGGAGAGTTCCAATAAAAGGTAATCTAACAGACATGGAAATGTCAAACCACTGCCATAAGTTTGCCAAGAAAACCCCATCAACAGTACTAAAATAATAACAGATAATATCTTAAGTTAAGCCCCTCAGGTCAGAAAGTGATCAATACAGTCCTAGGGAAGAAATGAGGACAACTACCAGTAGATACAGCACTAATGAAAAGGCTGGGTCAGAGCCAAAAGGAAACTCAGCTGGGGATGCATCTGGTGAAGGAAGGCAAAATTTATGCTGTAAAAAATAATTATGTAAAGGAACCTGAAATATAAGATCAATAGAGCAAGGTAAGCTGGATATCGTCAAACAGAGGATAAAAAGGTTAAACCAACACTTTGCTTGTCAGTGAACTTATATTGATGTCAATGGGTAAAATTAATTCGGATTTTCACTACATGTACTATTTTGAAAATAATCTTTAAAGGACCCAATGTGCAAAAATGTTTGTGGCAACCCTTTTTGTAGTGGCAAGGAACTGGAAACTGAGTGGATGCCCATCAGTTGGAGAATGGCTAACTAAGTTATGTTATATGAATGTTATGGAATATTATTGTTCTGTAAAAAAATCATCAGCAGGATGATGTCAGAGAGGCTTGGAGAGACTTAAATGAACTGATGCTAAATGAAATGAGCAGAACTAGGAGATCATTACACCAAGATCATGTGACGATTGACTAATGGAGGTGTCTCTTTTCAACAATTATGGGATTCAGGCCAATTCCAACAGATTTGTGATGGAGAATGCTATCTGCATCCAGAAAAAGGACAAAAAAAAGAACAATTATGTTATATAAATAAAATGTGAGAGAAAGAACTGACAGAAGAAATACATGAAGGAGGAGGGCTGTTAATTCTGGAATACTATCAGAATGGGCTAATGAGGGAGCAATGCATGCATACATACACACATGTATGTATTTATGTGTGTATGGATGGATATTTATACACACACACACACACATATATATATATATATATATATATATATATATATATCCTCTAAATTTATTAAGAAATAAAAGTGAGAAAGCAGGATATCGTGTGGATATGAAAAGGTATGTAAATTAATAGTAATGACATAAGATTTGTAGATTAATAGAAATGGGATAAAGCGGGATTAGAATAGTGGAAGGAGAGGAATAAAAAAAGAATCCTTGGAGGAGAAATATATTAAGTAAAAACAAGACAAGTAGTAGGTAGAAGTAAGGAAGAGCAGGAATACGAAATAATAGATATACATAAACATAACAATAATGATCAAAACTGGAATTTATTAGGGAAAAAAAACAGGGGTAGTAATCATTGTTCTCAAAGTTAAAAGTAAAATAGATTTAACTAAAAGAAAAATAGGGAAACTACACTATGTAAACATCATATTAGTCAACATTGTTTTAAATTATTTAAAACAATGAGATAGCATAGGTTGAATATTATTGTGATGCAAGAAATGATGAGTTTATATATTTAGAAAATATAGAAATACTTGGACTTTAATTATTAGAGAATAATATTATACACTTTTAGAGAAAAAGAAGACAAGTGGAGTATAGCCTTACATAGATGTATATATCTATGTATAAGTATGGGTATGTATGGGTATATATGTGTGCTTAGTTGTAGCCTTCTTTTGGGGATAGTAGGGAGGAAAGAAGAAAAAAGAAAAAAAGTTCAATAAAGTAAAAAGCAGAAAACAAAACAAGGAAGGAATAAAAAAGACCGGCAGCTCCTGAAATGGAAATTTCTTGTCTCATATTTTGAATTCTCTCCTATGTTTTGTTGTGCATATCACAATGTTATTGTTATTTTTCTATTTTGTATTTGTTTTAATTAAATAATATTTTTTCTAAAGAATACACAAAAGAGCAATGCCAAAAATATCTAAACACTATTAATAACCATGATTATGTGGTTACTGATCTAGAGCTAGACATCCTGCAGAATAAAGTCAAATGGGCCTTAGAAAATATTACCAATAACAAGTGGAGTTAATGGAATTACAGCTAACCAATTTAACGCCTTTAAAGTAATGTTACTAAAGTGCTGTACCAATTATGCCAGGATATTTGGAAAACATAACAATGGTTACTAAATAGGAAAATATTAAATTATATACCAATTTTAAAAAGTGTGACACCAAGAAATGTTCAAATTACCAGTGTTCTCATTTCATATGGCAGCAAAAGTATGCTTATGATCTTGCAAGCTAAGCTTAAGCAACATGTGAACTGAGAATTACAAGAGGAGCGGGCTGATTTTCTTTTTTATTATTATTATTATATTTTTTTATTGACAGAACCTATGCCAGGGTAATTTTTTACATTATCCCTTGCACTCACTTCCGTTCCAATTTTTCCCCTCTCTCCCTCTACTCCCTTCCCTAGATGGCAAGTAGTCCTATATGTTAAATATGTTACAGTATATTCTAGATACAATATATGTGTGCAGAACTGAACAGTTCTCTTGTTGCAAAGGAAAGATTGGATTCAGAAGGTAGAAATAACCCGAGAAGAAAAACATACATGCAAACAGTTTACATTCATTTCCCAGTGTTCTTTCTTTGGGTGTAGCTGCTTCTGACCATCATTGATCAATTGAAACTGAGTTAAGTCTCTTTGTCAAAGAAATCCATTTCCATCAGAATACATCCTCATATAGTATCGTTGTTGAAATATATGATGATCTCCTGGTTCTGCTCATCTCACTTACTATCAGTTCATGTAAGTCTCTCCAAGCCTCTCTGTATTCATTTGGAGCAGGCTGATTTTCAAAGACCAAATTGCCAACCTTGTTGGATTATGTAAAATGCAAGGAAGTTCCAGATAAAATATCTACTAATAATAATTCATTAACTACCCTACAATCTTTGATTGTATAAGCCAAAAAATAATAACAATAATGTGGCAAGTTCTCAAAGAGATGTCTCCTTCTGAAGAATGTATATAGAGGGCAATAAGCAATAATTAGAACTAAATATGGAACAACTGATTAATTTAAGATTGGAAAAATAATGTTACAAGACTGTTTATTGTTATCTTATGTATCCTACTTATATGTACTCTGTCATCCAAAAGATGGACAAATCAAAAGCTGGAATTAAGATTGCTGCAAAAAATATCAGCAATCTCACTCTCCAAGAAACCTCTTGATAAGGATGAAAGAAGAAAGTATAAAAGTTGCTGAAAGCTTAATGACCACCACCAACAAAATAAAACAAACAAAAACAGTTTCAATGGTTCCATCGATTCCTGACAAACAGAAAAATGAAAGAAATAGAAGGAATGTCACATTTGATATTCTTCGGCTTGAAAACCATTGCAGACTGTGATTGCAATCAAGGAATCAAGGAATTGCAAGCAAAAAGACATTTGCACCTTGGAAAGAAAGCTATGAAAAATGTGGACTGTACACAAAAATGCAGAGACATCACCTTGTCAACAAAAGTCCATAAAAATCAAAGCTATGTTGTTTTGTTTTGTTTTGTTTTGTTTTTTCTCCAGTAGCACTGTATGATCATAAAAGTTGGAGTATAAAGGAAGCTGCACATTACAGAATCAAGGTTTTTGCTTTGTAATTCTGCAGAATATTTTTGAGAGTTCTTTGGAATACAAGGAGTTCAAATCACTCAATGTTTGAAGAAATTGGTTCAGGCTTTTCCCTGGAAGATAAAATACAAAAGCTGAAGCTTAAATATTTTGGGTAAACAATAAGTTAGGTCTCATTGGAAAAGACCCTATTGTTAAGAAATATTGATGGCAAAAGGAAAAGGGAATGCAAGGGAATGAGATAAATGAATAACAATATGCACATAATTAATATGAATTTGAACATTAAGAGATAGTGGAGGAAAGAGGGTCCTAGCTTGCTATGTTCATGGGATTACAAAAATTCAGACATGACTGAGTTATTAAATAACAGCAACAAACTAAAAAATAAAATTATTTAATAAAATTATGAATTAATATGATATGTTTGTGAAAATTTTCCAAAAAAATAGAAAATGGCATTGTTTTATATTTTTGAAAACATCTTAACAGAAGACAGCTGAATTCATTTATTTGCTTGGACATTCAGTCTGTTATGATGTGATATTTTGATTCAAATACCTGAAAACAATCCAGGTTCATTTGGATATGTAGTTAGAAAAAAGAGAAAGAAATTTTAATAGAATTTTCAGAAAATTCTGAATATTATTCTTTGATACTACACCAAAATTTGACAAGTTATAATATCTTAAAAGTTAGCTGCAATATGGAATCTTAAAAGTTATCAATCAGCTTTTCATATTGTTATATTAAATACCATTAGCTTAACTTGTATTATGAATAGATATTTTTATCCATGTAAAATTTTGTAATTTTGAATTTTTCATTTGGAAAATGTTGGTTCACTGAGATATGATGATTTTGCAAATATTGACATACTTAACAAAATATCAAAAATTCATGTACTTCAATAAAACCACTGAACTCATTAGAAGTCTTTATTTATTAGAAAACTGTCTCACAGTGGCAATATATAAGCTCAACAGAAATGTAATTTTTACTTGAAAGCTCAAATGTTACATATTGACAAGACCAATATTGTAGTTATTTTCCCTGAAATGACAGGTTCACTTCATTCAATTTCCTGAAAATGGCTACCAGATACCTAAGATTGAATAATTATCATATACATGTAAGTTGTTCTATCAAGTAAAAATGGTGGTCTATGAAAAAATTCATCGTTTCAGTTCAAAACTCAAGTTCACAAATGGTTGTTGAAACTATCCTGTTACTGTATATAGCACATCTGCTTTATGTATATAGCCCTTTTTTATTACAAAGAACATTAAAATGTATGTATTTAAAGATCAAACTTTAATAAAATTAAGAATTTAAATACTTCATTAAATACATTCTTGAGTGAAACTGGCATTTGTTATTGTTGTTTTAACATAATGAATATGATGTATTGGAAAATAAAGGGATTATCGGTTTAGGTGTACTATGGTGTTTTCTAGATCGATTTATAATCATTTGCTATACAATTTTAAATCTGGAACTCCTAGTGCACCTTACTTCACTCCTGTCTCCATCCCTTCATTCCCTTGATATTCTTGATCTTTAGTATTTCTAAATAAATTTTATTATTTTTTTTCAAGCTTTCTGAAATAATCGTTTGATAGATAGTTTATTGTGACTGATATTGAATAAGTAAATTAACTTAGAATTGTCATTTTTATATATTCTCCAATGGTTTGGCTCTGTCTTTTTTTATATTAAAAATGTTATATAATTGTGCTCAGATAGTTCCTGGTGTTGTCTTAGCAGATAGACTACCAACCATTTTATATTTTCTGCTTTTATTTAAAGGAATTATTTTTATATTTCTTCCTGCTGGTATACAAAAATGCTGGTGATTTGTATGGGTTTATTTTATATTTGAAACTTTGCTGAAGATTTTTAATTATTTCAACTAGCTTTTTTAGTTTATTTCCTAGGGTTCTATAAGTATACCATGATATCATCTACAAAGAATAATTGTTCTGCTTCCTCATTGTCAATTTATATCCTTTCAATTGTGCTTTCTTGTCTTACTATTATAGCCAGCATTTCTAATAAAATGTTGATAATAGATATTCATCCTTCACTCCTGATCTTACTGGGAAGGATTCAAGTTTATCCTCATAGCAGATAATCCTTAGTTTTGCTTTTAGATAGATATTACTTATCATTTTAAGAAAGTCTCCATTGAAAACTGGATTCTCGTGCTTTGTAATATTTTTTTTTCAATAAGAATGACTGTGGTATTTTGCCAAAAGCCTCGGCTGCATATATTTATATAATCATATGATTTTTATTGGTTTTGTTATTAGTATGGTCTTCTCTCTTTCCCTTAACTATGACCCAGAAATGGGTATAGGCATTTGGGTTGCCAAACAGCATCTGACCTGGAGTCCAGTGCTTGCCCAGTGGTACCTTTTAATTTCTTTATGATCAATTGCCAGGTTCCTTTAGCATTACTGTCTTAAGAGCTATCAAAACTGCTCTGGTTTCTTTCACCACCACCTGATCTTTCCAATGATGTTTCATTCAAGGGGGCTCTTGGTCAGCTTCCTACTATGTGTCACAGATCTCTCTTTCAAACCTCCTGTGTGATATTAAGGATATCTCACTCCAGAATTTGATTTGAGGAATAATTTAAGGTTGTTTGAAGGGAAATGTTGGGAGAGATTGACTGAATGGCTTTCTCTTTTATTATTTTTGCTCTCCCCTCAACCTCCACTCTGCAAAGTGAACAATTCACTAATTTTTTTTTTTTTATTTTTAAGTATGAAAAATGTCTCAACACAGATGCTCCAAGAAAAAGCATATGATCCAAAATGTTTCTCTTATGGAGTATCCATAATTCCTGAAACGTTTTCCTTAATAGCCTCCATATTCTGGTTTTTACAGCTTCCTCCAAGAGTCATTTCAATTTCTACCTTCTGGTAAAGTCTTTGCCAGCTCCCTGTCTCCATCAGCTGTCTTTCCTTTGAGATTAACTCCCATTGACATCTTGCTTATACTGGTTTCTTTTGATCTGAGCTACTTGAGTGAGGGAAAGGACAACAGTATTTGTTATTTGTCAGTTTTTTTTTTTTTTAATCCACATCACTTAGCACAGTATCTACCATAGACATAAAGAATTAGTAAGTGGGTTTGACTCACTGATTATCAATATTCCTTAATCTGTTTTTCCTAGGTACTTCATAGAAGCACTCTTAACCATCCCTTAAATCTTTTTGTAATAGATTAATATATTTACAACACGAAGACAATTTTGATTGTATGTATTTCAGTCCCCTTACTTTACAAATGAGGAAAATGAGATTCAAAAATGGTAAGGGAATTTTTTGTGGTCAAATAATTTATAAGTGCCAGGGTTTGACCAAAAAACCTTAAGACTCCCAAATAGTTTATCCTTTCCATTGCACAACCAGAGATCTGGTCTATTACAATCTTGAATAATAAGTCAATCTCCTCTTTAAGAATTTCAGTTAAGGATCTCACTTCCTTTAAAAAAAATCCTTTTGGACAACTGTATTTGTCAAAAATTGCTTATTTCTTTTATTGACTTGAAATTTATCTTGTTGCAAATTCTGTTCTGATCATAATTTTTCCTGCCTTATATAATAAAAAATAAACATTTCAGAAACAGCAGTTCTTTTTACTTTAATTCTTCTTTTATCTATATTATGTCCATTTGCTTTAAATGATCCTCATATGACATGATTTCTAGCTAGCAACTAGTAATTTATTTTTTT
>MU174340.1:53629751-53641304 GCA_016696395.1 Antechinus stuartii
TCTCTCTCTCTCTCTCTCTCTCTCTCTTTCTCTCTCTCTCTCTCTCTTTCTCTCTCTCTCTCTTTCTCTCTCTCTTTCTCTCTCTCTCTTTCTCTCTCTCTTTCTCTCTCTTTCTCTCTCTCTCTCTTTCTCTCTCTCTCTTTCTCTCTCTCTCTCTCTCTCTCTCTGAAAAAGAGAGAGACTCAAAATACTTAGTTTTAGTTTTTTCAACAGTAAAATGGAGATAATAGTAGCTTTTACTTATTTGAGAATCAAATGGAATAATATTAGTAAAGCACTTTGCACAATCCCTGAAACATAGTTGGTGTTATATACATAAGCTATCTCCATCCTTCTCATAAAAAGTCATTTGATTACTACTACTCTCTATTATGGTCATATTGGCTTACCTTTCTAAGAAATTGTGTGAGCCATACAAAAATCATATACATATACATAAGTAGATGAAAATAATTTTGTAATGTAAGGCTATATTTATGGAAAACCAGTGAATATAAAATAATAGGTCCATGGAATACTGACAAAGATATACTTTACAAACATATTATCTGATCTTTCTGGAGAGTACTATGCACAAAAAAATAATCTTTTAAAAAAATTCTTTCCAGGTGAAAACAGCTCTTGTGCCCTTCCTTTGCTTTCAATTAAGAGAGAATTTTTCATTCAATGTTTCTTCAATTTATTCCTTCATTTAGCTCATCCTTATATGAGATTATTTTAAGTTCTGTCACTGTCTTTATCACCTCGTTCCTAATTTGTTCTAGTCTCTTTAAGCCCTGACCCATACCTACTTCAGTCACCATATTAATAAACCATATCTCAGCTATTAAACATTGTTTTCCTCCCTCTCTCATTATGTCTTATCATTTCTGTTGTTTAGAAGGTCAAATAAATGATTAGACATGTACATTTTCTTTTGATGTGTTTCAGAAGAAATGTATTTTAGCCCTAGCTTTTTTTTTTTTTTTTAATTAGGAATCTAAAGAACTCTTTATTTATTGCTTTAGTAGGTCAAGGCTCAGCTCCACATGATATGAAAGTTAAATTGGTACTTAAATTACTTCCTGTAAATAAGACTCATTAACTTTGCTGACCTTAGAACACTTTCAATTTAAGATGTTGCCCAGAGAGAGGAGAGTCTGTATGTTAATCCAGCTGCTACCGAGTATTCAGCCTTTCCTAATTCCCTATACAATAGCAGGTAAATTCAGGGACCCAATTTGATTCCATTGAATCAAAAAATAAAACAATACAAAAAAAAAAATCTCATATTCCCTTTTCACCTGCACTTTCTTTTACGTATTCCACACTGACTGCTTGCTACTAACGAGTCATAAAACTCATAGTTTACATTAGTAACAAAATAAAAAAAAAAAAGATTGATTCTTCAAAAAGAAATAATTTCATAATTAGCATATTTAGCCATTATCTGAAGAAAAGAGATAGCCTTTCTCTTGAATATTATTTTAGACACAGCAGTGACAGAGACACATGGTCTTTAAAAAGAATTCTGGAGGATATTTAGCTAAAATCTTTCAGAGGGAAGAAAGTGTGGGGTCATGAAAAGAATACTGATTCCATTGTCAAAATATTTTAGTTCAAACACAACTTTTGATATTCATTACCTCTGTGACTTTGGACAAGTAATCTAAGGAAAGATAGAAACCTGATTCCAGAACCAAGCATTTATTAAATGTTTACTATATGCCAGTTACTACTTTACAAGTCTGGGATATAGATGATATTATTATCCTCATTTTATTATTGAGAAGACTGAAGAAGATGGAATTAAAGCGATTAAATCAGAGGTACATTGGTAGTAAATATTTAAATTTAATATGAACTGAGTCTTTCTGACACCAGATCTAGCTCTCTAGCCAATGGAAATCATCCACTGGACCTTCCTGGACCTCAGTTTCCTCATGTACAAATGGAATAGATGTCTTATGAAGTGTTTCCAATTCTAAGTTATGAACTTTAGACCCACTTGAATTCAGATTCTCATACTGTTTGGAACATATTAGTTAAGTAAATTAACCTTGCCAGTTTTCAATTTCTTTTTTTTTAAAAACTTAGGAGTTGTAATAAATGATTTTTAAGATCCTTTTCAGCTCTAGATATATATTCATGTAATGACATGTCAGATTTCTGAATATTTAGAGAATTAATAAAATAAAAAATCTTGAAAAAAAGCTGTGTTTTTCCTATTTATTATTTTAGTAATATTCTATTTGATTTTATTTTAACATTCATTTAAAAAATATTTAATTAAGCTAAATTTAATTGAGTATCATGCATATTCCCAAATGTAAAATAGCAAATTAATAATAAATATAATATTAGTAACAAAGAACAGCATTTGGTCTCTCTAAAACTATCTAAGAGGCAGTGTGGCAGAGTTTATTGAATGCTAGTCTTGGAGTTAGGAGTTTATAATTCAAATCCTGTCTCAGATACTTTCCAGATGTGTGAATCTTGAGCTATTTCCTGTTATAAAATGTGGATATTAGTCTTTTCCACTTCAGAGAATTGTTATAAAGATCAAAGGAGATGAAAGATATGTAGATTGTTTTACAAATTTAAAAGAGTTCTAAAAATGTTAGCTAATATTCTTATCATATTTATTAATTAAGGAGACCAGCTGACTTAGATATTGTGGTTTTAATAGCTGTAATAACTAAAAAAGATACATTATAAAGCTCATGACTTCAGATATAGATAGGTATTTGGCTGAACTTTATGAATCATGATAGTCACTTTTCAATACCATGTTCCAATTATGCAAATATTTTTGAAATTTGAATGATAAATTTATATATTCTGAGATGTCAGTTTTTCTTGAGAACTTATCTGAAAGGGTTACATTTTGTATCATTTAAGAAATATATTTAAAATCAACTGTAATTCTTCATTTAAAATATATTTAAAGTTTAGCAATTATTTTTCATCTTTTTCAACTATACAGATATAATAGTTTTTTTATAGGTATACAATTACACTGTGGTTTTTGCAGCAAAATCACATAATAATAGAAATAATTCCAACCATCCATTTTAAAATTATTATTATAGTTTTTTGTTTACAAAACATATGTATGGGTAATTGACCCTTGCAAAACCTTCTATTCCAACTTTTCCCCTATTTCCTCCCACCCCTTCCCCTAAATGGCAGGTAGTTCAATGCATGTTAAATATGTTAAAGTATATGATAAATCTAATATATTTATAAATATTTATACAGTTATTTTTCTATACAAGAAAGATTAGACCTAGGGAAAAAATTCTGAGAAGGGAAACAAGAATGCAAGCAAACAACATAAAGAGTGGAAATGCTATGTTGTAGTCCACACTCATTTCCCATAGTTTTCTCTCTGGATGTAGCTGATTCTCTTCATTACTGAACAATTGGAGCTGGTTTGAATCATCTAATTGTTGAAGAGAACCACATACATCAGAGTTAATCATCATATAATTTTGTTTCTATGTATAATGATCTTCTGGTTCTGCTTATTTCACTCACACATCAATTCATGTAAGTCTTTCAAAGGCACTCTGAAATCATCCTGCTGGTTATGAATTACAAAACAATGATATTTCATAACATTCATATACCATAATTTATTCAGCCATTCTACAATTGATGGGCATAAATTTAAATTTCATTTTCTAGCCAAGACAAAAAGGCCTGCCACAAACATTTTGAACATATGGATCCCTTTCCCTCCAGTAAGATCTCTTAGGGATATAAACCCAATAGAAACACTGCTGGATCAAAGGATATGCATGGTTTGATAACTTCTTGAGCATAGTTCTAAATTGCTCTCCAGAATGGTTGGATCCATTCACAACTCCACCAACAATGCACCAATGCCCCAGTTTTCCCACAACCCCTCCAACATTCATCATTATATTTTCCTGTCATCTTAATCAATCTGAGAGGTGTGTAGTGGTATATCAGAGTTGTCTTAATTTGCATATGTCTGATCAATAATGATTTGGAGCACCTTTTCATATGACTGGAAATAGTTTCAATTTCTTCATCCTAAAACTGTCTTTTCATATCTGGCCACCTTCATTTGATTTTTTTTTTCTTTAGTTCCCTTGAAATTCTTGAACTTTTGTTCTTCCAGATGAATTTTGTTGTTATTTTTTTCTAGGTCAGTAAAGAAGTTGCTTGGGAGTTTGATTCATATAGCACTAAATAAATAGATTAGTTTAAGTAGCATTGTTATCTTTATTATATTCAATTGACCTATCCAAGAGTACTTAATGTTTTCCTAATTGTTTAGATTTGACTTTATTTATGTGGAAAGTGTTTATAGTGTTGCTCATATCATTTCTGACATATCCTTGGCAGATAGATTCCCAAATATTTTGTAATAGCGATAATTATTTTAAATGGAATTTCTCTTTTTATCTCTTGCTGCTGGATTTTGTTAGTGATGTATAAAAATTCTGATGATTATGTGGATTTATTTTTTTTTTACAACTTTGCTAAGTGGATTATTTCTAAGAACTTTAGAGTAGATTCTCTGGGGTTCTCCATCATATCATTTGCAAAGAGTGATAATTTGGTTTTTTCATTATCTGCTCTAATTCCTATAATCTCTTTTTCATCTGTTATTGATGAAGCTAGCATTTCTAATACAATATTGAACAGTGATGTTGATAGTGGGCAACATTGTTTTTGTCCTAATCTTATTGGGAATGGTTCCAGTTTATCCCCATTACATATGATGCTTACTGATGGTTTTAAATAGATACTACTGACTATTTTAAAGTAAAGTCCATTTATTGCTATAGTCTCTAGTGTTTTTAATAGGAATGGGTGTTGGATATTATCAAATGCTTTTTTTGCATCTATTGAGATGATCATATGGTTTTTGTTAATTTGATTATTGACATAGTCAATTATACTAATAGTTTTCCTGTTATAATGCTACTTGGTTATGGTATATTATCCTGGGGATGATTTTCTATAATCTCTTTGCTAATATTTTATTTAAGATTTTTGCATTAATATTTATTAGGGAGATTGGTCTATAATTTTCTTTCTCTGTTTTCAACCTACCTGCTTTAGATATCAGTACCATGTATGTGTCATAAAAAGAATTTGGTAGAGCTGCTTCATTCCTTGTTTTTTAAAATAGTTTATATAGTTTTGGGGTTAATTGTTCTTTAAATGTTTGGTAGAATTCACATGTAAATCCATATGGTCCTGGGGATCCAACCATACATTTTCAAAATTCTCCATAGAAAAAGTTTCTTTCAAAAAGCAGTTGTTTTTCTCACTCATTGTTAACATGTCACGTTTTTTGTCAAGTGTTTTATTCACACACACACACACACACACACACACACACACACACACATATATGACTTAAAATCCATTCCACAAAGGCTAAGTAGTTAAAGGATATAAAAAAAGAAAGGAAATCTTGAAAGAAGTGTGAACTACTAACAATTATATCAAAAATTACTCCAAATAACTTATAATGAGGGCATTACTTATCAAAACTGCTCTCATTTCACCTAGCTCATATACTTAGATAACAAAAGATGGGGGGAATGATTTTAGAGTAGACAGACATCAACATAAATACACATTTGATGGAATGGTGAGTTTTATATGTTCCACAATGGCTAACTCTAAAAAATTTATTTGGCATCCTGGAAAAGTAAGTAACTAAAATATCTATATAATTTGATCCTTACACTCTACCAAAAGTAAGGCTTGCACCTCAATTGGGGGTGGGGAGGGATCAAAGGTGCAATATATACCAAAATAAGTTTGTTTGCATATATCTGTGTAATATTTAAAAATATGCTTTTCTTAGCATGCTTTCCAGTGAACTGGAAATAAAGTAGGAATCCATGGATTAGGAATGGGTAATCAGATCATCTTAAAATATGATGAAATATCAATGTACCACATAATAATCAAAAAAGAAGATTAGAGAAATTTTAGGAAGACTTGTATCAATCACTGTAAGGTCAAGTTAAAAACAATAAGAAAAAATAATACATGCAATGTCTTACAACAATGACAAAATTAAAATGAAATTTGTTTCCTTAAGGATATATGAGGTTAAGGTCCTCTATTTAACCAAGATTGTTCTACTTTTATAATAGAGAAAGAAGCATAAAATGATGGATCTTTTTACTTTGACGTTTATGGCTTAAGGCAAATGTATAAGATTGCAATATAATTGAATTATTTCTCTTTCACTCTGATAATTTTTTATAGGCAATCTTGTCAGAATCCTCATAATTGTTCAGATTTTCCAGATTTTCTCTGCTGTCTGAGCCTGGACTTGAATATAATAATAAAATCTAGGTTTTACTTTCATAATTTCTGCATTGTGATGGCATTTATCCACTATATGAACTCTGACTGGAGATATTTTTCCCATAAGTTTCCAAACCTGAAACTTACTCCAAAGAAATTATGTCAGGACAAAAGAAAAACACAAACAATTTAGTCTAAGAAAATTACTAATATTGGAAGGAGAGTTTGTAATTGATATGAGAATCTGTATGGTTTATTTGCTTTTGCTAATCTTGCTGGCTCCAAATTCACATGTGAGAAGGTTATATGACTGAAGTCTACAGGACACTGGAATATGCACCAGCATTCCATTTGGAAATATAGAAAATATTGGTTTAGAGTCTTTACATCAGAATATTCAGTCTACTTGATATGTTCTTTCCCTTGTATCTTCAGGCCAATATTTATTCTGCTTTTTCTCTTTTATTCAGAATCAAAAAAAAAAAAAAAAAAAAAAAAAAAAAGGAAAAAGAGGAAAGAAAAATCTGCCTCAATATCACCTTTAGTAAATTTCTTCCTATTCATCTTAGCCACACCACTGTCTGAGACCAATTCACATACTCTATGATTGAAGAGCTTGCCTCTTTAAGTAAACAAAGGAGAAGATAAACTCCTTTTGATCTGGAAAAAATTAAGGATTTGAAAAAGGCTTGCACTCTTTATGGGTTTAAATCATCTTATGTTAAGATGTTACTAGAGAGTTTGGCTTATAAAATTTTAACCCCTAATGATTGGAAATACATAGCACGGACATGTTTAGAACCTGGACAGAACTTGTTGTGGCTTTCTGAATACAGCAAATTATCTAGTATTCAAGCCCAATGCAATAAGCAAACTGGTTAACATACAAATCACTTTTGACCAACGAGCAGGTGAAGGTCAGTATGCAGACAATTCAGCACAAATTAATTACCCCATAAAGAAAGGAAAGGGACTTATATGTGCCAAAATGTTTGTGGCATCCCTGTTTGTAGTGGCTAGAAGCTGGAAAATGAATGGATGCCCATCAATTGGAGAATGGTTGAGTAAATTGTGGTATATGAGTGTTATGGAATATTATTGTTCTGTAAGAAATGACCAGCAGGATGAATACAGAGAGGACTGGCAAGACTTACATGAACTGATGCTGAGTGAAATGAGCAAAACCAGGAGATCATTATATACCTCAACAACTATACTGTATGAGGATGTATTCTGATGGAAGTGGATCTCTTCGATAGAGATCTAATTCAGTTTCAATTGATCAAGGATGTACAGAAGCAGCCACACCCAAAGAAAGAACATTGGGAAATGAATATAAACTGCTTGCATTTTTGTTTTTCTTCATGGGTTATTTATACCTTCTGAATCCAATTCTCCCTATGCAACAAGAAAACTGTTCAGTTCTGCACACATATATTGTATCTAGGATATACTGTAACCTATTTAACATGTAAAGGATTGCTTGCCATTGGGGGGAGGGGATGGAGGGAAAGAGGGGAAAAATCAGACTAGAAGTGAGTGCAAGGGATAATGTTGTAAAAAATTACCCTGGCATGGGTTCTGTCAATAAAAAAGTTATTGAAAAATAATTACCCCATATTAGCATATGAACAACTTGCTGCTGCTTCTATAAAAGCATGGGGTTCCCTCTCACGAAAACATCAAGGGGAAGCTTTCATAAAAATAGAGCAAGGTCCCAATGAATCTTTTGTGGATTTTGTGGGACATCTGCAAACAGCTGTCACAAGAACTAGTGGAGAAAATGCAGCTACAGAAATAATGATCAGACAACTGGCTAAGGAAAATGCTAATGGGGTTTGCAGAAGAATTATAGGGGGCCTACACAAAGATGTCCCTTTAGAGGAGATCATATGACACTGTGCCACATACATGCTTATTATACCCAGACTATGATGAACATAGGAAGACAGGATCTGTCCTTCTGGGCAAGGGAGTTCTAGAGAAAATCATCGATGTTTTCAGTGTGGAAAAATAGGACATCTGAGAGCCCAATGTAGGCAAAAAGAGTGAGAAGATAGGTTGAGAGAAGACCTAAAACCCTATGTCCAAAATGCCACAAGAGCTTCCACTGGCCCCCAGAATGTCGGGACCCAGGGAAATGAGAGGCAGGGCCCACCTCCAAAATATACAAAAGACAAGTGGGGCATGATGGCAGCTGAGGTTACACCTATAGAAGTTCAGGACTCTGATGTGATCAATCAAGAAAAAAGCCATCAGATGAAAGAAAAGGATTACAACTGGAGAGAATATAGGGTTTTTAACAGGACAGAAGGGCAGTGTCTAGTGCAAGCAGCGCCAATGTAATCTCCAGTTGATGTGGAAAGATCCAGAAAGTGGTGAATGGAAGGGACCAGATAGGTTAACTGCTTGGGGAAGAGGGTTTGCTTGTATTTCTACAGATGGAGAAGGAATCAGATGGGTGCCAATGAGCCATATTCGCCTTGCCCATCAAAGAGAGACAGAAAAAAAGAGACAAATCTCAAAACAAAGGAAAAGACCTAAAAAACACCTGACACTGAAAGAACATGGTAATGAGACTGTTAAAAAAAAAAAACTTTAAAATCTGCAGGAATCATTGGATTACTTAAGACAAGATGAGACTATTGCAGGTCTTCAAAACTTGCAGGAATTATTGGATTCCTGGTACACAAAGTAATGGACAATAAATTGGTTTTGGACTATTTCTAAAACTTATGGACATGCATAATTCCTTATGTAGATTCATGTTATTTGTTACACTACTAGCCTATATTATACTACTATATACTTATGTAATAACTCCCATATTGATGGATTTATGTATACCTGTTTCAAGTGAGCCCCTTCAGAAACCCGCTAATCTAATTTGACTTCCCATTTCTTTTGATGCTTTCATCTCCCTTCCTGAGATGTCAGGGAGGGTGTGATCACCTCCTTTTATGGTGTTTTCACCCCTTTTTTAAGTAGTCAGGGAAGGAGTGATCATTTTTTTTTGGAGGGAGGGGGTTCTTACCTCCTTGAGAAGTCAAGGTGGTCATGACCACCTATGTTCTAAAAACAAAAGAAAGTGGGAGCTGTTATGGACCAGAACTTGAAACAAGGTGCTAAGTCAGTGGCATTGATAGAGACAATGGTTATTTAGCATGGTGCTTAACAGTTCTCTAGTTCAGTACATGTATTTACTATAGTTCCACAAGATTCATACCTTTGATAAGAGACCATATAAATTCAGACAAGCTCAGCCAGAATGAGAACAAGGAAAGACCAAAGAAGTGGTGGCAGGCTCTCCTCCTTTGCTTCTACACTGAAACCAAGATCTGGAAGCCCTCAAAGGAAATTAGCTGAGCCCACCTGAAGGAGATAAGAGTTTGAAGGAGAGAATTAAGGATTTGGACTTTAACCCCTGGCTGTATTTGAGGTGATTACTGAATAGAAACGAAGGCTGCTTCCAGAGACCCCAAGAAAACCCCAACAAGAGAAGATTATATTTTAGAGAGAAGATTACACACAAGTGCTAATTGAATATACTTTTAGACTTTTTAAATGTATTCTCCAGTTATTCTGATTTCTTCCCTTTTTATTTAAAAATATTATTTAGTTTATGAGATAGCTTTTTGGGAGGAAAAAAAAGAGGGAAAAGATTCTGGGAATCTTTCATGATGTCAAAAATACATCAATAAAAACTATATAAAAATTCTATTTATGCCACATGATTCTTGGAACCAAAGAATTTTGATGGGTATAATAAATAGCCACATTCCCAGAGAACTTATGATGATGCATATTATCTATTTCTTTGTAGAAACAAAGTGTTAGAAAATTACATTGGTCTCTTATTTTTAGAATTTCAAGTTTAGTGTTTGACTGGGGGGTTTTAATTTGTTCCTTTTCTAGCATTTTTAGTTGTAAGCCCAATTCAGTGACTGTCTCTTTCTCTATTTTATGCAAGTAGGCCTCTAGAGATATGAAATTTCCCCTTATTACAATTTTGGCTGCATCCCACACGTTGTCATTTTCTTGGGTAAAGTTATTAATTATGCCTATGATTTGCTGTTTCACCCAATCATTCTTTAGTATGAGATTATTTGGTTTCCAATATTTTTGCTCTATTTCCCCCTTGCTTTTTATTGAATGTAATTGATTTCTGCCTTACTGCATTTGAGTTTGAGGATTTTATGTCCTAATATATGGTCAATTTTTGTATAGGTTCCATGAACTGCTGAGAAGAATATGTAGTCCTTTCTGTCTCTATTTAGTTTTCTCCAAAGATCTATCATATCTACCTTTTCTAGTATTATATTTACCTCTTTGACTTCTTTCTTATTTATTTTGTGGTTTGATTTATCTAACTCTGAGAGTACAAGGTTTAGATCTTCCACTATTATTGTTTTGTTGTCTATTTCTTCTTGCAGTTCTCTTAATTTCTCTTTTAAGAATTTAGACACTGGACACTTCCGGCCAAGATGGTGGAGAGGAAATACACTGCTGTGTAATCTCCGTGTTTTTCTCTCACTATCCATTTCATTTCATGCCTCTGAATTAATGCTCGACTGAAAAAAAACATACAATTACTTACCAAGAGAAACCATCCTTGAGACTCATCAAGAAAGGTCTGTTTTTGCGCGAGGGCGGGGACGGTATTTAAATCGGAAGCAGTCTGCGGGCAGCAGCTGCAGCGAGAGCACAGATAGCAGCTCAGAGCCGAGTAGAGCGGAGAGGGGGTGGGGCGTGATCGCAGCCGTCTCTGCCGGGAGAGCTTTGCTACAGGATTAGATGATTTGCTCCGGCAGCAAGTCAGCAGCCCAGCAGAGAAGCTAAAAACACCGGGGGTGAAGAATACAACCCCAAACAGCTGGAGTCTCTCGGGACCTGGCCACCCCTCCCTCACAGTGTCTCAGAGCGCAGGCGCCATAGCACAGTAGGACCCGTGCCTCACGAATACCCTGCCCCTCCCCCAAAGAAAGCAGCCTCCACTCAAGGGTTTTTTTTTTCTTCTGTTTCTTTGATAGTTTGTCTCTGATTATTAGACAGAATGAGCAAGAAGCTGAAAAAGAATTTAACCCTTGACAGCTTCTATACAGATAAAGAGCAGACTCCAAATCCTGAGGAGACTAAAAACAAACAGTCCCCAGGTGAATCCCCAAAGGAGATCATATGTTCCTCAGCACAGATGAATCTCATGGAGGAAATTAAAAAGGCTCTCACAAGGGAGCTAGAAGAAAAATGGGGAAAGGAGAGGGAGGC
>MU174340.1:53668238-53688459 GCA_016696395.1 Antechinus stuartii
CTTTAACATCTGATATAATTTGTACAGTAAACATTAGCCCAGACTGTCAGGCTGTTAGAGAATTTAAGTGGGCTCTTTCATATTCTGTCTTTAATGTCATAGGCATACTTTGGATTAAGGTCATAAGTTGTTACACGCCTTTGATGATGATCATGTTATATCATTATGAGACTTTAATTGGTATTTGCTGATATTTTCATTTACTATCTACAGAGTACACTGTCTACAGAAATTATAAGGTGTCCACATAGAGAAACAATCCTTATTCAGAGTTGACAGTCCTGAAGACAAGTATGATCAAACAGGGGAAGAGGCAGAAACAAAATCTATATGCAAAACAGGAGATGGTAACTTTTTAATGGTGAAATTGTGATATTTGCTAGCTGTGTGACCATGGGTAAGTCAATTAACTTTGATTTCCTGTGTTTGCCCCTCTGTAAAATGAGATGGAGAAAGAAATGATAAACTATTCCAATTTTTAAAATAACTTTTTATTGACAGAATCCATGCCAGGATAATTTTTTACAACATTATCCCTTGCACTCACTTCTGTTCCGATTTTTTCCCGTCCCTCCCTCCCCCCCTCCCCTAGATGGCAAGCAGTACTATACATGTTAAATATGTCACAGTGTATCCTAAACACAATAGATGTGTGCAGAACCGAACAGTTCTCTTGGTGCACAGGGAGAATTGGATTCAGAAGGTAAAAATAACCCAGGAAGAAAAACAAAAATGCAAGCAGTTTATATTCATTTCCCAGTGTTCTTTCTTTGGGTGTAGCTGCTTCTGTTCCCATCCTTGATCAATTGAAACTGAATTAGATCTCTTTATTGAAGAGAAACACTTCCATCAGAATGCATCCTCATACAGTATTGTTGTTGAGGTATATAATGATCTCCTGGTTCTGTTCACTTCACTCAGCATCAGTTCATGTAAGTCTTGCCAGTCCTCTCTGTATTCATCCTGCTGGTAATTCCTTACAGAACAATAATATTCCATAATGTTCATATACCACAATTTACCCAGCCATTCTCCAATTGATGGGCATCCATTCATTTTCCACTACAAACTACTAGCCACTAGAAACAGAGCTGCCACAAACATTTTAGCACATTCAGGTCCCTTTCCCTTCTTTAGTATCTCTTTGGGATATAAGCCCAGTAGAAACACTGCTGGATCAAAGGGTATGCACAGTTTGATAACTTTTTGAGCATATAAGCTATTCCAATTAAAAAGCTTGTTAAGGGAAGCAATAGTCAGGTATCAAAGGGCTTTAAATTCCCTAAATTTATTCTTTTACATGTAAGATTTGGAATATAGCATGTTATTTTCATAAACATTTTCTTATTTCATGAATTTTATCTTCATGTTAACTAATCAGTCAATAATTACATATGTTCAAATTAGTTTCTAAGGGGAAAACAAAACAAATATTTCTAATATTTTCTTGATTCTTCTCCCAGATTCATCTTTTTCCTCTTCAATTCTCCTTTTGCATGGATCTAGAAAACAGATCTGACCATGTCACTCCACCACTCATCAAAATCCATTGGCTCCCTATAAACTCTAGGGTCATGTACTTCAAATTCCTCTAATGATTATTTGGTTCATTATATTAGTCTTAATGTTATTCTTTCCATATATAATTCTGTCTTCTGTTTCTGGGTTTCTGAGCATTTATATGCTTTCCTTTACAATACATTGATTCCTAATATTTGTTTCTTAGACTTCTATGTTTTCTATAGATAGGAACTCAAGTATAGCCTTCCACATGAAGCTTTTTTCACAACCTTTTCTATTCTATAGAATAACAATAGTCTGATTCTATAGGTTATGGTGTCTTCTTTGACAAAATTTTCTGACATGTACATATTAATTTTGTACATACTAATAAAGACCATCTTAGATATTCAGATAAAAAAAAAGTAATAGATTTGTGATTGAGTTAAAAGATATTGATTGGACTTCCGGCCAAGATGGTGAAGAGGAGGCACATAGCTGTGTAAGCTCCGCATTTTCTCTCAGAATTCATTTTATGACAAGCCTCTGAATTAATGCTTGATTGGAAAAAAAAAAAACCCACAAATAGTTACCAAGAGAAGACATCCTTGAGATTCATCAGGAAAGGTCTGTTTTTGCTCAAGGGCAAGGAAAGTTTTAGATTGATTGGGCTGAGGCTGAGAGCAGGCGGCAGCAGCAAGAGCCCGGCAGGTAGCTCACAGCTGCTCAGACCGGAGTGGGGTCAGATGTGATCTCTGTCTCTTCAGGAAAGCTTTAATACAGGATTGGATACTTTGCCCCAGCAGTAAATCAGCAGCCCAGCAGAGAAGCTAAAAACACAAAGAGTGAAGAATACAACCCCAAACAGCTGGAGTCTCTCCTGACCAGGCCACCCGTCCCCCACAGTATCTCAGCACACTCTAGGAGTCTCAGAGCACAGGTGCAGCACAGCCATTGCTGTCCTGCTAGTGCCTCGCTACTGCTCCCCACAGTCTGTAGAGGAAGCTCGGTAATACCATCCAGCCCCTCCCCACAAAAAAGCAGATTCCTTTTGGGGTTTTTTCTTTTACAAAATGAACAAAAAATTGAAACAGATCTTAACCACTGACAGCTTCAATACAGATAGAGAGGAGACTCTAAACCCTGAGGAGACTAAAAACAGTCTGTCTCCAGGTGAATCCCCAAAGGAGGAGATCATCCATTCCTCAGCACAGATGAATCTCATAGATGAAATTAAAAAGGCTCTCACAAGAGAGCTAGAAGAAAAAATGGGAAAAGGAGAGGGAGGCTTGGCAAGAGAATCTAGAGAAGTCATTACACTCAATTAAAGACAGAGTGAATAAAGAAATTAAATTGTGGAAAAATAGAATTAGTGAACTGGAAACAGAAAATAGCTCTTGAAAAAATAAAATCGGCAAAATGGAAAAAAAAAATTCCATAGAACAAAACAACTCACTTAAAAACTCAATTGGACAATTAGAAAAAGCTATAAAAAAGTGAGTGAAGAAAATACTTCACTGAAAATCAGAATCAACACTATTGACCACAAAATAGAAAATTTTGATTATATCAAATTGAAAAGCTTTTGTACAAACAAAACTAATGCAGACAAGATTAGAAGGGAAACAATAAACTGGGAAAACATTTTTACAGTCAAAGGTTCTGATAAAGGCCTCATTTCCAAAATATATAGAGAATTGACTCTAATTTATAAGAAATCAAGCCATTCTCCAATTGATAAATGGTCAAAGGATATGAACAGACAATTCTCAGACAAAGAAATTAAAACTATTTATAGACATATGAAAATATGCTCCAAATCATTATTAATCAGAGAAATGCAAATTAAGACAACTCTGAGATACCACTACACACCTGTCAGATTGGGTAGAATGACAGGGAAAGATAATGCAGAATGTTGGAGGGGATGTGAGAAAAGAGGGACACTGATACATTGTTGGTGGAATTGTAAACACATCCAGCCATTCTGGAGAGCAATTTGGAACTATGCTCAAAAAGTTACCAAACTGTGCATACTCTTTGATCCAATAGTGTTTCTATTGGGCTTATACCCCAAAGAGATACTAAAGAAGGGAAAGGGACCTGTATGTGCCAAAATGTTTGTGGCAGCCCTATTTGTAGTGGCTAGAAGCTGGAAAATGAATGGATGCCCATCAATTAGAGAATGGTTGGGTAAATTGTGGTATAAGAATGTTATGGAATATTATTGTTCTGTAATGAACAGGATGAATACAGAGAGGACTGGCGAGACTTACATGAACTGATGCTAAGTGAAATGAGCAGAACCAGGAGATCATTATATACCTCAACAACGATACTGTATGAGGATGTATTCTGATGGAAGTGGATTTCTTCAACAATGAGAAGATCTAATTCAGTTTCAATTGATCAAGGATGGACAGAAGCAGCTACACCCAAAGAAAGAACACTGGGAAATGAATGCAAACTGTTTGCATTTTTGTTTTTTTTGTTTTTTTTCCCAGGTTATTTTTACCTTCTGAATCCAATTCTTCGTGTGCAACAAGAGAACTTTTTGATTCTGCACACATATATTGTATCTAGAATATACTGTGACATATTTAACATGTAAAGGACTGCTTGCCATCTGGGGGAGGGATGGAGGGAGGGAGGGGAAAAATAGGAATAGAAGTGGGTACAAGGGATAATGTTGTAAAAAATTACCCTGGCATGGGTTCTGTCAATAAAAAGTTATTTAAAAAATATATATATTGATCTAGGGATTCTCTTTTATCATTGCTCCATTTCATGGTACATTTCTTTATAGAAAACCAACTTGGTTCATAATGTCAAAAAAATCATCTTATCAGTGATGACAGACAAACCTGATTTTTGAAATTTCAAACAGTATTTAATAACCGATACATGGTCAAAGAATACAAATAGGCAATATCCTCATGAAGAAATCAAAGCTTTCTATAAACATATGCAAAATAAAATGCTCTAAGGCACTATTTATTAGAGAAAAGCAAATTAAAAGGATTCTGAGGTAACATCCAACAGAAAAAGAAAATTACATATGTTGAAGAAGATGTAGGAAAATTGCTTGTGGAGTTGTAAAGTGATCCAATCATTCTATAGAACAATTTGGAACTATTCCCAAAGAGCAAACTAATCATACACTTAGAATCATACACTTTGAATCCATTACTAGGTCTGTATCTCAAAGAGATCATTAAATGGGGAAAAGTACCCACATATAAAAATGTTTATATAAGTTCTTTTTTGTGTTGACAAAAATATTGAAAACAGTGGATGCCCATCAATTAGGGAAGGGCCGAACAAATTATGATCAATTAATGTAATGCGATACTATTGTGTTATAAGAAATGATAAACAGGATAGTTTCAATAAAATCGAGGAAGACATTGAAACTAAAAGTTTCAAATTTTCAAAGTTTCAAAGCAAAGTGAAGTAAGTAGATCCAAGAGAACATCCATATAAAGTAATAGCAACATTGTATGATGATTAACTATGATTGGCTTAGCTCTTTAGCAATATAATAGTCTAAGACAATTTCAAAAGATTCATGATGGAAAATGCTATCCACATTTAGAGAAAGAACTGATTAAGTCTAAATATAGATCAAAATATATTGTTTTCACTTTTGTTACTTTTTTCCTCCTTTTGATATATATTTTTTCCTTTGCAAGACTAATATGGAATATCTTTACATTATGGCACATATATAATCTGTATCTAATTACTTAACATCTTAAAGGGGAGGAAGAAGAAGGCATGAGGGAAAAAATGGAACTCAAAATCTTATAAAAATGAATGCTAAAATTTTTGAAAAAATAAAATTTTATTTAAGAAACACATTACATACAGCAGAAAAATACTATTTAAGGAGAAGAAAAACTTTCTGAACCATGCTAGTTCACTAGGAAGCAATGAGAAGGGGCAAAGAAGTAAGTGGTAAAAATACTTTCATTCCAAAGTGAGACACTATGCTTTGTTGCTGGAGTTGTTAACTGATTCAGCCATTAAGTAGAATCATTTAGAACTATGATCAAATATTTATAGAAGTTATTTTCTGATGGCACTAATGTAGAATTTGGGAGGCTGCCCATCAATTAGATAAAGGTTGAACTATGTGTGGTATGATTGTGATAGGACACTATTGTGGTATAAGAAATGTTGAGCTAGATGCTCTCAGGAAAAAAAAAAATGGACTTATATCAACTGATGAAAAATGGAATGAGTAGAACCAGGAGAACATTGTACATAGTCATAGAAATATTGAAAGATGATTAATTGTAAAAGATTTAGATATTCTCAACCACACAACAACTCTGCAAGACATGATGAAAAATGCTACCTATTCCCAGAGAAAGAACTGATGAAGTTGAATATAGATCAAAACATATATTTTGTTCCTCATTTTTATTGGCTTTTTACTTTGATCTATTTTTTTGCCACTATATGATTAATATGGAAATATATTTTGCACATCACATACATCCACATGTATGACTTGTATCAAATTGCTTGCCTTCTCAATGAAAGGTGTGGGGATGAAAGGAGAGAACTTGGAATAAATGTTGAAAATTATTTTACATATAATTGGGGGAAATCATATATTAAATAAAATATTTATATATATATATATATATATATATATATATCACTAAATTCAAGTGCCAGGGTCAGTAACGGAAACTAAAATTTTGCCTAAGCAAACTTAAAAAAAAAAAAAGCTTAAATTACTCATGATTGCATTCACTTCATGGTGTAGAACCATTTAGTTGAATTTATCTTCTTATTAGCACTAACACATTTTTGCCCTCTCTTCCTTCACCAAGGGCTCAGAAGTTTTTAGGCTTCCTACTATTTTTCTTAATCATTCATTTATTTATTCATTCATTTATGTATGTATTTTTTGGTGAGGTAATTGGGGCTAAATGATTTAACCAGCGTTATACAGCTAATAAGTAAGTGTTAAGCATCTAATGCTTGATTTAAACTCAGGTCCCCCTGATTCCAGGGTTAGTACTCCATTCACTGTGCTATATATCTGCCCCACTTTCCAATCTTTTAGTTTTTATTTCCTATTTTTCTTAAGTCTTCTTTTCAGCTAGAAAATAGTAAAATTCCCATCAGTTCATCTTGTCAGTAAGTATTCCCATAGACACATGCTGTTTTGCCTAATAAAACATAAGCTCTTCAATGGCAAAAAAAAAAAAAAAAAAAAAAGAAAAAGTTTCTTTTTTTCTCCTTATCCCTAGTGGTAGCACATTGTAAGCATTTAATAAATACTTGTTATTAATTGATTACCACTAATTCCAGAAAAAGAGGAAAGTCTAAGCCTAATGCATGATCTTTCATAAAAAAAAAAAAAAAAAAAAAAAAAAAGTCTTCTGGAAGAGAATCATTTTCTTGTGATATTTTTTCTGAGCATTTCATTTATACAAAGATCACTACTTATTAATTTAAGTTAATACTTCATATCTTTTAACTTTTTCTCCCTTTCCAAGTAAAGGGAAGAGAGAAGGATGGCTAGAGGAAAATAAAAAATCTGAAATTTAGTTGTGTGAAAAGGAGACAAGAGAAACTTAATATTTTAAATTGTTATTTTCCAAAACTTATGTAAAATTTGGTAAGCTACAAAGTGCACATTTGGTTCTTAAATTTTAAACTGCAAAGGTTAACATCTGTTGTTAAATCTTACAAGAATTATTTTTTAATTATGTTTAAGTAACTTTTATATGATGCATCAGATTGGCGTCCAGGTGGCCTCTAGATACTTGTCCTTTTGCAAAAATGAACATGATGTTTGATATACTTACTTTCAAAGAAGGGGGTAAAAATGTTGACATTTATTAATGCTAAGTAGAATAACAGATGTGATTCTTATGTTATAGGCAGCAATAAAACAATAGTTCCAAGTTGACTTAGGGATATTTCTTAATTCTCTAGTGCTTAACCTTCTCCCTTCTTCTCTTACCTCAATATCTGGAGAAATTAATTAACACCTTTAGATGTCAAATTAGCACTCCTCTTTTATCAAAAGCATACTCCTCTTTGTATCATTTGAAACCTTTAAAAACCTACTATCACTGTGCTGTTGCAGCTTTATTATATATTCCTCTTCTTTATGCAGTCTTCAATCCAGCCAAACTTGCAGGCTATTTCTTACATCCAACACTCCATTTCCTTTGTGCTTTTGTCCATGCTGCTCTTGATCCCTGAAATGTATGCCCTTCTCATTTCTGCCTTTTCAATTCCTAGCTTCCTTCCAAGTTCAATTGAACTGCTACTTTTTCATGTCTCCTTTTCCTATAAATGCCACTGTTAATGGTTCTTATTCAGATACATTAAATGTACTTTTCATATATATGTGAATGTTCATATGTTCACATGTCAATTTTATTTGATAGAATATAGACTCCCACTAACAGACAAGGTTTTGTTTTTGTTATTTTTTTTTGCATTTTTATAATGCAATAATAACAATATTATTATGCAATAATAATAATAGCCCTCAGCTCCTAGCACAATACCCAGCACATAGTAGTTTATTGTTTTATTAAATGATTGATATATTGACACTAATTCTCAGTTGCTACTAAAATACTCTATTGATGAGGAAAATGGAGAGAGGAACAACCAGACATCTTTCAACAAATAAATGTATCCAAAGATTCCAGCATTTAAGTCTAAAAATCTATTTTCCTATATCTGTAGCTCCCGGAAAGTGTCAGTAGGCATGGATATTCCTGGGAATCCTTGTTTCCCAATAAAAGTAGCATTAGGTCCTATTTTACCTGTAGCTCCTCTTGGAACTGTGCTCTAACTCCTTGTGAATAGTTTGCCTATATTTGGCTCAGGTAAGATTAAAACTCTCAATAAAGGGAAATACTTAGCTCAGTGTTTTCCACCCAAGAGAAGAAGATACAAGTTAAGTTTTGCTTCTGGCAGAGGACTTGTGATTCCTAAAATCCTATAAAGAGGAGTGCATAGTCAGAATTCAGAATCAGAATTCTTAAGAACTGGCTCTCTTTATAAAGACCAATATTGAATTTGCTACTAATTGACTAATGCTCTTCTAGGCTCCTAGGAACTTTCCCAATGAGTAGGACCATGCAACTCTTCTACTTTGACAGAGTCCCTGTCAGCAATTAAAGATGAAGATAATGGACATCTTCATTTTCTCTTCTTCCTGTTTCTCCAAGGAAAAGTATTTTTTGGTGTTACTGTGGGCATTCTCTTTAATTCATGATCTGTAAAAAAAAATAATGATAATAATAAATTAATTTTTAAAATTAAGGAACAAAAAAACTCATTTTCTTTCTACATAGTTTTCTTAAGTCTTGAAGAAACCCTCAGGTAATTGTTTGGAATTATTCAATTCGCTCAAGGCAGAGAATAGAGGAAGCTTAGTGTGATAACTCTTTTAAGCATATTTTCAAACTCCTGTTCCTGGAAGATTAGGTGAATCTTCACTCCTCTAAGTCCTAGGGGACTGATAATTTCTTGAAAGATGGTGCTTACGTTCCTTTTTTGATTTTGACTTTCAGGTAGATCAACAATTCTGACATTATCTTTTCTGGATCTATTTTCCAGATCAGGTGTTTTACTTATGCATATTTTATGTTTTCTTCTATTTTTTTCATTCTTTTGACTTTGTTTAGTTAATAATTTGTATCTGATAGAGGTATTAGCTTTTGCTTGCTCAATTCTAACTTTTGTTTTTATCAGTTAGCTTTTGTATTTTCTTTTCCATTTGAACGGTTCTACTTTTTAAATAGTTGTTTCTTTTTTCCAAGCTGTTAATTTTCCCCCAAAATAATTCTCTTGCACCACTCTATTTTATCAATTTTTCTTCTATCTCTTATATGATTTGATTTTTTTTTGCACTCTGCCGAGTTCTATTTGGGCTTGAGTCTCTTTCCCATTTTTGGGGGGGGTAGCTTTATCTATAGGTGTTTTGACATTGTTCCCTTCTGAGTTTATGTTTTGATGTATCACTATAATAACTTTCTTTTGTCAGATTATTTGTTTTTTAGTTCTGCTCCTGAGGTTGAAGGGACACTATCTCATGCTTCTTATAGCATGTTTACCTAATTCTGGAGTGATGTTTTTTGTAGGTCTCTAAGGAGTCCTCATATCTGGTGCTGTACAGAAATCAGTAGGGTGTCTACATTTTCCCAGGATAAACTAAAGCATGTGGCTATCTGATTGCCACCAGTTGCCTATTTCTCTGGGGCTATACATGTGGAGGTCTAGCTTCTAAAGGTTGCCTGAATGCCTGGGGTTATGCAAAGCACAAGGTAGTTTTTGAAGCTGAACTTTACCCAATTCTCTGTCTATGTTGAGGCATGTAGGGAATCTTTGGATTGGCATTTTCCTGCTCCACTACACTGGATTTCAGAATCTCCTACTGATTTGCTGAAGTGGTATTGCTGCTACCTTACAGGGATACTTCTTTTTAGATTGTGTTCTCCTTTTGTCTGAGTGAGACAAGCTTTGTTTGGTGATCTTCCAAATTTCTTGTGCTCAAAAAATATTTCATCCAATCATTTTACTAGTTCTGCTTTCCCAAAATTTGTTTTGGGGCATTATTTTATTTTATGGTTATTTGGAGATGAATATGGGAAAGTTACAGTGATTTTCTGCTTATTCTATCATCTTGCTTCTCAAAAGTCACCAACCATACTTCTTTTTTTTTTCATGAATGTCAGTGTTCCCCTGTTTATATCTACACACACACATACACACACACACATACACACACACACACACACACACACACACACACAAACTCATACATGTATGAGCATGCCTATACACATTTATTAACTAGATAGCATGAGATAAAGACAAGAATGCTGAATTTTGAATAATCAGATATTTCAACTCCTCAGCTTCTTACTTTCTTTGTGATCTTGGGTAAGCCAATTAATGTCTCCTGGCCTTAGTTTTTTCATTTCTAAAAACTGATGGTTTGGACTAGATTTCTAAAATCATTTTCAGTTCTGAATTATGTGTTCCTCACAGCCAGATGAAAGGGAGTATTTATGGTGATAACATCTGAATAACATCTTCTAAAAGAAATTTTTTTTTATTTATAATAAGTGAAAAGGGTTTTAACAGAGAACAACATCAGCTAATAGCAATCCCTAATAGTAATAATAGTTATTAGTTAAAAATAATAAATAGTAACAAATAGTAATAATGCATTATAAATAATTTTATTATCAGCCAACTGGCTGGTAATCATACCTATATGTTTAGTCTGATCAGATTTTCAAAAATCTTAGCAGATATTATGAAGTTAGAATTTGGCTAATCTGACTTTTTTGAAGCTTATGAAGTCATAAACCTGCTTAATTCTATCTCAAAATGGTCAGTTACCTAAAATTCAAAAAGTATAAACACACAATATTTAAAAAAAAACAGAAAAAAACAAACTAGCAAAAATATCAGATTGCAATATTGATATCTAAATTGACATCAAGTGGGAGAAAAGACACCCCTTCCTATTTCAATCCAATGCTATCTTCAACCAGAGACTCCTTTCTCATGTAAAATCAAGCTATAAAAGGATACATAATCAACTTTTTACACTTTACACATGGACACTCCACAGCTAATCAAAGGCTTTTTTTTTTTTGGTACAATAAGGTAATATGTAGAAGAAGATACATGCAAATTATATGAAATGGGGGTGAAATCCTCCAGTAATTAAAATTTCTGGTAGAAACAGTTCAAAAATGATGTTACCATGGAATCCATAGCACTACAGTTTGATCATATAGCATAAACAGCTTCCATTTTGGAGAAAAAGTGTCATTTAGTTATATACTTTTTCCTTTGCATATTCTCATAATTTTGGATAGTCAGCTATTTAACTTATTAATGCTTGTGATTTAATATAAAAGTCCTTACAATATAAATGGCCTGTGTTATATCCAATTTTTTTTTAAATTACTGAGGAGCACTTAAAATTAACATTTAAAAATCAATTAGCATGCATTTTCACAGCTAAGAAATCTTACAATTATGTGTTTCATTAGAAGAAAAAGACAATGAGGTAATCTAATGACAGGATAATCATTGCATTCCATATTTGACTCTCATATTAGTATAATGGTAGGATTTTAGTAGATCAGATACATGACTTTTGTGAAAATCTACTTAAGAAAAAAAAAGAAAGAAAAATTAGTTTTGTCAGGTGAGGCAGGAATTAACAGACCTTGTACTGAGTCAGAGTTTCTTTGGAGAAAGATTGTTTTAAATTCAAAGGGGAATTAAAGGATAATCTAGACAGTATAATGTGTCTGAAGGGTACACTAACTCTTTCCTTCAAGGGATTTTTGCAGTAAAGTGTGTTTTCTTTTTTTATGTATCATAAGTGATGTTCACTTGAGAGTGGTTGTTTGTGGAGTTGCTCATAGAGCTTTTTCTTTGGAGTTGTTTTGTAGCTCTAACCCAGAGAATTTCAAAATCCAACTAGAGAACAGGTAGATGATCTCATAATTCTTTCCAAAAGAAGGAAAGTTTAGCGAAGCAGATTTATTCAAGAATTAAGGGACATATGTTAGTGAAGGAATTCCAGAGAGAAACTACTCTTGTGTCAGGGAATATTGTCAACTGGCAAGAATCTGAGTGGATTAGAATGAGTCAGGAAAGGGCAACGTGTCAATAAGTATTTATTAAGCATGCAAAGTCAAATATTATGTTAACTTCAAGGGATACAAAGAAATGCAAAACCAATTATTTCCAGAAATAAGATCACAATCTAATGAGAAAGTATCATAGGGTAATAGGGCCTAAGATCATGCCCAGATCACCTAATTTGGTAATCTTCATTCTGTGTTTTCCTATCTTGTGGATGAGAGCAGTCAACTTGGATTTGCTGCATAGCTGGCATAGACTGAATCTACAAAAACTACTAGGACATGACAATCTCTTTCTGGGGGCAAAGAATTGACCATTGAAAGGATGCCCAACAACTAAGGAATGGCTGAACAAATTGTGATATTTGATATGATGGAATAATATTGTAGTATAAGAAATGATGATCAAGATACTCTCAGAAATGCCTGGAAACTGATACAAATTGAAATGCATTCTGTTCAAAGAAAGAGCAATTTTGTAAGACAGTCAGTTGTGAATGGCATAACTGTTCTTAGCAAAACAATGATCTACAATTCTGAAAACTTTATAATGAAAAATGATATCCATAATCATAGAAATAAATAATGGTATCTGAATACAGTTTGAAGTAAACTTTTTTTTTTTAACTTTATTTTTCTTGAGGCCTTTTTTTTTAGGGGGTGATTATGTTTTCTTTTACAATATGACTATTATGGAAACGTTTTGCATGATTATACATGTATAACCTATATTGAACTGCTTTCATTCTCAATGAAGGGGATTAGAAGGAAGGAAGAAAGAGAATTTGAAACACAAAGTTATAAAAAATGAAAGCTAAAATTGTTTTTATATATAATTGGTGGGAAATAAAATACTAAATAAAAATAAAAATAAACTTTATTTAAATTCAAGAATCATTTATTAAGTTACTATTATGTACCAATAACTATGCTAAATACTGAGGATTTATTAAAGAGGCAAAAAATCAGTCACTATCCTTGTAGAACAATCTAATGGGAAAGAAGTTTATTTGAATTTTAAAGTCAATTTCATAATTTTTAAAATGAATTTGTACAGGGATTACAGAAAATTTCTAGGTAATTTTCTCATATTCAAAATGACATACTATATATGTGTATATATATGTATGTGTGTATATATATATATAACATCATTGAAACTCTTCTCTTCTTCATGACATAGGAATCCCAAAAGGAGAATACTTTTTCCTGCAAAAGAATATTAGAGGACTTCTGGCCAAAATGACAGAGAGGAGGCATACATTTGTTTAGGCTCTGAGTTTTCTCTCAGAATTTGATTCATGATAAGCCATAGAATTAATGCTTGACTGAAAACAAACAAACACAAATAATTACCAAGAGAAGACATCCTTGAAATTTGCTAGGAAAGGTCTGTTTTTGCTGGAGGATGGGGAAGGTTTTAGATTGATTGGGCACAGGCTGAGGGCAGACAGCAGCAGGGAGAGCACAGCAGGCAGCTCATAGCTAAGCAGACCTGAGGGGGGTGGGTGGGATCTCAGCCATCTCTGAAGGGAGAGATTTACTACAGTATTGGATACTTTGCTCTGGCAGCAAGCCAGTAGACAAGCAGAGAAGCTAAAACCACAGAGGGTGAAGAGTAGAACCCCAAACAGCTGGGGTATCTCAGGACCTGGCTACACCTCCCCCACAGTGTCTCAGCACACTCTCAGAGTCTCAGGGCACAGGCACAGCACAGCCATCGCTGTCCTGCTAGTGCCTCGCTGCTGCCCCTCACAGTCTGTAGAGCAAGCTCAGTAACACCACCCAGTCCCACTCTCCACCCCCCCAAAAAAAAAGCAGATTCCATTTATTTTTTTTTTCTTTGCTAGTTTGTCTTCTTTGATTCTTCTCTGACAAAATGAGCAAAAAATTTAAATGGACCTTAACCATTGATAGCTTCTATATGGATAGAGAGCAGATTTAAACCCTGAGGAGACTAAAAATAGACAGTCTCCAGGTGAATCCCCAAAGGGGGATATGATCTGTTCCTCAGCATAGATGATTCTCATAGAAGAAATTGAAAAGGCTCTCATAAGAGAGCTAGAAGAAAAATGGGAAAAGGAAAAAGAGGTTTAGCAAGAGAGTCTGGAGAAGTCATCCAACTCATTTAAAGACAGAGTGGATAAAGAAATCAAACCCTTGAAAAATAGAATTAGTTAACTGAAAACAGAAAATAACCCCCTAAAAAATAAAATTGGCGAAATGGAAAAAAAAAAATTCCATGGAAAAAACAACTCGCTTAAAAACTCATTTGGACAATTAGAAAAAAGATATTAAAAAATACTTCATTGAAAATCAAAATCAAGCAAATGGAATTGAATGACTCCAGGAAACACCAAGAATCAGTCAAGCAAAACCAAAAATTTGAAACAATGGGGAAAAAAATGTCAAATACCTTCTTGGGAAAACGATATACCTGGAAAATAGATCTAAGAGAGACAATCTGAGAATGGTGGGACTCACAGAAAAATATGATGAAAAAAAGAGCTGGGACACTATTTTCCAGGAAATTATCAAAGAGAACTGCCCAGAAGTCATAGAAACAGAAGATAAAATAGACATTGAAAGAATTCATCGATCCCCTACTGAAAGGGATCCTAAAATCAAAACACCAAGAAATATAGTGGTCAAATGCCAGAACCCTCAGATGAAGGAAAACATACTGCAAGTGGCTAGAAAAAAAAAAAAAAAAAAACAATTCAAATATAGAGGAGCTACAATAAGGATTACCAGGATCTAGCAGTATCTACATTAGAGGATGGAAGAGCCTGAAATATGATATTCTGAAAGGCTACGGAACTTGGTATATAACCAAAAATAACTTACTCAGCCAGAATGAGTATCTTTTTCCAGGGAAGAAGATGGACATTCAATGAAATAAGCTATTTTCACCAATTTTTGATTGAAAAAAACAGAACATAACAAAAAGTTTGATCTACAAATATGAAACTCAAGAAAATCTAAAAAGGTAAAAAAGGAATCTTGGGAACTATATTTCTGCTATAAAGATATATAAAGAATACATGTATACCTTGGTCTAGAAACTAGAGGTGGAAAGGAAATTTACAAGGAAAAAGGTAAAGTGGGGGTACTACATCTTACGAAGAGGCAAAGGAAACCTTTTATATCTGAGAGAAAGAATGAAGGGGGAAGAATATAGTGTGTATCTTACTGCTATCAGAATTGGCTTAAAGAGAAAAATTTTAGACTTATTTGATTTATGGTGAAACTTCTCCCACCTCATTGAAAAGTGGGAAGGGAAAAGTGAAAAGGGAAGGAATAAGCTAAGTGAAAGTGAATATAGAAATTGTGAGGAAAAGGAGTAAGATAGGGGGAGAAACTCTAAGGTGTGGGGAGGGATACTAAAAAAGGGAGGGCTGTGAAAAGCAAGTGGTGCTCACAAGTTTAATACTGGGGAGGGGGTAAGAGGAAAAGAAGGGAGAAAAGCATAAACAGGGGTTAACAAGATGGAAAGTAATACAGAATTATTCATTTTAAGCATAAATGTGAATGGGGTAAACTCCCCCATAAAGAGGAAGCAGTTAGCAGAATGCATTAAAACCCAGAATCCTACAATATGTTGTTCACAGGAAACACACCTGAAACAAGGAGATACATACAGAGTAAAGGTAAAAGGTTGGAGCAGAATCTACTATGATTCAGGTGAAGTCAAAAAAGCAGGGGTAGCCATCCTGATCTCAGATCAAGCTAAAGCAAAAATTGATCTAATTAAAAGAGATAAGGAAGGGCACTATATCTTGCTAAAGAGTAGCATAGATAATGAAGCAATATCAATACTAAACATATATGCACCAAGTGGTATAGTATCTAAATTCTTAAAAGAGAAGTTAAGATAGCTACAAGATGAAATAGACAGAAAAAATTTTAATAGTGGGAGATCTCAACCTTGGAATCTCAGAATTAGGTAAATCAAACCACAAAATCAATAAGAAAGTAGTCACACTTTCTTAAGAAATAAGAAAGAGATAAATAGAATACTAGAAAAGTTAGATATGATAGATCTCTAGAGAAAACAAAATGGAGACAGAAAGGAGTATACTTTCTTCTCAGCAGTTATGGAACCTATACAAAAATTGACCATATATTAGAACATAAAATCCTCAACCTCAAATGCAGTAAGGCAGAAATAGTAAATGCATCCTTTTCAGACCACGATGCAATGAAAATTACATTAAACAAAAAGCCAGGGGAAAATAGATTAAAAAATATTTGGAAACTAAATAATCTCATACTAAAGAATGATTGGGTGAAACAGCAAATCATAGCCATAATTAAAAACTTCACCCAAGAAAATGACAATAATGAGACATCATACCAAAATGTGTGGGATACAGCCAAAGCAGTAATAAGGGGAAATTTCATATCTCTAGAAGCCTACTTTCATAAAATAGAGAAAGAGAAGGTCACTGAATTGGGCTTGCAACTAAAAATGCTAGAAAAGGAACAAATTAAAAAACCCCAGTCAAACACTAAACTTGAAATTCTAAAACTGAAAGGAGAGATCAATAAAATTGAAAGTAAGAAAACAAAACAAAACAACAACAACAACAAAAAAAACCTATTGAATTAATTAATAAAACTAAGAGTTGATTCTATGAAAAAACCAACAAAATAGACAAACCCTTAGTAAATCTGATTTAAAAGATGAAAGAGGAAAATAAAATAGTCTTGAAAGTGAAAAGGGAGAACTCGCCACTAATGAAGAGGAAATTAGAGCAATAATCAGGAGTTACTTTGCCCAACTTTATGCCCACAAATTCAACAACTTAAATGAAATAGAAGAATACCTTCAAAAATATAGCTTGCCCAGATTAACAGAGGAAGAAGTAAATGGACTAAACATTTCCATTTTAGAAAAAGAAATAGAACAAGCCATTAACGAACTCCCTAAAAAAAAAAATCCCCAACATCAGATAGATTTACAAGGGAATTCTACCAAACATCTAAAGAACAATTAACTCCAATGCTATATAAAATATTTGAAAAAATAGGGATTGAAGGAGTCCTTCCAAATTCCTTTTATGACAGACATGGTACTGATAGCTAAACAAGGTTAGTTGAAAACAGAGAAAGAAAATTATAGACCAATCTCCCTAATGAATATTGATGCTAAAAATCTTAAATAAAATATTAGCAAAAAGATTACAAAAAAATCATTCCCAGGATAATACACTATGATCAAATAGGATTTATACCAGGGATGCAGGGCTGGTTCAATATTAGGAAAACTATTAGCATGATTGATTATATCAATAACCAAACTAACAAAAACCATATGATCATCTCAATAGATGCAGAAAAAGCATTTGATAAAATCCAACATCCAGTCCTAATAAAAACACTTGAGAGGATAGTCAGGAGCATATCTTTAAAACAGCTAGTAAACATCATATGCAATGGAGAAAAACTGAAACCTTTTCCAGTAAGATCTGGAGTGAAGCAAAGTTGACCACTATCACCATTATTATTCAATATTGTATTAGAAATGCTAGCCTGAGCTGAAAAAGAGATTAAAGGAATTAGAGTAGATAATTAGGAAACCAAACTATCACTCTTTGCAGATGATATGATGGTATAGTTAGAGAAGGCCCGAGATTCTACTAAAAAGCTATTAGAAATCATTTATAACTTTAGCAAAGTTGCAGGATATGAAATAAATCCCCATAAATCTTCAGCATTTGTATACATCACCAACAAAATCCAACAGCAAGAGATACAAATAGAAATGTCATTGAAAATAACTGTGAATAGCATAAAATATTTGGGAATCTATCTACCAAAGAAAAGTCAGGAATTATATGAGCAAAATTAAAAAAAAAAAAAAAAAAAAAAAAAAAACTTTCCACACAAATAAAGTCAGATTTAAATAATTGGAAAAATATTAAGTGCTCTTGGATAGGTCGAGTGAATATAATCAAGATAGCAATACTTCCTAAACTAATCTATTTATTTAGTGCTATACCAATCAGACTCCCAAGAAAATATTTTAATGATCTAGAAAAAATAACAACAAAATTCATATGGAAGAATAAAAGGTCAAGAATCTCAAGGGAATTAATGAAAAAAAAAAAAAAATCAAGTGAAGGTGGCCTACCTGTACCTGATCTAAAAGTATATTATAAAGCAGGACTCACCAAAACTATTTGGTATTGGCTAAGAAATAGATTATTTGATCAGTGGAATAGGTTAGGTTCACAAGACAGAATAGTCAACTATAGCAATCTAGTGTTTGACAAACCCAAAGATTTAGCTTTTTGGAACAAGAATTCATTATTTGACAAAAACTGGAAATTAGTATGGCAGAAATTAGGCATGGACCCACACTTAACAATGTATACCAAGATAAGATCAAAATGTGTCCATGGTTTAGGCATAAAGAATGAGATTATAAATAAATTAGAGGAACATAGGATAGTTTACCTCTCAGACTTGTGGAGGAAGAAGAAATATGTGACCAAAGTTGAATTAGAGATCATTATTGATCATAAAATAGAAAATTTTGATTATATCAAATTAAAAAGCCTTTGTACAAACAAAACTAATGCAAACAAGATTAGAAGGGAAGCAACAAACTGGGAAAACATTGCCACAATTAAAGGTTCTGATAAAGGCCTCATTTCCAAAATATATAGAGAATTGACTCTAATTTATAAGAAATCAAGCCATTCTCCAATTGATAAATGGACAAAGGATAGGAACAAGACAATTTTCAAATGATGAAATTGAAACTATTTCCACTCATATGAAAGAATGTTCCAAATCACTATTGATCAGAGAAATGCAAATTAAGGCAACTCTGAATTACCACTAAACACTTGTCAGATTGGCTAAAATGACAGGAAAAAATAATGATGAATTTTGGAGGGATGTGGGATAACAGGGACACTGATGCATTGTTGGTGGAATTGTGAATACATTCAACCATTCTAGAGAGCCATTTGGAACTATGCTCAAAAAGTTATCAAACTGTGCATATCCTTTGATCCAGCCATGTTTCTACTGGGCTTATACCCCAAATAGATACTAAAGAAGGGAAAGGGACCTGTATGTGCCAAAATGTTTGTGGCAGCCCTATTTGTAGTGGCTAGAAGCTGGAAAATGAATGGATGCCCATCAATTAGAGAATGGCTGGGTAAATTGTGGTATATGAATGTTATGGAATATTATTGTTCTGTAAGAAATGACCAGCAGGATGAATACAGAGAGGCTTGGAGAGACTTACATGAACTAATGCTAAGTGAAATGATCAGAACCAGGAGATCATTATATACTTCAACAACAATACTGTATGAGGATGTATTCTGATGGAAGTGGATTTCTTCAACAAAGAGAAGATCAATTCGGTTCCAAATGATCAATGGTGGACAGAAGCAACTACACCCAAAGAAAGAACACTGGGAAATGAATGCAAACTGTTTGCATTTTTGTTTTTCTTCCCGGGTTATTTTTACCTTCTGAATCCAATTCTTCCTGTGCAACAAGAGAACTATTTGGTTGTGCACACATATATTGTATCTAGGATATACTATGACATATTTAACATGTATAGGACTGCTTGCCATCTGAGGGAGGTGGTGGAGTGAGAGAGGGGAAAAGTTGTAACAGAAGTGAGTGCAAGTGATAATGTTGTAAAAAAGTCAGTCACCCAGGCATGGGTTCTGTCAATAAAAAGTTATAATTATTTTTGTAAAGTATATTAGAACCAATTCAACTGTCGCGTTTGATTAGAAATCATTCTGAGTCATCTCGAGAGAGTTCTGATCATCTTTAAATAGATATTCCTAAAGAGTTCTGATCCAACCTTTTGAGAATTAATTGTCACATCCCCCCATACCACACCCCAATATATCTCGATATCTGCAAGCAGATGATGGCATTCTTATTTGGATAAACACTACCAATATGACAAAGTTAAAACAACAACAAATGTTTAAATAGCTTAAAAAATAAGGACCAGGACTCTTTGATTTCATGGCTTCAAATAAAATATATACATGTATATATTTTATTTGAAGCCA
>MU174340.1:53688859-53780405 GCA_016696395.1 Antechinus stuartii
AAGTCAGATTTAAATAATTGGAAAAATATTAAGTGCTCTTGGATAGGTCGAGTGAATATAATAAGGATAGCAATACTTCCTAAACTAATCTATTTATTTAGTGCTATACCAATCAGACTCCCAAGAAAATATTTTAATGATCTAGAAAAAATAACAACAAAATTCATATGGAAGAATAAAAGGTCAAGAATCTCAAGGGAATTAATGAAAAAAAAAAAAAAATCAAGTGAAGGTGGCCTACCTGTACCTGATCTAAAAGCATATTATAAAGCAGGACTCACCAAAACTATTTGGTATTGGCTAAGAAATAGATTATTTGATCAGTGGAATAGGTTAGGTTCACAAGACAGAATAGTCAACTATAGCAATCTAGTGTTTGACAAACCTAAAGATCTAGCTTTTTGGAATAAGAACTCATTATTTGACAAAAACTGCTGGGAAAACTGGAAATTAGTATGGCAGAAATTAGGCATGGACCCACACTTAACACTGTATACCAAGATAAGATCAAAATGTGTCCATGGTTTAGGCATAAAGAATGAGATTATAAATAAATTAGAGGAACATAGGATAGGTTACCTCTCAGACTTGTGGAGGAAGAAGAAATATGTGACCAAAGTTGAACTAGAGATCATTATTGATCTTAAAATAGAAAATTTTGATTATATCAAATTAAAAAGCCTTTGTACAAACAAAACTAATGCAAACAAGATTAGAAGGGAAGCAACAAACTGGGAAAACATTGTCACAATTAAAGGTTCTGATAAAGGCCTCATTTCCAAAATATATAGAGAATTGACTCTAATTTATAAGAAATCAAGCCATTCTCCAATTGATAAATGGACAAAGTATATGAACAAGACAATTTTCAAATGATGAAATTGAAACTATTTCCACTCATATGAAAGAGTGTTCCAAATCACTATTGATCAGAGAAATGCAAATTAAGGCAACTCTGAATTACCACTATACACTTGTCAGATTGGCTAAAATGACAGGAAAAAATAATGATGAATTTTGGAGGGATGTGGGATAACAGGGACACTGATGCATTGTTGGTGGAATTGTGAATACATTCAACCATTCTAGAGAGCCATTTGGAACTATGCTCAAAAAGTTATCAAACTGTGCATATCCTTTGATACAGCCATGTTTCTACTGGGCTTATACCCCAAAGAGATACTAAAGAAGGGAAAGGGACCTGTATGTGCCAAAATGTTTGTGGCAGCCCTATTTGTAGTGGCTAGAAGCTGGAAAATGAATGGATGCCCATCAATTAGAGAATGGTTGGGTAAATTGTGGTATATGAATGTTATGGAATATTATTGTTCTGTAAGAAATGACCAGCAGGATGAATACAGAGAGGCTTGGAGAGACTTACATGAACTAATGCTAAGTGAAATGATCAGAACCAGGAGATCATTATATACTTCAAAACAATACTGTATGAGGATGTATTCTGATGGAAGTGGATTTCTTCAACAAAGAGAAGATCAATTCGGTTCCAAATGATCAATGGTGGACAGAAGCAACTACACCCAAAGAAAGAACACTGGGAAATGAATGCAAACTGTTTGCATTTTTGTTTTTCTTCCCGGGTTATTTTTACCTTCTGAATCCAATTCTTCCTGTGCAACAGGAGAACTATTTGGTTGTGCAAACATATATTGTATCTAGGATATACTATGACATATTTAACATATATAGGACTGCTTGCCATCTGAGGGAGGTGGTGGAGTGAGAGAGGGGAAAAGTTGTAACAGAAGTGAGTGCAAGTGATAATGTTGTAAATAGTCAGTCACCCAGGCATGGGTTCTGTCAATAAAAAGTTATAATTATTTTTGTAAAGTATATTAGAACCAATTCAACTGTCGCGTTTGATTAGAAATCATTCTGAGTCATCTCGAGAGAGTTCTGATCATCTTTAAATAGATATTCCTAAAGAGTTCTGATCCAACCTTTTGAGAATTAATTGTCACATCCCCCCATACCACACCCCAATATATCTGGATATCTGCAAGCAGATGATGGCATTCTTATTTGGATAAACACTACCAATATGACAAAGTTAAAACAACAACAAATGTTTAAATAGCTTAAAAAATAAGGACCAGGACTCTTTGATTTCATGGCTTCAAATAAAATATATACATGTATATATAATGTATATATATATATATATATATATATATATATGTATGTATATATATATATGAATATGAAATTTGTTGTAAATGTATTATACTCTTTAAAATACAAATTATGTAAATTTCAAAGCTGTAATTGGTGCTTTATTTTGAACATCTATAATCCATTTATCTTTAAAAATTATTAGTTATCCTCTTTTAAATAGATTTTTTTTCCTGTTTGTTTAAAAATAAACAAAATTGAAAATAAAATAAAGCAACACGGAAGATTATCATGTGCCCAGTAGAACACCAGAAAGAATTCAAAATATAAAAATGAATTTCCAATTCAAGAAAGGATATATAATAGTAGAAGACATTATATTCATGGATTTTCATCTTTTCTTTTCTTCCTTGTAGATTTTGTTCTCTGCTGCACACTTGTTTTACTTTACTCTTTTTCTCATTTACCCCCCTTACTTCCCTCAAGCACATTGCAATTAAGTATAGATATATTTATATATGCATATATAGAGATATATACATGCACAGATATACTATATATATATATATATATATATATATATATATATATATATATATATATACACTCATATCCACCCACAGACCCACACACATATTCATATATTTATATGCACACATACATAGAACAATATGCATACATATCTAAATATACTCAGACACAGATACATATACACTCACATTTACCCATTTGTAAAAATGTGTCTAAAATATTAGTATGTAGATTTCTTTTTTGATTGAATCTTTGTTTGACTTTGTCTAAGACCAATGATTAGTACCTGCACTTCTTTTTTTTTTCTAATAAATTTTTCTCCTGAACCTGTTGCAGGATTTGGTATATCGCTTCCTTCCTATCACTGTTAATTCTTCTCCTTTAATTCTGTTCCTTAACAATTTTAAGACTATTTAGACTGGTTCCTGGGGGTGGAGCCAAGGTGGTGGAAACAACACATATTTCTCTCTCACCTTCTCTACAACCCTCACACTAATTACAAAATCCAGCCTCTGAATTAGCTCTGGACTAGTAGAACCCACAGATATTGGGACTGCAACAAAATATCAGCAGAAGATAATTTTGAAGATCACCAGAAAAGATCTATTTCAATTGAAAATGGTAGGGAGGCAGCCTAATACAAACAGTTTGACCTCAAATGCCGGCACAGACAGCTCAGAGTCTAGGTGCTCATTTGCATAAAAGAGAGAAAGAGAAGATCAATGAATTAGGCTTTCAATTAAAAAAAGCTAGAAAATGAACAAATTAAAAACCCCAAATTAAATACCAAATTTGAAATTCTGAAAATAAAGTTATATATTTTTATTATGTCTCTTCTAATTTTTGTGGAATGTTACTTGAATAAAACCATTTTTTTTTTCATCCCAAGCTATTAATTTTTCCCTCAAATCTTTCCTTTGGGAAGTTAGGTGGCATAGTAGATAAAGCACTGATGCTAGAGTCAAAAAGAACCCCTAGATTTGGCCCTAGACAGCTACTAGCTGTGTGATTCTGGGCAAAATATTGAATCACTACTTGCTTCAGTTTCCCAAAGTGCAAAATGAGGATAATAGTAGTGTACACTTTACAGAAGTTGTAAGAATAGAATGAAATATCTATGAAATATTTCACATAGGGATGACACATAGTAGATGCTATATAGATGCTTATTACTTTCTCTCAGATTTCATATCTTAAGTGCTTATTTTGAAACATTCCTTATGAAACAGTTTTTATTGTAATTTGAATTTATTTACAATTGTTATGGAGTAATTTACTATGTCTAAATTTTATTTTAGTTAGTCTTTGCATAAAATAATTTGTTAATATCTATATTTGTGTTAATTCATTTCTTCAACCTTAATTAATAAATCATGATTTTGCTCTAGGAATAGATCCTAAACTCTGCTGAAATTTTAGGGAAGAATGTTGGGCCCTGAGTTCTTTCAACCTGAATTTTTAGCTTGATGTGCTACTCTCCCAGAATTAATTACTCCTTGATCTTTGAGTTCTGAAGGTAAGTATATTTTTAGGGCCTCCAATGAGCATAGAATAAAATGGTTAGAATAGGGTCTAAAGAACATTGGAGACCAATGAGTATTTCCCCCAATCACTTCTCTTTTGCCTGCTCTGAATTCCAACCACTTTGAAAATTTCAGGTAGAACTCTTCCACTCTTGCTACTATTGTAAAACGTCTACCTATATTTGTTCTCATTTAGAACCTGCTGTTTTGTTTATTTTTTGGTGATTCTTTTAGGAATTCTTTTGCCTTTTCTTATTGCCAATCAACTTTCCCCTGACTTTTTGTGAAAATAAGAGTTGAAAGAAGTTATTTATCATAGATTGTTATTGAATTTTTTTGGTCATCATTTTGTCTGTGGTAATTCTTAGGTTTTTATTATATTAGGTTTGGGCAAACTGGGCTGCTTCCCTCTATTCAGGCAACTATCTTGGGTAGATTTGCTTTTACCATATTTCATTGTAAATTTTATCACATTTTTCTAAAATATAAACATAACTCTGCATTGTTTCTAGTTTTTGTAAATATATATCTAATATGTTTATATTGTTTATTTCAGATACAGAAAATGTAAACTACCCTCTTCTGCCAGTAGATTTAATTATATTAGAAAATGCAATATTCTGTTTTTATGGTTATTTTGTAAACATTGGACATCATTAAAAGAGACAAGAATTAGTTCCTTTTGTTTTAATAAATTGTTTTCACAGGGAGACATTGCATATTTCTATCTCTGGTTCCATATAATCTTCAACAAATAGCAATCTATCCTACACAACAATTGAATTATCTGCTACAGTAATCTCTTCTTAATTTCATACAATTGCTAATTGTAAAGGAATTTTGGAAAGAGAATTATGATCTGAATATAAAATGATTTTAGGTTTTTAAAATTCAACATTTATTTACTAAATATGTGATCATTGTAAAATAAATGGATGAAGTAGCTGAAAAGTATATAACAACAATAGGAACGTAGGAGAAAATCATATGCAAACACATCCTTGTCTACCAAAGAGGAAATACTATATAAATATGATGATTCAGAAGTCTTTAATGTATTCTTTTAACCTTTTAAGAAGTATATATGATTAAGAAGATGCATGTTGAATATATTTATCTTTTTATAATTTGAAAATTATTTTAATTGCAAGTTAATTTTATAAAAAAAAGGAAGAAGGAAGGAGGAAGGGAAAGAAGAAAGAAAGGAAGGAAAGAAGGAAGGAAGGAAGGAAGGAAAGAAGGAAGGAAGGAAGGAAGGAAGGAAGGGAGGGAGGAAAGAAAGAAAGAAAGGGGGAGGAATTCAGGATTTTAGGCTTTTAGCCCTTGTCAAGTAAGTTCATATATGCAGCATTTATAGTAATCTTATCTTATTATATTAATGCTTGGTGATGAATATTTTACCCTTTGCAGTCTGGTTATTTGGCAGTCTAAGAGAGTTCTACCTAATTGCAGGTAGATATCAGCTTTGTTGAATATGGTTCCCATATCTGTATCAGAGGGCATGATGATCAGGGAAAGAGAGTATGGAGGAAATTAACTTTTTTCAGCCTTCATGACTTATGTCATCTTATAATATAATTACTTGTTCATAAGTGATATCTCAAAGTGACACAGCAGGAAGCCAACCCAAGACAGACATATAGACACAGAGTATCATGGGTCTAACAAATTTAAATAGTGCAGTATCAGGCAATGGAGAACAAAGACTGCAAATTCAAGAAATAACTGACCCAGGCAGTCAAGATTATAGCATTAGAGCAGATTGATAGAGGAGCAGATACTGAGGTCTCATATGATAGTTGGTGCTGCCACAGTGTTTCATTATATTAATATTCATTTCTATTTAATAAGTGACCAAATAAAAGGAGTAGAAAGGGAGAGTTTTTGAAGAACAGCCAATGGTGAAATTTTCAAGTTATAGAAAAAGGAAGCAAAAAACAATAATAACAGAGATTTAAAAATAATATAGTTCAACTTTTCCACCCCCAAAAAATAAAATCATTGCCACTAAAATGAGAAAATAAAAGTTAGGGGAAAGTTCTTAAATATTTAATATATTTTAAATTATTTCACATATATAAAACCAATATCCATTTTTCTTCAGACTAATAATCAAATGATTTTACATATATATATATATATATATATATATATATTTTTAAAGAAGAGATGAAAATACAGATAAAATATTGCTCCAAAAGAGCAACAAAATTAACACAAGTTCCTACAATCTCTTTACTTGTCTTAGGCTGGAAAATTGTTCTATCTTATCATTTTGGTGATTCTGCCACTTCAGAATTTATTTTCAAATATCATTTAATGTTGTTTGTGTGGTATTGGAAAAAAGTTCAGGTGAGTTGCTACCGTGCATCTTTCATATTAACTCCCATCTTGGCTCTGCCCTAACTTACTCATTTACATTGACTTACTCCCTCATTCTCACAAACTCCTCATTTGGTTCATCGATCCTCACTCTTTATACATATCTCTACGGTCTTTTGTAACAAAATCCCTTGAGAAAGCATTCTAGAAAATGATTCCTCTGTATCCTTTTCTCTGATTCTCTTTACTGGCTGTCGTCTTATTTTGAATCTCATTATTCAAATGAAACTGCTTTTTCCCTGAGCCTTATTCATTCAGTAGGTAAATACACACACGCGCGCACACACACACGCACACAAAGCACTTCACCATAGAAAGTGCTAGGAATAAAAAAAAAATAGTCCTTGCCTTCTAGGAACTTACAATAAAATGTGAGAGACAAAATGCAAACTACATGCAAACAACATATATACTAGAGGAATCAGAGGTAATTTCAAAGGGAAGGTAATAACATCAAGAGATTCAAGATGTATCTAGCAGCAGATGGGTTTCTAGATTAAACTTGAATGAAACTTGAGAAGTCATGAAGTAGAAAGGAAAAAGGATTAAATTCTAGGCATGGAAAAAAAATCAGTAAAATCCAGAGAGTCAGAAGAAATATCTTGTTTGAAGAACAACAAAGAGGCTAGTATCAATGGAATGGAAAGTTTGTACAAGGGAATAAAATCTAAAAATAATGAGAATGTAAAAAAGGCCATGGTTATAAAAGATTTTAAAAACAAAATGTAAAGGGCCAGAACTCTGGAGAAGTATCCTTGAAACAAAGATACATACAACAAGGTATTAACTCAGTGGAATTGATGAGATGATGGTTCTTCAGTATACATATATTTAGCACTTAATATGGTGATGTAATGGTTCTCTAGTTCACACTTAATCTGTTTTCACACATCCCCTCCAACATTTCATATTATCTTTCCCTGTCATTCTAGCCAATCTGACAAATGTGTATTGTATCTCAGAGTTGTCTTAATTTCTTTAATTAATAATGACTTGGAGCATCTTTTCATATGGCTAGAAATAGTTTCAATTTCTTTATCTGAGAATTGTCTGTTAATATCCTTTGACCATTTATCAGTTGGAGAATGGCTTGATTTCTTATAAATTAGAGTCAATTCTTCATACATTTTAAAAATGAGCCCTTTATCAGGACCTTTGATTGTAAAAATATTTTCCCAATATATTGCTTCCCTTCTATTCTTGTCTGCATTAGTTTTGTACAAAAACTTTTCAATTTGATATAATCAAAATTTTCTATTTTGTGATCAGTAATGATCTCTAATTCTTCTTTGTCCATAAATTCCTTCCTCTTCCACAAGTCTGAGAGGTAAACTATCCTATGTTCCTCTAATTTATTTATAATCTCATTCTTTATTCCTGGGTCATGAACACATTTTGATCTTATCTTGAAGTACGTTGTTAAGTGTAGGTCAAAGCTTATTTTCCTCCATATTAATTTCCAATTTTCTCAGCAATTTTTGTCAAACAGTGAGTTCTTATCCCAAAAGCTGGGGTTTTTGGGTTTATCAAACACTAGGTTATTAAATATATTGACTATTTTGTCCTTTGGACCTAACCTATTCCACTGATCAATCAGTCTATTTCTTAGCTAATAGTAAATGGTTTTGGTAACTGCTGCTTTATAATATAATTTTAGATCTGGTACAGCTAAGCCACCTTTTTTTGATTTTTTTCATTAATTCCCTTGAAAATCTTGACCTTTTTTTTTTATATGAACTTTGTTGTTATTTTTTGGGATAGCTTTTTTGGGAGTCTGATTGGTATAGTGCTAAATAAATGGATTAGGTTAGGTAGTATTGTCATCTTTATTATATTTGCTCGCTCTATCCAAGAGCATTTAATATTTTTCCAATTGGTTAGATCAGACTTATTTGTGTGGAAACTGTTTTGTACTTTTGCTCATAAAGTTTCTGATTTTCCCTTGGCAGATAGATTCCTAAGTATTTTCTACTATCAATAGTTACTTTAAATGGAATTTCTCTTTGTAACTCTAACTGTTGGATTTTGTTAGTGATATATAAGAAGTAAAGATGTAATTTTAATAGGGCACTTAAGGGCTGAGAAGGACTGGAAATGAGACATTCCATTTTTTACTATCCTGCTGGTAGCTTTCCTGTGTTCATCACTTCTCTACCTAAAGACCAAGGCCCATCCAGAGGACCTCCAGAAAGCTAGCCTGAACATTACAACAAAACAGAAGAATTTGTGTTTGATTCTGGGATAAAGAAGGATCCAGTTGAATTTACTGAGTAAAGAAACAATAGGGTCAATTTAGGAAGATCATATTAATTGGTAAATGGAGGATGAACTGGATTTGGTGAGATCTTTGAAGCTAGAAGGTGATACAGAGTTTATTGCATTGTACAAGGGTTCAGGTAGTTAGATAGATGTTAGATGGAGAGTGTAATTAGATGTTAGAGGACTTAGATGTTGGAAGAGAAAAGGGAATAATCCTGGATTATTCAACCGCAAAAAGATATATTCATCTCTGTTCCAATAATTAAGGGAAAGAAGGGAAGAATGGTTCAACTTTTCTGTCCACAAAGTGATAATAAAAACATTTTGGTCTTCAAAAGCAGGAAAATATTGATTTCCTTTAAAAATTAGTCAGAGAAAAAGGATGTTGGAAGAAGGAGCAAAGATGATGGCGAGAAATCAGGATATTACCTGAGCTCTCCCCAGTTTCTCTCAGAATCAGGGCTAGATCAAGCATCTGAAGGGATTTTAGAGTGACAAAATGCAAACATTATGGGAGGACTTCAGGAAAGATGTGCCTTGCTTGGGCAGGGGAAACTTAGGCTAGAAAAGATGTGGCACAGGAAATTTAGGGGTAGGTGGGTTTTTAGTCAAAGTAAAGCAGCATTGTCTCCTCTGTCCTGGTTCAGAGTGGCTCAGTTAGCCAGGTGCTAGATCTCCAACCCAAGCACAAAACATAAATTGCACATCCATGAACTCCAGCATAACAGACAGGAGTAGCCCAGGCTAGCTGAGCCCCAGTGTAAAACATCAATGTGAGGTTTTGCTCTCCCTGCAAAAGAAGCTTTGGCCAATCTTTCCTGTGCCCTAGGAACAGAGCAAAATATTTTTTAAATGAGCAAAAAAGAAAAAAAAATAGGCCTGTGTTAGAATTCTTACAAGGTGCTAAGTCAGTTATCTAATTTAGCATGGTAATTAACAGTTCTCTAGCTCACTAATATATTTAGTACTCATTGAAGTTCTACAAGATTCACAAGTCAGAAAGGAGTCCAGGAGATTTATAAGTCAGAAAGGACAAGCCCACTAACCCACAAGTCCACTCTCAAAGGCAGAGTCAGATTCATTTCATATATCGCCTTTATCCTGGCTAGAGGCTTTGGACTCAGAGTTGAGCTAGAGGCAGAAGCTGGAAGAGCAACAAGAGGTCTTGGAAGCAAGGAGAGGGATAGGCCTCTAAGAAAACTAACCGGGCTATTTTGGAAGAGACAATAAAGGACTGGACTTTCACAGTTGGCTGCAGTTGAGGAGATTATTACTCTGACCTGAAATGAAGGCTGCTTCCAGAAGCCTCCCAAGAAATCTGCTCCCAGAGAATGATTATATTTGAGAAAAGAGAACATTGAAGGCTGTTCATAAATGGCTATTTTGCTGACAAGGAAGATCAGAACACAAACTCAGGAGAACAATGGCAAAATGCCTACATGGGAAGCCTCAAAGATCAGATTACAAGATCAGGGGCTAGAATATGATATCTTGGAAGGCAAAGAACTTGAATTATAAACAAGAATCAATTACTCAGCAAAATTGAGTTTTATCTTTCAGGGGAAAAAATGAACATTCACTAAAATAGGAGATTTTTAGTGATTTTGATGAAAAGAATAGAGCTGAACAACAATTTTGATCTTCAAATATAATACTCAAGAGAAATATAAAAAGGTAAATAAGAAAGAAAAAAAAATTAAGGTGAAAATATTTACATTCCTACATGAGAAGATGATACTATTAATTCTTGAGAACTGCATTTTTGTCAGAGGAGTATGTATAGACAGTGAGGGTTAATATAAGTTGATTTTAATGTAATGATATAGAAAAGAAATTAAGGAGTAGAAAACGATTGTACTAGGAGAAAAGGAAAGGATAGGAAAAATGGGGTAAATTATATCACATGAAGAGGCACAAAAGACCTATTACAGTAGAAGGAAGGCAGGGAGGAGGATGATCCTTGTTTGAATCTTAATTTCATCATAGTTGGCTAAAAGAGGGAACAACATACATATTCAGGTATAGAAATGTCTCTTTTAGTATAGGGTAATAGGAGGAGAAAGGAAGAAAAAAGGAGATTGATTGAAGGATAAACAAAAAAAGGGAGATGGGAGTAAAAAGCTTAACACTGGTGAGGAGGAAAAAAGAGTGAAAGAAGAGAGAAATGTATAAATGTGGAAAATAGAATGGAGGGAAATACAGTTAGTAATTTTAACTGTGAATGTAAATGGGTTGAACTTTCATAAAACTGAAGTGGATAGCAGAGTGGATTAAAAGCCAGAATCCTATAAGTTCTTGGCAAGAAACACATTAGAAGCAGAGTGATATACACAAAGTAAAGACACAAAGCCAGGGCAGAATATATTATGCTTCAACTGAAGTAAAAAACAACAACAAAAGAGCACAGATACCAAACCTAATGTCAGACCAAGCAACAGCAAAATAGATCTATTTAAAAGTGATAATGAAGGAAATTACAGCTTGATAATAGTACCATAAATAATGAAGTAATATTGATATTAAACATATATGTACCAAATATTATAACATACATATTCTTAGAAAAGAATTTAAGTGAGTTGCATGAAGAAATAGAAAGCAAAACCATACAAGTGGTAGAGTTCAACCACTCTGTCTCAAAATTATACAAATCTAAATACAAAATAAACAATAAAAAACTAAAGGAGATTAATGGAAATTGAGATAAGTTGGGTGTGATACATCATTGGACAAAATTAAATGGGGTTAGAAAGGAATATACCTTTTCTCAGCAGTATCTGGAACCTACACAAAAACTGACCATATTTTAGACCAGAAAAACCTCATAATCAAATGCAGAAAGGCAGATATGTAAAAATGCATTCTTTTCAGATAATGGTACAATAAAAATTATGTGCTATCAAGGAACATGGAAAATAAGACCAAAAATTAGGTGGAAACCAAACAAACTAATCCTAAAATATGGATGACTCAAACAAAAATCATAGAAACAATAAATAATTCCATTCAAGATAATGACAAAAATGAGACAACATACCAAAACATATGGAATGCAGTGAAAGCAGTTCTTAAGGCAAATTTTATATCTCTAGATAGTCACATGAATAAAATTGAGAAAGAGGAAATTAATGAATTTGGCATATAACTAAAAAAAATTAGAAAAAGAAGAAATTACAATCCCAGAATTAAATGGAAATTTTAAAATTCTAAAAATCAAAAGAGAAATTTTAAAAAATGAAATTGAGAAAATTATTGAATAAATAAAAGGCTTTGTTTTATGAAAAAAAAAACAGGAACCAATTTGATTAGAAAAAGAAAAGAAGAAAATCAAATTACTACTATCAAAAATGAAAAATTTATCATCAATGAAGAGGAAACTAAAACAATAGTTAGGAGATATTTCCAACTTTATGTGAATAAATCTGAAAAATGAAATATATGAATATTTTAAAAAATTTAAATTGCCCAGCTTGAGAAGAGGAAATAAAATATAAATATAATCTCATTTTAGAAAAATAAATTGAACATACCATGTATGAATTCCCTAAGGGGGAAAAATCTCTTGAGCCAATTGTATTTACAAATTAAATTCTACCAAATATTTAAAAAACAATTCTCGTACTATATAAGCCATTTCAAAAAAATGGACAAAGAAGGCATTCTGGTAAAATCCTTTTTTAATACAAATATGGTGCTGATACTTAAACCAGGAAAAGCCAAAGTGGAGAAAAAATTATAGACTAATTTCACTAATGAATATTGATGTAAAAATTTCAAATACAATATTAGCAGAAAAATTACAACACTTATCAGCAGGATAACGCACTATGACTAAGTGGGACATATACCAGGAATACTGAGCCAATTCACTATCAGGAAAACTATCAGCATAATTGAACATATCAATAACAAAACTAACAGAACTCATATGATTATTTTAATAGATTTTAAAAAATGATAAAATAGAATACTCATTGTTAATAAAAATACTATAGAGCATATAACTAAATGTAGTTTTCCTTAAAGTGATAAGTAGCATTTATCTAAAACCATTAGCAAGCATTATATATAATGGAGATAAGTTAGGAGCCACCTCATTAAGTTCAGTAATGAAATAAGGATATCCATTATCAACATTATTATTCAATATTATGCTAAAATATTAACATAGACAATAAGAGCAGAAAAAGAAATTGAAGGAATTAGAGTAGACAATAAGGAAAAAAAAATAGTTTTTCCCAATGATATGATAGTATATTTAGAGACTCCTAGAGAAGCAATTAAAAAACTACTTGAAACAATGAACAATTTTAGCAAAGTTGCAGGATATAAAATAAACCCACATAAATCATGAGCATTTTTATATGTTACCAGTAAAGCCCAGCAACAAGAGATAGAAAAAGTAATCATATTTAAAATAACTAAATACAACATTAAATATTTGAAAATCTAATTTCCAAGACAAAACCAGAAACTATTTGAATATAATGGCAAAACAGTTTTCAAACAAATAAAATCAGATCTAAACAAATGAAAAAAAAAATCAATTGCTCATGAGTAAGTCAAGCTAATATAATAAAAATGATCATTTTGTCTAAATTAATCTGCTTATTCAGTGAAATATCAAACTGCCAAAAATTACTTTATAAAGATAGAAAAAATAACAAAATTCATCTGGAAGAATAAAAGGTCAAGAATTTCAAAGTAATTAATGAAAAAAAGAATCAAAGAAAGGTGGCCTAGTAGAACCAGATTTAAAATATATTGCAAAGCATCAATACTGGAAAATAAATAGAGCAGTGGATCAGTAGTATAGGTTGTGTACATGTCATGATAGTCAGTGGCAAAAGTAATCTACTGTTTCATAAAACCAAAGACTCCAGCTTCTGGGATAAGAACTCACTATTTGATAAAAAATTGCTGGGAAAATTGGAAAATAGTATGGCAGAAACCATTGACCAATATCTCACACCTTATAATCAGATAAAGTCAAAATGGGTTCATGATTTACACATTAAGGTTGATACTATAAGCAAATCAGTAGAATAAGGATAGTTTATTTGTCAGATCTTTGGAATAAGGAAGAAATTATGACTAAGAAAGAAATAGAGTATGTTAGGAAATGTCAAGTGGATCATTTTACATTAAATTTATAAGATTTAAAAGCAAAAGCAATGCAGTCAATATTAGAAGGAAAGCAGACAGCTAAGAAACAAGTTTTACAACCAATATTTCTGATAAAAGCCTGATTTCTAAAATATATAAAGAATTGAATCAGAGTTATAAGAATACAAATCATTTCTCCATTGATGTGTCAAAGGATATGAACAATTTACTGATAAAGAAATTAAAGGCATTTTTAGTCATAAGAAAAATGCTACAAATCACTATTAATTAGAAATGCACATTAAGACAATTCTGATACCACTACACATCTCTCAGATTGGTTAAGATAAAAGGAAAAATAATCATATATGTTGCAGGGAAAGTGGGAAAACTGGAACACTTATTTATTATTGGTAGAGTTGTGAACTCTGCCCAAAGGGTTATCAAATTATAGATACCATTTGATTCAGCAGTATTACTACTGGATCTGTTTCTCAAAGAAATTTTGAAGGAGGTAAAAGAACATACATACACAAAAATGTTTGTAGAAGCTTTTTTGCTGTTGCAGCAAAGAAATGGAAATTGAGTAGATGGGGAGTTAGGGAATGATTGAATAAGTTATGGTATCTGAATGTAATAGAATGTAATTCTATAAAAAATGATTAGCAAAGTGATTTCATAAAAGCCTGGAGACTTACATTAACTGATGCTGAATGAAGTGAGCAAAACAAGGAAAGCATTCTACACAGTAGTAGTAAGATTATGTGATGATCAACTATTACACCTTAGCTCTTCTTAGCAATATATTGAACCAAGATAATTCCAATACAGTTGGAATGGAAAATGCCACTGTATCTAGAGACTGAATGTAGATTGAAGCATAGTATGTTTACCTTTTTCTTGTTGCTTTTTTTTTCTTTCTTGTGTTTTTTTTTTCTTTTGTTAAGATTTTTTTTTTCCTAACACAGTGTGACAAATATGGAAATATGTTTAAAAAGAATGTATGTGTTTAACTTGTATCAGATTGCTTGCTCCCTGAGGTGAGGTGAGTTAAAGGAGGGAGGGACAAATTTGTAATACAAAGTTTTACATAAAGAAATGCTGAAAACTATCTTCATATCTATTCGGGAAAAATAAAATAAATTGCTATTGAGGGAAAAATAATGAGTAGGAGAATTTTTTTTAAATGGAAAAAATTACATGAGCAGATGATTTGAGAGAAGTAAGCAGAAGCAGAAGTATCACATTAATAACAGTGTTGTGGTCCTGATTAGGTGAGTAATGTTGACAGAGAAAGATAGAAGTATCAAAGGAATTGCTCCCTGGGGCAAGCAGAGAAGGACACAGATAGAAACTTGATTAGCCATATGTATATATATGTACCTTTTTATGTACAAGATATATGCATGGGTAATTTTTCAGCATTGACCCTTGCAAAGCTTTCTGTCCCAACTTTTCCCCTTCTTCTCCCCACCCCCTTCCCCAAATGGCAGGTAGACCAATACATGTTAAATATCTTAAAGTATATGTTATATATATATACATATATATGTTAAATATACATATACATATATGTATGTATATGTATATGTATATGTATATATCTATATCCATACAGTTATTTTGCTGCACAAGAAGAATTGGACTTGGAAATGACATTTAATTAACCTGAGAAGGAAATCAAAAAGGCAAGTGGACAAAAACAGAGGGATTGGAAATGCTATGTAGTGGTTCATACTCATTTCCCAGAGTTCTTTAACAGGATATAGCTGGTTATATTCATTATTGAACAAATGGAACTGATTTGGTTCATCTCATTGTTGAAGACAGCCACATCCATCAGAATTGATCATCATATAGTATTGTTGTTGAAGTATATCATAATCTCCTGGTCCTGATCATTAAACCCAGTAACAGTTCATTCAAGTCTGTCCAGGCCTTTCTGAAGTCATTCTGCTGGTCATAGTTTACATAACAATAATATACCATAACATTCATATACCCCAATTGATTCAGCCATTCTCCAATTGATGGGCATCCACTCAGTTTCCAGTTTCTAGCCACTACAAAAAGAGCTACCAAAAATATTGTTGCACATATAGGTTCCTTTCCCTTCTTTAAGATCTCTTTGGGATATAAGCCCAATAGTAACACTGCTGGATCAAAGGGAAGGCATAGTTTGATAACTTTTTGAGCATAATTAAATATTGTTCTCCAGAATGGCTGGATGTATTCACAATTCCACCAACAATGTATCAGTGTCCCAGCTTTCCCACATCTCCTCCAACATTATGCATTATCTTTGCCTGTCATCCTAGCCAATCTGAAAGGTATGTAGAAGTATGTCAGAATCATCTTAATTTGTATTTCTCTGATTAATAATGATTTGGAGTATCTTTTCATATGACTAGAAATAGTTTCAATGTTTTCATCTGAGAATTGTCTATTAATATTCTTTGACCATTTATCAATTGCAAAATGAATGATTTCTCATCAATTATACTCAATTCTCTATATATTTTAGAAATGAGGGCTTTATCAGTATCTTTGACTATAAAAATGTTTTCCAAGTTTATTGTTTCCCTTTTAATCTTGTCAGCATTAGAATTTTTTTTTTTTTTACAAAAGCTTTTCAATTTGATATAATGAAAATTTTGTATTTTGTAATCAATAATGGTCTCTAGTTCTCCTTTGGTCACAAATTCCTTCCCCCTCCATAAATATGAATGGTAAACTATCCTATGTTCTTCTAATTTATTTATAATCTCATTATTTGTGCCTAGATCATGAACTCATTTTGACCTTATCTTAGTGTATGGTTTTAAGTGCGATTCAATGTCTAGTTTCTGCCATACTAATTTCCAATTTTCCCAGCAGTTTTTGTCAAACAGTGAATTCTTATCCCAAAAGTTGGGGTCTTTGGGTTTTTCAAACACTAGTTTACTAAACTGATTGACTATTTTGTCCTTTGAACTTAACCTATTACACTAATCAACTAGTCTATTTCTTAGCCAATACCAAATGGTTTTGGTGACCGCTGTTTTATAATATAGTTTTAGAAATGGTACAGCTAGGCCACCTTCATTGAATTTTTTTATCATTAGTTCCTTTGAAAGTCTTGACCTTTTGTTCTTCCAGATTGATTTTCTTGTTATTTTTTTAGGTCATTAAAATAGTTTTTTGGGGGTATGATTGATAAAGTACTAAATAAATAGATTAGTTTAGGTACTATTGTCATCTTGAATATATTTGCTTGCCCTATGCAAGAGAATTTAATATTTTTTTCCAATTGGTTAGATATGACTTCATATGTGTGGAAAAATTTTTTGTAGTTTTGCTCAAATACTTTCAGACTTTCCCTTGGCAGATAGATTCCCAAATATTTTATATGATTGGGAGTTACTTTAAATGGAATTTCTCTTTGTAACTGTAACTATTGGATTTTGTTAGTGATATATGAGAATGCTGATGACTTAAGTGGGTTTATTTTGTATCCTGCAACTTTGCTAAACTTGTGGATTATTTCTCATAGTTTTTTAGTACAATCTCTGGGATTCGCTAAGTATCCCATCATATCATTGGCAAAGAACAATGATTTGGTTTCCACATTACCTACTCTAATTCGTTTAATCTCTTTCTCAACTCTTATTGCCAAAGCTAGCATTTCTAATACAATATTGAACAGTAATGGTGATAGTAGGCAACCTTTTTTCACTCCTGATCTTATTGAGAATGGTTCCAGTTTATCCCCATTACATGTGATGCTTATTGATGGTTTTAAATAGATGCTACTGATTATTTTAAGGAAAAGTCCATTTATTCCTATGCTCTCAAGTATTTCTATTAGAAATAGATGTTGGATTTTATCAAATGCTTTTTCTGCATCTATTGAGATGATCTTTTTTTATTAATTCGGTTATTGATATAGTCTATTATGCTAACAGTTTTGCTAATATTGAACCAGCCCTGCATTCCTGGTAAAAAAAAAAAAAAAAAATCCTACTTGTTCATGGTGTATTATTCTGGGGAGGATTTTCTGTAATCTTTTTGTTAATATTTTATTTCAGATTTAGCATCAATATTCATTAGGGTGATTGGTCTATAATTTTCTTTCTCTGTTTTTAGTGTACCTGGTTTAGATATCAATCCCATGTCTGTGTCATATAAGGAATTTGGTAGAACTCCTTCATTCTCTATTTTTTTCAAATAATTTATATAACATTGGAGTCAATTGTTCTTTAACTGTTTGGTAGAATTCAATGTAAATCCATCTGGTCTTGGGGATTTTTTCTTAGGGAGTTGATTAATAGTTTGTTCTACTTCTTTTTCTGAAATGGGACTATTTAGGCAATTTACTTCCTCCTCTATTAATCTTGGAAGCCTATATTTTTTATGTAGTCATCCATTTCACTTGGATTATCAAATTTATTGGCATAAAATTGGGCAACATAATTCCTAATTATTGCTCTAATTTCCTCTTCATTAGTAGAAGGTTTTCCCTTCTCTATTTTAAGACTAACAATTTGATTTTCCTCTTTCCTTTTTCTAATCAGATTTACCAAAGGTTTATCTATTTTATTGTTTTTTTTTCCCCATAAAACCAACTTTTAGTTTCATTTATTAATTTAATATTTTTTTTTTTACTTTCAATATTATTAATTTCTTCTTTTAATTTTAGAATTTGATTTGGGGGTTTTAATTGGCTCTTTTTCAAGTTTTTTTTTTTTAATTGCAAGCCCAATTCATTGATCTTTTTCTTTATTTTATTCAAGTAAGCCCCTAGAGATATAAAATTTCCCCTTATTATCACTTTGGTTGAATTCCACAAATTTTAGTATGTTGTCTCATTGTTGTCATTCTCTTGGGTGAAATTATTAATTGTGTCTATGATTTGCTGTTTCACCCATTTATTCTTTAGGATGAGATTATTTAGTTTCCAAGTACTTTTTGGTCTATTTACCCCTAGCTTTTCGTTGAATATAGTTTTTATTTCATCATCATCTGAAAAGAATGCATTTGCTATTTCTGCCTTTCTGTATTTAATACTGATGTCTTTATGTTCTAATATAAGGTTAATTTTTGTATAGATTCCCTGAAGTGCTGAGAAGAAAGTGTACTCCTTTCTGCTGCCATTCCATTTTCTCCAAAGATCTATCATATCTAACATTTCTAATATTCTATTTACCTTTTTAATTTCTTTCTTATTTGTTTTGTGGTTTGATTTATCTAATTCTAGAAGTGCAGGTTGAGATCTCCCACTATTACAGTTTTGCTGTCTATTTCTTCTTGCAACTCTCTTAACTTCTCCTTTAGGAAGTTAGATGCATATACCACATATATGTTTAGTATTGATATTGTTTCACTGTTTATCCTACCCTTTAGCAAGATATAGTTCCCTTCTTTATCTTTTTTTTAATTTGACCAATTTTTGCTTTTGCTTAATCTGAGATAAGGATGGCTCCACCTACTTTTTTGACTTCACCTGAAGCATAATAGATTTTGCTCCAAACTTTTACCTTTACTATGTATGTATCTCTGTGGCTTTAAATGTGTTTAAGGTTAAAATGACTAATTCTGCATTTCCTGCCATTTTATTATCACCAGATTATGCTTTTTTTATTTTCTTGCCCCCCCTTCCCAGTATTAAACTTATGGGCACCACTTGTGTCACACAGCTCTCCCTTTTTAGGATCCCTCCCACCCCCTTTTAATCTCTTCCCCTTTTTTGTACCCTTCTTTTATTACTCTTCTCCTTTTCCCTTCTCCTCTCTCACTTTTAATAAGGTGAGAGAAGTTTCTCTGTAAACCAAATATGTCTCTTATTTTCTCTTTGAGCCAAATCTGATGAGAGTAAGATTCACACAATGTTCCTCCTCCTCCCTAAATTCCCTCAAATATGATATGTTTCCTTTGCCTCTTCATGGGATATAATTTCCTTCTTTTATATCCCTTTTTCTGTTTTTCTCATACTATTCTCTTCCCACTTCTACTTCCTACTTTTATATTATATCTGTAAAATCAAATTAGCAGAGGTGCTCTTTATGTATGCCCATAACAAAAGTACAGTTCTCAAGAGTTCTTTATACCTTTTTCTGCTTCTCTTGAGACCTATAGTTTTTTTTTGTTTTTTTTTGTTTTTTTTTTTAATCTCTGTTTTTTCCAGTATGAATAAATGGAATCCATCTGTTTCATTAAATGTTCATCTTCTCCCCTGGAAGAAAATGCTCAGCTTAGCTGGGTAGTTTATTCTTGGCTGCCTTCCAAGTTTTTTTTTTTTTTTTTTTTTTTTTTTTTTTAATTTCCCTTTCATCATATCAGATCCTACTCCCTTTTATCCTTTAATGTGGAAGCGGCTAGATCCTGAGTTATCCTTACTGTGACTCCTTGATGTTTGATTTTTTTTTCTTGCTGTTTGTAATATTTTTTCCTTAGTCTGATAATTATGAAATATAGACACAATATTCCTTGGAGGTTTTATTTTAGGGTCTTTTTCAGATGTTCAATGAGTTCTCTCAATGCCTATTTTACCTTCTGATTGTTACCCCTGGGCTGATGATTTCCTTAAAAATAGTGTCTAGTCTCTTTTTTTCATTGTAATTTTCAAGAAGTCCAATAATCCTCAGATTATATCTTATAGATCTCTTGTCCAGATCTGTTATTTTTCCAAGTACATATTTAACATTTTTTTTTCCATTTTTTTCTTTTGCTTGAGTTTTTCTTGATGTCTCAATAAATCACTCATTTCTATTTTTTCAGTTCTGATTTTTAATGAGTTATTTTCTTCATTACCTTTTTTTGCTTCTTTTTGTATATGTCCAATTGTGTTTTTAAATGAGTTGTTTTGTTCTATGAGATTTTCTTCCATTTCACTATTTTTTTTTAATGAGTTATTTTCTTTTTCTAATTCACTCATCCCACTGTCCTGAAAGTTCTTTATATTTTCCAATTCACAAATTCTGTTTCCATGGGACTTTTTTTACCTTTTCCAATTCATATTTCATATTTTTTTTTCTTTTTCCACTTTATCAAATTTTCCTTTTAGTGAGTTTTATGCCTTTTCCCATACTGTCTTGCAGAACTGCTCTTTGCTTTCCCCATTTTTCATCTAGCTCTCTTTTAAAATCTTTTGTAATTTCTTCTAGGAGTGCTTTGTGTGATGGGGACTAGGTTACATCCCCCTTTGGGGTGTTTTCTGGAAACTGTCTGCTATTAGTCTCCTAAGGGTTGAAAATCTGCTCTCTTTCTATAGAAGCTATCAATAGAGTTCCATTGGTTTTTTTACTCATTTTTTAAAAAGCCCTTAGGGCCTTACTTCAGGGCAATGATGTTACCAGCTTCTTCTATAGAACTGGGATAAATATATATGGACAGTAGCTTTCCTGCAAATGGGATGCAAAGAGTGGCTGAGTCGTGGAAGTGCCCTGTGAAGAGCTCCACAGCACAAGTGTCTCTGCCCTGGTAAGCAAGGCTGGGCTGTGGAAGTTCTGCTGCCCCAGGCAGAACCCTGCTGGGCAGAAACCCCCCTCCTGCTATGCAGAAGTGTGGCAGCCCTGGACAAAACTTCCTCACTGTGCAGAATTTTGGCTACCCCAGGACAGAGTATACATTCTGGTGTGCAGAAATGTTACTGTCCTGGGAAAAAGCCCCATGCTACCGAGTGCAGCTGCACAGCTTTGCTGTGGTCTACACTGAGTCTCTTCTGGTATGTGGGTGGGTGTCACCAGGTCCTGTTAAATTCTGGTGTTCTTTGGAACACACTATACCTTTGGCATTGCGTATCTTCTCTGCTCATCTACTGTTTTTCAACCAAAGCAGAGTAGCTAACCTGTGGTAGAGTCTTCTCTGCAAATTCTCCAACTATGGAGACTGCCCCTGCTCCTGCTCTGCTCAGTGTGCTAGCCTCTGTGTTCTACCTCCCTGCCTGCATTGGCCTGCTCCTACTGATCAGGACAAAACTTTTCTGGCAATCTTCTAGATTATCTTTGGCTGGTAATTTGTTCCACTCTCAATATTCATGAATTTTACAGTCAAGCACTATTTGTGAGGCTGAATTTGGTAATTAGTAGTGATGGTAGAAGGGGAGCTTAGAATGACATGTGTGTCTTCTCTGCCATCTTGCTCTGCCCCCTGCTGAATACATCTTGAGGTTATTGTCTACCCCTACACTTTCATGGTTTCTTTCTCCTTACTCTTTCCCTACACCATGTGGTTACTAGGAATTATTCTCTTAAGTCATATCAGCAACATTGCATGATGATCAAATATGATTGATTTAGCTCTTCTCAGAAATACAGTGATCCAAGATAATTTCAATATATTTGTTTTAGAACATACCATCCACATTCAGAGGAAAACCTGTGGAAACTGAATCCAAATTGAAGGACCCTCTTCTCATGTGTTTTTTTTTTCCTTTCTCATATTTCCTCCCCTTTTTTTCTGATTTTTCTTTCACAACATGATTAATAAGGAAATATGTTTAAAACCATTGTACATATATCACCCATATCAGATTTCTTTTTGACTTGGGGAGGGGAGACTGAAGGGAGGGGGAAAAATTTTCAACTTAGAATCTTACCAAAATGACTTTTGAAAACTATTTATATGTGTAATTGAAAAACTATATTTAAAAAAAGACATGTTGACATGATGGACATGGACTTTTAAAAAACATATCTAGTCACTCAGTGTTGTGGTACCAAAAGTTCTTCACATCACGAAAGCATCAGAACTAAATTTTAGATGAGAACTTTTTTTTGATTTAACAGTTTATATTAAAGGTGAAATTTTGTAAAATGCAAAAAAAAAAAAAAAAATAATATAAACCTTTAATGTTAGTGTAAATAAACTTAAGTAGAGGTTAAGGAAGTAGTTGATATCCTTTCAAAATATATTTGATTCAACCCTCACTATCACAAAGGGCTATTAAGAGCTATGTGACAGAATTGTTTTCCTTGTATAATAAGCTGTTTTTTTTTTTTTTTTTTTAGCAGCAATTGATTGTTTTTTCTTTTCAATTCAGTACAAATCTGTTATTTGACTTTGAACAACTTTTTCATGCTAGCATAATAACTTTTAGGATTAAAAGGGAGGTACATATCATCTGATCACACACACACACACACACACACACACACACACACACACACAAATTCAGCATCTATTTTATTCTCATTTCCTTTAAGAAATAATCTATTATGTCACCCCAGTATCTCCTCTTTCCAAGATTTACCCTGAGTATGTACAATTCATTTATATTCAATCATTGCCTTAAATCATTTCCAGTTGCTCTCTTTTTCAGTTTGGTCTTCAGTATATTCAATATTTGGCTAATATGGGCAGTGAAGCTAAATTGTTATCACAGCTTTATCATATCTGTTCTCTTGTGATTCTCCCTTTTTTCCTTAGTAATACAATTTTTCTTTGTCATGCCTTCTCTTTTATTTTTTTTTTCATAAATTAGTAACTTTGCCTAACTCTAAAACAAAATCTTCAGTTTTTAAAAGACTTGTTAATAGTGCTTAAATCTCATTACTGGAGGAACGCACTATGACTTTATACTGAAAGTGTTGGTATGCAATATGTTTCTATATTATATGACCTCTTGTCCCCATAAAGACAAGCTCAAGAAAATGGCTATCCAAGAGATCTTCTCCTGAGTTAATGTTAAATGTTTTTCTATTAAATCTAGCTATGCTACTAAGAAGTAAGTTCATAGAAGTGATTCTCCACAGCAGGGAAAAGAAGTAGAATCTTTTTTGGGGGGGCTGCCTGCTTCCCTGCTATGTAACAAAGAAGCAAACTTCAAGTTTAATTTTAATTAGTTAAAGTCCCTTGGAGAACAATTTGGCTCCTGCAGAAAATAGAATGAGAATTCAGTTGGGTGGTTCTACTTATCATTCCTCCCTAGAGGGTGATGACAATGGGACAATAGGGACCAGAAACTCAAGAGTAACACTCAAGTGATCCAGTTCCCACCCTCTTTCAATCTTAGTAGTCAGCAAATTGATGTTAGGAAACTATTTGGTGAGTTGAAGATATGGATGAAACCATGATGTAATTTAAGCTCCTAGGTTTGTCAGAGAATATCAAAGGAGTGTTATCTAATGGTTGTTTCTCTAGTTCTTTATTGAGAGGTTTTACTCATATAAGGTACAATTGGTGGTCATGTAATGTTTGGCTTATTTGAAAGGTTTGAAATATATGGTAATGGACACTTGCAGAATTCCATTAGAGAGAGACAGAGAAAATGAGAGAGAGAGAGAGAGAGAGAGAGAGAGAGAGAGAGAGAGAGAGAGACAGAGACAGAGAGACAGAGAGAGAGACAGAGAGATTGACACAGAAACAGAGAGAAAGACAGAAACATAGAGAGAGAGAGACACAGAGATAGAGACACAAAGACAGAAAGGAAGAGGAAAAAAAAAAAAACAAAAGAAAACAAGAAAGAAAGACATAGAGAGAGGCAGTGATAGAGAGACAGAGACAGACACACAAAGACAGAGAGGCAGACAGAGACAGAAAGAGGGAGGAAGGCAGAGAAAGATGGAAGGGAAGGGAGAGATGGCAAAGAGAGAAGGAAAGAGGAAGGGTGAGCATATTTTGAGCTGGAAGGAATCTTGCAGCCTATCTAGTTGAAACCTTTAATTTCAAAAATAAGGAATTTAGGCCCAGAAAAATAAAGAGATTTAACTAAAATTACAAAGGTAGTAAGAGAAAGAACCAGAAATTGAACCTACATCATTTGACTAAGTCCAGAACACTATTCAGTTTATCTTACTGCCACCATAGTCTCTTGTACATTAACTTATTCACTATCTAAAAAATAAGAAGTGTAACTGCTTGTCTAAGAAGTGTTGAGTTTCCCTATATCTGAAAATTCCAAGCAGAAAAGACAACCCCTTCTCAATTATGCAAATTTTGGTAATTCTTAAGAGTATGTTTGATCAAGATACTTCTGGGAGTTTCTCTAGCACTAAAAGTTCTGTGATTCCATATTACAGCAAAGCTGGCCTCAGACAATATTTTAGACAAGATGGTGGAGGCCAGTTTATATGCTTTTTTTAAATTTTTATTCCATGCACACAGCATTGAAAGTCACTGTATCTTTCTTTTAACCTTAGAGAGGGATAAGCCTCTAAGCTTGTGCCTCTAAAAGTGTCTAATTCTTGAAACCTAGATTGTCTCTTTTTTTCCCCATATTTATACCCTGACAGTTGTCAGTTGGAAAATTCAATCATAAATCAATTCACAATAAAGTGACAATAAAAAGGTTAATATTCTTAATTGTATGCCCACTCCATTATTTGCATTTTTTAAAAAAGATGACTTTAATAAATAAAATATCTTTAAATAGAATGAGAGGGATTTATATGTGTATACACATATATATTACATATATGTCTCTATATATAGACATATATATATTATATACAAATATACACACGTATACACACACACACATACATACAGCTGTAACCTTCCTTTTATTAGTCAAATTATGCCTCAAAACACAGCTATAGCTGGAAGTTCTGGTGTGTAGTTTGGGTATTGGATGAAGGGACATCTAACATTTGATTATATTGATGTATTTTGAGATAAGTAACAGAGAGATTGTAAAATTTGAAGATATTAAATAACTGGAATGTGTGAATCAAATTACTAGGTAAGGCATCAACTTGGGTTGATCTGTCAATACCTCTTCTTTCACTACCACCAAGAAGTGCATAAAGATAGCTATGAAATTTCAGTAAATGGAAGTTCAGGAATGAAGTAGGATAGTCGGCCTTTGATTCAGGACTAGTAAAAGAAGAAGAAAGCAACCCCACCTACCTCACAGCCAGCCTCCAATTTTTAGTTTCAATAAGGCTAAAAAAAACAAACACTAAAATTTCTATATCTATTGTTCTATTGATGATATATCTATTTATACAAAGTAAATGTTGAACAATAATGCAGATAAATAGTATGCTAAATTCAGAATTATATTTAGAATCTACAAATCCTTTTGCTACCTTTCCTCACCACTCAAAGCAAATTTCCAAGCAATGGATATCAAAATCAAAAAGGAAGAGCATCTAGTTCAAGTTTTGAAGGAAGGCAGAACAGGGAAAGTAGTGGTGTGCAATCTTTTCATTTTGCACCCATTAACATGCATCTGGAAATTAATCTGAAGCAAAAAAAAAAAATGATTTAGGCATTATCTTTTGTAGCACATTAATTTTCAAGTCTTCTCCCCTTCATTAACACAGAAAATTGAAAGCTGACTCTAGATGCACACATGGTTCTTTTAGTGTCTCTAAACTGCAAAGTTTAAGAGCAGCTCTCTTCAATTACTACTAATCTACATAGTATGACTGAAGAATAAATTATCTATTAAATACTATTGTTCTAAAAGAAGTGAAGATAATATGCTAATGACTAACTTGATTACTGTCATTTGACACAGTGTGAATAATCTGATGCAAATATCTCCTCTCTTCAAAGAAAGTGTTGCAACATCAAGACCAAGACAAAATAAAAATTGAAAATTTCACATCAAATGGAGGCAATACATGAATACTTTTTTTTTAAAATATTCTTTTTTTATTATGAGATTTACAGAATTAATAAATAAGAACATTTTAATATGTGAAGAACAGAAAAGAGTATTGTATAGGAATTGTGAATTCTAACACAAAGAATTTGTTTCTTTAAAATTGATATCTTACACAATAAAAACAAGAATGCCCTTATTGTTTACATCTTCTTCTGAACTTCCTTCTAATTTTTTCTGTGTATTTTGATGTTTTGCTACCACTTTTTCCTTTCTTTTTTAAAATTTTATTTATTATTATTATTTTTGTTTTTTATTTACAAGATATATGCATGGGTAATTTTTCATCATTGAAAATTGCAAAACCTTTTGTTCTAATTGTTCCCCTCCTCATCCCCACCCCTTCCTCCAGATGGCAGGTTGACCAATACATGTTAAATATGTTAAAGTATAAGTTAAATACAATATATGTATCCATTTCCATACTATTTTGCTTCTTTATTTTGCTGTACAAAAAGAATTGGATGTTGAAATAGTGTACAATTCAACATGTGAAGGAAAACAAAAATGCAGGCAGACAAAAATAGAGGGATTGGAAATTTCATGAAGTGCTTCATAGTCATTCCCCAGAGTTGGTGTATCTGGTTCAATTAATTACTGCTCTATTGGAACTGATTTGGTTCATCTCATTGTTGAAGACAGCCACATGCATCAGAACTGATCATCATATGGTATTATTGTTGAAGTATATTATGATCTTATGGTCCTGATCATTCCACTCAGCATCAGTTCATATAAGTTTCTCTTGGCCTTGCTGAAATCCTCCTGCTGGTTGTTTCTTACAGAACAATATAATGTTCCATAACATTCATATACCACAATTTATTCAGCCATTCTCCAATTGATGGACATCCACTAAGTTTCCAATTTCTGGCCACTACAAAGAGGACTGTCACAAACATTCTTGGATATAGAGGTCCCTTTCACTTCTTCGAGATCTCTTTGGGATATAAGCCCAGTAGTAACAGTGCAGGATCAAAGGGTATGTGCAGTCTGAATAACTTTTGGAGCACAGTTCCAAATCGCATTTCAGAATGGATGGATGTGTTCACAATTCCACCAACAATGTATCTGTGTCCCAGTTTTCCCACATCCCCTCCAACATTGCGCATTATCTTTCCCTGTCATCCTTGCCAATCTGACAGATGTGTAGTGCTATCTCAGAGTTATCTTAATTTTCATTTCTCTGAATTATAATGACTTGGAGCATCTTTTCATATGGCTAGAAATAGTTTCAATTTCTTCATCTGGGAATTCTCTGTTCATATTTTTGACCATTTATCAATTGGAAAATGGCTTGATTTCTTATAAATTAGAGTCAGTTCTCTATATATTTTGGAAATGAGGCCTTTATCAGAACTTTTGACTGTAAAAATGTTTCCCAGTTTATTGCTTCCCTTCTAATTTTGTCTGCATTATTTTTGTTTGTACAAAACTTTTCAATATGATATAATCATTTTTTTTTCTATTTTGTGATAAATAATGATCTCTAGTTCTTCTTTGGTCATAAATTCCTTACTCTTCCACAGATGTGAAAGGCAAATATGAGAGGTAAACTATCCTATGTTCTTCTAATTTATTTATAATCTCATTCTTTATGCCCACATCATGAACTCATTTTGACCTTATCTTGGTGTACGGTTTTAAATGGTGGGTCAATGCCTAGTTTCTGCCATACTAATTTCCATTTTTCCCAGTTTTTGTCAAACAGTGAGTTCTTATCCCAAAAGCTGGGGTCTTTGGGTTTGTCAAATAGTAGAGTATTAAATTTATTGACTGTTTTGTCCTTTTAATCTAACCTATTTCACTGATCAACTAGTCTATTTCTTAGCAAATACCAAATGGTTTTGGTAACCACTACTTTATAATATTATTTTAGATCTGGTACAGCTAGGTCACCTTCATTTTTTTTCTCATTAGTTCCCTTGAAATTTTTGACCTTTTGTTTTTCCATATGAACTTTGTTGTTATTTTTTCTAGGTCATTAAAATAGTTTTTTGGGGGAATCTAATTGATATAGCATTAAATAAATAGATTAGTTTAGGTAGTATTATCATTTTTATTATATTTGCTCACCCTATCCAAGAGCATTTAATATTTTTCCAATTGGTTAGATCTGACTTTATATGTGTGGAAAGTTTTTTGTAGTTTTGTTCAAATAGTTTTGGTTTTTCCCTTGGCAGATAGATTGCTAAATATTTTATAGTATCCATAGTTACTTAAAATTAAATTTCTCTTTGTAACTCTAATTTTTGGATTTTGTTAGTGAAATAAATATAAGAATGCTGATGACTTATGTAGGTTTATTTTGTATCCTGCAACTTTGCTAAAGGTGTGTATTATTTCTAACAGCTTTTTAGTAGAATCTCTTGGGTTCTCTAACTATACCATCTTATCATCTTCAAAGAGCAATAATTTATTTTCCTCATTACCTACTCTAATTCCTTTAATGTCTTTCTCAACTCTTAGTGCCAAAGCTAGCATTTCTAATACAATATTGAATAGGAATGGTGATAGTGGTCAACCTTGTTTCACTTCTGATCTTATTAAAAATGGTTCCACTTTATTCCAATTACATATGATGCTTACTGATGGTTTTACATAGATGCTATTGACTATTTTAAGGAAAAGTCCATTTATCCCTATATTCTCAGGTGTTTTTATTAGAAATGGATACTGGATTCTATCAAATGCTTTTTCTGCATCTATTGAGATGATCATATGGTTTTTGTTAATTTGGTTATTGATATGGTCAATTATACTAATAGTTTTCCTAATACTGAACCAGCCTTGTATTCCTGGTATAAATCCTACTTGGTCATGGTGTATTAGCCTGAGGATGATTTTCTGTAGTCTTTTTGCTAATATCTTATTTAAGATTTTAGCATCAGTATTCATTAGGGTCATTGGTCTATAATTTTCTTTCTCTGTTTTCAACCTACTTGGTTTAGATGTCAGTACCATGTCTATGTTATAAAAGGAATTTGGTAGGACTCCTTCATTCTGTATTTTTTTCAAATAGTTAATATAACATTGGAGCTAATTGTTCTTTAAATGTTTAGTAGAATTTACATGTAAATCTATCTGGTCTTGGGGATTTTTTCTTAGGGAGTTGATTAATAGCTTGTTCTATTTATTTTTTTTCTGAAATGGCACTATTTAAGCAATTTACTTCCTCCTCTGTTAATCTGGGAAGCCTATATATTTGGAGGTAGTCATCCTTGTCACTTAGGTTATCAAATTTATTGACATAAAGTTGGGCAAAGTAACTCCTTATTATTTCTCTAATTTCCTTTTCATTGGTGGAAAGTTCTCCCTTTTTGTTTTTAAGACTAACAATTTGATTTTCCTCTTTCCTTTTTCTAGGCAGATTTACCAGAGTTTTATCTATGTTATTGTTTTTTTTTTTTTTTCATAAAACCAACTTTTAGTTTTACTTATTAATTCAACAGTTTTTTTTTTTACTTTCAATATTATTAATTTCTCCTTTCAATTTCAGAATTTCAAGTTTAGTATTTGATTAAGGGTTTTTAATTTGCTCTTTTTTCTAGCTTTTTAAGTTTCAAGCCTAATTCATTGATCTTCTCTTTCTTTATTTTATTCAAGTAAGCCTCTAAAGATATAAAATTTCCCCCTTTTACCACTTTGGCTGCATCCCACAAATTTCAGTATTATGTCTCATAGTTGTCATTATCTAAATCATTCTTTAAGATGAGATTATTTAGTTTGCAATTACTTTGGGATCTATTTACCCCTAACTTTTTGTTGAATGTAGTTTTTATTGCGTTGTGATCTGAAAAGAAAGTATTTACTATTTCTGCCTTCCTGCATTTAATTTTGATGTCTTTATAACCTAATATATGGTAAATTTTTGTATAGGTTCCATGAACTGCTGAGAATAAAGTATACTCCTTTCTGTCACCATTCAGTTTTCTCCAAAGATCTATCATACCTAATTTTTCTAATATTCTATTTACCTCTTTAACTTCTTTCTTATTTGTTTTGTGGTTTGATTTATCTAATTCTGAGAGTTCAAGGTTGAGATCTTTCACTATTATAGTTTTGATGTCTATTTCTTCTTGCTACTCTCTTAACTTCCTTTATGAAGTTTGATGCTTGGTTCATATATGTTTAATATTGATATTACTTTGTTATCTATCTATACTATCCTTTAGCAAGATATAGTTTCTGGTGGTTGTTTTTTTTTTTTTTTTCTGTTTAAAAATGCAATAAACTTCAATGAAGCATGAAATCCAATTAAATTTACTTTAATAACTGAAGATTAAAAGCTCATAATGTATATATGTATGTATATGTGTTTGTGGTATATAGAAGCACACATAGATACACCCATATATGTCTGTACCTATCTATACATATATGTGGAGGAAGAAGAGGGGAAAGAGAAGAGAGAGGCAGAAAGAGAGAGAAAGGGACAGAGAGAGAGAGAGTTTCAACCTCCCTTCAATAGTAAGTAAGTGAGAAATTGAAGGAAGATGTCTTCAATACACTTGAACTGCCAAAAAAAAAAAAAGTATTGCTGGAAATCTTCCCAGGCTTCACGGTAATCATTTTCCATAGTTCAAACCACCACATGCTAGACTAGACAAATTAAAGGGTTTTATTGGAAATGAGTACAGAATCTACAATAGCTCCAAGATCACATTTAAACTTCCATAATATATGAGTTATCATGGTTAATAATAAATCTCTATCTAAATGCCCAGTATATCAGTAATCAAGTTTTCTTTATGTACGTGAATGATTCTATGGAAAGCAGATTGAATCTTTTGCCAAAGTCGAATTTAAAGTTATTTTACCATGATAGAATAAGGAATACTATAGCATAACTGAAGTTCTTCTCACATAGCTTTCAAAAATCGAAGGTCAATTTCAAACCATATTTTTGTGAGGCAACAGAATAGGATTTTGAAAAGATCTCATTAGTAATAGGTGATACAAATATTTTCCCATTGTAGTGTTTCTATTCTAACATAATGATTGATTTTTATTAATGAATAGCCTATTACTTTTCCATTTAAGTATTAAAAATTATCCATTTTATTTTTTATATTTCCTGACTCTTGTTCAAATAAGATTTTCTCCCTTCGATCCAATGAAGTTCTTTTCACTTCTCTGTTAAACTTGGTAAATTAAAAAGAAAAGAACAGACACTGTAAAGAAAGTGAAGGTTTTTAGACTTATATTAAGAGAAATTGAATTGAAAATACCTACAAATACCCCCCAAAAAAATTATATATCAACCTACCAAGATAAATGGCAAAGATATATAGATATAATGGTGTTCTTTAAAGAAGTAATAGGAGAGAAATAATTGGAGAGGGATTGTCTTCACATGTTCGGGCCCTTCCAGCATTCCAGAAATGATACTATTTAAATTAAATTAGAGATTAACTGCTATCTTAAACAAATTACTTAGTTCAAACAATATAGAAGTAGTTAAAATAATTAAAATTAACAATTTTGAGAAACAAAAGGCCTAAATTGTCAAGAGAAATACTGAGATGAAAAACTAATGGAGGAAATAGAATTACCATATTTCAACTTATTAATAACCTTATTATTAGTGGAGTCACTAAAATAAGTTGGTTAATTATGATTTTTATATTATTATAATTTACATTTCTAGTATTATATTGAATAATGATTTTTTTTTGGAGTGATCACCTTTATTTTGGTACATTTCTAGTGGATATAATTTTAATTATAGATGTATATTTATGTATACATATATTTAAATATATATGTTTGTGTATGAACATTGCTTGCATATTCTTTTGACATATTTCAACATGAATTATCCTTACATTTATTTAAAGACAGTTTCTGTAATATGAAGATTGGACTATTGTTAGGTTATAGATGAAAGAAGTGACTCAATGTTTGACAAATGATTGATCTAATTATGTACCATTAAGTTCCTATTACCCATTAAGTAGCTTGGTTAGTTTCTTTTAGGCAATGAATATAAGTTGTAGAGGGCCTGAACTCTGAAAACATATACTTCAATCAACGACAGCATGGTGCTTATAGTTAAGCACCTACTCAGTGTGAGATAATAGTTCTCTATGGTAATGTAATAGTTGTACATGTTTACTGTGTTGTAGTGATGTAATTGTACCCAGGTATTTAAGGAATCTCAGACATAGAAGGCTCTCTCCCATCCACAGACTCCAAACTCCATCTTTGACCAGACTTGTGGTGGCCCTCCTGCCTTCTTCACTCCTCCACTAAGACCAAGGACTTCAGCTGAACCTGAGGTCCTCCAGAGAACTCATCAAGATATTACATTTTGGCAGCCAAGCATCAGGCCCTAGAAATACAGGGCCTTGCAAAGCAGAGCACAAAGTAGTAAGCTCAATGAAGTCCCTGTGATCTGGAAATAGAGTGAGTATAAATATAGACAAACAGGAAACTTTGGTAATAGCTAAATTAGTCACTTTTGTGTTTTAGCTGAAATGGGGCAAATACTAAGAAAAGAGGGAAGTATGTAGAATGCATAGTTAGGTTAATAGAGAAGCAAGGTTTGTTAGTAACTCGAGGCAGATCACTAGGCTCCTAAATATATTAGAGTGCAAGTAGGAAATAGTGGGAGAGCAACTAATTGAATATTATGAAGCTATAGGTCCTGATTCACTTCCTGAGGAAACATTCTTTATGTACAACATAATACAATTGGCTTTAAAGAATACCACAATTTCTCCACAAATTAAAAGTTTTAGGAGGACAGTCACACAAGGAAGTGTGAGGAGAAAGAGGAGAAGGGGGATGGTACTCACAAAGCAGCTGAAAGGCAAGGAAAATTGGATCTTAAGTATCATGCCAATAAGCTTGAACAGTGTGGTGCTTCTCACTTACACAGCTCAGTTACACACTAGCAGGCAGCCTTAGGATATTCCCCATCTCTTGACCATCCTCCCTCAATTTCACCTTTGTGGGTGGAGGGAGGCAGAGGAGGGAGAAGGGCAGTGACACTATCAGGACCATCCATGCAGCATCTTTGTATAGCCCTATGACACAATTATAAAGGGCACTAAAGCTAAAAAGGAAGGGAAAGATACATTTTCTTTGAGAATAGAAACATACCCTGTGAATGAAGAGTTTGACTCTTCAGGTCAAGAAAAAAGATGATATACTTCCTTTAATCTGGAAATTATCAAAGATCTGAACAAAAAGATTGCCCTTTTTATGGGTATACATCATCTTGTGTTAAGATGTTATTAGAGAATTTGGCTTTTGAAGTTTTAAGCCCTAATGATTGGAAATCTAAAACAAGGACATGTTTAGAACCTGGACAAAACTTGTCATGGTTTTCTGAGTATAGTAAACTTTGTAAAATGCAAGCCCAGTGAAATAAGCAACCAGGAGTTAATATACTAGCCACCTTTGACCAACTAACATGTGTAGGTCCTTATGCAGATACTTTAGTGCAGATTAATTACCCTTTGACAGAATCTGAGCAAATTGCTTCCACTACTATCAAAGCATGGGGCCCCCACAAAGGAAGACAAGAGATAGAGGGGAAGCCTTCATGAAAACAGCACAAGGTCCAAATAAAGCCGTTGTTGATTTTGTGGGATGTCTGCAGACAGCTGTCATAGAAACTACTGGTGAAAATGTAGCAATGAAAATTATGATAAGACAACTTGCTAAGGAAAATGCTAATGAGGATTGAAGAGGAATTATACTAGAACTAAAAAAGGATGCTCCTTTAGAAAAGATCATAAGATGCTGTACCACAGTGGGCAAAAATACCTTTTATATCCAGGCTATAGTACAGACTTTTCAGGATCTGAACATGGGAAGACAGGTTCCCTTTAGGCAAGGGACTTCTAGAGAGACTTGTTTTCAATGTGGTAAAGTAGGGCATTTGAAAGCTCAATTCTGGCATAAATGTAGAGTGAAAAAACAGGGTGGGAGAACAAGATCCAAAATCCTATGCACAAAATGTAATAAAAGCTTCCATTGGGTATCAGAATGTAGATTGACTCAGGGAAATGGAAGCAGAGCTCTACTTCAGGGCAAAAAAACATTTGGGGCATGATGGCAACCAATGTTATACCCAGAGAGTCTTTAGAAATTCAGCATTTCAACACAATCAATTAGTCAAGAAGCAACCAGAAAGGGATTACAATTGGGGAAAATAGAGTTGTATGCAGCTAGGAATACTGAGAGACCTCCTGCAGAGGTGAAATCTGTTCCTCTCCAGCCTAGGCTTGACCATTTCACCTCCTGACAGTACTTACAAAGCAGTATTTATCTATAAACTGATGTGGAAAACTGGGGAATGTGTAGCTAATATCCCAGTCACTAATATAGGTAGACAATGTGTATCTCCTGATAGGCAATTTGGTAAAATTTGCCCAGATTTTGACTCCCAACAACAGAATCCAGGAATATTCTGAACTGTAGCTGTTACAGCTGACTGACCTATGCTCACTATCTATGCAAATGGCATACCATTGGAAGGGTTGGTAGACACTAGTGCAGATTGTATAGTCATTAGATATGCCAGCTGGCCCAGACATTGGCCAAATATTAAGGCAGGTACTTATATGTATGGCATGGGAGGATCAAAGCAGTTGAATTTAGTGCTACCCCTTTGAGATGGATATTTGAAGATGAAACAGGAGTTTTTGCTCCTTTCATAGTTGAAAAAATCCCCATCAATCTATGGGGAAGAGACATCTTACAATAGTTAGGATTACAAGCGAGTACTTCAGCTTTCTAGGCAGGGGTGCTGTGGGAAATCCTGCCTGTATGCTCACCTGTTTCCATTCAGTGGAAAATTGATACACCATTGTGGGTAGCAGAGTGACCCTTAAAAAGTGATAAAATTCAGGCCTTATTAGATATAGTATGAGAACAACTTGATCAAGGATACTTACAACCTTCTGTAAGTCCTTAGAATTCCCCTGTATTTGTTGTAAAAAAAAAAAAAGAAAGAAAGAAAGAAATATAGAAAATGGAGGATGTTGACTGATCTGAGAAAAGCAAATGAACATATGGAAACTATGGGAACTTTTCAGCCTGGACTTCCATCTCCTACTCAATTGCCTAGAGAATGGCCTCAAACATTAAGGACTGTTTCAGTACCCAGCATTAATTTATTTTTTTAAAATTTAAATTTTATTTTATTTAATAATTGTTAATTATAATAATAATAATAATTAATTAATAATTCTGTATTGACAGAATCCATGCCAGGGTAATTTTTTACAACATTATCCCTTACACTCGCTTCTGTTCCAATTTTTCCCCTCCCTCCCTCCACCCCCCCCCTCAAGATGGCAAGCAGTCCTATATATGTTAAATATGTTGCAGTATATCCTAGATACAATACATATTTGCAGAACCGAACAGTTCTCCTGTTGCACAGGGAGAATTGGATTCAGAAGGTAAAAATAACTCGGGAAGAAAATCAAAAATGCAAATAGTTCACATTTGTTTCCCAGTGTTCCTTCTCTGGGTGTAGCTGTCTCTGTCCATAATTTATCCATTGAAACTCAGTTAGGTCTCTTTGTCATAGAAATCCACTTCCATCAGAATACATCCTCATACAATATCGTTGTCAAAGTGTATAATGATCTCCTGGTTCTGCTCATCTCACTTAGCATCAGTCCATGTAGGTCTCTCCAAGCCTCCCTGTATTCATCCTGCCCAGCATTAATTTAGCTTAACTTTATAAAAGATATGAATAAACACTTTTGCAACAGGAAATGAAAGATAGCCTTACTATGTGTCAAGTGTATGTTGCTGCTGGAATCATTGGATTCCCTGAGACATGATGAGACTAATGCAGGACTTAAAAACTTTCAGGAATCATTGAAATTATTCAGTTTCAGCCCAGGGGAAACATGCTAACAATATCTGGTATTGCTCCCCATTTCCCTTTGGTATTTTCATCTCCCCTCATGGAAAGTCAGAGAGGGTGTGATCACCTCCTTTTGATGTCTTCACCTCCCTTCCAGAGAAGTCAGGGAGGACATGACCACCTGTGTTCTAAAACAAATGAAAACAGGAGATGTAGAGGGCTGGAACTCTGAAAAGCTATACATGAATTAATGACAGCATGGTACTTATAGTTAAGCACTACTCAGTGTGAGATAATGGTTCTCTATGATGATGTAATGATTTCATATGCTCAGTGTGCTGTAGTGACGTGATCGTACTGAGGTATTTAAGGGAGTCTCAGACTTAGAAGGCTCTGTCAGCCACAGACTCCAGACTCCATTTTTGACCAGCCTTGTGGTGGCCCTCCTGTCTCCTTTATTCCTCCACTAAGACCAAGGACTTGGACTGATCCCAAGATATCCCAGAAAGCAAGTCAGGACATTACATAAGTCTTTACTGATCATTAGCAATTTAGTAAACATATTAATCCAGGTTTATAAAATAAACAAATTTTCTGAATCATAATGTACATAATGATCAATAAGAAAGGTTTAAATCTGGATCACTTTTTGGCCATTTCTAAAGTTCTCCTTCCATTTAGTTCTATGAATCTACCTAGTAATGATGATAAAAATCAAAGAAGCAAATCTAAATCTTCCTTATAGGAGCATGTATCCTACAATTTGTCAGCACCACTGCTCATGTTTATTCATAGAACTAAAGGACCATGAAGCTCTTTTGATCTTTTGAATGCTTTTCTTCTTTCTTAGTAACTATTCATAATTTTCTCACATACACTTACTTAAAATGTGTGTATGTGTGTGTGTGCGTGTGTGAGTGTGTGTGTGTATAAAAGAATTTAGGTAATTAATTTTCCATTACTGAACTGATTCCATATACTAGATATGATACCATTTTGGTAATGATGAATTCTTTTCAAATTACAGTGTAGTTTCTTATGATAATTTAAATGTCACTTCCTGAGAGAGATCACAAAATAAATTCTTGGAGAGATAGCATAGCCAAATTCCAGAGTTTCCAGGTCAACTAGAAAAAAATGCAAGAAGCCAGGGAAAAAAATGATTCAAACATCATGAAACTACAGTCAAGATAATGCAAGTAGTAGCAGTTGCTACATTAAAGGTGTGAAGGGAAATGGTGGGGAGTTGTTGTACTGTGATATTTCAGAATGCAAAGGAGCTAGGATTGTAATCAAGAATAATCTACTCAATGAAACTGAGTGTAATCCTTCCTGGAAAAGATGAATATTTAATGAAATAGAGTACTTTCAAGCAACCCTGATGAAAAGACCAGAGCTGAACAGAAAATTTGACTTTCAAATACAAGACTCAAGAGAAGCATAAAAAGTTAAAAAGGAAGAAAAAATCATAAGGGATTCAATTAGGCTGTTTCTTACATATATGAGTAGGTGATGATTACAACTCCTAAGAAGAACTTTATCATTATTAAGGCAGTTAGAAGGCGTATACATACCCAGAGAACATGAGTATAAGCATACTGGGATGGGATGATTTTTAGAAAATAAAATGAAAGTGTGTAGAATGGCTAAATTATCTCATATAAAAGAGGTATGAAATGAAGTGTTTTTATATTGGAGTGGAAGATAAGGGGGGTATGATAGGTAACTCCAACCTTACGCATTAGAATTAGCTCAAAGATCAAAATGCATACTTAGTGATGTATAAAAATCTATTTTGATAAGGAAATAGAAGGGGAGAGAGATAGAAGATGGGACACTGGAGAGAGTCAGATAGTGGGGAACTCTTGGTGAGGTATAAGACCCTATAGTCCAGTGAAACTCTGCTGCTGTATCTGGTTCAGCTCCCCATATTCCCTGAGGGTGTCTTGGCCTTCCTGAGAAGTCAGAGGTCGTGACAACCTGAATTGTCTTTGAAGCAGAGTTATGCTAACGTGGCAGGACATCTATACACAATATCAAGTTGCTTATTTGGCTTCACATGCACAGTATCCTATAGTTGGCACATGCCTAGTATAGTTAGCACATGTGCAGTGTGCTATAGAGATATAAGTGTACTAGGGTATTTAAGGCTGAGAGAATGTGAAAAAATGAATTCCATGTTTGATCATCCACATGAATTCCTTCCCTTCACTCCTTACCCATGATCAAGATTCAGGCCAGTACTGAACTCCTCCAGAGAGGAGATTTGGACATTACAGGACAATGAGAGAAGGAAAGACAGTTTGAAAATGGGTGGGAGAGAGAACAGAGAAAAGATAAATGGTAGCAAATTGGGCTAAAGGTGAATGCACAATTATTAATCATAACTGTAAAGGGGAATGGAATGGACTCTCTTACAAGATTACAGGAAATACCTTTGAACCAGAAAGACACAAATAAAATAAAAATAAGGGAATGGAGCAGTATCTCATGTTTCAGCTAAAAAAAAAAAAATGCAGGTATATCATTTCTGACCTCAAAGAAAAACCAAAAATAGATATAATTAAAAGAGATATGGAAGAAAACTACATCTTGGTAAAAAGGTGCAAGAAACAATGAAGTAATATCAGCACTAAATATGATATAGCAAATGGTATATCATCTAATTTTTTTTAAAGGAATAGTTAAAGATTTCATAATAGAAAGTAAACAGTGAGTCCAATAGTGAAGAACTTTAATTTTACATTCTAAGAATTAGATCAATTTAATAATTAGATGTTGAAGAAGAATTTGAGGAAATAAGTAGAATTTTAGAAACTTTATATAGAACAGTCTTCCAAAGAAAATGAATGAGAATAGGAAACAATATATACCTTTTTCTCAGTGGTATATGGTAACTAAATAAAAATTGTTTATATATTAGGGAATGAAAAGCCAAAATCCAAACATAGACTACTAAAAATATTAAATTAATATTTTCAGATCATAACACAATAAAAATTACATTAAAAACAGTTCTATGGAAATATAGATTAAAACTTAATTGGAAATTAAATAATCCCAAATAATGAGTGAGGGGGAAAAGAATAAATTGAGCAAAGAATAAATCTGTAGTCAAAGCAAGTCTTAGGGGAAAATACATATCTATAAGTTCTAACACACATAAACATACACAGAGAGAAATAGCACATTTATAAATGGAGGATGCAATAAAAAAAATATACTTATAGCTAAATAGAAATCTTCAAATAAAATTAAATTAGACATACTTGAAATCAAAAGATTAATAAAATTGAAAGTAAACCTAGGAGTGGGTTTTTTAATATATTAAAGGTTTTTATATTTCAAAACTTATGCATGGACAATTCTTTAACATTAGCCCTTGGAAAACTTTGTGTTCAATTTTCCCTTCCTTCCTCCATGTCTTCCTCTAGATGGCAAGTAGTCCAGTATATGTTAAACATGGTAAAAATATATGTTAAATCTATGTATGCATAAATTATATATATATATATATATATATATACATATATATATATAATTTTTGTGCTGCACAATAAAAATCAAATCAAACCAGTAAAAAAAAAAAAGAAGAAGAAGAAGAAGCAAAATAAAATGCAAGCAAGCAGCAACAAAAAGAGGGAAAATGCTATGCTGTGAAAAATATTCAGTTGTCATAGTCCTCTCTCTAGCTGTAGATGGCTCTCTTCATCACTAAAGAAATGTAACTGGTTTGAATCATGTCATTGTTGAAGAGAGCCATAGCCATCAGAACTGATCATTGTATAGTCTTATTTTTGCCATGTATAATAATATTTCCTGGTTCTGCTCATTTCACTTACATCAGTTCATGCAGGTCTCTCCAGGCTTCTCTGAAATCATCTGGTTGTTCAATTCTTACAGAACGATAATATTCCATCTAACTATAAATAAATTCCATCTAACTATAGTCTATGGTCTTTGTGATATATTGATGTAATCTTCTTAGTTTTTCTTTTTTTTTTTTTAATTTTCATCAGTACACATCAAGGAAATTGATCTACACTTTTCTTTTTCTATTCCTATTTATCTTGGTTTTCTTTCTCTGTTGCTACTTATTTTGGATTAGATATCATCAATATATTTACACTGCAAAGAGAATTTGGAGGATTCCTTTATCTATCATCCCCAACAAATTATCATATTAAAATATATTTTACATTAAATGTTGAGTAGAATTCACTTGTGAACTCATCTAATCCTTGGAGATTTTTTTTTCCTTAGACATATCATTGATGACTTGTTAAATTTCTTTTTATTAAAAAAAACAAAAAACAAAAAACAGTAATTTAAATGTTCTATTTTCTCTTGTTATTTAAGGAAATTTATATTTTTTGAAAATATTTATCCATTTTGCTTACATTCTTAATCTATTGGCATATGAAATATAATAAACTATTATTGTTCTATAGGAAATGATGAACAGGCTGATTTCAGAAAAAGCATGGCAAGACTTACATGAGCTAAGGATGAATGAAGTATGCAGGATTAAGAGAACATTGTACACAGTAAAAAGAAGATTATGTGAATTAGTATGATGGCCTTGATTTTTCTTAACAATGTAGGGTTTCAAGGCACTTCCAACACAGGATGGAAAGTGCCATCTGCATCTAAAGAGAGAACTATGAAGAATGAATGTGAATCAAAACATAGTATTTTCACCTTTTTGTTTGTACTCTAATATTTTCCCTTTTTGTTCATATTTTTCTTGCACAGCATAAATATTGAAATATATTTCAAAGTATTGCACATATTTAATCCATATTAAGTCGCTTGTTATCTTGGGGAGGGGACTAGTTAAGAGATGGATGTAAAAAATTAGAATACAAAAATAAATATTGAAAACTATTTTTATATATATTTGGAAAAATACAATGTTATTGAGGAAAACAATATTGGCATACAATTCAGCAAAATGGCTCAGAATAATTTCTCTTAATTTATTTTTCATTGGAAGTAAATTAACAGTTTTCATATTGGTTCTGGACTGGTAGAACCCACAAATATTGGGAATGTGACAAATTACCAGCAGAAGACAATTTCAAAGATCTCCAGGAAAGGCCTGTTTCAATTGGACACAGAGGGAGGCAGGATATATTTTGGTATTTTGTCAAAAGCATTTTTCTGCATATATTGAAATAATCATATGATTTCTATTGATTTTGTTCAGAATATAGTCTAATATATTGATGATATTCCTAATATTAAATTAGGTTTTCATTCCTGGTATAAATCCCAATTGGTTTCTTAATAATTGATATATTATCCTGGGGATAAATTGGTCTAATCTTTTTGCTAATATTGTATTTGAAATATTTCATCAATATTTATTAGGAAAATCAGTCTATAATTTTCTTTTTCTGCTTTGCCTTCTTTTGCTAAGGACCAGTACCATATTTCTGTCATTTTTTTTTTTGGCAGAACTCCTTCTTTGCCTATTTTTCCACATAATTATATATAGTATTTGAATTAAATGTTCTTTAAATTTACTTGTAAATTCATTTGGCCCTGGAAAGTTTTTTTTTTCCCCCCAGCAAGTTCATTGATGACTTGTTTAGTTTCTTTTCCTAAAGTGTGGTTATTTAAGTATATTTATTTCATCTACTATCAATCAGAAGAATTTTATTTTTATAAATATTCATGCATTCATTTAGATTTTCAGATTTAATGGCATATAATTGGACAAAATAGATCCCAAGTGTGGCCTTAATTTTGCCTTCATTTATGGTGAATTCACCTTTTTCATTTTTAATATTGGTATTTTGGTTTTCTTCTTACCTTTTTTTTCTAATCAAATTAATAAAAATGTTTTTATTGTGTTTATTTTTTATAAAACGTATTTTTAGTTTCATTTATTAGTTCAATAGTTTCTAATTGAAGGCTTTTAATTTGTTCTTTTACTAGCTTTTCTAGTTGCATGTCCAATTTACTGATATATTCTTTCTTTACTTTATTCATGTAAGATTTTAGAGATATAAAATTTGCTCTAATATCAGCTTTGTTTGCATTCCATAAGTTTTAGTTTGTTCTCATTGCTGTCTTCTTTAATGACATTATTTATTGTTTTTATGATTTGTTGTTGGACCCACTGAATTTTTAGGATTAGATTGTTTAGTTTCCAATTACATGTCAGTCTCTTTCCATGGCTTTTTATTGGATGTAATGTTTATTGTATCATCATACAATAAAGCCTTTCTGCATTTGATTGTCAGATTTTTATACCCAAATAAATAGTCAATTGTTGTGCAGGTTCCATGCACCACCAAGAAAAAAAAGTGTATTGTTTTCCATCACCATTCATTTTTTTCCCAAAAATCTATCACATCTAACATTTCTAAAATTCTATTCACCTCCTTAGATTTATCTACTTCTGAAAGGGGAAGGATGAGGTTAAACACTAGTATAGTTTTGCTCTAAATTTCTAATAACTAACTTAACTTTACCCTAAGAATTTGGATGCTATATCACTTGGTGCATGTGTATTTAGTTGTTGGAATCCTTACTAACTGTTAACTAATTAGAGTTGATCTAATCTTACAAGAAGATGTTTTGGGCAGAACCTGAAACAAGGTACTAAGTAGAACTAATTAATACAAGGCTTGTGTTCACACCTTTACTCATTGGAGTTCAATGAGTTCACACCTCCCCTGAAGCTTTGGGCCAGAGAGCACTATGGGAGAAAACCCATAATCCCTCTCTCTGGAAGGAGCATAAATAGGCCAATGGGCCAGTCAAAGAAGTTCCTCAGAGTGAAGAAGCTACAAGTCGAGATTTCAGCGGAATGACATGAAGAGTGGTGCTGGCTCTGGAGGCTGAAGAAAGCAGAGGCAGAAGCAAAGGACAAAGTGGCAAGAGCTCTTGGAATCAAGCAGAAAGATAGGCCTCTAAGCTAACCGGGCTATATTGGAGATAATAAAAGATCTGAACTTTTATCATCTGGCTGCGTTTTGAGAAGAAAAAGCTCACCACATTTTGGCGCCCGAACAGGGACCGATTCAGATCCATCTGAATTAGATCTCAACATTTAGTAATAATGATATTCCCTGTCTCGGTATCCTATAGCAAGATACAGTTTCCTTCATTATCTCTTTTAATTTGATTTACTTTTGCATTTGCTTTATCTGAGATCAGAATTGATACCCCTGTTTTCGTTTGGGTTTTTTTATTCATTTTTATTTCATCTAGAGCATAGTATATTCTTCTGTAGCCTTTTATTTTGTTCTGTGTGTATCTCTCTGCTCTGTTTTTTTGAAGCAAAATATTGTGGGATCTTGGCTTTTAATACATTCTATCTGATTTTGTTTTATTGGAGAGTTCATCATATTTACATTCACAGGTGTTATTACGGTATAATTTCCTCTATCATATCCTCCCTGCTTTACACTTCATTCTCCCTTTCACCCAGTCCTCCTCACCTGTGTTTTGCTTCTGACCCCACATCCCTCAATCTGTTCTCCCTTTTATGAACATCTTCTCCAGTTTTTCCCCCTATCTCTGCTACTTATGCCCTTCATATTTGAGCTTAAGACCAATTCATATTTCCTTTTGGGACTTCACACATAGGTACTTTGCCATTGCTGTCTCCTTCTGAGTTTGTGCTCTGATCTTACCTGTTGACATAGTAGCTTTCAATGGTCAAGGTCTTTTTTATTTTTGCTCATTTTTGTGAAGTTGAGCTCTATTCCTAGGAATTTGACAATACTGTTTTAGGCTTTTGCTGGCATACAGGGATCTGGTCATTAACCTTTTGGTTTGTTTGTTTGTTTGTTTTCCTAAGGCAATTGGGATTAAGTGATTTACACAGGATCACACAGCTAAGAAGTGTTAAGTGTCTTAATTCATATTTGAACTCAGGTCCTCCTGACTTCAGGGCTGATGATTTATACACTGCACCAACTAGCTGCCCCTGGGCCATTAACCTTTTGTGCTGGGGCTTGAGCTGCTGAGGGCTTGTTCACACTGGAATAAATCTGCTAATCTTTCCTGTTGTGCTGCTGTTGCAAGTCTCAAATTTTGCCTTCTGTTCTGGGACTATAGACTTCAGAGCCAATTTACTTTACCATTGGCCTACTGATCCAGGACAAAGTGGAACTGGTTATTGATCTGTATTTTGAATGAGGGATCCTCATGGATTGCATGCATTATGTATTTAGTAATAAGTTGTGGTCTTCTTTAGCTAAAGGGAGACAGACATTTCCTGAAGTTCTTGCTATAACTTCAGCTGGAAAATGAATTTTTTTTCTCTCTACTGTTTTTCAAGAATTCATTTAGAGACCTGACTTAGCACTGTTTCTGAGGGAAACTGGGGAGAACTCAGTCAATTTTCTGGCTTCTCTCTGTCATTTTGGCCCTCTCTCTGAAATCATCTTTTATTATTGTTATTATATCATAGGAAACAAAAGAAATAAAGGGTGAAATCATAGACAAATTCAGGAAGATGGAAAAAAAAAAAAACTTATCTGTCAGATCTCTGACAAGGGAAGTCTTCATGAACAACCAAGAGATAGAAAGTATCACAGGAAGTAAAATGGTTAATTTTGATTGCATGAAATTTGTTTTTTTTTGTTTTTTTTTTTTTTTTTTCCCAGAGCAAATCAGTGCAACCAAAATGAGAAGAGAAGTAGGAAATTAGGGGAAAACCAATTTAAAAATTTAGATAATTTAAAACAATTCTCTTATGAAGGTCTTATTTCTCAGTTTTAGAGGGATCAGATTCAAGTTTATTTAAAAAAAAAAAGAAATATGAGCCATTTCCCATTTTGATAAATAGTCAAAGGAAATGAACAGGAAGTTTGCAAAAGAACTCAAAAGTATTAATTATCATAATTGTTCTAAATTGCTAATAATTAGAGAAATACAAATTAAATATCTCTGAAGTATCATTATATACCAATCATACTGACCCACTTGACAGAAAAGAAAAAGAACAAATATTGATGAGGTTGAAGAAAATGAGTATGGTAATGATTGAAGTTATCAATGGGTTTCAGTATACTTATTCTTATTATTTATTATCATTATTACATCCCCAGACTATCTAGTAACCCTATCTTTTCATTGTTCTTCTTCAGCCAGAAAGAGAGAAAGAAAAAAGAGCTTCTCTGTTTGCTATTCTTATTCTTGTTTGCTATCTACCTACCTACCTATCTTCCTACCTACCTACCTACCTACCTACGTATCTACCTACTTACCTATCCTTTCATTAGATCTTATTTGATTTGATTTGATTTTAGATTAGATTTGATTATAAAAATCTGTTTTGTTTGATGACTTTATTTTGAAAACATAATCATTGAAAGCAACTTCAACTTTTTTTTTTTTTCTCCAGAGGCAATTGGGGTTAAGTGATTTGCCCGGGGTCACATGGCCAGGAAGTGGTAAATGTCTGAATCCAAATTTGAACTCCACTCCTTCCTGTGCCATCTAGCTGCCCCACAACTTCATCTTTTAAACTTCATTTCAGTCTGAATCTTCACAATGTCCTTCTTAAGTAAGATCCATTCTTCTTAGTCAATTTTAGCTATATAATATTAAAGGCTATTGGATGTAATCTACACTTTCTTTAAATGCATTTAAATCCACCTTCCCAATGTATAAGGCTCACAAATAATGTTCTTTTTCCTTTCCTATTCCGTTATAAACACCATTACTTATTCTTCTGTTTCTTTAGAGTCCTATCATTTTTACTTTAGTGATCAGATTGTAGAAGATTAGGATCAGGTCCAGAAGAGCAGCACTTGTCTTTATGACTCTCTATACCTTTTAAAAGATGAAATCATCAATGAGACAAATCATGAATTTCTCAGCTACTCTAGCCTTTGGCAAAAAAATACTAAAATGGCCATATAATTTAATTGTTTCATTGGTATCAAGTCTATATGAAATTTCAAATATGTTTCCTGAGTTCTTCATTTAATTCCTACTGTGGCTTAGAGGTCCATAATATGTGTCCATGAAAAATCTCACTGTTATTTCTTCCTCAATTTATTCTCATGGAAATGCCTTCAATTATATTTCATCTTTGGATTCCTCACATGAATATGTCTTCTTGGAATGTAATATTTCAACTTACTGATGAGAATAATAAACTAGGTTAGTTTTTCCTTAAAAAAAACTCTTGAGACTTTATTGGCTCAAAGGTAATAAGCATTGGCTCTAGATATTACTTTCTGGTAATTTGCCTGGCTATGAGATTTTTAAATCTCCCCTTACTTCTTGGACGAGGTAAAAAGAGACCTCTCCCATTCTAGCTAAAGAATGTAATCTACTCCCAGACTTGGAGAGATCTACCCGGACAGAGAGATTTTTTTTTACTTATTGTTATAAACAAAAACCAGGTAATGCATGACCTTTTCTCATTCTATTATTCCTTAAGATTGGGGTGATCTGGTATACAGTAGGTGAAACTAAGCAAGTGAAAACCTATTTGAGAAAACATATTTTTTCTAGCCAAAAATTACTAAAGGAAGCTAAGTTTCATAGAGAGGCTAACATTTCATTCTTTAGTGCCAAAATAGAATAAATCAACCATATTTGTAAATTGATCTGTCCAAGTTTCTCTCCCTTTTAATAATAAAGTAATGGAGAGGAGCTAAAGACTCCTGACCCCCATTCTTATTGAAACATATACTAATTGGAAATGCTAGGAACAGTTGCAATGATTTTAAGCTAATCAGAAAGAAGAAATACCTACATATAAAAGATTAAATTGTATTTCACTCTGGGTCTTTTGACAAATAATGAAGGCAAGACAGTTGTGTTCCCCTGGTAATAAACATATTTCAGTAGGATAATTATCTCCACTTGCCCATTTTAAATTCTGGTCCCCACCATTACTTGAGTACAAATAGAAATTCAGAGTTGCAGGGAACTCTCTGATGCTTGCTTGTTGGACAAGATGAACAACTAGAATAAGAAAATTTTCAGCAATTAAATGATGTATAAGTATCTTAAATCCATATGCATTTTGAAGCTCCTTCTTTTGAATTATCTAAAAAAACCCCATTTTGTAAACTATTCTAATTACCTTCAAATATCTTGTTTCATTCCAACAGCTAACATAAATTACTACATAATTAACCTGAGTTAAGTCAAGCCTAGAATAATATCCCCTTTCTTTTATGTATTTTACCCATGTTAAATATGATATTCTTTTCCAGTTACAATTTTCATCCTGAAGTGGGAGGGAAACTGTTCCCTTTACAGAAGCTGTGTTCCTTTTAAGATTATCACTAAACTGTGTTCCATTTAAAATTAAATTGTGTGCACTTTTTGATCTGAGAGATCAGGATCTCCCAGGCTCCAAGGAGTCTAGAGAAAGGGCCCATCTTCCCAGGATGAGAGAAGCAACACTAATCAAGGGCAAACCAAACCCACTGATCTTTTTGAAACTCTAAATTCTCATTCAATTCAGAAATCCTGGTGTTATCAGCTCAGCTGTACCAGCCCCTCACCAAGATACCCATATAACAGATTCACTTAGACTCACTTCTTGCAGGGGCCCAAGAAATTTGCTAGGACCCTGCCCACTGAGAAGGCATTCTCTCAGCACAATACTCTATTTCTCTAATAGGTCTCTGCACACTGATTTCTAACCAACAATAAACTTTCATTTTACAATTAATAATTTGGGAATAAGTGAATTCTTTCATTTTAAACCTACAGCTGACCTAAAAGGGGATTTAACAACACTCTCATTGCCACCAACCTCATCACCACTGGGAATTGAGAGGATACCAATCTCATCAATGCCCCAAGTCTTAATAATATTTATGATATAAAATTTGACAGGGGCAGAGCCAAGATGGTGGAGAAGACACAGGCATCATTCTAAGCTTTTCTCCTACCCTCACTACAAATTACCAAATTATTCCTCAGAAATAGTGCTTGACTGACAAAATCCATGAATATTGAGAGTACAACAATTTACCAGCAGAAGATAATGTGGAAGATTGCCAGAAAAGGTTTCCCCTGAACCGGGGGAACACACCAGTGCAGGCAGGGAGGCAGAATCAGAGGCTAGCACACTGAACAGAGCTAGGATGGGTAAGTCTCCCTGGGTGAAGATTTTGCAGGAAGGATTCTACCAAAGGTTGGCTGCTCAACTTTAGTTGCAAAGCAGTAGATCAGCAGAGAAGTTAAAGCCAAAGGTAGAGTATACTCCAAAAAAATGCCAGAACCTAACAGGATCTGGCTATACCCAACCAACACCAGAAATGACTCACCACAGACAGCACAGCCCTCCAGGCCCATTCTGCAGTTTGGAACTTTTGCCCGGGGCAGTCACACTTTTGCTCATCAGAGGAGATCTGCCCAAACCAGTCACAAATTTGCACAGCAGAAGGGCTCTGACCATGGGAATAGTACCTCCACAGCTCAGCTGTGCTTCCCAGGGCAGAGACACTTATTGTGCAGGGCTTTTCCCAGGGCAGCCTCCATACAATAAGGTTCTGCCTGGGGCAGTGATACTTTCACTGCTCAGCTACCTGTTCCAGGACAGCCATGATCTGCACAGCAGGGTTCTGACCAGAGCAGCCACAAATTTATACAGCAAGGGGCTCTAACCAGGGTAATAGAACTTCGACAGCATTTTTGCACTTCCCAGGACAGAGACACTTCTGGTGTGAGGCTTTCTCGGGGCACTTCTGAAGCTCGGCTGCTCTTAGCAGCCAGCTTCCAGCAGAGGTACTGTCCATATATCTATCCCTGCTCTGCAGAGGAAGCTGGTAATCTCCTTGCCTGAAGGCAGACCCTAAAAGCTTTTAAAAAATGAGTAAAAAAGCCAAGCTTATGCTAACCATCAAAAGCTTCTATACAAAAAGAGAGCAGATTTTCTTTTTTTTTCTTTCTTTCCTTTCTTTTTAAAAAAATTATAGCTTTTTTTACAAGTTAATGCAACTAATTAATGTAAATTACATGGGTAATTTTACAGCATTGATAATTGCCAAACCTTTTGTTCCATTTTTTCCCCTTCTTCCCCCCATTCCCTCCCCCAGATGGCAGGTTGACCAAAACATGTTAAATATATTAAAGAATAAATTAAATACAATATAAGTATATATGTCCAAATAATGTGCTGTTCAAAATGAATCAGACTTTGAAATAGTATACTATTAGCCTGTTAAGGAAATCAGTTCATAATCATCTCCCAGAGTTCTTTTGCTAGGTGTAGTTGGTTCAATTCATTACTGCTCTATTGGAACTGATTTGTTTCATGTCATTGCTGGAGATGGCCATGTCCATCAGAATTGATCATATAGTATAGTTGTTGAAGTATATAATGATCTCCTGGTCCTGCTCATTTCACTCAGCATCAGTTCATGTAAGTCTCTCCAGGACTTTCTGAAATCATCCTGTTAGTCATTTCTTACTGAACAATAATATTTCCTAATATTCATATACCACAATTTGTTCAGCCATTCTCCAATTGATGGGCATCCACTCTGTTTCCAGCTTCTGGTCACTACAAAGAGGGCTGCCACATTCTTGCACATACAGATTCCTTACCAAAAGAGCCTGTTTTCAACCTCGAGGAGAGAAATAGCAGACAGTATCCAGACAAAACCACAAAGGGGGATGATCCCCAACACACAAAGTTCTCCTAAAAGCAATTATAAAACATCTTAAAAGAGAGCTAGAGGAAAAATGGGGAAAGGAAAGAGAAACTCTGAAAGAGAGTATAGAAAAGGCTTATAACTCAGTGAAAGAAGAATTTGATAAAGTGAAAAAAGAAAACAACTTTCTGAATATGAATTGGAAAAGGTAAAGAACTCCAGGAAAGTAGGATTTGTGAATTGAAAAAAAGAAAATAATTCAGTGAAAAAAAAAAAAAATTAGTGAAATGGAAAAAAAAATCCATAGAGCAAAGAAACTAATTTAAAACTCAATTGAACATAGACAAAAAGAAAGTTAAAAAAAAGCTAATGAAGAAAATAATTCATTAAAAATCAGGACTGAACAAACATAAATGAATGACTCACTGAGACATCAAGAATCAGTCAAGCAAAGCCAAAAAAATGAAAAAAGAAAAAATAAATAAATAAAAAGAAAAAATATTAAATATCTACTTGGAAAAAACAATAGACCTGGAAAATAGATCTAGGAGAGATAATCCGAGGATTATTGGACTTCCTGGAAATTATGATGAAAAAAAGAGCCTAGACAATATTTTACAAGAAATCATCAAGGATAATTGCCCAGATACAATAGAATCAGAAGGTAAAATAGGCATTGGAAGACTTCATTTCCAATGAAATGGAATAGGCATTTCAGAAGGAACACCTTCTGAAAGATATCCAAAATTAAAAGCTCCAAGGAATATTGTGGCTAAATTTCAGAACTATCAGACTAAGGAAAAATATAACAAGCAGGCAGAAAAAAAAATCAAATACTGAAGAGCCACAATAAGGATCACTCAGGAGCTAGCTGCTTCCACATTAAAGGATAAAAGGGCCTGGAATCTGATATTCTGAAAGGAAAAAAAAAAAAAAAAAACAACTTGGAAAGCAGCCAGGAATATAATACCCAGCTAAGCTGAGCATTTTCTTCCAGGGAATAAGATGGCCATTAAATGAAACGAGTAAATTCTATTTATTTCTAAGAAAAATGCCAGAACTAAGCAAAAAATTTGACCTCCAACTATAGGACTCAAGAGAAGCAGAAAAAGATTAAAAAAAAAAAAAACCTCGAGAATTGTATTTGTTACAGACATACATAAAGAGTATATGTATAATTTGATTTTACTGATATCATATAAAAAAGGGGAGAAGTGTAAATGGAAACTATCAATCATTCTTTTGATTTTTTTACTCATTTTGTTAAAGCCTGTAAGGTCTGCCTTCAGAGTCAGAAGGTTAACAGCTTCCTCTGCAGAGCAATGAAAGGTGTATGGACGGTAGCTATCCTGCCAGCCCACCACAAAATGCAGTGAGGTACTGGAGTGCTCTGGGAAAGAGTTCCCTACCAGGGAGTAACTGAGGCCTGCAGGGCGGAGCTGGGAACGTGCCCTGCAAAGAACCCTCACTGTGTGAAATAATGACTGCCCTGGGGCTAGATGCTGAGCAGTGAGAATTTCACTAGGGCACTCCAAAGCCTGCCCTGGGGCTGTGGGTATTAGCAGTTGAGCAATGAATGGATTTGCAGGGACCCAAAATGTGTGCCCAGGAAGCACAGTCTGCTGGGGAAGTTCTATTACCCCAGACTGAGCCCCCCACTGTGCTGATTAGAGGCTGCCCAGACTGTGCCCCTCTGCTGTCAGATTTGTACCTGCCTCCGCAAAAGCCCCAAACTGCAGGATGTGGCTGCAGGTCTGCGTTACAGTCTGCCTGAGTTCTGGCCGTTTTTAGAATACCCTCTAGTTTAGTCTTTAATTTTCCTGCCAGTTTACTGGTTTGTAGTCAAGGCAGAGCAGTTAGCCTGTAGCAGAGTCTTCTCTATAACTTCTCTAGCCACAGAGATTACCCCCACTCCTAGTCTGCTCAGGATGCTAGTCTCTTGCTGCCTGTGCTGGTGTGTTCCTGGCCCCTCAGGACAAACCTTTGCTGGCAATCTTCCAGATTAATATTGGCTGGTAAGTTGTAGTGCTTCTAATCTTCATGAATTTAAGCAGTGAAGAGTTATTTTGAGTCTGAATTAAATAGTTGGTTATGAGGGGAATGAGAGGAGCTTAGAAACTTGTGTGTGCCTTCTCGGCCATCTTGGCTTCGCTCCCCCAGAAGTCCCGAGAAGTATAAATGGAAAGGAGATAGTATCAGAAAAAATGGAAAAGGAGAGATAAAAAGAGGGAAACTACATCCCATAAAGAGACAAAGGAAACCTATCATACCTGAGGGAATTTAGGGATAGGGAGGAACATTTTGTGAATGTTACTCTCATCAGATTTGGCTGAAAGACAGAATAATTGACATATTTGATTTACAGAGAAACTTTTCTCATTTCATTAAAAAGTGGGAGAGGAAAAGAAAAAAAGAAAGGAGGAATAAAAGGAAAGGTATAAGAAAAGGGAAGTGATTGAAAGAGGGTGGGAGGGATTCTAAAGAGGGAGAGCTGAGTGGGGCAAGTGGTACCCATAAGTTTAATGCTAGGGAGAGGAGTAAAGGGGGTAAGAAAAAGAAAAGCATAATCAGGGAATGTTAAGATGGCAGGGAATATGGAATTAGTAATTTTAACCACAAATGTGAATGGGATGAACTCTCCCATTAAGCAGAGACAGATAGCAAACTAGATCAAAAGCCAGAACCCTAAAATATGTTGTTTACAAGAAACACATTTAAAGCAGGGAGGGGTACATACAGAGTAAAGGTAAAAAGCTGGAGCAGAATCTATTATGCTTCAGGTGAAGACTCAGGTGAAGTCAAAAAAGCAGTGGTAGCAATCCTTATCACAGATCAAGCAAAAGCAAAAATTGATCTAATTAAAAGGAATAAGGAAGGAAACTATATCTTGCTAAAAAGTAGACTAGATAATGAAACAATATCAATACCAAACACATATGCACCAAGTTGTATAGCATTTAACTTCCTAAAGGAGAAGTTAAGAGAGTTGCAAGAAGAAATAAACAGCAAAACTATAATAGTGGGAGATCTCAAACTTGCACTCTCAGAATTAAAGAAATCAAACCACAAAACAAATAAGAAAGAAATTAAAGAGTTGAATAGAACATTAGAAAAATAAGGTATGATAGATTTTGGAGAAAACTGAATGGAGCCAAAAAGGAGTACACTTTCTTTGCAGCAGTTCATGGAACATATATAAAAATTGACCATATATTAGAACATAAGGACCTCAAAATTAAATGCAGAAAAGCAGAAATAGTAAATGTATTCTTTTCAGATCACAATGCAATAAAAACTACATTCAACAAAAACTAGAAGTAAATAGACCAAAAAGTATTTGGAAACTAAATAATCTTACTCTAAAGAATGAATGCGGGAAACAGCAAATTATAGACACAATTATTAATTTCACTCAAAAAAATTACAACAATGAGACAACATACCAAAATGTGTGGGATGTAGCCAAAGCAGTACTAAAGGGAAATTTCATCTCTTTAGAGGCTTACTTAAATAAAATAGAGAATGAGAAGATCAATGAATTGGGCCTGGAACTTAAAAAGCTAGAAAAAGACCAAATTAAACTCCCTAAATCAAATACTAAACTTGAAATTCTAAAATTAAAATGAGAAATTGATAAAATTAAAAGTAAAAAAAAAAACTACTGATTTAATAAATAAAATGAAGTGTTAGTTTTATGAAAAAACCAATAAAATAGATAAATCTTTGGTAAATCTGATTAGAAAAAGGAGAGAGGAAAATCAAATTAGTAGTCTTAAAAATGAAAAGGGAGAACTTTTCACCAATGAAAAGGAAATTAGGACAATAATAAGAAGTTACTTTGCCCAACTTTATGTCAATAAATTTGAAAGCCTAAGTGAAATGAATGACTACCTCCAAAAACATAGACTTCCCAGATTAACAGAGGAGGAAGTAAATTGCTTGAATAGTCCCATTTCAGAAAAAGAAATAGAACAAGCTTTTAATCAACTCCCTAAGAAAAATCTCCAGGACCAGATGGATTTACATGTGAATTCTACCAAAATTTAAAGAGCAATTAGCACCAATGCTATATAAACTATTTGATAAAATAGGGAATGAAGGAGCACTATCAAATTCCTTTTATGACACAGACATGATATTGATACCTAAACCATGTAGGTTGAAAACAGAGAAAGAAAATTATAGACCAATCTCTCTAATGAATATTGATGCTAAAATCTTAAATAAAATTTAACAAAAAGATTACAGAACATCATCCCCAGGATAATACACTATGACCAAATAGGATTTATATCAGGAATGCAGGGCTGGTTCAGTATTAGGAAAACTATTAGTATAATTGACCATATCAATAACTAAACAAAAACCATATGATCATCTCAAAAGATGCAGGAAAAGCATTTGATAAAATACAACATCAATTCTTAATAAAAACACTTGATAGTATAGGAATAAATGGATTTTTTCTTAAAATAGTCGGGACCATATCTTTAAAACTGTCGGTAAGCATCATATGCAATGGGGAAAAACTGGAGTGAAGCAAGGTTGCCCACTATCACCATTATTATTCAATATTGTATTAGAAATGCTATCCTCGGCAATAAAAGTCTAGAAAGAGATTAAAGGAATTAGTGTAGGCAATGAGGAAACCAAACTATCACTCTTTGTATCAAACTACAAAGGTAGATGATATGATGGGTATACCTAGAGAATCCCAGAGATTCTACTAAAAAGCTATTAGAAATAATTTATAATTTAACGAAGTAGCAGGATACAAAATAATTCCCCATAAATCCTCAGCATTTTTATACATCACAAATAAAATCCAATAGCAAGAGATACAAACAGAAATTCCATTCAAAATAACTGTTGACAGCATAAAATATTTGGGAATCTATCTACCAAAGGAAAGTCAGGAATTTATGAAAAAAAAAAAAAAAAAAAAACCTTTCTACACAAATAAAGCCAATCTTAAGTAATTGAAAAAAATATTAAGTGCTCTTGGATAGGCCAGGCAAATATAATAAAGATGACAATATTCTCTAAATAATCTATTTATTTAGTGCTATACCAATCAGACTTCCAAGAAAATATTTTAATGATCTAGAAAAAAATAACAACAAAATTCATATGAAAAAAGAAAAGATCGAGAATCTCAAGGGAATTAATGAAAAAAAAAAATCAATGAAGGTGGCCTAACTGTACCAGATTTAAAATTATATTATAAAGCAGCAGTTACTAAAACCACCTGGTATTGGCTTAGAAATAGACTAGTTGATCAATGGAATAGGTTAGGTTCAAAAGACAAAAGTGTTTGACAAGTGTTTGACAAACCCAAAGACCCCAGTTTTGGGGATAAGAATGCATTATTTGACAAAAATTGTTGGGGAAATTGGAAATTAGTATGGCAGAAAGTAGGCATTGACCCACACTTAACACCATATACCAAGATAAGGTCAAAATGGGTTCATGACCTAGGCATAAAGAATGAGATTATAAATAAATTGGAAGAGCATAATATAGTTTACTTCTCAGACCTGTGGAAGAGGAAGGAATTTATGACCAAAGAAAAAGTAGAGATTACTATTGACCACAAAATAGAAAATTTTGATTATATCAAATTGAAAAGGTTTTGTACAACCAAAACTAATGCAGACAGGATTAGAAGGGAAACAATAAACTGGGAAAACATTTTTACAGTCAAAGGTTCTGATAAAGGCTTCATTTCCAAAATATATAGAGCATTGACTCTAATATAAGAAATCAAGCCATTCTCCAATTGATAAATGGTCAAAGGATATGAACAGACAATTCTCAGAGGAAGAAATTAAAATTATTTTTAACCATATGAAAATATGCTCCAAATCATTATTAATCAGAGAAATGCAAATTAAGACAACTCTGAGATAACACTACATACCTGTCAGATTGGTTAGAATGACAGGGAAAGATAATGTGCAATGTTGTAGGGGATGTGGGAAAACTGGGAGACTGATACATCGAAAAGTTATCAAACTGTGCATACCCTTTAATCCTGCACTGTTACTACTGGGCTTATATCCCAACTATATTTTAAAGAATGGAAAGAGACCTTTAAGTGCAAGAATGTTTGTGGCAGCCCTCTTCGTAGTGGCTAGAAATTGGAAACTGAGTGGATGCCCATCAATTGGAGAATGGCTGAATAAACTGTGATATATGAATGCTATGGAATATTATTGTTCTGTAGGAAATGACCAGCAGGATGATTTTAGAAAGGCCAGGAGAGACTTGAACGAACTGATGCTGAATGAAAAGAGAAGGACCAAGAAATCATTATATACTTCAACAACAAATCTGTATGATGATCAATTCTGATGAACATGGCTCTCTTCAACAATGAGATGAACCAAATCAGTTCCATTTGTTCAATAATAAATAGAACCAGCTACACCCAGCGAAATAATTCTGGGAAATGAATGTTGACTACTACATAGCATTTCCAATCCTTCTGTTTTTTTTTGTTTGTTTGTTTGTTTGTTTGTTTTCTGCTTGCTTTTTTTATTTCCTTCACAGGTTAATTGTACATTATTTCAAAGTCCGATTTTTCTTGTCCTTCAAAATAACTGCATGGACATGTATATGTATATTGTATTTAATATATACTTGAACATATTTAACATGTATTGGTCTACCTGCCATCTGGGGGAGGAGGTGTGGGGAGCAGAGGAAAAATTGGAATAAAAAGAAAAAAAATTGGAAAAAAATTGGAATAAAAAAATGCTGAAAAATTACCCATACATATCTCTAGTAAATAAAAAAGTTAGAATAATAATAAATATAAATATATAAATAAAATAAAATAAAATTACTTCTCATGTTAGTGTCTAGTTATTGCTCATATTTAAATTCAAATCAATATTTTCCTAACATGACACAACTTTGGAAGTCACAGAATATGATCTATTACCATTTAACAATTAAAATATTTACACCTAAAAACCTAAAGTAGTCATTTTGCCAAAATGATACAAGTAATAAACGAATAGTCCAGATTTAAATCAATCTCCTCTCTAGCAATATTTGTTTTGGGAAGGGACAGTGCTATTTTTGAAAGACACAATTGTATATATACTTGTTGGAGACTCAATATAAAAGATAGTCTGAGAGTTCAAAAAGGATTCATCTGAAAATCACATATACTCAAGTCTATTTACAAGGGAGAATTCAGTTTAGAATAGTATCATTTCTTCTTTTCAGTTCCTCATTTTGTATTTTTCTTTTAATTAACTTGTTTTAAAGCTTAACTACAAAGTAGAAAAAAAATAATATATAATTATGTGTACAGTAAAATATAAAGGTACGTGCTATATATGAAACAATACATTTCCATTTTAAGAAAACGTATATAATATATATTATACCTTGTGTTCTATATCCATTTTTTTCCTTTACTTCCTTATTGATTTTCTTTTGTTATGTACTGTGAACTTATTTTCCCCTTTTCCTTACTTCCTACCTTCTCCAAAAAGGCTACATTTAAACTGGTACCCATACAAACAGTCACACACATATGTATATAAGCTATACATTGGTATCTATAATCATACATATACATTTTTCAGTGTTTCAATTGCCTTTAGTGATGAATTCTAGCATTTTGTAATTTCGATAGACTAAATTTTCTCTAAATTGTTTGTGACTCACTAAGGGTAGATTCTTAACCTGTCTAGTTATCTTTAATGTCTTCAACTCTTGCTGACTCACTGAATGACCTGAGGCACTAATTTCATTTAGCCTCATTATTATCTTTCAGTTCCTTTAAAATGCAGCTTGTGTAACCAAGAGCTGTGAAAGCAAAATAACAAACAACTTTACAATCCTTTTTCCACTTCTTTGGAGAAATTTGGGTCTTTATATTATTAACAATCTCTTTCTCAAATAACTACCAATAGGTAATACTTTGAGGTAAAATTTACCATCCAAACCCAAAAGATAATGTAATATGGGAAAATATAAAAAGGAAAAATTAGTTTGGTTTTCAAATCAAAGGTGAGTTCAATTCATTTATTTCCACAACTACTTTTGAGTTCAAAGAGATGATCATTTTTGTTATTATTTCTTTTTCTTTGATTTTGACTCTTCTTCTACCACAACTCTGTCCCCAAATAGTTTGGCTAATAATGGTTACAAAGTGGCAACAGACAGCTGCTAGTCTGAGAATGAAGTTGATAGTGGGAAAACCAATTCTAACTTAAAATTATTTTTTCTTCTTTAAATGGAGTCATTCTTTTGTAAGTGGTTGCTAATGTAGGAAAAATTGCTGGATTCTTGGGTGTTATGAAAGTAAAGAGGCATTAATGAGAATGATTTTACTCCTCCTAATTTCACCTGTTCTATTTTCTCTGATCATTTTCTGGTAATAAAAGATAGATAAGCAGAAACCAAGTCAGATGTGGAAAGCAAATAGTATTAACTTACATTAATTCAAAACCTATAGATATTCCCAGCTCTGAATATCTGATAGAAGAATGCAATTAAAGGATGCTAGAATATCTCATCTCAGATATATTAACTTTATGATCCAGAGAAAGTCACTTTACCTCTGTGTGCATGTATTTCCTGTAAAATGAAGGAATTGAAATAAAAGGTCTCTTTCAGCTTTATAATTCTATAAACAGCTCCTCTGTTCATTGTTACTAAAACCACAGCTATAATCTCAACTTTAAAACCTAGATAGATATAACATTGGACAGGGAGGTGGTGCAGTGTATAGGGCTTGGGTCTGGAGTTAGGAAGATTCATCTTCCTGAATATAAATATGAACATAGACTTGTATCAGGTATGTGACCCTTACAAATGTTTGTATCAGTATTTTCATCCATAAAAATCAATAGAAGCAAATGGCAAACCACTCCAGTATGTTTGCCAGGCAAACTTCAAATGGGGTCACAAAGAATCAGATTGAAACAACTAAATAACAACAAAGCTCTACCATTAAACCAAATTTCAGGTATTAGTTTTTGGTATTAGAATCAAGTAAATTTAAATGAAGGAGACAACTAAGAATTTTCATTACTAAGAAACTCAAAACATTATTTTTGTGGGTTCAGAAAAAAAGCTAGTTAAGGACATACTATCATTTTTCAAATTAAGGGGCATCTCCTATGCTAATTTGGATAGTTCCATTGACTGCTAACTTTTGTGTAGGAAGTGAATAAATTTGAAAATACTCATTTTGGAAAATATTCATTTGAAACTACATATAATATAAAGTACACAAAATAAAACATATTACTTCAATAATCTGTAGGATGAAAATCCTATGATTTGGTCATTTTGTGCCATTTACTTTAATATAACATATTATAATGTGAGACTAATTTTTCTGATGTAAAACCTTCTCCATCTAATTTTGCCAAGCCACAAATCACTTAAGCAACTATTTCATGCAAATGTATGGTAGAAGTTAGTATTTTCTTTCAACTGGTATGAACCAGAAAAAAAAAACTGATATATACTAATAAACTTCTCAAATTGAAATCAATACAACAAATGTTTTGTTGCAGATCAATTATGTAGGGAATTGTGCTGGTAATTTTAAAGATGAAAGTTTAAAAAAGTCAAAATTCTTGCCTGCACAGTTTAACTGGTATTGACCATTTAGGTTTGTCCCAGTGATAGATCCCTCAGCCATAGCAATTCAAGTTCTTCTGTGGAAAAGTCACATAAATAGATAATTGTAATCATAACAACAAAATCATAAATAAGCAATATACTTAACAGTCAAACAATGCTTAGAGAAAGAAAGGATTCTAACTCTCACATTTTACATAGTAGGGAATGAAGGCCCTATGAGGGAAATTGCTTTACCCAAAGTCTTAAAGCTCTGAAGATCACCTGGCAAAATAAGGTACCAAATACTAAAATCTTTTCTTGAGTTGAAATTGCCAAGCATTTAAACGCTACTGTACAGTACAATTCCAATGAGCTGAACATATTGTTTGAATACCAAATGCATATTTACCTAAAAAATTGGTTTAGGAAGAACTCATACAAGATAAATACCTACATAGAAATCAGAAAAAAAATATACAAGGATACTCTACAAGTCTCTTTGAAAAATTTGGAATCAATTATAAGAAAAGGGACACTGTACAACAAAATGTCATTCTTCCATCAAAGAAGGTGCTGTACTTTAAGAGGAAAGCAGAATTTTATTACTTCAAAGAGATGTGAGCTGTACAAATTTAGAGACATTGTAACTCCAAATGTGTACATGAATTATTTGTGTGTAACCTATGGTAGTGCATTCTGAAATCATGTAGGTCTGATCATCCACAATCAGACAAACTGTATCTTGACCCTAATTTAGTGATGCCATTTTGATCCTCTTCTAGTATGGACAATAATTAAAATTGGAATTCAAAATAAGGTCCTCCCACTCAAAACCCATTGTATTTTCCACATTGCATCACAACTTGAACATCAGCTAATGCATTTTTAGAGTAAAATTAACTGTACAGAAAGGAGGAATTAATATTTCAGTTCACTTATTGTCATTTTCTTTTCCCTATTACAAAAATGCTTTTCCTGCCCTTTTTTTTTAATCAGGTAACTTTTTCATCAGTAAGTAAGCACAAATTAGTAGTGAATTCAAGTTCAGTGAAACAGTGGCAAATGTTTCCTCATTTAAATTTAAAGTTTAATTTTACATGGTATTGTTACAAATATATACAAAGTTCTTTATTTGTATACATACAAAATGATATATATTTTTTTCTTTCCTAAGATATTTTAAACTGAATTGTTTCAAAGTTTCAGAATTTGTTCATATTTTCATCTTCTCAGTTTTTATTGGAGTAATATTAAAGGTATTATTTTTAAAATATTCTGGCAGAATTCAAAAATACTCTTTTAAAATATTTTATACTAAATATGTTTCTTCATGTTTGCATACTAATTCCTACCTTTGTGGCAAAGTCCTTGTGAAGAGATTTGTCACTTCTGTTCCAATTTTTCCCCTCCCTCCTTCCACCCCTCCCCCAGATGGCAAGCAGTCCTTTACATGTTAAATAGGTTACAGTATATCCTAGATATAATATATGTATGCAGAATCGAATAGTTTTATCATTTCTTTTCCCTGAGTCCTCTTTTTTACATTTCAAGGTGATTGCTTTATCCTCCTCATAATTTTATTATATCTATTGATGATACTGATTTTTTCAGTCATGTAGACTTAAATGTTCAGTCATACTTTTTTCTTTTTTCTCTATCTCATAGCCAAGTCAAGACAGTCTTTATAGTGGGGAGAAACTGGAAACTAAGTGGATGCCCCTCAATTGGAGAATGGCTGAATAAATTGTGGTATATGAATATTATGGAATACTATAATTTGGTAAGAAATGACCAGCAGGATGATTTAAGAAAGAGCCATAGAGACTTGAATGAACTGATGCTGAGTAAAATGAGCAGAACCAGAAGATCATTATACTTCAACATACATACTTCAACATATACTTCAACAACAATACTATATGATGATCTATTCTGATGGATGTGTCACTCTTCAATAATGAGATGAACCAAATCCTTTCTAATAGATCAGTAATGAACTGAACCAACTACACCCAGTGAAAGAACTCTGGGAGATATGAACCATTACATAGAATTACCATTCCCTCTAATTTGCCCACCTGCATTTTTGATTCCCTTCACAGGCTAATAGTACACTAGATTAAACTCGGATTCTTTTTGTACAGCAAAATAAGTATTAGGAAATGTATGCATATATTGTATTTAATTTATACTTTAATATTCTTAACATTTATTGGTCAATCTGTCATTAGGGGGTGGGGATGGGGAAAAGGAGGGGAAAAATTGGAACAAAAGGTTTGGTAATTGTCAATGCTGTTAAAACTACCCGTGCATATAACTTGTAAATAAAAAGCTATAATAAAAACAAACAAACAAAAAAAAAAAAACTTAGGAAATGATCTATAATATAACTACTAATTGATTGTATATGCTTTGAACACAATTTGATTATATTTGACACTGAAAATAGTTTCATTTTTTCTGATTATTTCAAATAAACACATGGATGAGGACTCTTAAAGTAAGAATAGATGTAACATACAAGGTTCTTTGAACCTGAAATAATTTTATAACTTGGGGGGAAGATGGCCATATGTAAGATGGAGTTAGTACATAAGGATTAATATAAATTCTAAGAATTTGGTACTACAAATAGATTTTTGTAAATATATGATCATGTAGTACTGATATTTTTGACCTTCAGTCTTTTTTATTTAATTATTATTTTATTTATTTTTATTTTATTTTCTTTTATTTTTATTTATTTTATAATAACTTTTTTTTTTGACAGAACCCATGCCAGGGTAATTTTTTACAACATTATCCCTTGCACTCACTTCTGTTCCAATTTTTCTCCTCCCTCCCTTCACCCCCTCCCCTAGATGGCGAGCAGTCCTATATATATTAAATATGTTGCAGTATATCCTAGATGCAATATATGTATGCAGAACTGAACATTTCTCTTATTGTGCGGGGAGAATTGGATTCAGAAGGTAAAAATAACCTGGGAAGAAAAACAAAAATGCAAATAGTTTACATTCATTTCCCAGTGTTCTTTCTTTGTGTGTAGCTGTTTCTGTCCATCATTGATCAATTGAAACTGAATTAGGTCTCTTTTTGTCCTTCAGGCTTGCATCTCCCAACTGCTTATTTAATATCTCAAACTGAAATGCAACATATCCAAAAGTGAACTCCTTATCTTTCTCTCCAAACTATCCCACACTTGTAACTTGTCTGCTACTTTCAAGAGCAACATTGTCATCTCAGTATCCCAGAATTATGAACTAGTCAGCGTCTTCTACTCCTTACCCCCTCTCAGCTCCCACAATCATGCTATTGTGAAATCCTATTTATTCTATCTTTTTAATGTCTCTTATATGTGGCCAGTTCTGTTCTCTAACACTACCATTACCTTCATAAAGGCCTGCATCAACTCACACCCAGAGCATTGCTATAAAATAAAGGTTAGTTTCTCTGTCTCAAGGTTTCCCCAAATATAGTCCATTTTCCTTTTAGATAACCAAGTAATTGTAGAGTATGTATCAATCTCCCTTCCCATTAAAAGATCTAGTGGCTCTCTATTGCAACCAAGATCAAATATCCTCTGACTTTGAAAATTATTTTTATAAGCTTTCTATTTTTTGCAGTCTTATTCAACTTTATTCTTCTCAACATACTGTGTAATCTTGTGATACTATCCTTCTTATTGCATATCACAAAAGTCAATCCATTTCCAAATTCTTGCATTTTTGTGGGCTGAATTCCATTTCTCTTCTTTTTTGTATCTGTCTATTCTTTCCTTGACTTCATTAATTTCTAATGTCTCAAACCTCTCATATTGGCTAGAATGACAGGGAAAGTTAATGCAGAATGTTGGAGGGGATGTGGGAAAGCTGGGACACTGATACATTGTTGGTGGAATTTTGAACACCTCCAGCCATTCTGGAGAACAATTTGGAACTATGCTCAAAAAGTTATCAAACTGTGCATATCCTTTGATCCAGCAGTGTTTCTACTGGGCTTATACCCCAAAGAGATACTAAAGGAGGGAAAGGGACCCACATGTGCAAAAATGTTTGTGGCAGCCCTGTTTGTAGTGGTTAGAAGCTGGAAATGAATGGATGCCCATCAATAGGAGAATGGTTGAGTAATTGTGGTATATGAATGTTATGGAATAAATGACCAGCAGGATGAATAGAGTGAACTGGAGAGACTTACATGAACTGATACTAAGTGAAATGAGCAGAAAGAGGAGATCATTATATACCTCAACAACGATACTGTATGAGGATGTATTCTGATGGAAGTGGATCTCTTCGATAAAGAGAGCTAATTCAGTTTCAATTGATCAAGGATGGACAGAAGCAACTACACCCAAAGAAAGAATACTGGGAAATGAATATAAACTGCTTGCATTTTTGTTTTTCTTCTTTTGTGTATGTTTCTTTGGAGTTCAGACTTTTCACCTTGGGAAGCCACAGGAAAATAGTAGATTAATATATATATATATATGGTAGATTTAAATATATGTAGTAGATATATATAGTATACATACATATACATATGTATGTATATATATGTACATATACATATATATGTATATATATAGTAGATTTATATGGGTAGTAGTTATATATATATATATATATATATATATATATATATTTTACACATATATAGTATACATACATATACATGTACATACATATATACGCATACATATATACATATACATACACATGCATATATATATATATATATATATAAAGTAAGGTTCTGGTTATCTTTCTGGAGGTCTTAGGACAAGCCTTCATTTTAGCAGAGTAATCACCATGAGAATAGTCAGGGATGAAGTCCAAATTCTTTATTATCTGCTTCATAGTCTGTCTACTTTACCTGGGGGCTGGGTTAGCTTTCTGGAGGTCCTCCAGAATGGTTCTTGATTTTAGTGGAAGAAGCAGAAGAGCCATCAAGACAGTCTCTTTCTTGAAGTCTGTATCTGGCTGAGTTTACCTAGTTTATATACTCTATTACAATTACATCATTACAGTATGCTGAGTATAAATCAATCATTATATCACTAGGGAACCACTGCTTCTTATAAGATTTAATTGATCATACTGACCTCACTGCTATGTGTGAACATACTGAACTGAATTCACATGCTAAACTAGACAACCATTGTCTTATCAATTCCACTGAGTTAAAACCTTATTGTAGGATTAAATCAATCATACTGTGTTCCTGCACTTTACACACGCGCGCACACACACACACACACACACACACATTAGATAGAGTTGATATAGTTATACTTGTCTTTATACACGTTAGCTTATATATACAAAGATAAATAAGTGGTTGAGACAATTATTTTCATGATTTTACTAGAAATAGGTGAATGACTCCAGAAAAAAAAAATCTGTCCTTAATTATGAAAGAATTATCTCAACATTCTCCTTATAAAAGAGTTGCTAATTTATCAGGAAGAAAATAAAAAAAGAACAATGTGCAACTTTTTTTAAAACCACAATTTAAGTGGGGTTCTTTTGGTGGCAAGAGATAGAATTATTTCCTAGAGAATCTCTGTTAGATAATATTTTGACTCTCATTTTAGACCACCCACACAGAATGCTTTCTGTAATCACACACATGTAATTTTTAGTCATTCTCAAATGCTTATTTCCTTAGAAGGAGTAGAGTACTCCATGCAATTCTTAAGAATAAACATACCATAAAGGGAAATAGGCTGTTATAAAGGAGACACTGGCATAAGAAATATGCTGTTCTCTCAATTCACATGTGGGAAATTTTTCATAAAAGGAAGAAAGAAATCTGAGAATTAGAAACAGTGAATCATTGTTTTCAAAGTTAAAAATTCTTTATAAATTCTGAAGTTTAACCCCAATCATTCTAAGATGAGTCCCAGAAAAGTCAAGTGATTAGCCCTAGTAAGATTCAGAAAATCTAGTGTTTTCCTTTGAGAGTATCTCTGTGTATCAACAAATGTATATTAAATATCTATAATCAATTATTTTTTTACTTTGTTTTTTATTTACTTATTTGTTTCCCCAGTTATTTTAAAAATATTATTGTACATTTGTTTTTAAAACTTTTGAGTTAAAGATTCTCCCCCTTAGCCCACATTAAGAAAGCACATGTGAAGATATGCAAAACATTTCCATAAAATTCATGTTGTGAAAGAAAACATAGATCTCCCATCCTAATTACAAAAAAAAAAAAAAAATACTCTCAAAACATAAAGTTTAAAAAAGAGAAAGAGCGCATTTCCAATCTGTGTCCAGACACAATCAATTTCTTCTCTGGGTAAGGATAGGAGTTTTTATCCTAAGTCCTTAAGAGTAGTTGCACATCAATGTGTTGCTGAGAATAAAAAAGTCATTTACAGCTAATCATCCCAGAACGTTGCTATTATTTTTGTATACAATAAATTACTTTTCTAAACTTCATGGAGAACTTTCTAGGTTTTTGTTTTGAGAGCATTATGCTTATCATTTTCCATAGAAAAATTATATTTCATAACAACTACATATTGCAATTTATTTAGCCATTCTTTAATTGATGGGCAAACTATCAATTTCTATATTTTTTTTGCCCTGAAATGAGATCTGTTATAAATATTCTTGTACATATAGATGCTTTTCTCTTTTTAAAATATATATATTTCTATATTCATGCCTAGTGTAGCATTGTTAGGTTAAAAGATATGCACAAGAGGGGTGGAGCCAGGATGGTGGAGAGGACACACGTGCCATTCTAAGCTCCCCTTCTACCCTCACTATTAATTACCAAATTCAGCCTCAGAAATAGTGCTTGACTGGTAAGAGCCACAAATATTGAAAGTACAACAAATTACCAGCTAAAGATAATCTGGAAGATTGCAAGTAAAGGTTTGTCCTGATAGGGCAGGAGAAGGCCACTGCAGACAGGGAGGCAGAACACAGAGAGTAGCAAACTGAGTGAACTGGGGGCAGGGGTGGGCTCCACAGATTGAGAGTTTGGGAAGGAGAACCCTACCACAGATTGGCTGCTCTGCATTGGTTGCAAAGCAGTAGATCAGTAAAGAAGTTACACAAATGCCAAAGGTAGAGTGTACGCCAAAAAACGCCAGAATTTAACAGGACCTGCCTATATCCACCCAGCAATGGAAGTGACTCAACATGGACCACAGCATAGCACCACAGCACGGACCACAGCTGCATTTTGCAGCTGCGGGGCTTTTGCCCAGGGTAACCACAGTTTTGAACAGCAGTGGGGCTCTACCTGAGTCAGGCACATTTCTATACAGGGCAGAGGGTGGGACTCTGCCCAGGGAAGTGGAACTTCCACAGCCCAGCCATGCTTCCCCAGGCAGTGACACTTCTGCTGTGGGGCTCTTCCCAGGGCACTTCCACAATTCAAGCTGTTTGCAGGACAGCTACTGTTCATCTATCTATCCCTGTTCTGTAGAGGAAGCTGGTAACCTCCTTGTCCTGAAGACAGGCCCTAAGGGCTTTTAAAAAATGAGTAAAAAAGCCAAGTGAACTCTAACTATTGATAATTTCTATACAGAAAGAAAGCAGGTTTTTCAACCCAAAAGAGACTAATACCAGACAGTCTCAAGAAAACACCCTAAAGGGGGATGTAACTTAGTACCCATCACAAAAGGCTCTCCTAGGAAAAAAATATAAAAGAGCTTAAAAGAGAGCTAGAAGAAAAATGGAGAAAGGAAAGAGAAGTTCTGCAAGAGAGTACAGAAAAGGCATATAATTCACTAGAAGAAAAAAATTGATAAAATGGAAAAGAAAAAAAAAAAAAAACTTCTTGAAATGTGAATTGGAAAAGGGAAAGAACTCCCAGGGAAACAGAATTGGTGAGTTGCAAAAGATAAAGAACACCCAGGAAAGTAAGATTTGTGAAGTGCAAACAGAAAATAACTCAGTAACAAAAGACATATTGAAATGGGAAAAAAATTCTACAGAGCAAAACAACTCATTTAAAAACTCAATAGAACGTAGACAAAAAGAAGTAAAATAAAAAGCTAATGAAGAAAATAACTCATTAAAAATCATAACTGAAGAAATAGAAATGAATGATTCATTGAGACATCAAGAATCAGTCAAACAAAACAAAAAAAATGAAAAAAATAGAAAAATGTGTTAAATATATACTTGGAAAAATATCAGACATGGAAAATAGATGTAGGAGAGATAATCTAAGGATTATTGGAATTCCTGAAAATTATGATGAAACAAAGAACCTAGACAATATTTTACATGAAATCATTAAAGAGAACTGCCCAGATGTAATAGAATTAGAAGGTAAAACAGGCATTGAAAATATTCATTGGACACCTTCTGAAAGAGACCCTAAAATAAAAACTCCAAGCAATATTGTGGCTAAATTTCAGAACTATCAGACTAAGAAAAAAATATTACAGGCAGCCAGAAAAATTCAAATACTGAGGAACAAGAATAAGGATTGTTCAGGATCTAACTGCTTCCACATTAAAAAATTGAAGGACCTTGAATCTGATATTCCAAAAGACAAAAAAAACTTGGAATGCAGCCAAGAATATACTACCCAGCTAAGTTGAGAATTTTCTTTCAGAGAAGAAGATGGACATTTAATGAATTCCATTTGTTTCTAATAAAAACAAAACAACAACAACAAAAAACAAAGCTAAACAAAAAAAATATATATTTTCAACTATAAGATTCAAGAGAAGCAGAAAAAGGCAAAAAATAAAATAAAATAAAATAAAACTTTTGAGAATTGCTTTTATGTTATGGACATACAGAAAGAGTGCATATATTATTTGATTTTACTGATATAATATAAAAAAGAAGTAGAAGTAGAAAGGGGATAGTATCAGAAAAAGTATCTACCAAAGGGAAGATTAAAAAGAGGGAAATTACATCCCATGAAGAGGCAAAGGAAACCTATCATATCTGAGGAAATTTAGGGATGGGGAGGAAAATTGTGTGCGTCTTACTCTAATCATATTTGGCTCAAAGGAAAAATAATAGACAAATTTGGTTTACTGAGAAACTTCTCCCACCTCATTAAAAATTAGGAAAGGAAAAGGGAAATGGAAAAGAATAATAAGGGAAAGGTATAAGAAAGGGAAAGGGATGCAAGAAGGATGTGAAGGATTCTAAATAGAGAGAGTGCTTAATACTGGGGAGAGGGGAAAGAAAAATAAAAGCATAATCTGGGGATAATAAGATGATAGGCAATACAGAATTATTAGTTTTAACTGTAAATGATAATGGGATGAACTCTCCCATAAAGCAGAAACAGATAGCAGATGGATTAAAAGCCAGAATCCGACAATATATTTGTTTACAGGAAACATTTAAAGCAGAGCAATACATACCAAGTACAGGTAAAAGGCTGGAGCAGAATCTATGAAGTTTCAGGTGAAGTAAAAAAGCAGGGGTAGCCATCCTTATCTCAGATCAAGCAAAAGAAAAAAAAAATTATCTAATTAAAAGAGTTAAGGAAGGAAACTGTACCTTAACTATATCTTGCTAAAGGGTAGCATAGACAATGAAGCAATATCAATACTAAGCATATATGCACCATCTGATATAGCATTTAACTTCCTAAAGAGAAGTTAAGGGAGTTGCAAGAAGAAATAGACAGCAAAAGTATAATAGTGAGAGATCTCAACCTTGCACTCTCAGAATTAGATAAATCAAACCACAAAACAAGTAAGAAAGAAGTTAAAGAGGTAAATAGGCTATTAGAAAAGTTAAGTATGATAGATCTTTGGAGGAAACTGAATGGAGACACATAGGAATGCACTTTCTTCTCGGCAGTTCATGAATCTATACAAAAACTGACCATATATTAGAACATAAGGACCTCAAAATTCAATGCAGAAGGGCAATAATTGTAAATTTTCAGATCATGATGCAATGAAAAACTACATTCAACAAAAAGCTAGGGATAAATAGACCAAAAAAATAATTTGAAACTAATCTCATTCTAGAGAATGAATGGGTGAAAGAACAAATAATACAAATAATTAATAATTTCATCCAAGAGATTGACAACATTGAGACAACATACAAAAATTTGTGGGATGCAGCCAAAGCAGTTTTAATACGGGGAAATTTTCTATCTTTAGAGGGTTATGTGCATAAAATAAAGAAAGAGAAGATCGATGAATTGGGCTTGCAACTTAAAAAAAAGCTACAATAAGACCAAATTAAAAAACCCCAATCAAACATTAACTTAAAATTCAAAAATTAAAAGGAGAAATTAATACAATTGAAAGTTAAAAAAATGAATAAATAAATAAAACTAAGAGTTGGTTTTATGAAAAATCAATAAAATAGATAAACATTTGGTAAATCTGAATAGAAACAGAGAAGAGGAAAATCAAATTGTTACTCTTAAAAATGAAAAGAGAGAACTTTCCACCAAAGAAGAGGACATTATAGCAATAATTAGTTACTTTGCCCAACTTTATGCCAATAAATGTGATCACCTAAGTGAAATGTATGACTAACTTCAAAAATATAGGCTTCCTAGATTAATAGAGGAGGAAGTAAATTATATGAATAGTCCCATTTTAGAAAAAAGAAATAGAACAAGCTATTAATCAACTCCCTAAGAAAAAATCCCTAGGACCAGATGGATTTATATGTGAATTCTACCAAACATTTAAAAAACAATTAACTACAATATTATATAAAGTATTTTAAAAAATAGGGAATGCGGGAATCCTACCAAATTCCTTTTATAACACAGACATAGTACTGATACCTAAACCAGGTAGGTTGAAAAAAGAGAAAGAAAATTATACACCAATATCCCTAATGAATATTGATGCTAAAATCTTAAATAAAATATTAGCAAAAAGATTACAGAAAATCATCCCCAGGATAATACACGATGACCAAGTAGGATTTATACCAGAAATGCAGGGCTGGTTCAATATTAGGAAAACTGTTAGCATAATTGACCAAATCAATAACCAAATTAACAAAAATTATATGATCATCTCAATAGATGCAGAAAAAGTATTTGATAAAATCCAACATCTATTCCTATTAAAAACACTTTAGAGTACAGGAATAAATGGCCTTTTCCTTAAAATAGTTAGTAGCATCTATTTAAAATCATCAGTAAGCATCATATGTAATGGGGATAAACTGGAACCTTTCCCAATAAGATTAGGGGCAAAACAATTGCCCACTATCACTATTACTATTCAATATTGTATTAGAAATGCTAGCTTCAGCAATGAGAGTTAAGAAAGAGATTAAATGAATTAGAGTAGCAACGAGGAAACCAAATTATCTCTTTTTACAGATCATATGATAATATACTTAGAGAACCCCAGAGATTCTACTAAAAAGCTATTAGAAATAATCCACACCTTTATCAAAGTTGAAGGATGCAAAATAAACCCACAATAAGTCATCAATATTCTTATATATCACTAACAAAATCCAATAGTTAGACTTACAAAGAAAAATTCCATTTAAAGTAACTGCCAATAATATAAAATATTTGAGAATGTATCTACCAAGTGAAAGTCAGGAATTATATGAACAAAACTACAAAAAACTTTCCACACAAATAAAGTCAGATCTATCCAATTGGAATAATATTCAGTCCTCTTGGATATGTTGAGCAAATATAATAAAGATGACAATACTACCTAAATTAATCTATTTATTTAGTGCTATACCAATCAGACCCCTAAAAAACTATTTTAATGACCCAGGAAATATACCAACAAAATTCATCTGGAAGAACAAAAGGTCAAGATTTTCAAGGCATTTTATGAAAAACAAAAAATAAAATGAAGGTGGCCTAGCTGTATCAAATCTAAAACTATATTATAAAGCAGCATTCACCAAAACCATTTATTATTGGCTAATAAATAGACTAGTTGATCAGTGGAATAGGTTAGGTTCAAAGGACAAAAAAGTCAATAACTACAATAACATAGTGTTTGACAAACCTAAAGACTCCAGCTTTCAGGATAAGAATTCACTGTTTGCCAGAAATTGCTGGGAAAATTGAAAATTAGCATGGCAGAAAGTAGGCATTAACCCACACTTATCACCATACAAAAAGATAAGGTCGAAATGGGTTCATGATCTAGGAAATAAGAATGAGATAATAAATAAATTAGAAGAGCATTGAATAGTTTATCTTTCAGACCTGTGGAGGAGGAAAGAATTTGTGACCAAAGAAGAACTAGAGATCATTATTGATCACAAAATAGAAAATTTTGATAATATGAAGTCAAAAACCTTTTGTACAAACAAAACTAATGCAGACAAGATTAGAAAGGAAACAATAAACTGGGAAAACATTTTTATAGTCAAAGATTCCAATAAAGGCCTCATTTCTAAAATATATAGAAATGGAATCTAATTTGTAAGAAATCAAGCCATTCTCCAATTGATAAATGGTCAAAGGATATGAATAGACAATTTTCAGATGAAGAAATTGAAATTATTTTTAGCCATATGAATAGAATCTTCCATTTGATTTTGCTCCAAGTCATTATTATTCAGAGAAATGCAAATTAAGACAACTCTGAGATACCACTACACACCTCTCACATTTGCTAGAATGACAGGAAATGATAATGTTGAATGTTGGAAAGGATGTGAGAAAACTGGGATACTGATTCATTGTTGGTACAACTGTGAATGCATCCATCCATTCTGGAGAGTAATTTGGAACTATGCTCAAAAAGTTATCAAACTGTGCATACTCTTTGATCCAGCAGTGTTACTACTGGGCTTATATCCCAAATAGATCTTACAGAAGGGAAAGGGACCTGTATGTGCAAAATTGTTTATGGCAGCCCTCTTTGTAGTGGCTAGAAACTGGAAACTGAGTGGATGCCCATCAATTGGAGAATGGCTGAATAAATTGTTATATATGAATGTTATGGAATATTATTGTTCTATAAAAAATGACCAGCAGGATGATTTCAGAAAGGCCTGGAGACTCTTACATGAACTGATGATTAGTGAAATGAGCAGGACCAGCAGATCATTATATACTTCACTAATAATACTATATGATGACCAATTCTGATGCATGTGGCTCTCTTCAACAATAAGATGAACCAAATCAGTTCCATTTGCTCAATAATGAATAGAACCAGCTATACCCAGTGAAAGAATTCTGGAAAATGAGTATGAAGCACTACATAGTATTTCTAATCTTTCTGTTTTTGTCTGCTTGATTTTTTTTTTCTTCTCAGGTTAATTGTACATTATTTTAAAGTCTGATTCTTCTTTTGCAGCAAAATAATTGTATGGATGTGAATACATATATTGAATTTAACATATATTTTAACATATTTAACCTATATTAGTCTACTTTCCATCTTGGGCAGGAAGTGGGGGGAAAGGGGAGAAAATTGGAACAAAAGGTTTTGCAATTGTCAAAGCTGAAAAATTATCCATGCATATATCTTATAAATAAAAAGGTATAATTAAAAAAACAAAAAAAGAACTGCTTGGGCTGCATCCTATAAGTTTTGATATATTGTCTCATTATAGTCATTCTCTTGGATGAAATTATGAATTATTTCTGTGATTTGTTGTTTGACCCACACTTTTTTTTTAGAATTATATTATTTAATTACCAATTGGATCTTATTCTATATTTCCTGCTCCTTTATTGAATATGATTTTATATTATATTTTATTTCATTGTAGTGTGAAAGGAAATCATTTAGTATTTCTTTATTTCTGTCTGCCTTTGATTGTGAAAATTTTTGTTCTAATATATGGTCAATATTTGTGTTGAGGAAAAGGTGTATTCCTTTCTGTCTCTATTCAGTTTTCTTAAAAGGTCTATCTTATCTAGGTTTTCTAGGATCCTACTAACCTCTCTAGTATCTTTCTTGTTTATTTTGTGGGTTAGATTTGTCTGATTCTGAGAGGGGAAGTTTCATATGCCATATTAATATAGTTTTGCTTTCTCTTTCTTACTGTAACTGGTTTAATATATTCTCTAGGAAATTATATGTTGTAACCTTTGTTGCATAAATATATAATATCATTACTACTTAATTCTTTACACTCTTTGTCAAGACATCCTTTCCTGCCTTATTTTTTGAAATTAGATTTGCCTTTACTTTATCTGAGATCAGAATTTCTACCACTGCTTTTTTATTTTACTTCAGCTAAAACATAATAAATTCTGTTTCTATATTGTACCTTTACTCTGTATGTGTCTTGTTGTGTCAGACATGTTTCTTGTAAACAACATATTGTAAGATTCTGCTTTTTAATTCAATGCTATTTGCTTCCTTTTTATGGGAGAATTAATCCCATTCACATTCAGTGTTATGATTACCAGCTCTGTATTTCCCTCCATCCTATTTTCTCCCCTATATGTACTTTTGTTCTCTTTCCACCTTAATGTTAAGTGTTTTGTCTTTTTTTTCTTTTTGACCCATCCCACCCATTACTTTATCTTTTATCACCCTCCCTCCTTTTTTTTTTTCCCTTCTTTCTCCTCCTACTTCTTTATTGGGGTAGATAAATTTCTTTACCCAACTGAATGATTAAGTTATTCCCTCTTAGAACCCAAACTGATGAGATCAAGTTTTAGACAATGCTCAATTCCCTCTCTTCTTTTGCTTGAGTGTAATATGTCTTTTATGACATAAATGGATCTATTTATTTATGAATAAAAGGACAAGTCAAATAACTCTGCAACAAATTACTGAGAAATAAAGGTTTCTTACCTGAAACACGTGAGGAACTTATTCAAGATTTAATAATTGTCATTCACCACTTCCTAGTGTAACCCTGAGAAAGTCATTTAACCCCAATTGCCTCAGCAAATTGTCACTCCCCAAAATGACAAAGAATATTATGGAAATAACTGTTTTTAAAGGTAGAAATCCAAGCTATTAACATATATAAAAAGTTCTCTAAATCAGTGATAATAAAAGAAAAGTAACTTTGATCTATTTCACAAGAATAAATTTGCCAAAATTAATAAAAATGTTGAATAATACATGTTGAAGAGGCTACAAGAAATCAGGGACACTAATGTGATACTGATGAAGCCAGCCAATTGGGCCAGCCATTTGGAAAGCAATTTGGAACTATTCTACCAGAGTTGCTATACTGTGCACACTCTAAATCAGCTACATCATTGTTATATACGGCGCCCCCAAACAACAACAACAACAACAACAACAACAACAACAACAACAACAACAAATAACTAGGAGAAAAATATATAAACAAAAAAGCCTTATAGAGTTTCTCTTTATACTAGTAAAGATTTGGAGTCTATGGTAGTCTCCTCTCATCAAATAGTCAAACATATTAGGGTTTATAAATTAAAACTAATCTTATACATCATAAAATGAAAAGTTGCCATGGGCATTTGGAAAACTTTTATGAACTGATTCAGCATAAAGTGAAAAATTATACAATAACAATATTATTAGGTAGAAAAAACAAATTTGAAATACTTTAAATCTCCAATTAATCCAATGACAAATCAAAAGAATGGAGTATTAAAGTGATACACAACACTCATTTCTTTCCAGAGAAGTGAGGATCCCAAAATTTGAAGCAAGGTGGAGACAGAGATTAGTAGGAATAATTATGTGGGAATTATCTGGACTACACATTTTATGATTAAGATTTCATTTATTCATTTAGGTATCTGTTGGTTGTTTGTTTGGTTATTTATTTGGAATAGTGGTGGTGGTGGTTGTAGTGGTGCTGTTGATTCTTGTTGATTTCAGTAGGGTTGGGTAGTGAAAGGAACAATTATAAGGATATATAAAATAAATACATTTAATATTGAGGATAAAATGATACAAGTGTAAACTTTTGTACAAAAGTGTAAAACCCATTATGGATGGGATCAGCAATGTACTATATATGTGTGTGTGTGTTTGTGTTTGTGTGTGTGTGTGTGTGTGTGTGTGTGTGTGTGTGTGTGTGTGTGTAATGGTTGTTGTCTAAAAATCAGAGAGATTGATTTATTTTTTTCAAACAACATATTTTTTTTTTAATAGCAGACACCTTTTTTATAACATGGGTTGGAATTAGTATTTTTAAATAAAGTGTTTATAAAAGTGAAATCAGAAACCTTTAAAGTTTTAAAGTAAATTACATCTTTTGAGAGGTAATGTGGGATAGTAAAAGGAATGATGGATTTAGAAATATTCTACTGGGTTTACATCCTTACTTTATTATTCTAATTTGGTTATTATCTACTCCTTAATCTTGTAATCTGTTAAATGCTAGATTAGATTTTAAAATCTTTGATATCTGATTGACCTTAGCTCTCATGACTATGTTTCCTGAATGAACACAATCTACTTATGAAAAGGAATGTCATCTTTTAAATTTATAAGATTGAATTAATTATTTTCTAGACATTTTAATCTTCAAGGAGTAATTACAAATTTAGAGCTATACTATTTATGGCAAATATGGAGTAAAAGAGAAGAGAGTTTAATTACTATTAGGATATAAGTCTTTTTATTTGAGACTGATGCTTCTTCTTTCCTGAACACACTAATTTCTTAAAGAATTTTTCTTCTAAACCAAATAATCACTCTTTCCAGATGATATGGTGGTATATTTAGATAACTGTAGAAAATCAACTAAAAACTATTAGAAATAATTCCCAACTTTATCAAAGTTGCAGGGTATAAAATAAGTCCACATAATTCATCATCTTTTTAATATATTACCAACAAAATCCAACAGCAAAAAACACAAAGAGATATTCCATTTAAAATAACGGCCAATAAAGAAAATAATTGGGAGTGTATCTGCCAAGACAAAGTTAGGAACTATATGAACAAAATGACAAAACACTTTCTACATAAATAAATTCAGATCTAAACAATTGAAAAGTATCAAGTGCTCAGGGGTAGGCCAAACAAACATAACAAAAATAACAATACTACCTAAATTAATCTATTTATCCAGCACTTATTCAGTGCCATACCAATCAAACTCGCAAGAAATTATTTTAAACCAGCAGTAAGCATCATATGTAATGGGGACAAACTGCAACCATTCCCAATAAGATCAGGAGTGAAACAAGGTTGGCAATAAGAGTTGAGAAAGAGATTAAAGGAATAAGAAAAGGCAATGAGGAAACCAAATTATCACTCTTTGCTGATGATATGATGATATACTTAGAGAACCCCAGAGGATCTACTAAAAAGTTATTAGAAACAATCCACACCTTTAGCAAAGTTCTAGGATACAAAATAAACCCATGTAAGTCATCAGCATTCTTATATATCACTAACAAAACCCAACAGTTAGACTTACAAAGAAAAATTCCACTGATTGTATAAAATATTTAGGAATCTATCTTCCAAGGGAAAATCAGAAACTTTATGAGCAAAACTGCAAAACACTTTCCACACAATTCAGTCTGATCTAACCAACTGGAAAAATATTAAATGCTCTTGAATTGGGCAAGAAAATATAATAAAGATGACAATACTACCTAAACTAATCTATTTATTTAGCACTATACCAATCAGACTCCCAAAAAACTATTTTGATGACCTAGAAAAAATAACAACAAAGTTCATATGGAAAAAGAAAAGGTCAAGAATTTCAAGAGAATTAATGAAAAAAAAAATCAAATGAAGGTGGCCTAGCTGTACCACATCTAAAATTATATTATAAAGCAGCAGTTACTAAAACCATCTGGTATTGGCTAAGAAATAGATTAGTTGATCAATGGAATAGGTTAGGTTCAAAGGACAAAACAGCCAATAACTTTAATAATTTAGTGTTTGACAAACCCAAAGACCCCAGTTTTTGGGATAAGAATATATTATTTGACAAAAATTGCTGGGAAAATTGGAAATTAGTATGGCAGAAACTAGGCATTGACCCACACTTTACACCATACACCAAAATAAGGTCAAAATGGGTTCATGACCTAGGTATAAAGAATGAGATTATAAATAAATTGGAAGAGCATAGGATAGTTTACCTTTCAGACCTGTGGAAGAGGAAGGAATTTATGACCTAAGAAGAACTGGAGATCATTATTGACCACAAAATAGAAAATTTTGATATCAAATTGAAAAGTTTTTGTACAAACAAAACTAATGCAGACAAGATTAGAAGGGAAATAATAAACTGGGAAAGCAGTTTTACTGTCAAAGGTTCTGATAAAGGCCTCTCCAAAATATATAGAAAATTGACTCTAATTTATAAGAAATCAAGCCATTCTCCAATTGATAAGTGGTGAAAGGATATGAACAGACAATTCTCAGAGGAAGAAATTGAAACTATTTCTAGCCACATGAAAATATGCTCCAAATCATTATTAATCAGAGAAATGCAAATTAAGACAACTCTGAGATACCACTACATACCTGTCAGATTGACTAGAATGACAGGGAAAGATAATGCGGAATGTTGGGGGGGATGTGGGAAAACAGGGACATTGATACATTGTTGGTGGAATTGTGAACACATCCAGCCATTCTGGAGAGCAATTTGGAACTATGCTCAAAAAGTTATCAAACTGTGCATACCCTCTGATCCAGCATGTTTCTACTGGGCTTATACCCCAAAGAGATACTAAAGAAGGGAAAGGGACCTGTATGTGCCAAAATGTTTGTGGCAGCGCTGTTTGTAGTGGCTAGAAGCTGGAAAATGAATGGATGCCCATCAATTGGAGAATGGTTGAATAAATTGTGGTATATGAACGTTATGGAATATTATCGTTCTGTAAGAAATGAATACAGAGAAGACTGGCAAGATTTACATGAACTGATGCTAAGTGAAATGAGCAGAACCAGGAGATCATTATATACCTCAACAACGATACTGTATGAGGATGTATTCTGATGGAAGTGGATCTCTTTGATAAAGAGATCTAATTCAGTTTCAATTGATCAAGGATGGGAACAGAAGCAGCTACACCCAAAGAAAGAACACTGGGAAATGAATATAAACTGCTTGCATTTTTGTTTTTCTTCCCGCATTATTTATCCCCTCTGAATCCAGTTCTCCCTGTGCAACAAGAGAACTGTTCGGTTCTGCACACATATATTGTATCTAGGATATACTGTAACCTATTTAACATGTAAAGAACTGCTTGCCATTTGGGGGAGGGGGTGAAGGGAGGGAGGGGAAAAACCAAAACAGAAGTGAGTGCAAGGGATAATGCTGTAAAAAATAAAAATAAAAAATAAAATAAAAATAAAAATAAAGAAATTATTTTACAGATGTAGAAGAAATAAAAACAAAGTTCACCTGGAAGAACAAAAGGTCAAAAATTTTAAGGGAATTAATGAAACAATATACAAAGGAAAGTAGCCTAGTTGTGCCAGACAGAACACTGTATTATAAAGCAGTGAACATCAAAATCGTTTGATACAGGCAAGAAATAGAATAGCCAATCAGTGGAATAAATTAGGGCCACAGCACAAAATAGTCATTGACAACAGTAATGTAGTGTTTGACAAATCCAGATCCAAAATTTTGGGATAAAACTCATTATTTGACAAAAACTGCTGGGAAAATTAGAAACTAGTTTTGCAGAAACTAGGTACTGACCCATATCTAACACAATATACCAAGATAAGTTCAAAATGTGTTCATGATTTACACATAAGGAATGTTATTATAAGCAAAATTAGATGAATAAAAGATATTTTACCTCTCTGATATGTGGAGAAGGAAGGAATCTATGACTAAAGAAGTGGAACTCATAAGTGAATACTAAATAGATAATTTTGATTATATTAAGTTAAAAAGATTTTGCACAAACAAAATTAATGCAGATAACATTAGAAGGAAAGCAATAAATTGGGAAAACATTATTTCCTTTCAAGGGTTCTGAAAAATGATTTCTAAAATATATAGAGAAGTGACTCAGATTTATAAGAATTCAAGCCATTTTCCAATTGATAAGTAGTCAAAGGCTATAAATAGACAATTTTCAGATGAAGAAATTGAAACCATCTCTAATCATATGAAAAGGTGCTCTAAATCATAATTGATTGGAGAGATGAAAATTATGACAACTCTGAAATATCACTACACACTCTCAGATTGCCTTAGTTGACAGGAAAAGATAATGACAAATGTTGGAGGGGATGTGGGAAAATTGGGACACTAATACATTGTTGGTGGAATTGTGAATGGATCCAACCATCATGGAAAGCAATTTGGAACTATGTCCAAAAGGATATCAAATTGTGCATATCCTTTGCTCCAGCAGTGTTTCTACTGGATTTATATCCCAAGGAAATCTTAAAGGAAGGAAAGGGAACCATATGTGCAAAAATGTTTGTGGTATCTCTTTTTGTAGTGGCAAGAAACTGGAAACTGAGTGGGTGCCCATCACTTGGAGAATGGTTGTATAAGTTTTGGTATATGAATGTTATGAAATATTATTTTTGTATAATAAATGATCAATAGCTTGATTTCAGAGAGGTTTGGAGAGACTTACAGGAACTGATGCTAAATGAAATTAGAAGAACCATGACATTATTGTACACTGCAATCACAAGAGTATAGGATGATCAATTCTTTTCAACAATGAGATGATTCAGACCAATTCCAATGATCTTGTGATGAAGAGAGCTATCTACACCCAGAGAGAGAACTGTGAGAACTGAGTGTGGATCACAGCATTGCATTTTCATTTTTTTATAGTTGTTTGCCTGCTTTTTATTTTCTTTCTCAATTTTTTTCTTTTTGATTTGATTTTTCTTGCACAGCAAGATAATTGTATAAATATGTATGCATATATGGGATGTAACATATATATTACCATGTTTAACATGTATTGTATTACTTGCCATCTAGGGAAGAGGGTTGAGGAAAGGGAGGGGAATTGGAACACAAGGTTTTGCAAGGGTTAATGTTGAACAATAATCCATGCATATGCTTTGAAAATAAAAAAAAAGCTTTAATAAAAAAAACAATTCTTCTTATTCAATATTTCCATTTGAGTATTTCCAGGATTTTACTCTTTCCCTTGCTTACTGTACAATGTTATTGCACATTTGGAATGAATGGAATGTTTTAGAGATGTGTGTGTATGTGTATGTATTCCATGATTTTTTTTCTCCTGACATGAATAACTTTTGCTTTAAATCCAATCCCATCAGTTATTGCCATTGCAGAATTTACCTTACACAGGAAAACACTGTTACATGTCCCTCTCTCAGTGTATCAGAAGTCAAAAAAGAATGCTAAAAAGAATGGTATGATATGTAATTGATGGTAAATTTCATTTTTAATACCATAGCTAGTGTTCATTTACATATCAAAATTAGCAGAGAGCTGTTGGTATTTTTATCGGTGCCCTGTGACTAAACATAGTTTTTTTTTTTTTTTTCCTGTTAAAAGCTTACATAAAATATTTAGTTAAACATAATTACACCACAAAACCTTATTCAAAATGTCAGCTTGCTTGAGGATATTTTTGGAGTTATTTTAAAACTAAATGGGAGGGGGAAATAGCCTATAATTAATCTGTGCTCTCCCCATATGAAGGATGTAATACAAAGTGAACCACAGTATTAGAATATTGGGACACTATAGTGCTGTGAGGGGAGATATAGAATCACAGTAATAGGTTCAAATCCAAAATCTGCTACTTATAGCATGGGTTTAAAATGAAATTTTCCTAGGAGAATAGAAAATGTTCACAGCTAAGTAAACAGAAGATATTTCTACAATAAATGTCAAATAATTTGGAAGAAGAAGAAACTAACAACAGTGGGAATTCAGAACAGTGTCCTAAATGACATCATTTGAGTTGAGCCTTGAACATGCTCTTAAGTTTCAAGAAACAGAGGTGAAAAATTAGAGCACGCAATGCATGAGAGAAGAGTGATGCATAAAAACACAGGTTAGGTGTTGGAATTACATGTTAAGAATAGTAAATAAACCAGTTTATTTGGCTAGTATCAAGATTATATGGGGGAGAGAAATGTGTATGAAGCATAGAAAATCCCTTAGAATCAGATTGTGAAATTCTTAATTTTTAATAGACTTTTTTTTTCACACTGGAGGCAATAGAGATTCACTGATGATCCTGGAGCAGAAGAAAGAAATATTCATATCTGTGTTTTAGAAATATATTTGCTATCATATAAATTAAAGAAGGAACAATACTAAAGATATGGATATCAATCAAGAGACCACTGCAAAAAGTCTGGGTAGAGTTGACAGAGATGTAAAGAAAATTTATTGAATATTGAGGAATGGAGCAGATGATGAAAATTAGGGTAAAGACATGAAGAAGCAACTATTATCTATTCATTCCTATATTACGAGCCTGAGTTCCTGAGAAAATTCCAGTATCCTCAAAAGAAATGGGGAAAATATAGGGTTGAAAGTTAAGCCATATCATAGAGCAATGTAATAAAATTTGTTTAGGACATGTCTAATACTTATGGGATTTCTAGGGTAGGGGGTGGGAAGTTGTGCAGCAATTACATGGATATGTGGGAATGGAACTCAAGAAAAAGGTGAGTATTGGATATGTTGACTGGTAAGTCTTCTAAATAAGAAAGATCCATGAAAGCTGATAATATCACCAAAAAAGTCAGTGAATACAAAAGAGAAGAGATGGAAGGACAAAGAGTTGGGATACAGCCACAAATATAATGACATGAGAGAGACAATCCTGTAAGGAAGAATAAAAATTAGTCAGGTAGAAAGAGATGCCTGGCATAGCAGTGTCACAAAAACTCAGGGAGAAGAATGTATGAAGAAGTAGAAGCGATTGTCAAATTTTTCAGAGAATATAAAATTGATGTGAAAGACTTTAAGATGGTACAATTAAGTTGAAGTATTTATTATTTTATTATGGGCAGACATTGCATTATTTAATACATACTTATTTCTGAAATAGAGGTCAGCCTTGATCCAGACTTTTTGGGCAATCTATCAAGCTTCCTCCCAAAAGACATAAAGAAAAGTTCCTGCTTTTCAAAAGGGTCATGATATTATTCTTCATGAGAACTGACTCAGTTCAAAGTGATAAATATGAGGCAACAAAAGAGGGTCCCCTAGGTACTATACTGTAACTGAATGCTGGGTCAGGTGTCAGGAATATGAGTTCAAATACTCAGATATTTACAAGCACTGGGACCCTGGCCATCACTTAACCTCTTTGTTTGCCTCAGCTTCCTCAAATGTAAAATAAAAATTTTAATAGTAACTATCTTCCAAAGTTATTCTGAAATTTATATTAGATAATATTAATAAATATTATCTATATTATATTAGTATATTATAAATATTAACTAATAGTAATATAAATTAATTTCCAAGATTGATATATATTAAGGGTTCTTAACCAATATATATATATATATTTGTTGTTCTATGGACAGTCTGGTGAACCCCTTATCAAAATAATTTATTCATATAAAATAAAATACATAGGATTACCAAAGAAATCATTCTTTTGAAGTAAAATGTAACTACTTTTCTTCATCCAAGTTCCCAGGGACCCTGAAATTTAGATTAAGAATCCTTAGTTATAGACTGTCCCTATCCTCATAATATCTCATTATGTAACCTTTTGGAAAGAATAGAGCTATTTTAAACTTTTTGAGCTATTGTGTAAATAACATCAACAATTAGCATTTAAATAGAATTTTGTTTGCAAAGCATTTTAAAAAAACATCTTATTTGATCCTCTCAATAGCCCTAGGAGGTAGGTATTACACCTCATTTTATAAATGAAGAAACTAAGACAGACAGAGATCAAGAGACTTGCTTAGTGTCACACAGTTAGTTAGTTTGTGAGGTCAGACTTAATTTTAAGTCCTTCTGCTTTCAGACTCAGTGCTCTATCTACTGTGCCATTTACATGTCTTACTGCTATCTTCTGTGCATACAGAACAAAGTTGCAATGGTACCCAATTTCCCCACTGCAATTAACTCAGTCTTAGTTCTGCTTTTTACTGTATTACTTCATAGCTAGTATCTTTTCACTGAATGCTATGATTAACTGACTCATAGAAGTTACAATCTAAAATGTTTGTACCAGCAATTATGCTCCAAGTTGCACCCTCTAAAATCATGAGTCCTTAACAAATACATATAACTTCATTGGTAAGAAACTTAATAACATTTGTGACAGAAGCATCTCAGATCTGTGGAATTCTGAAACATATTTAGAAGAGTGTATGGATGTGTTTGTATAATAAACAGAAACAGGGAGAAGAGAAAGGAGGCAGAAAGAGAGACAGAGAGTCAGTGAGAGAAAAAGAGAAAAAGAAAGAGAGAGAGAGAGAGAGAAAGCTCTTGTTTGCTATGATTAAAGTACAAGACATGGAGCATACAGAGAGACAGTCAGGCTGCTTTTGGGTAGCTAGGTGATTAAGCAATGAAGGAGCTATGTATTGTCAGTACTGAGCATTAGGAGCAGTAGGAAGAGCTGACTTAATAGGGCTAAAAAAAAAAAAAAAAAGCAAACAGCCCTCTGTGCCTCTTTCTTCTAATCTTCCAATCAGAGTTCTTCAATCCTCAACCAAAAGAAGTGGAAGAGGTGTTACAATTTCCCATCATAATAAGTCAGTAACAGCTGAAAGTCAAGCCAAGCCTGAATCTCAAAGCCTGAAATGCTACTTTTGCTTTTTGTTTCTTTACTGAGTATGTTACTGCATGACTGTCCTAAGATCCAAAGATTGTTATCCTTGGAGCCAACCTTGTAGGTTGAAGAAATTAAGAGCTCCTAATCTTTTGATGGTTCAAACTATCCTTTGGAGGAAATTCCCCAATAATTAATTTAATTTTTGGGAAAAAAATGACTTCCAGAAGAAAAATTAGCCAAACTTTTGCCTTGATTTGCCTGAGAGATTTATTTGGACAGTGATGAGGCTAGATGAAGAGATGAAGATGCAATGTCAGTTAAATCATTCCCAAAATATTTTACATTTTTATATTTAAAGTATCAGCTTCCTAGAAGAGCAGAGTAGTACTTAAGAGCACAACAGAGCATAGTATTTAAGCTTTTTTCCAGTTTTTGTTAAGGTGTACTTACAAGCCTTTTATGTTATGGAATTTGTTCACTTATGCATTATGTGTACATGTATTTCTGGAGAAGGTTAATAAAGTTATCTTATGCCAAATTTGCGTTATACATTAAATACCTTTCTATTTCCCTTTTCAATGGGGAAATAGCAACATAATCTAAAACTTTATGTGATTCTCTTAGGGGTCTAAAAGTGAGTATGCAAAAGGCTTAAAAATTTGAGAGGATTAACCATTGCCATGAGGAAATAGGAAGGAGGACATCCTGTGCAAACATTAATTTTTCTATGTCTTTTATTGTACTGAAAGTGCAGGGGAAGAATTGTGAGACATTAAGGTAAATAATGCAATCAAGCTATACAGACATATGATGATAGATGCATGGTGCCTGTGTGTGTCCTGAAATCAAAACTTGGTGTTCTATATGTTTGCCTATCCTTTGTTTCACTCAGCTAGTCTCTGATACTTTACTGGGAAAGATATAGTCTTCTTCCTTAATCCTTGTTTGCTTTTAAGATTTTGACTTGGTATCACCATTCTTTTAATAAAAAACCAGTTTCTCTAATAAATCAGTGATTTTTATTCCTGGAGAGATTAAAGGAAACCTAAGGAGAGACTATGATTAATTAAATTCATAAACACATAGAAGGAGATTATCTTTTTGCTCTTGAGGGCATTTGTTAGCTGGGGACCTGAAGTGTGCAAAAGACATTTTGATACTTATATTTATAACTTAGCAAATACAGACAACAAATTAATCTGAAATCTCTTAGATATGGACCTTGCTATAAGCTGCCTCTGGTATTTGAGGTAGTACCTCCATTAATTGTATTAAACTGCGTCTTGTTATAGTTCCCACAAACCCAGTATATTAAATAAGGTGATAAAGAGACAAAATAAAGTGGACAAAGCAGTGAGATTGCAGAAGAATCTGGAAGTTGAGCATGAACCATCCTAAAGATCAAAAGAGTATAATTTACAAATTGTATAATATGTTATCCAAAATTTACATACTGGTAATTATTCTTTGGATTAGGGGAAGAAATCTAGGTGTGGCTTATTAGGGTTCTGGTCCCTTGATACGTAAATTTCAGAGAAATTTCAGAACTTCACCATTCCAGACAAGCAGAACATCAAAAAATGCTGATAACATTGAAGTTTTAAATAATTTAAGATGATTTTGATATGTTTATGAGTTAACCTCAAGGTGGTAGAGACAGGAGTTGGTCTCTTTTCAATATATAAATATATATATATATATATGTAAATGAAATCTTAAATCTCTCCCTGCACTTTTCCATTTCCATTGGATCCATGCTATGTTGGAATCCTTACTAACTGCTAACTAATTAGAGTTGATCTAATCTTACAAGAAGATTTTAGCCAGAACCTGAAACAAGGTACTAAGTAGAACTAATTAATACAAGGCTTGTGTTCACACCTTTACTCATTGGAGTTCACAAGTATGCCAGCTTCACAAAGTAAACTTTCTAACTTCAAGGGAATTCACACCTCCCTTAAAGCTCTTTGGGCCAGAGAGCACTATGGGAGAAAACCCATAATCCCATTCTCTCAGAAGATTCACATATAAGGCGAGACAGCCATTCCAGAATACATTTTTTTCCTCTTGGCTGGCTGGTCACAGACAAAGAGTTTTCAGAGGATAAAGCTACGAGTGGGGAGTTCAGTGGACAACCAGATTCGTCTTCATCTCACACCACTGTAGTTGATGGCTGGGCTCCCCAGAAGGAGACAAGAGAGACATTCCATCTCTGTGTTGGTTGGAGGCTGAAGAAAGCAGAGGCAGAGGCTGAAGGACAGAACCTTTGGATTTGGAGATATTCGGAGGGCCCTAAGCTAAACCGGCTGTGTTTTGAGAAGAACAAGAACTCCAACATTTGAATTCATAACAATGCTACTAATCCATGATTGCATGAGTAATATTTTTTTGCTCCTCTTCCACACCTTCTTCTCCATGCTGCCTGCCTTCTTTCACCATATCATTCCTTGACCCACACTTTATTTATCTCTTTACCTTATTAAATTTTCTCTGCCTTTATGAGCTTTTTGCTCCCCAAACCTCTATATTTAACTAAAATGTGATCTCAGCCCTGTTACCTGTTTGCCAATCATGGTTTTTCCTAAGAGTGCCCAAGAATTAGCTATGCCTATCCCCATTGCATAATTTTATAAATTAATAATAAATTTAGTAACTTATAAGTTCTATTTCTCAAACAATAGGGAGGGGGAGTTCCTTACTAAAGAAAAAGCCATCTCCTTAAAGGAAGAACTGTTAACAAAAGAGATATAGGATGAATGTAATAAAAAAGAGAGTACATAACTTTCTTCATCAACTAAATATACACTACTATAAGCATACTACTATCACCATAATAATAAATATTTATGAACATACATATATGTACATATTCATGTATATGTAATGTGAAAATATATACAAGAACATATATCTAAAGATATATATATATATATATATATATACATATATATAAACATACATTCATATACGTATATATGTATACAACATACAAATATAACAAGTGAGGTAGTATGGTTATATTGTATATATGTTATATATGCTTACATTCTTCACTTGCTTCTGACTTTGCATGAGCCTGAGAACCATAGCATGCAAATGCTGTGCATAAGATTTTCATGGAAAAGATGTTGGGATGATTTGGCATTTTCTTCCCTAACGGATTAAGGTAAACAGAAGGTCAAGTGACTTGCCCAGGTTATAAAGCTAGTAAGTGTCTGATATAAGATTTGAACAAAAGTCTTCCTGATGTCAGGCCCAACACTCTTTTCATTCTCTTCCAACATCACTTTCCTTCTCAAATAGAAATTAAAAGTTTAGTCACAAGTATCACCTACCCCCACAACCCACTTTGAATAGTGTTGTAAAGTTATTTGACTTTGTCATACTTGATACCACTGATTGGGGAGAGAGGAGATTAGCACACTCCAATGTTAATTGCTTTGAAAAATGTATTTAATTTAAACACAATCTAACAAGAATGAAAAAAAAAAAAAGATGTCAAATACTTCTTCTTTTTCTCCCTTTTACAATATTTCCATACTTAAAACAATTGGCATATTCTTATAATACTATATGAGTAATATTTTTTATCACTGTCTAAAATGGCTGTTACAAACACTATTGAATAAACCACTGGGGTTATACACTGACATGAATTTAGACTGTGCCAAATAGCTTTTACCATACTAGGCCCAACCACTGCAAAATTTTAAAGGAACAGCTTGAAAAAAACTAAATTAACATGGATTTGAGGAGTGGCTTTGAAATCAATGAAATAAAATGTTCAGAAATAATAGGTTATTTTTTTCTTATCAGTAAATCTGTGTTACCTAAATTTATTCTATAGATTTTATCTATATGATGAATATATCATCATAATCAACTTTCTTTGCAATTCAATTAGCTCATACTCTTGGCTTTCCAGAGTATTATATTAGTTATTTGCTCAATCTTCTGAGCTTCTGTTTTCTATGTCAAAAAAAGTCAGTGATTTGTTTTTTATTTTTTCATCTTTAGCCTTATAACTTGCTTGTTGAACATAACATTGACAATTTCAAAAGAAAATGTCCCATTGGCAAATCTATACGGGTTTACAGACACTAATTAGTTTGTGCCAGTAAAGAACTGTACAATCTATACATCTGTACCAAAAAATTAATAGAGAAATAAAGGAGAAAATACTAAAAATGTCTGCATTATACACTAGTTTTTTAGGTTGGTTTTGCATTTATACTACAGTGATATATAGGATATGATCTAGACCAATTATGTTAATGTCAAATAGAAACCAGATTCACTAAACTGTACATAAAGATCTCAGGAGTCAGATACTGACTAAGCAAGCCACACATATTTTTGTATTTTTAATTAATGTTTTATTTCATTAGATATTTCCCAATTACATGTTTATCTTGTCCCTCTTTAAATTTAATATTTCATATCCCCCAGCTTCATGAAAACCAATTTTAAAATATTTTTGAGGTGGAGCCAAGATGGGAGAGGAGACACAATTTATCTGAGGTGTTCCAAATGTACCCCAAATTAACAGCAAATCAAACTTGTTAACTGGTTTTGGAGTAACAGAACAACAAATATTTGCAGTGTAACAAATTTGAAGCAGAAGATAATTTGGAAGAATTTCAGAAAAAGTCTTTTTTGGGGCATGAAAGGAGGAAGACTAAGCAGAGGCAGTAGAGAAACTCAGGGCAGTGTGGGTTCTGTACCAGGGAATCTACAGAGAGGAATCTGCAGCAGTATTGGCTACTTTCTCCTGGTTGCAAGACAGAGATCATCAGATTAGCTGTAAGATATCCAATACACATATAAAAAGAAAATAATAAGTCCCTAAACCCCAGAATATCATGGGACCTGGCCATGCCCACCCAGCACAGGAAGTTAGTCTGCACCAACCCTATTCAGCCACTGTCACTTGTAGAGGAAACTTGGATAATCTCCCCTTTACCCTAAAAGTCAAAAAGCATAAAGAACTCTGATTATAGATAGTTTTTCTTTCTTTTTTTCTTTCTTTCTTTTTTATAAAGAAAAAGAAGAATAGATTTCAAACCCTGTGGACATTAAAGAAGATCATCTGCAAATGAAGCCTCAAAGAAGGATTGCCCAGGACCTAGCAGCTTCCACTTTAAAGGATCAAAGGTCCTGGAAATTGATATTTTGAAAGGCAAAGGAACTTGGATTATAGCCAAGAATAAACTATCCACGTAAATTAACATTATCTTTCAGGGGAAAAGATGGACATTCGATTATATTGATTTATTTCTGATGAAAAAACCAGAGCTGAACAAAAATCTTGATTTCCAAATACAGAATTCAAGAGAAGCAAAAAAAGGTAAAAAGGAAAGAAATCTTGAGAACTATATCTTTGTTATGGATATACTTAGAGCATACCGGTATAATTTCATTTTATTGTGATAATATGAAAAAGAAACTAGCGATGGAAAGGTAATTGTATCAGGGGAGGGGAAAGGAAAAAGAAGATAAAATAAGGGAAATTATATCTCATGAAGAGGCAAAGAAGATCTATTAAAACTGAAGGAAAGAAAGGAAGGGGATGAGCATTGTGTGATCTTACTCCCATCAGATTTGGCTCAAAGAAAGATTATCAGACATATTTGGTTTCAGAGAGAAACTTGTCTCACCTTCTAGGGAAGTGGGAAAGGAAAAGGGAAAAGAAAGGAGGAGGCTAATAAAAGGGAAAACAGATGTAGTACAGGAAAGGCATAGGAAAGGGGAAGGGGCTGTTAAGGAGGAGAGCTTTTTGAAGGAGGTGGTGGTTAGAAACAAAATGCTGGGGAGGAGGGAAAGGAAGAAAGGAATGAAAAAAAAGCATAATTCAGGTAAATAAAAGGGAGGGAAATACACAATTAGTAATTTTTATTGTGAATGGGAATATGATGTACTCTCCCATAAAAAAGAAGCAGATAGCAGAGTGGATTAAAAGCCAGAATCCTACAACATATTGTTTAGAAGAAACACATTTAAAGCAGGGTGATACATACAGAGTAAAGGTAAAAGGCTGGAGCAGAATCTATTATGCTTGAGGTGAAGTAAAAAAAAAACAAAAAAAACAGGGCTATCTATCCTGATCTCAGATCAAGCACAAACTAAAAATGATCTAATTAAAAGTGATAAGGAAGGAAACTATATCTTGCTAAAAGTTACCATAGACAAGGAAATAATATCAATATTAAACATAAATGCATTGTGGTATAGCATCCAAATTCCTAGAGGAGAATTTAAGAGAACTGCAAGAAGAAACAATCAGCAAAATTATACTAGTTGCGGATCTCAACCTTGCTCTCTCAGAATTAGATAAATGAAACTACAAAATAATTAGAGAAGAAGTTAAGGAGGTAAACAGAATTATAGAAAAGTTAGATATGATAGATCCTTAGAGAAAATTGAATGGAGAGAGAAAGGAGTATACTTTTTCTCAGCAGTACATGGAACCTATACAAAAAACTGACAATGTAGGGGGGCATAAAACCCTCATAATGGAATGCAGAAAGGCAGAAATAGCAAATACCTTTTTTCAGACATGATGCATTAAAAATTACATGCAATAAAAGACCAGGGGAAAATAGACCAAAAATGAATTGGAAACTAAATAATGTAATCCTAAAGAATGAATGGGTGAAACACAAATCATAGACGAAATCAATAATTTTATCCATGAGAATGACAATAATGAGATAACATACCAAAATTTGAAGGATGCAGCCAAAGCAGTAATAAGAGGAAATTGTATATCTCTAGGTGTTTACTTCCATAAAATGAAGAAAGAGAAGATAAATGAATGAAGCGTAGAACTAAAAAAGCTAGAACAAGTATAAATTAAAAAAGAAAATTAAATACCAAATTTGAAACTGTGGAAATAAAAGGGAAGATTAATAAAACTGAAAGAAAGAAAATTAAGAATTGGTTTGATGGCATGGACCCACACTTAACACCATATATCAAGATAAGATCAAAATGGGTCTATGACCTAGGCATAAAGAACGAGATTATAAATAAATTAGAGGAACATAGAATAGTTTATCTCTCAGACTTGTGGAGGAGAAAGAAATTTGTGACCAAAGATGAACTAGAGATGATTACTGATCACAAAATAGAAAATTTTGATTACATCAAATTAAAAAGCCTTTGTACAAACAAAACTAATGCAAACAAGATTAGAAGGGAAGCAACAAACTGGGAAAACATCTTCACAGTTAAAGGTTCTGATAAAGGCCTCATTTCTAAAATATATAGAGAACTGACTCAAATTTATAAGAAATCAAGCCATTCTCCAATTGATAAATGGTCAAAGGATATGAACAGACAATTTTCAGAGGATGAAATTGAAACTATTACCACTCATATGAAAGAGTGTTCCAAATCATTATTGATCAGAGAAATGCAAATTAAGACAACTCTGAGATACCACTAC